>OY728140.1:484526230-485240890 GCA_963277665.1 Viscum album
TTCCTACAATTTAATTTTTTAACACTTATCAATATAAGTGACTTGAGATTATAGAATTTAAAATCAACATCTCTATTTAAACTTGAATCATCGCACTCTTACTTTCTTCTTTAAAATTATTTCCATTATTATAGGTTTTGAAGGATATTTAATTCAATCATTTACCACTAATGATGAATTAATAATTCATCCTCATCTTATATTCCAAGAAAAACTATTCAAGTCATCAATTGTAAATAAATTCAAATCATGATATTTAAGACAAGAAAAGTTTGCGTCATACATGGTTAGAAATATATGAATTTTTTTTACTATCAATAAATCCTATATAGTTTCTTTATAACCATTATTGGATAAAAAAATATCATGAAATATAGTTAATAAATCATCCAGTAATACTTCATCAATAATAAAAATTTCTTCAAATTGGGCATGATAGATTTGATGTTTTACTTCCTTCACTTTAACATTACTTTCATGAATGTTACCAAAATTCTACTTGATTTATGTTTTTCCTGGATCCCAATAACTTTTATGTGCCTTAGAATGATTATAATTCCATTAATACTCCTAAATACTAATATTTTTTTATTATCTACTATAATCATTTCACCTTATGCGAGTAGAATGAAATATTCAACTACATTATCGAACACTTACATTCCTAGTATAAGAAAGTTAAGAAATAATATTTCCTATTAAACATTATATTTTTTAATAAAATTTGTAAAATATTTTTTTATTCACTGAATTAACCATAAAAAAAGAAAAAATATCATAACTAACACCAACAAGTAGAGATAAATTCTCACTACATCTTTGAATTGCATCGATTCCTTTAAAGGGAACCCACTGTATAAATAAATATTATCTAGGACACTAAAACTAATATAGTGAATCAATGAAATAAGAATTCATTGAAAATGGAGTGAATATAACAATACAAAACATTTATTATTCTTAAATAATCAACCCTCACCAATATAAAAAGTGGTATAAAAAAAGTTATCACCAATTAACCTTCTTCACCACCAAATTCTTTTGATGATAATTAGTTTAGTTTAGTGATTTTGTTTTCATATCCCCATAACCAAAAATAAATACAACAATGTATACAGATCATTATTAAAAACTCAATGCTACATCTATAATATGATGTGGTACCATACAGTATTATATAATCCACTAATATCATCAAATAGATTACAATAAGAAGGTTTTATCTTGAAACACAATTGTGAAAAAATGCATCCCAACAAGTATGATGTGATCCCTCACACAAAATGAAAAATATCAAATGAAATATCAACAAGAATCTTCAATAGAAAACAAGAATCCACAAATCCTCTATCAACAGAGTATCACACCATGTTCTACAATTTGATCACTAAAACTATTAAATTCAACAATCAAGTGATTCCTTTAGACAAAAAATGCCATATTACTTCTTTATCTAATATATATTCAAGTATAGAGGAAATATAAATCATCTATCCCCAAAAATATAATTTTCAACTCATTACTCCAAAAATGTAGTCCGTATTCTCTTTCAAGAAATCCTTTAACCTTCACCATATAATGAATCCTTGTTAAGATAACATGATAATAAATAGAAATACTTCTAACTATGTGTCTTTACTCCTCCTCATCCTTCTTATCCTCATACTACTCCTCCTCCTCCTCCTCCTTTATATATACTTTTAAAAATCATGCAACACCTATGTTATATACCCTACAACAACCACACAAGACTTCCCTATATTATTGAATTTGAATTCTTATTTCAAAGTTTTATTCTCCCACTTAAATATGAGTCATTAGACCAATCCATATATCTTTGTCACCATTTATATATTCGAGGGACATGTTGGAGTATAACATGAGTCATCGATGAAGCTACATTGGTAAACCACTTGAAACTGGGATTTTATGTCACGACTCACCTTCACCGAAAAGAGGGATGGGACAACAAATTGCCAATACCTTCCTTATTTAAGTTGAAGGAGAGATAATGACCCCCATGTCCTGCCTCCAGTTGGCCCTAGAGTGGCGACTAGCACTAGGGGTATAACATTTTCACAATATGGGAGGCATTATCCTTTTTAATTAACCAAGATTAGGGGAATAATGACTCAACACCAAACACCACCAAGTATGGAAAAATCAAGGAAAAAAAACTACATGCATGTTTTAATAATAAAACTGAACAAAGTACAAGGACCCCAATGTACAATACCCAACAGTAAAGGAAAAAGGCTAAGTAGAAACCAACAACAACCATCAGAAACTCCAATGTCCAGACTAGTATGGTCTTGCACAGCCTTCGAATCCCTCCTGGAAACCTGACAGTAAACGTAGGGTGAGCATATAATGTATACTCAGTAGGAAAACCTATACCTCTCATGTACAAGTGGGTAGACATCCTAAAGACCCATGAGAAGAGGAAGAAACATCATCTAACAGGGTATCTATCCATCCCACCTCACTGGCCACGCTCACCAAATAACACAATCAGTAAGATAATATTAAAGAACAAAATATTTGGGTACCCCACACCACCATTTCCCCCACTAGCTAGCTGCATATCCCTAATGGAAAACATCATGACGCTACCATACTCTTCCTGCCCGCACACACCTGGGCCTCACAACCATCCAAATCCCTGCCCATACACACCTGGGCCTCACAACCATACATCTCTGCCCACACACACCTAGGCCTCATCCTGATGAAACTGCGAAAAAAAAACCGTCCCAAAGATTCCTGGTCTAACAACACACCGATCGAAACCTACCTAAAGAATCTTGGGTGTAAGGTCTCATGCAGGCATCACAGCCAAGGGAAGAGGGAGAAGGAAGGAGAGTAACTATGGGGAACACCCCTACCCATGAAATGGGGTGTCTTACAATAAGTGCCCAATGAGGTTGGGGTGCGACTAAACACAAAACATACAGTTACATATATATATATATATATCAACACACAACCCAACCTATGGCTCCTAAAATAGATACAAGTAGGTGCACAAGCACTGCTGCCTCAAAAAACAGGAACACAACAAAGAGTTCCCGGTTTCCCAATTCAAGTAATCATTTCATAACAGTTCAGTATGAGTTAATCCCTTCACTACTGGGAAACTAATAGGCACAAACACAGATGAAACTACAATTAAAGCAGGAAGGAAAACACTCGGGAAATTTAAGCATTCAAACCCAGTTCTATTATAACGTCACAAACACTAGGGATCATGTGAGATCCCTCGAAGTACTTGAAACAAAACAAACCCTGAGCCACAGCTCTATATCCCCAAAAACCAAGAGCCAATAGTTTCTCAACAACAGAGGATCTCACCTGAATTCTTGTCACAACAGAGAAACTACAAATCCTAAGATTCACAACCAGTGAAAGTATAACAACAGGGGATCTCATCCCCACCCATATCACCCCAGCAGTCTAAGCCCCTATCCAAAAAAAATCATAAAGTAACTCACAAATGGCCCATGAAAGAAAAAAACAAACCACTACCACCAACATAAGGTATCCCATTGCATGTATTTCTTGATTTAAAAGATTTAACACACTCCATGGTTTCAATTCCACTAGGATTTAATCAGAGTTATCATAGAAAAGGGTTGATTTTGGTGCTTTCATTTTATTTAACCAAGTATACATAATTAACCAATTCCATGTTACGTTTATTTAAATATCGAGGGGCACCAATGATCATTAGTGGACAAAGAAGGACCACCAATGACCATGATTTTCAGTGAGCATAGGCCCACATAATTCACAACACATATCAACATAAAAGAGTACATCAGAACATTGATCACACCCCTTTCCTTCTTTAGAGGTCTTTTCATTATCTTCATTATGTTTGGTTTCATCAATTTCCATTGAGACAAAAGCATACCCACCCTGCATGATGCACATAAAGGAGAGATGAAGGAGAAAATAATTACTTGATTCAAGGATCGACGTTAAGTCCTCGCGTAGAAACTAGAAATCAGGAGTAGCAAGAACTCCATGAAACACGATCAAGGAAAACTTCACGGGGGTACATCTCGTCTGGAGGAAGGGTATTCCGAGCGCAGGGTGATAGAGAAAAAGAAACCTACGTATAAGAGAAGATTTAGGTTATAAAGGCTGAGATACATCATCCCCAGGACGGTTATGATATGGATAAAAACTAGAAACCGCAGAAGAAGTAGGATCGTGGTCGCTGCCGCATACCGGTAGGCCAAGATAACCATAGGCCGGGGCTACCGGTATGCGGCAGCGACCAGTAGGCAGAGCGACCGGTAGGCCGAGGCTACTGGTCGGTCGGGGCTACCCATAGGCCGAGGTCACCGGTAGGCCGAGGATACCGGTAGGACGAGGGAACCGGTAGGTCGTGCTACCCATAGGCCGAGGCTACCGGTAGGCCGAGCTACTGGTAGGACGAGGCTACCGGTTGGCCGAGGCTACCGATAGGCCGAGCTACTGGTAGGCCGAGCTACCAGTAGGCTGAGGCTGCTGGTAGGCTTAGCTACCGGTAGGCCGAGGCTACCGATAGGAGTCATGAGCTTCACCAGGAAGCTGGGATGTCCTTCCCGACCACCCAGAACACCCCATACATCTGAGTTCGACCATATAAAGGACCCCAAAACCCCGGACCATTACATCATATACTTCTCAAACTATTCTCATCCCTGAGAATATATTAACAAATCAGGAAGGAGAAAAGAGGGGTTCAAAAAACCACCCTCTAAAGATACTTCTCACGGGAAAACACCTAGGTTGTTCAAAAGCGAGAATAGAACACCCTACATTGAGGAATACTCCCCCAAGAGTTATCAACCACAAACATCCACAACAAGAAAAAGGATCAGACTGCCCAACACATGAGTCAGGGAGTCTCTTCCTACATGTTAGGGTATTATCCGCTTTGGGAAGCACTGAATCACCCACATGGGTCTAATCGCATCCACATTAATGCGTCTTGATTAGTAGTCAGGTTTTTCCATCATCACACATTCGGACAGAAAACAAGCATTTCATAAATTAAAGAACAAGGTAAAACATCTCAACAAAACTCAGAACAAAACAACAAGGATGTCAAAAAAGCTCTTGATACAGAAAGCATAACTGGGCCTCCCACTCCCAAGTGCTCTTCTACAGGCCACTATGCCTCCACATCACACAAATCAAGGTTATGTTTTTTCCATGAAGCACTTTATATTTTTGAACCTTGATCGTGATCAGTCGTTCTATTAAGGTCGCATCATTTTCTACATCTAACTCTCCCCAAAGGATGACATGGGAGTCGTTGCATAGATATCGACGAAGATGGGAGACGTGAAAGACATTGTGAACTTTCTCCAACTGAGGTGGCAACTCCAGCTAATACTCCACCTCACAAACTCATCCCAACACCTCGAAAGGTCTGATCAACCTAGGGGAGAGGTTACTTCCCTTCTCGATCCATCGCTTCCCACGTTGAGGGGAAACCTTCAAGAACACATGATTTTCAACCTCAAACTCTAAGGGCCTCCTCCTACGATCGGCATAAGACTTCTGCTGGTCTCGGGATGCCTTCATCCTATCACACACGAGCTGAACCTTCTCAATGGTGCCCTGCAACACTTCTGGCCCAAGAACAACTGCTTCTCCAATCTCTGTCCAGCAAACCGGTGAACGACATGACCTTCCATACAAGGCCTAAAATGGTGTCATGCCAATAGTGGAGTGGAATCTATTGTTATAAGAAAACTGCAACAAAGGGAAGTGTCTTACCCATGATCCCCCAAAATCCAAAACACATGCCCGCAGCATGTCTTCCAACGTCGGAATCATTCGTTCTGTTTTCCCTTCTGTCTTAGGGTGGAAAGCAGTGCTAAGGCGTAGATGGGTGCCAAATGCATGCTGTAATACTCTCCAGACTCGTGAGGTAAACCGCGTGTCTCTATGAGAGACAATAGATCTTCGAATCCCATGAAACCGCACCACCTCATCGACGTACCTCTGGGATAAGGTGCTCACCGGGCTCAACTCCTTAATCTCCAAGAAGTATACTGATTTTTTCAACCGATGCACCACTACCCACATGGCATCATAGCCTCCCTGAGCCCTGGGTAGCCTTGTGACGATGTCCATCAAGATGTCATCCCACTTCCACTCGAGAACATCTAAATGCTGTAACAACCCTCCAGGAAAACGGTGTTCATCCTTCACTTACTAACACACTAGGCACTTAGACACAAACTTTGCCACCACCCGCTTTACCCCAGCCCACCAAAACTACCCCCTTAGGACATGGTACATCTGTGAGACCCCAGGATGTACCGCTAAAGATGATCCATGGAACTCACGAATAACACCTTTACACATCATCTCCCGAACAAAAATCCTTCCACAGAAAAGCATCTGATGTTGACCATCCTCCGACCATCCCTCAAGAGCATTTCCCAGATAAAAATGATCTCGAATCACTTCCACCTTAGAGTCCCCAACTAAGACTCTTCCACCTGTACCACTAAAGAGTAAACTACAGTCATCTGAAACATAAAACCTCTTCCACCTTCCACCCTTTCATCCAAATGCATGGCCGCTATCTCTTCCATCACTCACCAAGCATCTGCAGATTCCCAAACAACATTCTTATGTGATTTTATGCTCAGGTCATCACCCACGACATTACCCTTGCCCTCAGTAAAAGAGATCTCAATGTTGTAATCTTGGAGTAACTCAACCCATATCCACTACTGCAAGTTCAGATCCCGCTGAGAAAAGACATAACGCAAGATCATGTGATCTGAGAATACCACAAAGCGCTCTCCATTGAGATAATGCTGCCACAACTTCAATGCATACACGATGGATGCAAGCTCTATATCGTGGGTGGAATAGTTATGTTCATGAGGACGTAACTGCCTAGACCCATAAGAGATCACTTCTCGCTGCTGCATCATCACACATCCCATCCCATGTCCAGAAGCATCACAGAACACTTCAAACAACACCCCCTCATCTGGTAATCTGGGTACTGGAGCACTAACCAGATTTATCCATTTGGTAGAAAAAAGCTTTTTGGCACTGGTCGCTCCACACGAAGGCCTAGTCCTTCCTAGTAAAAGCTTCCAAATCCAGGAAACTATGAACTTCTGCCGCATTCTTGGGTGCTGCCAATGAAATGACTGCCTCGACCTTTGACATGTTTACTGTTATTCCCTTCTGAGACACTACGTGTCCAAGTAAATGTACCTCTCGCGTTAAGAACTTTCACTTAGATAGTTTCCCAAAAATATGGTGGTGTCGAAGGACACCCAAAACTGCCTTAATGTTCTCAATGTGCTCTTCCTCTGATCTTGAGTAGATAAGGATGTCGTCGATGAACACCACAACGAACTGGTGCAGAAACTCTTGGAAGGCAGAGTTCATGAGGTTCATGAACATAGATTGTTCATTCCTAATGCCAAATGGCATAACCATGAACTCAAAGTGGCCATATCATCACCTGAAAGCCATCTTCGAGATATCACCATCCTTTACTCTCAACTGGTGGTATCTAGACCGTAGATCGATCTTAGAGAACCAACCTGCTCCCCTCAACTAGTCGAAAAGATCATCTATCCTCAATAGGGGTTAATGATTCTTGACCGTCACCTGATTCAACCTCTGGTAGTCTATGCACAGTCATAGACAACCATATGCCTTCATTACAAAAAAAAACTGGAGCACACCATGGTGACACACTTTGTCGAACAAATCCCTTCTCCATTAGATCGTCAATCTGAATCCATAACTCCTACAACTAAGAAGGTTCCATCTGATAAGGTGTTGTACCCCCTCTCTCTTGTATTTTAATGATCACAATCACTCTCATCATGTTCTAACTTGTTTTCAAGTGTTTTTGATGATAGGAAAAAGGTTTCCAAAGAGTTGGCCCAAGAAGACTGGAAAAGGACTCTCTGAGTCCACCGGCCAACCGGTGGATTACCACCGGCCAACCGGTGGTCTCTGGCAGGAGCAATGCTCTCTGCCAGGTTCCACCGGTCAGCTGGTGCCTGACCACCTGCCAGCCGGTGGAACCAGACAGTAGGCTTTGCCCACTGCCAGGTGCCACCGGCCCGCCGGTGGAGCCCAGACAGAATGCTCTGCCTTCTGTCTGGAGCACCGGCCCGCCGGTGGCCAAGCACCGGTCAGCCGGTAAGCCCAGTCAAACTAGCCGTTGGGCTTTGACCAGACTTGTACTTTTGACCCCCAACGGCTCCGGAAGCCCTCCAACGGCTATATTGAAGTATTTGGGGATATTTCTCCTATAAATAGACGAGGATGGATGCCGGGAAGAACACTGATACATTGGAATGATATTTTGATCCCTTAAAGCTCTAACGACAAATCTCCAAGGCTACTTGTGATCCATCTCCATCCTTGAAGCTTGGGCTACCTCTACATCAACTACTCTCACATTCTTGGCGCTCAAGGCTTCCTCAAGTTTGTTGTAAAATATTTATTTCAATTGTTTAGTTATTCATGGGGTTTGTATTAAAACAAACCATCCTTTTTCTTTCTCACTTTCATTTTGGGTTTCTTGCTACAACCATCATAAAAAAGAAAGCTGTACGAAGGTGATCTAGCCTACCTTAAAACGACTAGTGGGTTTCTTGCTACAACCATTAAAAAGAAAGCTGAAGTAAATCTCTCAACGATTGAGTTGGGAGCGGAGACGTAGGCTTTGGTTTAAGCCGAACTCCGTTATCAAATTTTGTCTTGCCCCTTTTTATTTCTGCTGCATTTATAAATTGTTTTTAAATTGTTAATTAATTTTTAAAAGGCAATTCACCCCGCCCCCTCTTGCCATCACTCTACGACCAACAATTGGTATCAAAGGGTCGTTTGTGTAATACCTTAACCGGTTACAAACCTAAAATCCATAGTGATGGCTTCTTCCTCACAAGCACCCGAAGGGTATTCCATGACTCGGGCTCCATTCTTTGATGGAACCGACTACACTTATTGGAAAACTAACATGATTACATTTCTTAGAAGTATTGTCTATCCTATATATAGAATTGTTATGCAAGGCTACACTCTCTCTAGCAAAGATAAGTCTAAATGGACCCCCGAAGACATTGCTAATTTTGAGCTTGATGGAAACGCCATGAATGCTCTTCATTGTGGGTTAGACCTTAATGAATTTAATCGTATTTCTACTTGCACCACTTCTCATGAAATTTGGAAGCTTTTGTAAGTGGCCCATGAGGGCACTAACAAGGTCAAAGACACCAGATTAGATATGTATCGTCAAGACTTTGAAAGTTTCACCATGCACCCACACGAATCTATTACGGAAATGTTTACTCGCTTTACTGATGTGTGTAATGGGAGAAAGTCTCTTGGAGATGATGTTTCTGCAGAGACGATGGTCAAGAAGATTCTTTGGGTCCTACCAAGCTCATGGGCTCCAAAGGTGACGGCAATCCAAGAAGCGAAAGATGTCAAGAAAATGCCGGTTTAAGAACTCATTGGATCACTTATGACCTATGAGATTACCATGAAGAGGCAAGCCGATAAAGAAGGTAAAATCTTCAAGGAGCAAAAGAACATAGCATTCAAAGTAAAGCAAGAAATCTCCTCCGATGATAGCGGATCCGAGATTGCTCAACTTGCAAGAAAAATGAGCAAGTTCATGAAGAAAAAGAAGAATTTTCAAAGGGCACGAAAGGAAGAGCCAAAAGCAGAAAAAGAAGTTACATGCTTTGAATGTGGAAAGAAAGGCCACATCAAACCGGAGTTCTCTCTTTTCAAGAAAAGGTTAAAGGAAAAGAAAAACAAAAAGGCTTTCAAAGCGTCAACATGGAGTGCAAGCGATGACTCCATGTCCTCAAGCGACTCAAGCGATGAAGGTGGAAAATGCCTAATGGCACTTGATGAGGTATCTTCTTCCGACTCCTCTTACTCATCTTCTTCTTTTAATAATGACATGTCTTATGAAGATCTCCAAAATGCGAGAGATCAATTAGAGTAAGGTTTTCATGAACTTACCTCTAAATTTTTTGCCTTAGAAAAGAAACAAAAAATTCTAATTTCTGAAAAAGATCAACTTCTCAAAAAGAAGGAGGAACTTTCCCTTAAGGTCCAAGATATTCCAAATGTTGATTCTTTGAATTAAACTATTAAAGATTTAAGGGAATATCTTGCCAAGTTCACCCAAGGTGAACAAAATTTGACCAAATTGCTAGGTTCTCAACGTTCGGCTAGAACCACACATGGACTTGGCTTTAACAAGCAATCCACTTCTTCTAGAGCACCCACTACTTTTGTAAGGGGGATCTCTCAAAATAAATTTAGTAATTATTGTAGAAAAACCGGACATATGATTTATGAATGCGATTGTAAAAATTCTAGATATGGCCGCCCCAAAATCATTACCTACTCGGATTAATATCATAGGATGTATCCCTCTAGACAAGTATGGGTTCAAAAGTCTTTTTTAGCTAATCTTTCCGGACCCAAACTTATATGGGTACCAAAATCTATTCTCTCTTGATTTTTTAGGATAAACGCCAAAGAAGTAGGTCTTTGAAAGGCTCGTGGTATCTCGACAGCGGATGCTCGAGGCACATGTGTGGCGATCCCTCCGAGTTCAACTCCCTTGAAGAATTCGATGGAGGATACGTCACCTTCGGTGACCTTTCAAAAAGCAAGATCGTCGGAATAGGTACCATTGGTTTTGGTAGCTCCTCCTTAATTAAAGATGTTTTATTTTTTAAAGGTTTAAAACATAATTTAATTAGAATTAGTCAACTTTGTGATAGTGGTTTTTCGGTGAATTTTCAAAATGATTTATGCAATGTGTTTGATTTTCAAAACAAATTGATATTTTCTGCTTCCCGTTTTCAAAATGTTTACATTATTGATTTAAAGTCTTTAGCTAGCCAAAATGTTAAATGTTTAAGTGCTCTTGACAATGAGTCTTGGCTTTGGCATAGAAGGTTGGGGCATTGTAGCTCTCATTCACTTCTAGAGCTTAATAATAACAAGCTCATCCGTGACCTTCCTAAACTTAAGTTTAAGAAAGATTTGATTTGTGAGCCATGCCAACTTGGAAAGAAACACAAATCTTCTTTCAAATCTAAGAAGGAAGTGTCCACTTCAAAATCTCTTGAGCTCCTACATCTTGATCTTTTTGGTCCTACCCCTATAGCAAGTCTAGGTGGAAAATCCTATACCTTTGTCCTAGTAGATGACTTTTCTCGTTTCACTTGGGTTTTCTTTTTAGCTCATAAAAATGATGCTTGTAGAACCTTTTTTAAATTCTCTAGGAAAGTAGAAAACGAAAAATGATATAAAATTATATCACTCCGTAGTGACCATGGAGGTGAATTAGAGAACAAATAATTCGATGAATTGTGTTCCTCTCAAGGATACAATCACACCTTATCTGCCCCTAGGACTCCACAACAAAATGGAGTGGTTGAAAGGAGAAACCGAACTCTCCAAGAAATTGCTCGAACCCTCCTTAGTGAATTCAACCTCCCTCAATATTTTTGGGCCGAGGCGGTAAACACTGCTTGTTATACTATCAATAAAGTCCTTGTAAGACCCCTTCTTAAGAAAACCCCCTATGAACTTTGGAAAGGAAAATTGCCCAAAGTTGGTTATTTTAAAGTGTTTGGTTGTAAATGCTTTATCATTAACACAAAAGATAACCTAGGGAAATGTGATGCCAAATCCGATGAACGTATTTTTCTTGGGTACTCCAACTCAAGCAAAGCCTATCGTGTCTTCAACAAACGTTCAAAAACCATCGATGAATCATCTCATGTCAAATTTGATGAAACTCTTTCAAAACCTCACCCGGTCATTGAAGATGTTGAAGATAAGCTTGATAAGCTTCATTTTAATGATTCCTCTTCTCCTCCCAAGGAGGATGACCATCAAGAACCCTCTTCACCTTCTTCGCCTTCCACCTTGCCTAAGGTTTGGAAACCTTCTAGAGACCATCCTTTAGAAAATGTTATAGGTGAACTTCAAGCCGGTACTCGAACTAGAAGATCAATCCTCAACGAGGATGAACATCAAGCCTTTATTTCTCAACTAGAGCCTCAAACCATTAATGATTCCATTAATGATGAGTATTGGGTTCTTGCAATGCAAGAGGAACTAAATCAATTCTCTAGAAATGATGTTTGGACACTTGTTGAAAGACCCAACGATCATCCAATTATTGGCACTAAATGGGTTTTTAGGAACAAAATTGATGATCAAGGAAATATAACCCAGAACAAGGCTCGCCTAGTAGCTAAGGGCTATAATCAAGAAGAAGGAATTGATTATGGTGAAACCTTTGCACCCGTTGCTAGATTGGAATCCATTAGGATCTTGTTGGCATTCGCTGCCCACTTAAATTTCAAACTTTTTCAAATGGATGTTAAAAGTGCTTTTTTAAATGGTGTTATTTCAGAAAAAATCTTTGTTGAACAACCCCCCGGTTTTGAAGATCCAAAATTTCCAAATCACGTTTTTAAGTTAACCAAGGCTCTCTATGGCTTAAAACAAGCCCCTCGGGCTTGGTATGAGCGGTTAACAAAATTTCTTTTAGAAAATGATTTTAAAATGGGTCAAGATGATTGTACCCTATTTTTAAAACACTCTTCCAAAGATCTTTTAATTGTCCAAATTTACGTTGATGACGTTATATTTGGTTCAACCAAAGAATCACTTTGTACTGATTTTTCAGATTTAATGAGAAAAGAATTTGAAATGAGATTTATGGGGGAATTAAAATTTTTTCTTGGTTTTCAAATCTTTCAAAATTCAAATGGTATTTTTCTAAGCCAAGGAAAATACACAAACGAACTTTTAAGTCGTTTTGGTATGGATCAAGTAAAGGAAATTAGTACCCCCATGAGTACTTCTTGTAAGCTTACGTTAGATGAAGCCGGGAAACCGGTGGATAACAAGCTTTATAGGAGTATGATCGGGAGTCTACTTTACCTAACTGCGACCCGTCCTGACATCATGTTCAGTGTTTTTCTTTGTGCTCGTTTTCAAGCCAATCCCAAAGAATCTCATTTTAAATCGGTCAAAAGAATTTTTAAGTATTTAAATGGATCTAAAAAACATTGGTTTGTTTTATCCCTCTAATACTTCTTTCGAACTTTCTTCATATTCGGATGATGATTTTGGCGGATGTCAATTAGATCGTAAGAGTACTAGTGGAACCTGTCATCTTCTAGGAAAGTCCCTTGTTTCATGGAGTAGCAAAAAGCAAAACTGTGTTGCTCTTTCTACTGTCGAGGCCGAGTACGTAGCAGCTGGTAATTGTTGTGCCCAAATTATTTGGATGCAGCACACTCTCTTGGATTATGGCCTTTCCTACGATCATGTCCCTATACAGTGTGACAACACTAGTGCCATTAGTATTTCTAAGAATCCAATACAACATTCTAGGACTAAGCATATAGATTTAAGGCATCATTTCCTTCTTGACCATTTTCAAAAAGGGGATATCACTTTGGACTTCATTTCTACTGATTTCCAATTAGCTGATATTTTTACCAAACCGCTCCTGGTTGAACGTTTTGATTTTATTAAGGGGGAGTTAGGAATGATTCGTCAATGAGCACTATTAAATATTTGACTCTTTTTGGTTTACTTATATTTCTTTTTTTAAAAGTTATTTAAACCTTTTTTTATTATTATGAATTTTAATACCACCGGTCAACCGGTGGTACATCACCGGTTAACCGGTGGTGTCGGGTTTTCCTTTTTTGGGCCGGCCGGGGAAAGGGTTAAAAATTAAATTAAACCCTTCCCCTCCCATTTCTTTCTCTCCCTCTCGTGCGGCACCTCCAAACCAGCGCCTCCCTCTTGCCCTAATCTCTCTTCTTCCTCCTTGCTCTCTCAAACTCCTTCTTCTCTTAATCTCTTTCTTCTTTTTCTTCCTTTTGCCATCATGGGTCCTCGCTCTACATGCAAAGGGAAAGGTATCGCTCAATAAGCACCTCCTCCTCCTTCAATCCCTCAAATTCCGGACATTTGGCATGACAAAGTCATACTGCGTGGTAGAGTAATTGATTATTCTTGGATTTCTTCTGCTCGTCTCGAGCTTTTCTCTATTATTGAATATCAACACTGGCATTCTTTTTTTGAACCTCTTGAGAAGGATGTTATTTATCCCTTTCTTGTCAAAGAATTTTATGCTCACCTGATGTGGTCGGTTTCTGACGACGTCGATACCATTTCCACCACCGCTCTTGGGAAACCCATCACTATCACTTATTTGGAGATTGCCAGGATGCTAGGGGTTCCTCATGTTGGACCTCATGCATTTGCTCAGGGGGAGTTTCCTCGGGACCCTGATTTTGATCTTGCTGTCGCTCTTGAGCATCTCAAAGGGCAGCCCACCGATCCCATTGTCAAGCTCTCCCAGCTCTCCCCTAACCATCGCATCATTGAGCGCCTCATTCAGAACACCCTTGCACCCCGTATCGGTGATCACGATACGGTGAAATTTATTGATATTTATCTTCTTTCTTATATCACCAGAGGCGTTCATTTCAATTTGGTCCGGTTCCTATTCTGGGCCATGTCTTATGTGGTCGAGCACCCGCGCCGGTCCAAAACTCTACCTCACGGGCGCTTGTTGACCAAAATATTTACCTTTCTTTATGTCCCTCTCCGTGCTACCTCCTTCGAGCAGCCAAATAAGGATAGCATCAGCAATTTTATGATGGTGCAACGGATGAACATTCGTTGGCATCCTTGGCGTCAGGAGTGGATTACTGACAAGGAGGGCCTTCTCAAGGCTTACTCCCCTCAGACACATTCACACCCTCCTTCCCATGCCATGCCTCCTGACATTGCCGCTACCTATCCTCTTTCAGATAGTGAGGACAGTGGTGATGATGAAGAAGAAGGGAGTGGTGACAACGAAGGTGAGGCTGCTGCTGCTGCTGCTGATGATGAGGGCGATGGAGCGGGTGATGATGCACCGGAGCCTGCTGAGGCTGTGCCCCCTCCCGCTGATTCTGGTGGCTTGTCGGTGACGTCTGATCAATTCCTTCGCTTCCAGGATCAGATTGAGACCCGACTCGACTTACAGTTTTCTTACTTCAGCTCTCAGTTTGATCAGCTCCACTCTCGGATCGATTCTCTTGATCGTCGCTTTGAGGCAGTCCAGGCTCCTCCAGCTCCGCCAACCTTCCGGCGTCGTCGTCACTCTCGGCCCTCTAGGAGTGAATAGAGCCTTTCCTGGTTTTTGGCTTGTCTTTGTATTTGTATTTTGAACTTTCTATGTAATGTTTCATCTTTTATAAAATTCAAGTTGACTTATCTATCAATCCTTTTTGTCATTGCTTACTTCCTTATTATTGTTTTTCTAATTTTCTTTCATACTTTTCCTCCTATTTTGGTAATCCCAAAGGGGGAGAAAAACTCTCTATTACATAGTTACTTATTTCATTTATTTAAGTGCTCTTTTTTAAAAAGTTCAATTTTAAGTTATTACTTTCATCAAAATCTGTTTTTAAATGGTTAAGTTATTAATTTCAGTTGTTTCTTTTAAATGACCTATGGTTACATTTTCAACATGAACCATTCTCTTTATTTCAATCCTTACAAGATTAACATCATTTTCAATACATGATACATCTATTAAATTCTTGTATTAAAATGATCTCTAAAATTTTCCATGTCCAAGTCTCTTATTTCTTTTTTACTTGGCATATCCTTTTTAAAAAAAAGCTTTCTCTTTTGTGATTGTGATCATCAAAATAGGGGGAGATTGTTTTACCCCTCTCTCTTGGATTTTAATGATCACAATCACTCTCATCGTGTTCTAACTTGTTTTCAAGTGTTTTTTATGATAGGAAAAAGGTTTCCCAAGAGTTGTCCCAAGAAGACTGGAAAAGGACTCTCTGAGTCCACCGGCCAACTGGTGGATTACCACCGGCCAGCCGGTGGTCTCTGGCAGGAGAAATGCTCTCTGCCTTATGTCTGGAGCACCGGCCCGCCGGTGGCC
Organism: Viscum album; assembly: GCA_963277665.1. Taxonomy (NCBI): domain Eukaryota; kingdom Viridiplantae; phylum Streptophyta; class Magnoliopsida; order Santalales; family Viscaceae; genus Viscum; species Viscum album. The sequence continues at coordinate 484,542,240 of OY728140.1, forward strand.
AAGCACCGGTCAGCCTGTAAGCCCAGTCAAACTAGCCGTTGGGCTTTGACCAGACTTCTTCTTTTGACCCCCAACAGCTCCGGAAGCCCTCCAACGGCTATATTGAAGTATTTGGGGATATTTATCCTATAAATAGACGAGGATGGATGCCAGGAAGAACACCGATACATTGGAATGATATTTTGATCCCTTAAATCTCTAACGACAAATCTCCAAGGCTACTTGTGATCCATATCCATCCTTGAAGCTTGGGCTGCCTCTACATCAACTACTCTCACACTCTTGGCGCTCAAGGTTTCCTCAAGTTTGTTGTAATTTATTTATTTCAATTGTTTAGTTATTCATGGGGTTTGTATTAAAACAAACCATCCTTTTTCTTCCTCACTTTCATTTTGGGTTTCTTGCTACAACCATCATAAAAAAGCAAGCTGTACGAAGGTGATCTAGCCTACCTTAAAACGGCTAGTGGGTTTCTTGCTACAACCATTAAAAAGAAAGATGAAGTAAATCTCTCAATGGTTGAGTTGGGAGCGGAGACGTAGGCTTTGGTTTAAGCCGAACTCCGTTATCAAATTGTGTCTTGCCCCTTTTTATTTCCGCTGCATTTATAAATTGTTTTTAAATTGTTAATTAATTTTTAAAAGGCAATTCACCCCCCATCTTGCCATCACTCTCCGACCAACATAAGGAGACATCAAGATTGGGCGGGCACCAGGCTGTATGTCTATCCCAAACTCAACATCACGTTGAGGGGGTAGAGTCCCAACCTCACAGGGAAAGACATCAGGGAATTATCTTACGACTTATGGGACATCCATCATTCCTGTGTCCGCCGACTCCACTAATACCCTTTCCAGCATTAAAAGGAGTGTCTCCACGTGTCGAATCCCCACCTGATAACTCCACTCCCCAACAAAAGCCACACGCCACCCATCCTTGTTGGAGAATTCGATCTTTATCCAATAGCAGTCGATGATGGCATGAACATAGAATAATCAGTCAATGCATAGAAAGACATCGTATTGCTGCATCTGAAATGAAAGAAGGAATACACTAGATTGATGCAGTCCCAACCTCAGTCTACATCCCCGAAAAAAGTAAGATACACTGGTCTGACCCCCAACTGGTGTTCTCAGAACTAGGGGCATGAAAAGTATCTCAACATCCAGACCCATAGCATGGGCTAATTTAGGCGTAACAAAGGAGTGAGAAGCTCCTGAATCAAACAAGGAAGAAACAATAGTGCTGAATAAACTGATCGTACCTTGAACGACCTCTGGTCCTTCCAAAGCTAAATACTCTATGGCATGCAACTGTCCACTCCCAGCTCCTCTGCCTCACTGTTGTCGACCACCTCCCTAACCACACCCTAGTCGAGGTCCAAGTGGAGAACCCTTGTGTAAGTCTCCCCCAGCAAGGTCATCCCTCATAGGGATAGGGGCCAACTGCTGCTACTAGAAAGGCATTGCCAGCAACAGATGCTGCTGAGGTGGGTGCTGAAACTGACCACCTCCACTATGTGGAGCTCGAGTCGGACACCAGCTCTAGACGTGCCTGAAAACTCCATAAGAGAAACACTTTAGTCCTAGCCATGTAGAAAAGGGGGGAGGGCCAGAAGCTTGGTACTGGAACTGATGAGGCATAATCCTTTCTTGTCAAAACCTGGAAGGCCCTATCACTGGAGACCTACTGATGACTGCCTTCCCCTTTGATGAACTCAGCTGGTTCCCTTCTCGTGGTGTGCCTCCCTTCGAGTGTATCCTCTCTACTATCTCAGCCTTCTTCTGTACTTCTAGGTTCATCGGAAGAGTGAAGGGAGTGACAACGTACTGAAGAGAAGGACAAAGTACCTCCTCTATCCGTCTGGCCTGAGACTCCTCATCTAGAAAGAGATCCGAGGCAAAGCGCAAGAGATATTTGAACTTGATCCCCAGCTCACTCATTGATATGCTACTCTACTGAAGGGAGAGTAACTCCTGTCTCTTCTCAGCCTTCACCGTAGAGGAGAGGAACTCCTCTTGAAATTACTTCTTGAAACTAGGCCATGAAACCTCTGCCTCTGTCTTCTCTACCAGGAAAATCATCCACCACTAAGGCTCTTCTCCTCTCTGCTAACTGACAGCCAACAGAACCCAGTACTACCTCAGATCACGGATCAAAGATAAGGTGATGGCTAGCTCCTCGATCCATCCCTCTATTATTGAGTTAGAAACACTACCCTTGTACCACTCGAGGGTTTGTTTCTGGAAGGAGCACATAGTCCTCTTCCACAAGTCATCCTCCTCATCTCGGTCAACCCTCAGCTAGTCAACAGCCTCGATACACTAGTCCTGAACCACTCGAGTCGCTTGTGGATAACATCCGGGAGCCATAACTTCAAGGTAAACAAGGAATGCCTAAGCCTGAGTAGCAAGGGAATTATTATCAATATTATGAAATTTTTTCCCCCAAGGTGCCCCAAATCAATTAAAAACACAATGAGTATGATCCATGTACCTTCCCTAGGGTCTCTAACCTACAATAAATGTAGTCTCACTTGGACTTTTGATAGGCTCAGAGTCCTTGCATCGGATCACGGGGGGCCCTAAAATCCTGTTTCCTAGAAGGTACTCCCTGGTCTATTTCACAGAACAAGATCACCTAACATTGTTGCCCTACCATCCCATGAAATCCTCACTATGCCTAACTCCAGAATCCATCCTATCCATCAACCTCACCTTGGATACCATTCTCCCATGACCCGCCTTCACCTAAAGGAGGGAAGGGACAACAGATTGCTAAGCCCTTCCTTATTTATGTTGAAGGAGAGATAATGACCCCCCGAGTCCCGTCTCTAGTAGTCCCTAGAGTGGTGACTAGCACCAAGGGTATAACACTTTTACAATATGGGTGGCATTACCATTTTTAGTTAACCAAGATTGGTGGAAAGAATGAGTCAACACCAAATACCACCAAGTATAGAAAACTAAAGGAAAAAACAAACCACATGAATGTCTAAATAATAAAATTGAAAAAATTACAAGGACTCCATAGTACAATACCCAACAGGAAAGGAAAAAGACTAAGAAGAAACCAACATCGACCAATAGAAATTCCAACGTCTAGACTAGTAAGGTCATGCACAGCCTCCGAATCCATTAAGGAAACCTGAAAGTAAACGTAGGGTAAGAATACAAAGTATACTCAGTAGGAAAATATAAAGCTCTCGTGCACAAGTGGGGAGACATCCTAAAGTCCCTTGATAAGCAGAAGAAACATCATATAACAAGGTATCTATCCATACCACCTCACCGGCCATGCTCACCAAATAACACAAGAAGTAAGATAATAGTAAAGAACAAAACATTTGGGTACCCCCACACCACCATTTCCCCCACTAGCTAGCTGCTCATCCCTAATGGAAAATGTCCTGATGCTACTATGCTCTTCCTGCCTGCACACACCTGGGCCTCAAAACCGTCCGCATCCCTACCCACACACACCTGGGCCTCACAACCATCCATCCCTACTCGCACACACCTGGGCCTCATCTCGAGGACAGTTGGGAGAACAAAACTGCCCGAATAGTCCTGGTCTAACAACACACCGATCGAAACCTACCCGAAGAATCATGGGTGTAAGGTCGCCTCCATCCATCACAGCCGATGGAAGAGGGAGCATGAAGGAGAGTAACAAGGGGGAAACCCCCTTCCCCATTAAATGGGGTGTCCAACACTATGTTCCCAACATGGGTGGTGTGTGACTAAACAAAAAACATACAGTAACATATATATATATCAACACACATCCCAAACTATGGCTCCTCAAACAGGTAAAAGTAAGTGAACAAGCGCTGCTGCCTCGGATAAAAGGCACACAACAAACAGTTCCCGGTTTCCCTATTCAAGTTATCATGTCATAACAGTTCATTATGAGTTAATAACTTCAATATTGGAAAACTAACAGGCACAAAAACAGCTGAAACAACAATTAATGTAGGAAGGAAAAATTTCGGGAAATTTAAGAATTCACACCCGGCTCTCTTGTAAAGTCACAAAAACTAGGGATCAAGTGAGATCCCTTGATGTAATAGAAACAAAACAAACTCCGAGACACAACTCCATGTCCCCCAAAACTAGGAGCCAATGGTTTCTCAACAATAGAGGATCTCACCCTAATTCGTGTCACATTAGAGCAACCACAGAACCTCAGATTCACAAGCAGTGAAAGTATAACAATAGGGGATCCCATCCCCACCCAAATCACCCCAGCAATCTAAGACCCCTTCCAAGAAAACCATAAAGTCACCCACAAATGTCCCGTGAAAGAAAAAAACCAAACCACTACCACCAAAAGAAGGCAGGAACTTCCTGTTATTTTCAGATTTAAAAGAATTAATACACTCCATGGTATCAATTCCACTGGGCTTTAACCGTAGTTATCATAGAAAAGGGTTGATCCTAGTGCTTTCAATTTATTTAACCGAGTATAAATAATTATCCAATTCCATGTTACATTTTTTTAAACATCCAGGGGCACCGAGGTTCATTAGTGAAAAAATAAAGACCACCAACGACCATGATTTTTAGTGATCATAGGCCCACATAATTCACAACACATATCAACATAAAAAAGTAAAGCAGAACATCGATCACACCCCCTTTACTTATTTAGAGTTCCTTTAATTATCTTCATTATGTTTGGTTTCATCAATTTCCACAGAGAAAAAGTCATACCCACCCCGCATGATGCACAAAAAGGAGACATGATGGAGAAAATCCCTACATGATTCAAGGATCGACGTTAAGTCCTCGTGTGGAAACTAGAAATCAGGGGTATCGGGAACTCCATGGAACGCGATCAAGGAAAACATCGCGGGGGTACAACTCATCTAGAGGAATGGTATTCCGAGCACTGGGAGATAGAGAAAAAGAAACATAAGGAGAAGAGAAGCTTTAGGATATAAAGGCTGAGAAACAGCATCTCCAAGATGGTTATGATAGAGAGAAAAACTCGAAGCCACAGAAGAACTAGGATCGTGGATTGACCACGCGGTTGGGCCACCCCACACGTCCATCATAAAAGTTCCCCACCCTTAGAGGTGGTTAAAACCAATGAACACCTCCTTAACCAAGGAAGGACTCCTTACACGATGCGGTAGAGGCATTTCGGAAAATTCGGTTAAAGGCATGACCAAAACGCATGGTTTTCCATTTAAGGGGGGTACCTCACCAATAATTTAATTAAATACCATTAAATGGATTTAAAATAGGCTTAAAGGGGTCAAAACATGGTTTACAACCCAATTCGTACAAAGAAGGAGGAGCTACTGGAAAACCCGTGGAGAGGTCACCGGTAGTCTAGGTCTACCAATAGACCAATCTACCAGTTTTGCCGAGGCTACTGGTAGGCCAGGGCTACGGGTAGGCCGAGGCTACCGGTAGGCCGAGGATAACGGTAGGCTGAGCTACCGATAGGCCGAGGCTACCAGTAGGTTGAGCTACCATTAGGGCGAGGTTTCCGGTAGGCCGAGGCTACAGGTAGACTAAGCTACCAGTAGACCGTGCTACCGGTAGGCCGAGGCTACTGGTAGGCCGAGCTACCGGTAGGCTGAGGCTACTGGTAGGCCAAGGCTACCTGTAGGAGTCTTGAGCTTCACCGAGAAGCTGGGATGGCTTTCGAAACAACCCAGAACACCCCAAACATCATATTTTCACCATGTAAAGGACCCCAAAACCCCAGGCCATTACATTTTATCACTATTATAGAGTGATATGGTACATTACGATGTGACAAGTAGATAAACACCTTAGACCACACCCCATGAAGGCCTTTGTAATTATTTTATGTTTTTTATTTATATTTTTCTTATATTAGGGTATTTATTTATGATAAATTTAATATTTTAATATTTTAGGAGTTTACCCAATAAATAGTTCATATTTGATAATTTTTAATCAATTTCATCAAATTAATAAGCTTATTTGGAGAGTTTTCTCTTGTTCTGTATGTTTCTCCCGATTTCCTCATGTATGAACATTCTTTATCCCATTATACTAAATCAGTTGGTATAAGAGAAAGTTTGTTTTTAATTTTCATCTGATTAGATTGTTTAATCACTATGGTTATAAACATTCTACAATCTATCAACCCAACCACTAATTGCATCTATACCACATTCTACTCATCCCTAAATAAGGATTCTCTATAATTATTGTCCACAACACCACCCATTTTTCATCCTATGTGACCCTTGGTTAAAATTTGAATCATCGACTTCATTTTCTAGAAGGATATGAACATACCTTAAATTTTTTGAAAAAAGACAATTAAAAGGAGGTGAGTAGTCAAAAAATAAATAAAAAATTTCACCATCCACCAATTTATTGTACATAAACATGTCATTCATGCTATTTAACACTAAAATTTGTGTAGTAACTCCAAATTGAACTCATAATAATGAAACTATAAGCCCTATGAATAATTCATCTCTTTATTAAACATCTACATTCCTCAATAAACCTATTCACTATGGGTTCCCAAAAGTAGTGTGTGTCTAGACCCATCCGCTTTCCCAAAACTTGCATTTAAGTCCTATACGAGAAATTCTTTTGTTCTAACCCCACGCACACATATCCTATAACCCCCCAAGTTAACACATATTTTATGTTAATTATATATAGTAAAAAATTAAAAGGTTGGAAAATCAAAAAATAAAATAAAATTAATTTAAGAAGAGAAAAAAGGAAAAAACTATTTAAACATAATAGGGTTGGGACATTTGATTTAGTGGATATGACAAAAAATGGAAAAATTAGGGATTATCTATCTCCCTCTTGAATTATACATTGAAAATCATGTTGGTGTAACTTCTCAAATAGATAAAACTCCATTAATAATAAAACCAATCTTGATAACAACATGAAGTATTACCAAAGGTATTGCGATGCCTTCAAATAACCTATATGTCACAACCTAGAGTGTTGGATGCTCTTCATTAGAAGGTTAAACCTCTTGGGGACCCTCTATTGGCTATAATAGTTCATGATGAGATTGGTTTAGTAGTTTCAGATCTACCAGAATTATAAGAGGACAATTCAAATTTGAAGGAAAGTTATGTCAAACCACTATGAACCAAATATGATCATCAAATTTAAGTGTTCATTATAGGATGTGTATATACTTAATATTTATTAGGATTGTAATATTATGATAAGTTGGATATAGATAAAAGAGAGAGGGTGGTAAACTATAGTTTTAAATTACTTAGTTTAAAATAATTAAACAAAACAAACCCAAAGCCTCTTTAAGTAGGATTATCAGAATCAACCTTCATTTTGATTAAAAAAGTCATAGAAGTGTAATCACAGTACAAATGATTGTATCATATTCTCTTTATTCCAATCCCTGGAAGGCCTTGGTCACTACAATGATTATAATAATATTCAATTTAAAATGTTCTAAAGGAGAAAATCTCTCAAAGTATCTTTGTGATGACTCACTTTAATGAATTGAAAAAAATTAAGAACAAGTTGTTCATGCAGAGTAACCTTTAGAAATTCTGACTTAAAAAGTAATCAAACAACTCAAAACTCTTCAAATGACCTTATATTTATATACATGCTCCCAATAATCATATTTTCCAAGTTTTTTGAAAAGGATTTGGACAATTGGCACTTGGTAGCTCATGAAAACCTATAATAACTGAATGTCTAACGTCATATTCATAAACACCATCAAAATGATTAATATTTTACTTTCATTTGAAAAGAGTATTTTTATTCAGATTATAGATATTTTTAGTCTGATGTAATTACTTAAAAATGTCAATACAATAATACTTATGAGTATTAGTTTGATATTTAACAGTACTAGTATTCGTCTGATTGTTAATAATTTGTCATTAAGAAATACATGATATAAATTTTAACCTTTTGTTCTCTTAAAGGTGAGTCCGATTAATTATACAAATACTCATTATGGTAACCATAATAAGTAATTTAAATTTTAAATCTTCAATATTTCAGAACATATTCAAATTATGGTAATTGTTATCATTTTCTAAAACAAATTCAAAAAAACATAGGAAATAAAAAAGTTAGTAAACCTATTTTAAGAAATTATTTTTAATTTACAAATCAAAATAAATGAAAAAGTAAGAATAGAACTTCCATATCAACAATATTCCCCTTTTTTGAAAGAAAAAATACAAAAAATAAATGAAAAAATAATTTTAAAAACATATGATCCATGTTATTTTAAGAAATTTGTATTCAGTTTTAATATTTAAAATATTAACTCACACTCAGTTTGAGTCTATTTTGAATACAGTGGAGAGTATGATGTTGAATATGATAATCTCCCCCTTAGGATAATATCTCCCCTTTTGGTAAAATATTAAATATTTTGAAATATATTATGCCCCTTAATATAATAAATTCCCTTTTATAAAAACCTTCTCCCCCATATAATGATTTCTCTACCATTGGATAATATTATCCACCTTTTTACTTTAAAAAATAGTGGGGAAGAGTTTAGAGTTGCTTAATATATTAGAGAAGGGAAAAAATATATGAAACAATATGATGAATGAACTAATCATCCAGAAAAAAACATGACAAAACATTTAACCAATATAAATTGGAAACCATTCATAATAATTGTTTTTTGATGAGAAAATAATTCATTTTAAAAAAATCAAAAGCTTTAGAAATCTAGTACAAATATAGTTCAAAAGAAAAAAAAGTCTATCATTATTCATTTGTGTTTTCACAAAAGCCTTCATATTTTGAACTACTTTTGGTCTTTCTACAACTTAACAAATTTTTATTCCAATGTTCTTATATTATTTATTTCATTTGAAATGTCCTTTTTTAGCTCTCTTAACACGTTGACTGCACCTTTACAAGATCAGAGTCTAGACAACTTTAGCTCCATGTCTTGATTCTTCTACTTCACGGAATTAACTTCCATTGTTATTTCATCAATGGAAACTCAAAATTAATCAAAAAACATTACTTTTTCATCCATGTGTGATGATAAATAAATAAAATCACTTTCTTACTCTATTAAATGTTTCATCACATCATCAAAATGATTATCATCAATCTGAATATTTGAATCATCTTAATGATACAATTTAACCATTTTATTACATGACTTTTTGTGAGAATGATCACTTCCTTGAAGAAAAATTAATTATACTTTGTTCTGGATCACCTTTTTTATTTAAAGAATTAACGATTACGATTTCTAATCAAGATTTTCATGAATTAACTATATGAAAGGATCAATCCTTGGAAAATATTGAATATTTCCTTCAATACTTCTCATAACATGAATAATATAATAAAATATCCCAATAGAAATTGTTCTTATAGATTCCAAATGGTCTTATTTTGGATGAAGAGGTTTTATTATACTTATTTATACTTTAAATTCCATGTTTTTAATCTTATATTTACTTGAAATCACTTTTTTCTCTTATTTGTAAACATTATTTTCATCAAAATCCTTGTTATCTTATAACTCAAGGATGTCAATGCCCATATTAGATTCGAATTTCTCATCAACTTTTTATTTATAATTTTTATCTTACTCATCTTTCCTCGGGGACAATTGTACTTCTTCTTATGATGAGGATGATTTTTCTTCTTTATAACTTAAAGCTTTAGGCAAGATTCAATTCATCAGACTCGTCTACTAAACCAAGCCATGTGTTGGAGTCTTTAAAGGAATTAAATGACTTTGTGTATTGACTAAGAATAGGTGGAAAATGGTTTCTAGAGTACACGTTGTGTGGCCCTTTTGACACAATGTGTAGTCCCTTCAGTTTAGGGGTGGAATGTGTACCTCATACAGTGCATTCCCAGCTAGAGACTGTGTAAGGAGGAACTAAAAAATGGGTGGCCCACTGGACACGCCGTGTACTTTGATGATTTCCACATTATACACACACATCGTTTCCACGGGTGTGTAATTCAGATAGACGATGAAAACTAGTACACACAATGTAGATAGAACTAAACATCGTGTACTCATCCAAATTATGAAAATTTATCAAAATTTACTACCATATTATACAAACTCTTGAGATGTGTCCTTGAGATGTGTACCATTGTGCATGTGTAATGCTAAGGCACAACACGTGATAGATGTTATATATATATATGTGTTTAATTTAACATCCGTATAATGTTCATTTCAACTCATTGTATTGTTATGAATAGGAATTCAATGGGTTTCCTCCAATGTACATGTTATGTAAAAACATAATTTTAAATGAATTTATTTGTTTATAATTATGATGGATGAGAATATCAAGGAAATTCAGAAAAGGGTTAAGGATAAAAGGATTGATTAATTAAAGATGATAATTAACTGATTCGAGCATGATTTTTATTAAACAATAACAATTAATGAATTGATTTCTAGTTTTATTTATGTGTAAATATATTTTCTTGTATGGATGATCTTGAGAAAGACCAAGACCTTTGTATGTGGATGGTTTCATTTAATTTATTTATTTTAATTAAAATTGTCGGCCTACAATACTTCTTCTCATTAATATGTAGGGCATGCGTTCCCAATGATTCTTCTATGTAAAACCCTTTTTAAACCCTCACCGAAAAATGAGTTAAAAAGGCCATATGTAAGGGATGGAACTCCCATGATATTAGAGGTGGTTCATGTTAGAGCCAAGATGAAACCAATCCCAAGAGTTACAGAGGCGGACATGTGGAAACTGTAAACATGATCCCAAAAGATTCAAGTTGTTTTCCCCCATGTATAGGGTAAGTTTATCAATTTTCAGATAAAATAACCATTAGAAAAGCTCGTGATCATTCCATTTACTTTATTTGAATTCTTCCATTAGCATGGTTTATCATTATGGATGTGTTGTCACGATCCCAAAAATAATTAATTAAACAAGCATGCATGATGGAACTAAAATAAACCAGTCATATGCGTAAATATTATAAAGACATGGTTAATCACTTAAGCAAGGTCCACTTAATATTACTAATAATGTGATAATGATAATAATAAATTCATTCATAAGAGATAATAATCACTCAAATGAAATATTAAGTTAGAACAAGCCTTCTGTTACTTGATTAAGGGGAAAAATCAATAAAACTAGGTGTTTGAACAACCCTTGTTGGGACACATACATTTATATAGGAAGCCCTTTATGAAAGGTTTCAGGTTGAATTATCCATATTACAATAATAGGAGTATCCCTTGGTAGACTTGGTGTAATATTGGATGCAAGAGTTGAGGAAATCCAAATTCATGATTTTAGGATTGGGGAGTCTACTCAACATATCAAGGAGATGAAAACCTGTTACTGGCAAAGACCTAACTTCCTAAATACCTCCTAATAGCTTGACCAACCCTTTTTGGGGTTATGCGATGGGGAATACGGATCCTTGCCTCTATAATTTCATAGCAACTAGACATTCTGAGTTCAATGGTGAGGGATATTGGGACTTCATAAAATAGTGGGAGACTTAATAAAATGTATTATTTATTATAAAATGTAATCAAGAAAGTACTAATGATCTACTCTTTTAATTGTAGATTAAAAATCAGATGATCATCAACCACACTATCCCTACAATAAATTCTGGATAATGACTACATCTTCACTAGCAGTAACTTCCATGAATGATTTAGACGCCATTGGGTATCCTTTTCCATGAACAAAATTATTACATGCTGGAGTCAGCATTACCTGATCTTCCTACCAATGAGGTGAGTGATGAGGATTTACTTGTCTTTGAGAAACATATCAATGATGCAATCTATGTTCAATGTTTGATGCTATCATCAATGTATAGTGATCTCATGAAGTCTCAGGAAAGCATGTATTCTTATGTCATGCTAAAGAACCTTCAGGGGCTTTACTAGGAGAGAGAAAGACAATAATGTTTTAAGATCAGTAAGGAACTCTTTTAGAGTAAGCTTGGAGAAGGTTCCCCAGCTGGGTGTCATGTATTCAAGCGGATTGGCTACATTGAGCGCTAGAAGGATCTAGGGTTTAATATCACCGAAGAACTGGGAAATTCTCTCATTCTTGCATCACTCTCTCAGAGCATGTCTAACATTGTTGTCAATATCAAAATGAACAACATTGAGAAGGCTCTATCTAATCTTCTTATCCTCATTCACCAAGTGGACAAAGATATGAAGCGTGAAAAGAATTTTTTCCTTATAGTGAATAAGAGGAATGGGAAGGTGAAGAGATTTAATCCCAATGCTTCTTCATGGCCTTCCACGAAAAGGAAGTTCAATGGGGAGGTAAGGGAATAGGAGGCTGTTTGTTTCATATGTGGCCAGAAGGGCCATTGGAAGAAGAACAACAACCATCCTAAGAATAAAGGGAAATCATCAAGTGCATTTGTTATCGAATTCAATCTATTAGTTTCTACAAATTGGGTATTACATATAGCTTGTAGTTATCACATATGTTTCCAAATATAGGAACCAAATAGATTCAAGAAGATTGATCGAGGAGAGGTTGATCTACAAGAATCCAACAGAGCCAGACTTGCTGCTGTAGCTATTGGGGACTACCACCTCACATTGCAAACTGGGATGATCTTGGTGGTAAAGGGCTGTTTTTATGTGCCTTCTATAACCAAAAATGTAATTTCTATATGTAGACTACATAAATTGATTTTTTTTCATGTTTGAAATTGAATTTTGCTTCTTTTATAAACATAGCATGTGTTTTGGCAGGGTACATTTATACAATAGTCTTTATGTGCTGGATTACACAAACCAGGTAATGGCAATTGGTGAAAAAGATACTTCACATGACTCCTACCACACCCAACTTTGGCATCACCGACTAGGTCATGTAAATGAGAAAATCTTGGAAAAGTTACTTTAAGATGGATATTTTGAATCTTTTGAACTAAAACAAATAGGAGTATGTCATGCATGTTTACAAGGAAGAATGACCAAAGCCCCATTTGGTGGGAAAGGTGAATGGGATAAAGAACTTCTTTAATTGGTTCATACTGATGTGTGTGGAACATTTCTAGTTGAGGCAAGTGGAGGGTACTCATACTTCATAACTTTCCCATATGAGGTATGTAGATATAGATATTTCTACTTAATGAGGTATACATCAGATTATTTTGATAAGTTCAAAGAATACAAGAATGAAGTTGATAACCAACATGGTAAGAAGATTAAGAAACATTGCTCAGACCGAGGTGGAGAACATCTTAATCACTACTTCATTGATTACTTACTGAATTTTGGGATCCTATCCCAACTCACTTTTCCAAACACACCCAGTGGAAAGGTGTGAGTGAAAGGAGGAACCGTACCATGTTGGAGATGGTGAGATCAATGATGAGTCATGTGAGTCTTCCAATATCTTTTTGGGGATATGTGATACAAATAGTGGCACACATAATAATCCAAGTACCAACTAAATAGATAAATGGTATTCCATACAAGTTCAAGAGTGGAAGAAAATCCATGTTATCGAATTTACTTGTGTGGGGTAGTGAAGCGTTTATTAATTCCCCTTATGGTAAAAAACTTTCACCCCAAGGCACAATGTGTACCTTTATAGGATACCCCAAGGATACAAGGGGATATTTCCAATACATCCCCTTATACAAAAAGGTTATAGTGGAATGAAATACCTTATTCCATGAGAGGGAGCACAATTCCAAATGAGATAGTGGTAGAGATATTGACTTTGATGAAGTAAAAGCTCAAGGTACACAAGAGTTGGTAGATGAACAAATCCCAGAAAACCCCGTTGAAGAAGAATATATTTCAGAGACCTAGGTACTGCATAGGAGTACAAGAGAGGTTAGAGGACCAGAATGGTATGGTTTTCTAGTTACTGAGGATTGTGGCTCAATATTAGTTGATAATAATGATCCTATAACCATAAAGGAAGTAGTAAGTGGCATCGACTTTACCAAGTGGTAAGAAGCCATGAATTATGAAATGGATTCCAGGTACCAAACCCAAGTCTAGATTTTGGTATATCCTCTAGTTCATGTAAATACAGTTGGTTACAAATAGGTATTCAAGAAGAAATTGGACATGGAAGGACATGTTAGTACCTATAAGGCACGACAGGTTGCAAAAGGTTTTAAAAAACATCAACGTATTTACTACGATGAAACCTTCTCACCAATTTCAATGTTTAAATCTATCATAATTCTACTTGTCATTGCTACTTACCATGACTATGAGTGTAACACCCCAAGATTTCATAGTACATTATTTCTTCTATGTAATTCAATAACTTGCACTACAGACAACACTATGTTCATGCGTAGCATGGCATACCAAATTAGCTGTTCAAAAGTGGTTATGAATAGTATTAAGTAAATTTTGAACTTTATATAATCCTTATAATTTTGTAATCCATATTATGAGTTTCTTAGACATAATGAAAAAACAAATTCATTTTTTTCAGATAAAAGAAGTATTAAAAATACAATTTTACCGCCTTTTAATGGCGAACTCTTTTTAAATAAAATATTTAAATCTTTTATATATTCAATTTGACAAAATAAACATCCGCTTTTGAATAGGAAAATAATAATTTAGTATTAATAAATTTTTGGTGTTTTTCTAATAACTCTAATATTTTGGTGAATAGTGAAAATACTATATTTTTAGTAAAAACAAATTTTTTAATAAATATAATATGTAGGGTTATATTATAAAATTTAATGGTTTTGAAGTAAAATATGTTATATTTTTACCATTTAATACTATGTTATTCATTGGAAATAATTTCACTTTGAAATTGAACATAAACAAGTATCAATATTTTGTTAGTTATTATTTCTTAAAAACACGATTTTTGGTTTTGACAATTAGAATTAATTTTAAATTAATAAATGAAAAATTTTTGTTTTGAATTTTTTAAAATAGACGTAATTTTTTAATTCATAATATCAAAAATAGATTAGGATAATTTTTTTTATTTTTCTTAAGCTTTCAATTTTAGATGAATAGTGAAAAACACTAAGATATTGGTTAAAACCGACTTTTTATTTAAATAATTATTTATTTTATTTAAATTTATCTTAGTACAAAATAGAATGATAATACCTATATAAGGTAAATATAATTCATTTGATTCATTTTATAGTATGTTTAGATATATAAAAATTTTATTGAACTTTTTACCGTCTTTTACCCACCTCCTAGGGGAATTTGCAAATTTGCATAAAACATAATTTTACTATTTCTATGAGTTGAATTTTAAATATCCGAGAGATATGGTTATCCTCATTAAGTAATATTTTTTTTCAATAAGATGAAAATAATTTTTGGTTAATAGTAACTTTTAACTTTAATTTTCCACGGTAAAAGGTAAATTAGATAAATCAAGGTAAAAATAATATTGTAATAATACAAAATTACCTTTACACTTGTCCGAACCCTATTGGATGAGTCATGTATGACCATGGGCATCCTTTGGTCTATTTTTGGACCCCATGGTGCCACTTATGAATGATAATGAAATTTTATTTTAATTTACTTAATGTAAAGCCAAAAATGACATAAACAAATATCTTTTAATAAATAAATTTTTACATGGGGTAATATAAGTCATCTTCTAGACTATAAATACTAATTGGAAATATAAAATTATTTCCTATATTCTGGTATTTTTCTTATAATTTTTATACCTCAAATAAATAAAAATTATTTATGACATAATAATGATGTAGTATGTACATCATTAATAAATGACTTAAATAAATATGATTATTAATATTAAAATAATATCCCAAACCTGTCCAATTAATATTGAATTATTCTATTTAGACCAAGTGTTATCTAATCTTCTACTTTAATTATTTTTGGACCATTGTAAACTGAATATCACTATATAATAAAATAATATTTTAACATTTCTCTAAAGAGCCCCTCCTCCCCCTTATAAAAGGACACCACTTCTAACTCATTCTACACACCACTCAAGCACCATGGATCATCCAAACCATACCAAAATAAGCTCTCAAGATCCTTATCGTACACCGAGAATCCCTAACTTAGACATAATTCACTTCAAAAAGTTTTTTGGTTCAAACCAAAAGATGTTACCCAAATTAATTGTAACAGTTTCCCATAAATTATTTTCTTTTATTTTGCTTTATTTTACTTCTCCAACCACCTAAAAACTTTTTATTCTTTTATTTTATGAAAAAAATAGTATCATAAATAAACTAGGATGTTGTTATCAGAAGGATTAGAACTACACTTACACACACATCCATCTAATGGGTGAAGAACATAATGTTTCTGTGGTTGGTAAACTAATATCTCACAAAGTGAGGATTGTTTGACTATCTCCTACTGCCTCTCATGGTGTCCATTAAGATGGAACTATATTTTTATATGATATATATATTATTTTTATGTTTTATTTGTGCTTCTGTATTTTAAATTTATGTCATAGATTTATGGTTTCCATTATGGGTAAAACGTGGTAATTTCATTTGAGAAAGTGCGGACTACTGCCCTCGTAAAGTGATATGACACGTTAATGAATTTTGTTTAATGTATAAAGTATGGAGTTAATGATATTATATACAATATTATACTATAATTATAATATAGCTATGTATCATTCTGTTTTAATTCCATTAAAATACAAAATAGAAATGAAAGTACATTTCATGAATACGTATGACTTATTGTCTCCATGAACGGTGCATCTCATTTATTATCTCCAAATGTTATGTAGTGTTATAAATACATATATATACTGGATATATATGATATATATGAAATCTAAATGAGTAATATAATTCTATAGATAATGTAATTTTCACCACATGGACTATTTATAATTATAAGAAGTTCGTTTTTTACTCAGGTTCCGAACATCGACAAAATGTCTGATATGAACTCAAATAATTATCAAATTGTTATAGCATTGTAATACGTGATATAAAAGGGATAAAAAAATTTAAAATATTCTAAATAAGGTAGAAATTAACTTACATTTTTTATTCAGGAATAACAAGGAACATACTAGTGAGTCAAGTTGGACACATGGTAAGGGGTTTCTTATCTAACTTTTAATTCCATGAGATTTATATTGATAGACACTTATTTATCGCATGTGGTGTATTGTGTACTGCCATTTAATATATATTATCATGATTATATTTATCTTAATGGTATTCTATGAATGATTTTTTTGTTATTAACTTTTGGTCATATGACTTGATTGATTACAACGTGGAAAGGGGTTTCTTATCTCACTTTTAATTCCGTGAGATTTCCATTGTTCGTCACATATTTATTTTATGTGGTGTATTGTGTACTTCCATTTGATATTTATCATCATCATTATCTTTATATTTTTGGTATTCTATGAATTATTTTGTGGATATTATATTTTGTTCGTACGACTCGATTGATTACAACGTGGTAAGAGATTTCTTATCTCAGTTTTAATTCTGTGAGATTTCCATTCTTCTCCACATATTTATTGCCTGTGGTGTATTGTGTACTACCATTTGATATATATTATCACGATTCTCTTAATATTCATGAAATTCTGTGATTCATTTGGTGGATATTGACTATTTTTCATATGACTCTATTGATTACCACAAGGTAAGGGTTATTTCCTCAATCTCATTATTATCCAAGATTGTTCAGGTGTAAGTATTTTCTATTACATACTTATTATAGATACCCATATTTTATAAAAATGATCTTAAATTGAATCTTTTTAGGTTTTATGGGAGGGTATATTTAATTATTTCATCATTTTTAATGTTTTAATAATTTATCTTTCTAAACCCATTTAATTAATGTCCACGTTTTCAAAATAATTTTATGGATTTATTTATATGGACATGAATATTTTGAAATGATAATTCTTTTAAAAACATTCAATGTTGTATGTGACACTTTGATGCAAAAATCCCTTTTAAATGAATACATTTAAAAATTGTAAGAAGTTTAAATGATTTCTTAAAAATGGGTATTTATCACAATGAATTTTAGGGATCATTTTTATCTATGTAAACATTCTTTAATAGATTTTAAAATTGTTGGATGTTGATTTATTATGATTACAATTTTCCATATCATGTTGAATGATTTGTGATATGTTTGACTGTGGATGTTTTATTTTTATACCATTCATTATTTATTGATAAAGTATTGAAATTTCGTATGGAGTTTTTAATACGAATTTTTATTTTATATTTTGAACTTATATAATGATTAATGTATTGGACTATTATGTTCCAGGTTTGGGATTGATAAAAGTAATCCCTCCAGGTTGGGGTCCAGTTACATTAGACCCTCCAGGTTGGAGTTTTTCTATAGAGGATCACTGTGTTGGATTCCAATTACAAAGGCTCTCCGGGATGGAGTCTGGTTATAGAGGATCTCTGGGTTTGGGTTAGGTTATAGGTAGTCCATAGGTCCTGGCACGAGGCCTTGACAAAGAAATTAAAGTCAAGTACTATACAATCCCTTTTTATGAAATTAATCATTACATGTTATTATTCGAATAGTAGAATATCAATGTGCATGTTTATATGGTAAAGTTTTTTTCCATATTATGTTCAAATTTATGTTTAAAAGGTTGTAGTTTTATTACACATCATACCTTAAAAGATTATAGCTTCCACTAAATCATTTACCATTACTAAGCATCTAAGCACACCCATTAATTATGTTTTATTTTCCCAGGATATGAAGAAGTTATTTATGAGTGACTTACAGGCATAATCTAATAGTCTTGGATGTTTCTAATGGATGAAATTACTGTTGTTTTTCTTTTTAAGTTGTAATGTTGATCTTATTGTATGTAATCTGTTTTCAAAAACTGCTGAACGGATCGGTCCTTCAAGACTTGATTCCTTGTAATCATGCCAATGTTATGTAATAATTTACTGACTCTGGGTAAATAGGGTTTGGGCATTACAGTTGTTATCAGATGGAGTACAATAATAACCTTGGAAACTGGATTTAGATAAACTCTGATTAGAGCACATTACCCTAAGATAGACATTGAGGATTAATAGAGAACTTCCTGGAATTTTGGTAATTTAGATATTTTGATAGTTTTCCTAGAAAATACATCCCTGTCTGGATACGAGCAGGTAGATGTGGCTCTGGAACAGATGTGCCTAGGGGTAAAACCCAAAAACACCTCTTTGAGCTAGACTCAAATGGGAACTGGTGCATGACAATGAGCCTTACTGTACTTTTGGTTACGAAACTCCTATGGAATATGCGTAGGATAATTCTCATTTTATTTACAAATCATTATAAAGTATTTACGATTATATACCTCCTCAAAGAAAAAATATTTATTTTTATGGATTATATCTATAAACTGTTCAATTTATGATAGGTATTTTAGAAGTTTGTAATTATTCATTGTTATTCATAAACTGACCTAGTGTATTCCATTATATAGAAATGGAACCCAGTAGAAGGAATGCGAACTCCACCAACACGTATGATCCAAAGAGTAAGAAGGATATTATCATTCAAGGTATTAATCCAATATTTAGAATGGAAATAATCTCCCATGTATTCATAACATATGATGAAATAGTATCACGTCTTAATAAGATAAGTAAATAATTCTCTAAGTCATATGGCTTTCAATGTAATCAAGAGAAGAAAAGGATTGAAGAGAGAAGGATGGATAAATAGAAGAGGGAAATGAAGGATTTTCCCATATGTGATAACTGTGGAAAGAATAACCTCGGTAAATTATTGAAGGGAATGGGTGTTTTTTATAAGTGTGGAGAAAAATGACTCCAAGTATGTGATTGCAAGGGTATGAAAAAAGTTTCAATTTTACAATGCTTCATCTACAAGGAGTTGGGACACTACTAGAATCAATGGCCAAATCATCCGAGTATACCCAAAATGATACTATTGGATAATAATAATGTTTTGATACTATCAAATATGAAGAAGAATGATTATATTTCTTAAGTTGTTATTAATGTATTGTGTCATTTGAGTAATGTATTAATTAAGTACATGTTATAAGAATTATAGAGTATATAAGGATTATATTGCATTACTATGTCATTAAGGACTTGAGATTGTGTGGATCCAAGAAAAGTGACTTAATTGCAGGTTAAATATTTAGAAAATATATTGTTGAGAGAATCATAAACCATAATATGGTTCTGATACAATGGTAGTGATTTTGGAATAGTACATGATTGATTTGGATAAATTATATTGGATATTCTTGACTCCCTTGAAACTGATTAATGAATTGTATATTCCATCATTGATGGAGTTAAAAAAATTTTGGATATAAGGGGTATATTCAGTATATTATAAGGAATAAGGGATAATTAATGAAATCAATAAGGTTTTATGGAAATTCAGGATGTTGCAGTGTTTTAAAAGAATACACGATGAAGGTGTTTACATGTAATTACGTGGCAAAAAGAATCTTTATTGTGTTTACCTTACTTATAAATTTTGGACTATGAGTTTGGTCAATAGTATTTTGGATAAGTCTATTTTGATATTATCATTGGATTTCCATAAAACAGACACCCCAGAGGTCGGGCGGCAGCCCATCTCGTCTGGAAAGGCCACGAGACTTGAACCAGCAACCAAAGGGTGACAAGGGTGTATCACCTACCACTGGCCCACGTGATGTCCGTGATTGAATAATGTGGTTTTTTAAAAGGTCTGGTAGATGAATTATAAATTATTTTTTTTGTAACCCTATACTAATAGGATATATAAAATATTTTTTTATGTTGTATTATCTTTTAGAGTGAAAGATGAGTTTGTGGTAGAAATTTTTTAAAGGATGGAACTTTACTTTTCAAGAATATATTTTTTTCTCCTCTTCTTCTATGAAGATATTAATTCTTAAACATTTGGTAAGGGATCTTAAAACTAGAAATTTGTTATCCTAATACCTTATGTTTTGTTGAACTGATGATATTTTAAATCATCATTGATTGATGGATTTGAGGCCCCCTATTATACAATTGTTTGTGATTGATGACCTCAATCACTCTATATAAATATTTACAATTTTTCTCCAATTATTTGTCTCTAATTTCAACTACTGTTCTCTTATTTGATATTATAATTTGGTGGTGACCTTTTCATCCCCCCTTTCATCTTATTATGTCTAAATTTTATAAACCCAATTTTAGATGTGGGTTTTCCCATAAAGGTATTTTCTATTTTCAACCTTTTATTTTTGAAGAACAATTTTAAATTTCTAGGATAAAATTTATCGAATGAGGGAGGAATGTAACACCACAAGATTTCATAGTACGTTATTTCTTCAAAGTAATTCAATAACTTTCACTACACGCAACACCAACTTCAAGCACACCACAACTTACCAAACTATCTGTTCAAAAGAAGTTATGAATAATATTAACTAAATTTTTGAACTTTATATAATCCATAAAATTTTAGATTCCATATTATTAGTTTCTTAGACATAATGAAGAAACAAATTCATTTTTTTCAGATAAAAGTCATATTTTAAAAAAAATGCAATTTTACCACCTTTTAATGGAGAGCCCTTTTTAAATCCAATATTTGAAACTTTTATATATTTTATTTGAAAAAATAAACTTCTTCTTTATAATTGGGACATAATAATTTAATTTCAATAAATATTTGGGGTTTTTCTAATAACTTTCATATTTGGGTGAATAGTGAAAAATACTATATTTTAAATGAAAAAACTTTTTTAATCATAATAATTTGTAGTGTTAAATTATTCATTTTAATGTCAGGAAATTTTAAATAGATTATATTTTTACTATTTAATCCAATGTTATTAATTGTAAATAATTTCACTTTGAAATTAAAAAGAAACAAGTATCAATATTTTGTTAGTTATTATTTCTTAAAAACACGCTTTCTAGTTTTGATGACGGGAATTAATTTTAAATTAATAAATGCAACTTATATGTATTTAATTTGGAAAAATATACTTAATTATTGAATTAATAATATCAGAATTAACTTAGTGTGAAATTTTCGTATTTTTCTGAAAACATTAAATTTTTTATGAATAATGAAAAACACTGAGTTATTAGTTAAAACCGAATTTTTATTTAAACAATTATTTATTTTATTTAAATTTATTTCAGGTCAAAATAGATATATAATACCTATATAATTTTAATATATTTCATTGAAGTCATTTTTTAATAAGTTTAGATATATACAAATTTTATTGATATTTTTACCGTCTTTTACCCACCTCCTAGATGAATTGAAAATTTTGAATAAAACATACTTTTACTATTTTGGTGAGTTGAATTTCAAAACTCAGAGAGTCACGGTTAACCTTAGTAAGTAAAATTTTGTTCAATAAGGTTAAAATAATTTTTTGTGAATAACAACTTTTGACTTTTATTTAGAGCAGTTAAAGGTAAATAGGGTAATTCATGGTAAAAAGAATATTATAGTACTAAAAAATTACCTTAACACTTGTCTTAACCTTATTTTATGAGTCATGGAAGAAAATGGGCATCCTTGGGGAAATTTTGGGACCCCATGGAGCAACTTATGAATGATAATGACACTTTATTTTAATTAACATAAAATAAAGGCAAAAATGATATAAAAAATATCCTTTAGTAAATAAATTTTTATATGTAGTTATATAAGTCATATTTTAGACTATAAGTACTCATTGGAAAGATAAAATTATTTCCTAAATTATTGTATTTTTTAAAATTTTATACCTCAAATAAATTAAATTATTTGTGACATAGTAATTATATAGTATTTACGTCATTAATAAATGATTTAAATAAGTAATATTATTTATAATAAAACTATATCAAAAACCTGTCAAATATTTATTGGATGATTTTATTTCAACCATAAGTCATATTATATTTTACTTTAATTAGTTTTGGACCATTATAATCCGAATATCACTATATAATAAAATAATATTTTCACACTTTCCTAAAGAGCCCCTCCTCCCCTTTATAAAAGGACACCACTTCTGACCCATTCCACACACCTCTCAAGCCCCTTGGATCATCCAAAACCTGCCCAAATAAGCTCTCAAGATACCTATATTACACATAGCAGCCTTACCTTAGGAATTAGTCACTTTAAAAAGTCTTTCTAGTTCAAACCAAAGGATGTTACCCAAATTAAAGGTAATGGTTTATCATAAATTTTTTCTTTTATTTTGTTTTATTTTACTTCTACTACAACCCTAAACTCTTTTAATACTTTAATTTATGAAAACAACAGTATAATAAATAAACTAGGATGTTTTATGTGAATTATTTAAACTACACAAACACATACCTCCATCTAATTGGTGAGGAGCGTACTATTTCTGTGGTTAGAAAACTAACGCCTCACGAAAAAATGATCGTTCAATTATCTCCTACCACCTCTCATGGTGGCATTTAAGATGGAACTATATTTATATATGATATAAATATTATTTTTATGTTTTCTTTGTGATTCTTTAAATTCCATTTATATCATAACTTAATGGTTTTCTTTATGGGTAAAATGCGATAATTTAATTTAAGGAAGTGCGGACTACCGCCCACTCAAAATGATATGACTCGTTAATGACTTATGTGGGACATATAAAGTATGAATTTAATGATATTATATATGATATTATACTTGAATTATAATATTATTATGTATCATTATGTTTTAATTCCATTAAAACACAAAATAGAAATGAAATTAACGTTCATGTGTACGTACGACTTACTGTCTCCATGAACGGTGCATTTCATTTCTTATCTCCAAATGTTATATACAGTTATAAATACATATATATACAGGAAATATATGATATATGTGAAATCTAAATGAGTAATATCATTCTATAGATAATGGAATTTGGACCACATGGACAATTTATAATTATAACAAGTTCATTTTTGACTCAAGTTCCGAGCATCGACAAAATGTATGATATGAACTCAAATAATTAACTAATTGTAATAGGAAGTTAATATGTGATATAAAAGGGATAATAAAAATTAAAATACTCTTAATCAAGTATAAATTAACTTATGATGATTGTTCAGGAAGAACAAGGAACATAAGAGCGAATCAAGTTGGACACGTGGTAAGGGGTTTCTTATCTCACTTTTAATTCCATGAGATATAAATTGTTTGCCACTTGTGGTGTATTTTGTACTACCATTTGATATATATTATCATGATTAAATTTAAATTCATGGTATCATATTAATTATTTGGTGGTTATTAACTTTTGTTCATACGACTTGATTGATTACAACGTGCTAAGGGGTTTCTAATTTCACTTTTAATTCGATGGGATTTCCATTGTTTTTCACTTATTTATTGCATGTGGGGTATTGTGTACTGAAATTTTATATTTAGTATCATGATTCTATTTATATTAATTTTATTCTATGAATTATTTGGTGGTTATTATCTTTTGGTCATACGACTCGATTTATTACAACGTGGTTAGTGATTTCTTATCTCACTTTTAATTCCTTGTGATTTCCATTGTTTGCCACTTATTTATTCCATATGGTGTATTGTGTACTACCATTTGATATATATTATGATGAATCTATTTATATTCATTATATTTTGTGATTAATTTTGTGGTTATTGACTATTGTTTATATGACTCGATTGATTTCAACGATGTAAGGGTTATTTTCTCAATCTCATTATTATGTGATATTGTTCATGTTTAAGTATTTTATAGGAAAGACTTATCAAAGATACCCAAATTTTATAAAAATTATTTCAAAAGGAATCGTTTATGGTTTAATGGGAGGGTCTATTTAACTAGACCATCATTTTAAATGTTTTAATGATTTATCTTAATAAGCACTTTTAATTAATGTCTGTGTTTTCAAAATGATTTTAAGGATTTATTTATATGGAAAATAATTTTTTGAAATGAAAATTCTTTTAAAAAGTTTCAAAGTGTAATGGGACACTTTGATTAAAAAATTCCTTTTAAATGACTAACTTTATAAATTTTATGAATTTTAAATGATTTCATGAAAAAGGGTTATTTCTCTCAAAGCATTTTACTGATCATTTTTATCCATGTCAACATCATTTAATGGATTTTAAACATGTTTGATGTTACTTTATTATGATTCAAATATTCCATATTTTATTGAATTGTTTTTGATATGATTGACTATGGATGTATTATTTTTATACCATTCATGGTTTATGGATAAAGTATTGATATTTTGTATGATGGTTTTAATACGAATGTTTAGGTTATATTTCAACCTTTTCTTATGATGAATGTATAGGACTAGTATGTTCTGGGTTGGGGACCGATAAAAGTAAGCCCTTCAGGTTGGGGTTCGGTTAAAGTAGACCATCCAAGTTGGAGTTTTGTTATAGAGGCTCTCCGGGTTGGTGTCCGGTTATAGAGGCTCTCCGGGATGGAGTCTGGTTATAGAGTCTCTCTGGGTTTGGGTCTGGTTATAGTCAGCCCATAGGTTCTGGCATGAGGCCTTGACATAGAAATTATAGTCCAATACTATACATTCCCTCATTATGAAATTAGTCATTACATGTGATTATTTGACTAGTAGAATATCCATGTGAATGTTTATATGGTAATGTATGATTCATTTTGTATATATATTATGTTCAAATTTGTGTTTAAAAGGTTGTAGTTTTATTATACATCATTCCTTAAATATTTATAGCTTCTACTAAATTATTTACCCTTACTGAGCATCTGAGCTCTCCCCTTTATTAGGTTTTATTTTACCAAGATATGAAGAAGCTAGTTATGAGTGACTTGGAGGCATAATCTAGGAGGCTTGGACTTTTCTAATGGAATAAATTTCTGTTGTTTTTCTTTTCAATTTGTAATGTTGAACTTCATGTATGTAATCTGTTTTCCAAGAATGCTAAACTAATCAGTCATTTGGGTCTTTATTCCTTGTAATCATTCCAATGTTATGTAATAATGCATTGAATCTGGGTAACTGGGGTCAGGGCATTACAATGAGATTTAGAAAATATATGTAAAAATAGAATTCCTTAACAGAAACTTTTTAGAAGTTGTCTACATGAAACATCCTGAAGTGTTTGTGACTCTAAAGGGTACTAATAAGGTATGAATGTTGCAGAAATCCATTTATGGATTAAAGTAATAATCAAGGTCAGGGAACTCTGATTTTGAAGAAGACATAAAATAATTTGGGTTTATCAAGAATGAATGTGAGCCTTGTGTCTAAAAACAGTTTAGTGGGAGTGCAGTCATTTTCATAATATTATAAAATGCTGTCATATTACTTATTTGAAATGAGATACCAGTTGTAAATTATGTTAAGGCATGGTTGATTCAATGATTCTTTATGAAATAATTGGTCGAGGCAACATATATTCTTGAGAACAAGACATATCATGATTTATCGATGAGATTGTTGGGATTATGTAAAAGTAAAAACATTGATAAGATTCTGAAGAGATTCAGTATGGAACAATCCAAGAGGGTATTGTTGCCAGCATCACACGACATTCATTTTTCTCAGGAAATTTTTCCTCATATACGTGAGGAAATAATGATAATGGAATAGAATCCATACGTATAAGTGATTTGGTCAGTCAGGAATAACATGTTATATACTAGGCTTGATTCCACCTACACATTGAGTGCGGTAGGAAGATATCAAGCTGACCCAGGTGACTTCTATTAGATGGAAGTCAAGACTATCCTAAATTATTTGACGTGTACTAAGGATATGTTCCTGGTTTGTGGAGGAGATGAGGAACTAGTCATTATAGGATATTCAATGGCTAGATTCTAGACTGATCAAAATGACATGAAGTCGCAAACAGGATACATCTTCACTTTGAATGGTGGTGCAAAGAGATGGAAGAGCACAAAGTAGTGTGTGGTTGCATATTATATAGAATATTTCGAGTATATTGCAGCTTTTGAGGAAGCTAATGATGAAGTTTGTATGAGAAGCTTCTTCTAGGAGCTAGATGTGTTACCTAGCAGTAAATATCCCATCACACTGTACTGTGATAATACGACAACCTTGGATCTCTCAAAAGAGATAAGGTTACATCAGTGGATGAAGCACATACTTCAAGAAGTATCATCTCTTGAGGGAATTTTCTCAGAGAGGTTATGTTGTAGTGAGAAGAATTTACATAGAAGAAAACACGGAAGACCCCTTGACTAAAGTCTTGACTCAATAGAAACAAGATCATTATGTGAGGTCAAGCGGACTAAAAGTCATAGGCAGTTGGATCTAGTACAAGTGTGAGTTTTTAAGAGCCGGTTTCCTAGAACCAACTGGTTTTACTTTGATTACATGGATATTTAATGTATTATTACATATTTTTCAATGTTCTACATGATTATGATGTAATAATGTACTAGAAGAATTTTTTATTGATAAGGTCGTGGGAGTTACCCACTATGATGATACCCTTGAAAATATATAACAATATTCTTAAATATAGTTCTACAGTTGGATGTTATGCTATGATGGACACATAGCATGCAGATCGTCAGGTACGAGTACTTGTAATAAGATGATACTTCCTCTCATGAAGTTCACACTGTGTAATCTCATAGATAAAAGATTATGATAATAGACCCACTGGTAGGAATTCCACAAGTTTTGGTGTCATCAGATATTTATATCTGCAAGCATTTGTAATGATCCTTAGACTTTGTGATTATCATTAATACGTGTCATGGATTATGCACTTTGATTTACTGATGAAAACCCTCTCGCAAAAAATTGGCGGGAAGTAGGGTACGCTGGGTGTGTCACGAGTGGCATGTTATTAATGGATAAGTCGAGGGTGGAATTGTCCATTACATTTAGAAAAGTTGATATCACTTCCCTTTGATTGATAGTGAACCGTCACGCGAAATTTCATGTCCATGGTATAATGATGAGTTTATTTCAAGTATTAAATGAATGAAGTATCAAGAATAAATGTTGATGACATAGTCCTAAAACCTTCTTGATGATATATTGCGACAAAGGGACTATATTACACAGTGAGAATTCGTACGTGTATGTCATTTTTGCAACTTTAATTTCATTCTCTTGGGTGCCTTGACACGTTTATAGACAGTATTGTTGGACTTTAGGCAAGCCCGCCTAATTCCAACGAGAAAGAATCCTAGAGGGTCACACACTATGTGTTTTTGGTGGTCTCGGTTAAATTCTATTTGAATTTAATTATTGAAACAAATATTATTCTGAAGATCGTAGAAAAATTTTATTCAATTTAAAATGATCTCATAAATTAAATACAATATATACATTTATTTTATTGTATATTTATTAAATATTTATTTAATAGTTTGTAAATAAAATATTTATTTAAGAGAATAAATTAATTAATTATTTATTCTACTGTTTAATAAATGGAATTGAGTTTGAGCTGACCAGGGTCGGTCAAGTAGTAAAATAATTATTTGTAAGACTGTAAATAATTATTTAACTAGTTGGCATAAATTAAAATAAAGCTTCTATTATTTTTTGATGTGGAATTTTATTTATAATTCTCTTTTCCACATGTTGGTGCACCTTAAATAATGATGTAGTATTATTACTAAATTCATGGGTTTTATTTAAGTTTATGAATGTATTAAATTATTGCTATGAAATTCAATATTGTACCTAAAATTCCATGTATATAAATAAGAAAGTATGCCTATTGGGCCGTATAACACAAAACACACCTGGTGAATTGAGAATTGTTGAGCCAAACAATTTCTCTCTCGAATCATCTTCTCTCCCCTCTCAAGAATAAGAGATGTTCTTCAAGGCCAAACAATAGGAAGTCAAGAATGACCGAAAAAAGATACTCGATTCACCATACTAGCAACCGAAGAATGAGCGGTGTAGATTGGAGGGCATCAGAGCACATGTGGATCCCTGCTAGAGGGATTCTAGTTGGGATCCTTAAAAGTGCAACAGGATAATTTGGATGGGTCATTCCGGACGATCAACATCATCAATGGGGAAAAATACCAATGATAAAAGTATAATTTTTCTTTATGAAATTTATTAAACTAATTATAAACATGATGTATAAGATCCTCTATAAAGGTTTCATGCCTCTTTCTTATTTTTCAAAATCTTTGATTATATTCCTTGGAGACTGTAGTTCCTTGTCATATTGATCCTGGAATAATCATTGATTATAGTAAAAATCAAAACTAGGTGTCATCCCAACAACTCTTCTGTAGTGCCCAGAACCTTTAAATATTACTCATTTTTACAAAAAAAAATATTATATAAAAACATTTGAAAATTTTAAGGTATCTCGGTCCCCTTTATTCAAAATAATAAATCCTTTCATCCAATAGGTAACATACCGATTATATAGAGTTAGATGTGAAACATTTTTGGTCTTAATGTAATGATAGAATAATGAATCTTCTAGATTTTTCTTATTGAACATACCGAGATCATTTGGCAATTTGTGAGACAGACTGCATGATTCTCTAACTAATGGCATGCCAACCAAACTGGAAAGCATATTAAATGACACCACATAATTCATTACATATATCATGAAAAGGATTTTTCTTTCCCGTAATCTTTTTAAAATTGAATCGATGTATAGAATTTATAAATAACTTCTGGATAGAATAATTCATTGTTCTTATTATGTTTCTCAACACAAATGGACTACGAGCCTTAAAAAGAGTATTTTTTCATCTATGAATCATACTTATCATAAAAAAATATTTCAATCAATATTTCCTTGAAAATAAACCACATAGAAAAATCCATTTTGTTAGACATCATATTATGATACGTTTCTTAGTGAAATTTATGAGAAGTTATTCTTTCAGACTAATCAACATGTAAAGGAGAAACAATTCAGGGAAAACTCTATAAAAAATGATGTGGGTCATGTGAGTCCTTATCTATATAGAAAGTCATGTGATGATTCATAATCTATATGAAATGACATGGTTTATATTGAAGACTTATATGATCTTAAAATTGAAAAAAATTCGAATAATGTTTGTATTTTTTTGAACTCTTGATGTTTTAAATTTTTTTATTGAATTGAGAATGAATCTGATTTAGAGAAGTTTTCAAAGAACATCGAAATAGAATAATAGTTTTATAAAACTAAATGTATAATTACCACAACAATTAAAATAATTGACGTAATGAAATGGTATAAAAATTAAAACAATATAAGATTACCATTTAGAGTGAATAATTTTATCCGTATGAATATAATGTTCTTCATAGTTTTCGTAAACTAAATTGATTACAAAATAATTTGATTACGAAATATTGAATACTAATGTTTTTAATAGAACATATAATTTTGATAGTCATTAGAGAAGACTAATTATGATTCTTTCTTGAAAAAAATTAATAGTAATAGTATTATCGGAAAAACCTATTATGATATTTTTGATTCTGAAAAAAATTTGATAACCGAAATTGAGTCTTAAAATTTTTATAAAATTTCCAGAGTTTGAGGATCACTTTGAGAATTATGTCATAAGAAACTTTTATAAAAAGAGTTTTTTTTTCAAAAAACTCCTTATGAAAAATTGTGTAATAAAACAAAAATTTTTATAAAACAGAATGATTTAGGATTTTTTTTGAAAAACAAAAAACAGATCTACTCCCCTTATAAAATAGTGTAACTTAATTTAATGATATGTGTAAAAAATCATTGCATAATGTTTTCCCAGAGGATACTCTAGATCGGGGGTGAATTGAGTTCCTATTAAAAAATTTTATTAAAAGAGTTCTATTAAAATCACCCAATTTTAAAAGAAAATTAAATAGTAGTGAATTTATAAATAATATAAGTGTTCAATTAGATTATAAAAGAATGATTATTTCTCAGTTAACTTAATTTGATGATTAAATTAGCTTTTGAAACTAACTTATTGGCTAAAAATCATTACAAACACATACTAGTTCAATTATCAGAGTTAATTTAAAACAGATTTTTATTTCAAAGTTATTAGTAGTGGAAAAGAAAAAGAATGTTTTAAACTGAAATAAGATGCACAAGGGTTTTAACCAAGAGGTTCAGTCTCATTCTGAGACATCGTTCTCTCAAACAGTTTATATAAAACTTTGATTCACACCCTGGATCAAGGTAAACAACTGCACTAAGACTATCCAGGTACTAAGACCACTACCACAGTTAAATTTCACAAAATAAACTTCTTCCTTAGAATTGGGAGATAAGAATTTAATTTTAATAAATTTTTGGTGTTTTTCTGATAACTCCTATATTTGGGTGAATATTGAAAAATACTATATTTTAACCGAAAATAACTTTTTAATAAAAATAATTTTTAGGGTTAAATTATACATTCTAATGGTTTGGATGTATAAATAGATTATATTTTTACCATTTAATCCAATGTTATTCATTGGAAATAATTTCACTTTTAAATTGAACATAAACAAGTATCAATCTATTGTTAGTTTTTATTTATTAAAAACATGCTTTTTGGTTTTGAGAAGAAGAATTAATTTTAAATTAATAAATGAAACGTATATGTTTTTAATTTTTTAAAATAGAATTAATTTTTGAATTCAGAATATAAAAATTAGCTTAGGGTGAAATATTTTATTTTTCTGAAAACATTCAATTTTTGATGAATAATGGGTAACAATAAGTTATAGGTTAAAACCAAATTTTATTTAAATAATTATTTATTTTATTTAAATTTATTATGGATAAAAAAGATACATAATACCTATATATGTTCGATATAATTCATTAGAGACATTTTATAATAAGTGTTGATATATAAAAATTTTATTGAACTTTTTACTGTCTTTTACCCACGTCTGAGGAGAATTTGAAATTTTGCAGAAAACATAATTTTACTCTTTATTTGAGTTGAATTTCTGAAATCCAAGAGACAGAGTTAACTTCAGTCAATAAAATGTACTTCAATAAGATGAAAATAATATTAGGTGAATAGTAACTTTTGACTTTTATTTACCACAATAAAAGGCAAATAGGGTAATTCAAGGTAAAAAGAATATTATAATATTAAAAAATTACCTTAAAACATGTCCAAAACCTATTGGATGAGTCATGTATAGCCATGGGAATCCTTGGGTTGATTTTGGGACCCCATGGATCATCTTATGAATGATAATGACACTTTATTTTAATTAACATAAAGTAAACGCAAAGATGACAAAAACAAATATCTTTTACTAATAAATATTTTATATGGGGTTATCTAAGTCATATTTTAGAAAATAAATACTCATTGGAAATATAAAATGATTTTCTATATTATGGTAATTTGTTTATAATTTTTAGACCTCAAATAAATAAAATTATTTATGACACAATAATGATGTAGTATTTTCCTCATTAATAAATTATTTAAATAAATATGATTATTAATATTAAAATAATATCCAAAACCAGTCCAATTATTATTGTATCCTTTAATTTCTATAATGATACATCTTATATTCTACTTTAAATATTTTTGGACCATTATAAACTGAATGACACTATATAATAAAATAATCATTTCACACTTCCAAAAAGATCCCCACCCCCCTTATAAAATGACAGAACTTATAACCCATTCCACACAACTCTAAAGCCCCTTTCATTGTCTAAAAACTAACCAAATAAGCTCTCAAGATCTCTATATTACACCTAGAAGCCTTACTTTAGTTAGAAATCACTTTAAAAAATCTTTTTCAATCAAACCAAAAGACGATACCCAAATTAAATGTTACGGTTTCTTGTAAATTCTTTTGTTTTCTTTTGTTATATTTTTCTTCTCAGAACCCTCTATACTATTTTTATTCTTTTATTTTATGATAAAAACATTATCCTCAATATACTAGGATGTTGTTATGAGACAAAGTTTAACTACACTTACACACACCACCATCTAATGGGTGAAGACCATACTGTTTCGGTGGCATGTAAACTAACATCTTACGAAACAATGATTGTTAGATTATATCATACTACTTATTATGGTGGCCATTAAGATGGTACTATATTTGTATATGATATATATATTATGTTTAATTTTTATTTGGGCTTCTATATTTTTCATTTCTATCATACCTTTATGGTTTTCATTATGGGTAAAAGGCGATAATTTCATTTGAGAAAGTGCAGACTACCGCCCCTCAAAGCGATATGACACATTAATGACTTTTGAGGGATGTATAAGTTATGGAGTTAATGATATTATATATGATATTATACAGGAATTATAATATATCTATGTATCATTATGTTTTAATTCAATTAGAATACAAAATAGAAATGAAAGTAGCGTTCATGCGTACGCACGACTTACTGTCTCCGTGAAAGGTGCATTTCATTTCTTATCTCCAAATGTTATGTACTATTATAAATACATATATATACTGGAAATATATGATTTATATAAAATCTAAATGATTAATATAATTCTATAGATAATTTACTTTTTACCGTATGGACAATTTATAATTATAACAAGTTCATTTTTGTCTCATGTTCTAAACACCAACAAAATGTTTGATATGAACTCAAATAATTAACAAATTGTTATAGCAAGGAAAAAAGAGATATAAAATGGATACTAAACTTGAAAATATTCTCAATCAAGTAGAAATTAACTTACGAATAATATTCAAGAAGAACAAGGAATATACTAGCGAGTCAAGTCGAACACGTGGTAAGGGGTTTCTTATCTCACTTTTAAATCCGGGAGATTTCCATTATTCGCCACTTATTTATTGAATTTGGTGTATTTTTTACCAATATTAGATATATATTATAAATATTATATTTATATTAATTGTATTATATTAATTATTTGGTTGTTATTAACTTTTTTTCATATGACTCGATTGATTACAACGTGGCAAGGGGTTTCTTATCTCACTTTTAATTCCGTGAGATTTCCATTGTTTTCCACTTATTTATTGTCTGTGGTGTATTTTTTACTAACATTTGATATATATTATCATGATTATCATTATATTCATTGTATTCTATGAATTAATTTGTGGATATTATCATTTGTTCATACGACTCGATTGATTACAACGTGGTAAGGGATTTCAAATATCACTTTTAATTCAGTGAGATTTCCATTGTTCACCACATATTTATTGCACGTGGTGTATTGTGTACTGCCATTTGATATATATTATCATTATTCTATTTATATTCATGATATTATGTGATTCATTTGGTGGCTATTGACTATTGTTCATATGACCTGATTGATTACAACGAGGTAAGGGTTATTTCCTCAATCTCATTATTTTCCGAGATTGTTCATGTGTAATTATTTTCTAGGAAATAATTATCATAGATACCCATATTTTATTAAAAGAATGATTTCAATAGGAATATTTTAAGTTTTTATAGGAGGGTCTATTTAACAAGATCATTACTTTAAATGTTTTAAAGACTTATCTTTCTAAAACTTTTTAATTAATGTCCATGTCCTCAAAAAGATTTAAGGATTAATTTATATGGACATGAATGTTTTGAAATGATAATTCTTTTACAAATTTACAAATTGTTATGGGACACTTTGATTAAAAAATCCCTTTTAAATGACTACTTTTATAAATTTTATGAATTTTAAATGATATAATGAAAAAGGGTATTTCTCTCAAAGAATTTTACTAATCATTTTCATCTATGTCAACATCCTTTAATGGATTTTAAACTTATTGGAGGTTGATTTATTATGATTCAAATCATCCATATTATATTGAATTTTTTGTGATATTTTTGAATGTGGATGTGTTATTTTTGTACCATTAGTGGTTTATGGATAAAGTATTGACATTTCATATGCATGTTTTAATACGAATATTTATGTTATATTTTATCCTTTTCTTATGATGAATGTATTGGACTAGTATGTTCCGGATTGGGGATTGGTAAAAGTAAGCACTCCGGGTTAGGGTCTGGTTATAGTAGGCCCTGCAGGATGTAGTCCCTTTATAGAGGCTCTCTGGGTTAGAGTCCGATTACAGAGGCTCTCCAGGATAGAGTCCGGTTACAGAGACTCTCCGGGTTTTGGTCCGGTTATAGTTAGCCCATTGGTCCTGGCAGGAGGCCATGACAAAGAAATTATAGTCCAGTACTATAAATTCCATCATTATGAAATTTGTCATTACATGTGATTATTCGACTAGTATAATATCCATGTGCATGTTTATATGGTATGTTTGAAATATTGTTTCCATATTATGTTCAAATTTATGTTTAAAAGGTTGTAGTTTTATTAATCATCTTGCCTTAAATGTTTATAGCTGCTGCTAAATTATTTACCATTACTGAGCATCTTAGATCACCTCTTTCTTATGTTTTATTTTCCCAGGATATGAAAAAGTATGTTATGAGGGACCTAGAGTCATAATTTAGGAGGGTTGGACATTTATAATGGAATAAATTATTGTTGTTTTTTTTCAAGTTGTAATGTTGAACTTCATGTATGTAATCTGTTTTCCAAGACTGCTAAACCGATCTGTCCTTCAGGACATGATTCCTTGTAATCATGCCAATGTTATGTAATAATGCACCGACTCTGGGTAATTGGGGTCGGGGAATTATAGTTGGTATCATAGAAAGTATAACAATAGTTTTGGAAACTATATATAGATAAACTATCATTAGAGCAGATTACGCTAAGATATACTTTGTGGATTATTATAGAATAACTTCCTAGAATATTGGTAATGTATAGATTTTGATAGTTTTCCAAGAAAATACATCCCAAGCTGGATATGAGAAAGTAGAGGCGGCTCTGGAATAGATGTACCTAGAGGTAAAACCTGAAAACACCGCTTTGAGATAGACTTGAACGTCAACAGGAGCACAACAATGAGCCTTGTTGTACTCTTGGTTTTGAAACTCCCAGGGGATATTCGTAAGATAATTCTCATTTTATTTACAAATAAATATAATGGATTTATGAGTATATACGTCCTCAATGAAAAATATTTATGATTACGAATTATATCTATAAACTGTTCAATTTATGTAAGGTATTTTAGAAGTTTATTAATTATTCATTGAAATTTATAAACTGACCTAGTGTATTCCATTGTTTAGAAATGGCGCCCAGTATAAGGAATGTGAACTCCAGCAAAACGTATGATCCAATGAGTTATAAGGATCACATATTTCACATTATTAAGCCAATATTTAGAAGGGAAATATTCTCCCATGCATTCTCAACATATGAAGAAATAGTATCATGTGTTAATAAGATTAGTAAATAAATATTTGAGTCCTATGGATTTTAATGGAAACAAGAGAAGAAAAGGATGAAAGAGAGAAATATGGGTAAAGAGAAGATGGAAATGAAGGATTTTCTCATATAGGATAAATGTGGATAGAATACCCCTGGTAAATTCTTGAAGGGAATGGGTGTTTGTTATATGTGTGGATAAAAAGGACACCAAGTACGTGATTGAAAGGGTAAGAAAAATGTTTCATATATACAATGCTTCATCTTCAAGGAGTTGGGACACTATGCGAATCAATGTCCAAATCATCAGATTATACCCCAAATACTGATATTGGATAATAATAAAGTTACGATACTACCGAAGATAAAGAGGAATTATTATATTTCTTACATTGTTATTAAAGTATTGTGTCATTTTAGTATTTTATTAATGATGTACATGTTATAAGAGTTATAGAGTATATAAGGATTATATTGCATTAAGTTTTTATTAAGGACATGAGATTGAGTGGAACCATGAAATGTGACTCAATTTTAGGGTAAATTTTTGGAAAATATATGGTTTAGAGAAAGATAAACCATAATATGGTTCTGATACCGAGGTAGTGATTTTGGAATAATACATGATTGATTTGGATAAATTATAGTGGATATTCTTGACTACCTTGAAACTGATTAATTATTTTTATATTCCCTCATTATTGGAGTTTACAACATTTTTTGGATAGAAAGTGTACATCCAGTATTCTATAAATAATAAGGGAGCATGAATGTAATCAATATGTTTTTATGGTAATTTAGTATGTTGCAGTGTTTTAAAAGAATACATGATGAAGGTGTTCACATGTAATTACATGGAAAAAAGGATCTTCATTGTGATTACCTTCCTTATAAATTTTGGACTGTGATTTTAGAGAAAAGTATTTTAGATAAGTCTAGTTTGAGATTATTTTAGGATTTCTATAAAAAAGGAAAACCCGGAGGTCAGGCGTCAAACCATCTTGTCTAGTATGGCCGCAAGACTTGAACCCGCAACCAAAGGGCGATAATGGTGTATCACCTACCATTGGCCCACATGATGTCCTGGATTGAATAATGTAGTTTTTTTAAAAGGTTTGGTAGATGAATTATAAATTCATTTTTT
Organism: Viscum album; assembly: GCA_963277665.1. Classification (NCBI taxonomy): domain Eukaryota; kingdom Viridiplantae; phylum Streptophyta; class Magnoliopsida; order Santalales; family Viscaceae; genus Viscum; species Viscum album. The sequence goes on from OY728140.1 coordinate 484,579,595, forward strand.
GGAATCCTATATTAATAGGAAAAGTTTAACTTTTTTTAATTTCTATTTTCATTTAGAGTGAAAGATGAGTTTGTGGTAGAAATTTGTTAATGGATGGAACTTTACATGTCAAGTATATATTTTTTATTCTCTTATTATATGGATATATAAATTCATAAAAAATTTGTAAGGGATTGTAAAACTAAAAATTTGTTATCCTAATACCTTATGTTTTGTTGAACCGATGATATTTTAAATAATCATGGATTGACAGCTTTGAAACCAAAAAATCTACAATTGTTTGTGGCTGATGGACTTAATAACTCCCTATAAATATTTACATTTTTTCTCCAATTATGTGTCTCTAATTGCTACCAATGTTCTCCAAATTGATATCATAATTTTGTGGTGAATATTTCATCCCCCTTTTCCTCTTATTAAGACTAAATTTTATTAACCCAATTTATGATGTGGGTTTTTCCACAAAGGTATTTTCTATTTTCAGGCTTTTATTTTTGATAAAAAATTTCAAATTGTGATGAAGAAATTTATTAAAGGATGGAAGAATAGAACCCCCCTTGATTTCATAGTACATTATTTCAACAAAGTAAATCAATAACTTTCACTACATGTAGCACTGAGTTCAAGCGCACCACAACCTACCAAACTAGCTGTTCAAAAGAGGTTATGAATAATATTAACTAAATTTTTAACATTATACAATCCTTATAATTTTACATTCCATATTATGAGTTTCTTATATATAATGAAAAAACAAATTCATTTTTTAGATAAAAGAACTATTTTTTAAAAAAATGGAATTTTACGGCCTTTTAATGGAAAAACCTTTTTAAATCCAATATTTGAATCTTTTATATATTCAATTTGAAAAAATAAAATTCTTCTTCATTATTGAGATATAATAATTTTTTTCATTAAATATTGGGTGTTTTTTGACGACTCTCATATTTGGGTGAATAGTTAAGAATACTATATTTTAATTGAAAACGACTTTTCTAATCAATATAATTTGTAGTGTTAAATTATAAATTTTAATGTTTTGGAAGTATAAATAGATTATATTTTTATTATTTAATCCAATGGTATTCATTGGAAATAATTTCACTTTCAAACTGAACATAAACAAGTATCAATATTGTTTTACTTATTATTTCTTAAAAACACGCTTTCTATTTTTGACAACGGGAATAAATTTTAAATTAATAAATGAAACTTATATGTTTTGAATTTGGTAAAATAGACATATTTTTTGAATTTGTAATATCAAAATTAGCTTATGGTGAAATAATTGTTATTTTTCTGAAAACATTAAATTTTTTAGGAAAAGTGAAAAACACTGAGTTATTCGTTAAAACAAACTTTTTATTTAAATAATTATTTATTTTATATAAATTTTTTTAGATAAAAATAGATACATAATACCTATATAAGTTCAATATAATTCATTGGAGTCATTTTATAATAAGTTTAGATATATAAAAAAGTTTATTGATCTTTTTACCTTCTTCTACCCACCTCTTAAGAGAATTTGGAAATTAGCATAAATTTTTTTTTCTATTTTTTTGAGTTGAATTTCAAAAATACTAGAGACATAGTTAACCTCAATAAGTAAAATGTGGTTCAATAAGATGAAAATAATAAATGGTGAATAGTAACTTTTGACTTTTATTTACCGTGTTTAAAGGTAAATAGTGCATCTCAATGTAAAAAATATATTATAATAACAGAAAATTACCTTAACACTTATCCAAACCTTATTAGATCTATCATGGATGACCGTGGGAATCATTGGGTTGATTTGGGGACCCCATGGAGCAACTTATAAAAGATAATGACACTTTATTTTAATTAACTTAAATTAAAGGCAAAAAATGACATTAAAAAACATATCTTAGTAAATCAATTTTTACATGTGGTTATATAAGTCATATTTTAGACTATAAATACTCATTGGAAAGATAATATGATTTCCTTCATTCTATTTTTTTTAATTTTGAGACCTAAAATAAATTTAATTATTTATGACATAATAATTATGTAGTTTTTACATCATTAATAAATGATTTAAAAAAAATAAGATTATTAATATTAAACATATATCCACAACCTGTCTAATTTTTTATTGGATGATTTTATTTATACCATTATTCATTTTATCTTCTACTTTAATTAGTTTTGGACCATTATAAACCGAACATTACTATAGAATAAAATAATACTTTCACACTTTCTTAATGAGCCCCTCCTCCACCTTATAAAAGGACACCACTTCTAACCCATTCCACACACCTCTCAAGCCACTTGTATTGTCCAAAACCTACCCAAATAAGCTCCCACAATCTCTATATTACACCTAGAATCCTTAACTTATGAAAAAGTCACTTCAAAAAGTCTTTTTTGTTCAAACCAAAGGAAGTTACCCAAATTAAATGTACCAGTTTCTCATAAATTCATTTCTATTATTTTGTTTTATTTTACTTCTCAAACCCACCTAAACTCCTATTATTCCTTTGTTTTATGACAAAAAGAGTATCCTCAATATAATAGGATGTTTTTATGAGAATTATTCAAACTAAACATACCCACACCTCTATCTAATTGGTGAAGAATGTACTATTTCTGTGGTTGAAAAACTAATGCCCCACGAAATGGTGATTGTTCGATTATCCCCTACCGCCTCTAATGGTGGCCATTAATATGGAACTGTATTTATATATGATATATATATATATATATATTATGTTTATATTTATTTTTTATTCTGCATTTTCCATTTATATCATACCTTTATGGTTTCCTTTATGGGTAAAACACGATAATTTCATTTGAGGAAGTGTGGACTACCGCCCCCTCAAAGTGATATGACTTGTTAATGAATTATGTGTGACATATAAAGTATGAAGTTAATGATATTATATATGATATTATACTGTAATTATTATATACCTATCTATAATTATGTTTTAATTCCATTAAAATACAAAATAGAAATGAAAGTAGCGTTCATGCATACGTACGGCTTACCGTCTCGATGAACGTTGCATTTCATTTCTTATATCCAAATGCTATGTACTATTATAAATTCATATATATACTAGAATTATATGATATATATGAAATCCAAATGTGTAATATCATTCTATAGATATTGGACTTTTGACCACATGGACAATTTATAATTATAACAAGTTCATTTTTGACTCAAGTTCCGAACATCGACAAAATGCCCGATATGAACTCAAATAATTAAATAATTGTTATATCAAGTTAATAAGTGATATTAAAGGGATACTAAACTTGAAATATTCTTAATCCAGTAGAAATTAACTTATGTATATTATTTCGGAAGAACAAGGAACATACGAGCGAGTCAAGTCGGACATGTGGTATGGGTTTTCTGATCAAACTTTTATTTCCGGGAGATTTCCATTGTTAGCCACCTATTTATATCATTTTGTGTATTCTGTACTTGTATTTTATATATATTATCATGATTCTATTTATATTCATGGTATTATATGAATTATTTGAATGTTATTAACTTTTTTTCAAACTCCTTGATTGATTACAACGTGGAAAGGGGTTTCTTATCTCACTTTTAATTCTATGAGATTTACATTGTTCATCACTTATTTATTTTATGTGGTGTATTGTGTACTACCATTTTATATATATAATCATGATTCTATTTATATTCATTGTGTTTTATGAATTATTTGGTGGTTATTATATTTTGGTCCTACAACTCGATTGATTACAACGTGGTAAGGGATTTCTTATATCACTTTTAATTTCATTATATTTCCATTGTTCACCACTTATTTATTTCATGTCATTTATTTTGTACTTCCATTTGATATATATTATCATTATTCTCTTTATATTCATGATATTCAATGATTAATTTGTGGGTTATTGACTATTGGTCATACGACTCGACTGATTACAACGAGTTAATGGTTATTTCCACAATATCATTATTATCCGAGATTGTTTATGTGTAATTATTATCTAGGAGATACTTATCATAGATACCCAAATTTTATGAAAATTATTTCAAAAGGAATATTTTAAGGTTTTATGGGAGGGTCTATTAAACTAGATCATCATTTTAAATGTTTTAAAGATTTATCTTTCTAAACACTTTTAATTAATGTCCATGTTTTCAAAATGATTATAATGATTTATTTATATGGACATGAATTTATGGAAATGAAAATTATTTTAAACGATTCTAATGTGGTATGGGACACATTGATTCAAAAATCCCTTTTAAATTACTGCCTTTATAAATTTTAATAATTTTAAACGATTTCATGAAAAATGGGTATTTCCCTCAAAGTATTTTACTGATCATTTTCAACTATGTCAACAGCCTTTAATGGATTTTAAACTCATTTGATGTTAATTTATTATGATTAAAATCTTTCATATTGTATTTAATGTTTTGTCATATGTTTGACTGTGGATGTATTATTTTTATACCATTCTTGGTTTATCGATAAAGTATTGACATTTTGTAAGCTAGTTTCAATATGAATGTTTATGTTATATTTAAACCTTTTCTTATGATGAATGTACTGGACTATTATGTTCGGGGTTGGGGACCGGAAAAAGAAACCCCTCCGGGTTGGGGTCCGGTTACAGCAGACCATCTGGGTTGGAATCCAGTTATAGAGGCTCTCTGGGATGGTGTCCGGTAATAGAGGCTCTTCGGGATAGAGTCCTGTTAAAGAGGCTCTCTGGGATTGGGTCTTGTTACAGTTAGCCCATAGGTCCTGGCACAAGGCCTTGACACAGAAATTAATGTCAAGTACTTTTCATTCTCTCATTATCAAATTAGTAATTACATGTGATTATTCTAATATTATAATATCCATGTGCATGTTTAAATGGTAATGTTTTATCGATTTATTCCATATTATGTTCAAATTTATGCTTAAAAGTCTATAGTTTTATTACACATCTTGCCTAATATTTTTATAGATTCTGCTAAATTATTTACCCTTACATAGAATATGAGATCTCCACTTTTTTATGTTTTATTTTACCAGCATATGAAGACGTTAGTTATGACTGACTTGCAGGCATAATCTAGGAGGCTTGGATGTTTCTGATGGAATAAATTGTTGTTGTTTTTCCATTCAAGTTTTAATATTGAACATCATGTATGTAATCTGTTTTCCAAGACTGCTAAACTAATCGGTCCTTCGGGACATGATTCCTTCTAATCATGCCAATGTTATATAATAATGCACTGACTTTGGGTAACTAAGTTCAGGTCGTTACAATGAGATTTTGGAAAATGGATATCAAAACATCATTCATTAATAGGAACCTTTTAGAAGATGTCTACATGACACAACCTGAAGTGTTTGTGACTCTAAAGGGTGCCAATAAGGTATTCAAGTTTCAAAAATTCATTTATGGATTAAAGAAAGCATCCAGGACATGGAACATTAATTTTTAAGAAGACATAAAAGAATTTTATTTTTTCAATAATGAATGTGAACCTTGTGTCTAAAAATAGTTTAGTGGGAGTGTAGTTGTTTTCCTAATAGTATATTATGATGTCATATTACTTATTGGAAATGAGATACTAATCTTATATTATGTTAAGGAATGATTGTATCACTGCTTCACTATGAATGACATGGGTGAGGCATCATATATTCATGGGAACAAGATATATCGTGATAAATCCATGAGATAGTTGGGCTTGTCAAAGTAAAAACATTGATAAGACACTGATGAGATTCGGTATGGAACAATAGAGAGGGGATTGTTTCCAGCATCACATGTGATTCATTTTTCTTAGAAAATGTGTCCTCAGAAACATGAGGAAAGAAAGATAATGTAAAGTACTCCATACACATCAGTGATTAGGTCCATCATGAATGGAATTCTATATACTAGGAAAGATTTCACCTACTCATTAAGTGTGGTAGGCATATATCAAGCTGACCCAGGTGACCGCCATTAGATGGAAATCAAGACTATCTGAAAGTATCTTAGGCGTACTAAGGATATGTTCCTTTTTTATGTAGGAGATGAGGAACTAGTCATTAAATGATATTCAAAGGAAAGATACCAGTCTGACCCAGATGACATGAAGTCACAAAAAGGATACATTTTCACTTTGAATGGTGGTGAAAAGAGCAGGAAGAGCTCAAAGAAGAGTGTGGTCACAGATTCTAAAGTAGAGTCCAAGTATATTGTAGCTTATGAGGCATCTAAAGAAAAATTTTGTATGCGATGCTTTATCTAGGAGCTATATGTGATACCTAGAAGTAAATATCCCATCACGCTGTATTGGGATAATAATACAGTGGTGACTCTCACAAAAGAGCCAGGGTCACATTAGCGGACGAAGAACACACATTAGAAGCATCTTCTCTTGAGGTATTTTTCTCAGAGAGGTGATGTTGTGGTGAGAAGAATTTCCACAAGAGACAACAAGTAAGACACCTTGACTAAATCCTTGACTCAGCTAAAACATGATCATTATGTGAGGTTAGGCGGACTAAAAGTCATAGGCAGTTGGATCTAGTCCATGTTAGAGTTTGTAAGAGTTGGTGTCCTAGAACCAACCGGATTTACATTGATTACATGGATATTTAATGTATTGTTACATATTGTTCATTGTTCTGCATGATTATGATGTTGTAATGTCATAGAGTATTTTTTGTATTGATAAGGTCGTGGAAGTTCCCCACTATGATGATAACCATGAAATTCTATAACAATATTCTTAAGTATAGTTGTGTGGTCTGATGTCATGATATGATGGACACATAGCATGATTATCGTCAGTAACGAGTACTCGTCAGCTGATGAGACTTCCTCTCATGAAGTTCACACTAGGTAATTTCCAAGATAGGAGATTATGATAACAGACCCGCTAGTAGGAATTCCGAAAGTTTTGGTGTCATCAGATATTTCTATCTGCAAGCATGTGTAATGATCCTTAGACTTTAAGATTATCATTAATACATGTCATGACTTTTGCACTTCGATTTACTGATGTAAACCATCCCACATATAGTTGTTGGGAAGTAGGGTACATTGGGTGCGTCACGAGTGGCATGTTATTAATGGATAAGTCGAGGAAAGAATTTACCATTCCATTTATGATAGACGAAATCACATCCCTTTGATTGAAAGAGAACCGTCGTGCAAAATTTCATGGCCATGGTATAATGATGAGTTTATTTCAAATAGTCAAAGAATGATGTATCAAGTATAATAGTTGATGAAACAGTCCTAAAACCTTTTTAATGAGATATTGAGAAAAAGGGATTACATTACATAGTAAGTGTTCATATGTGGATTTCATTGTTGTGACTTTACGTTCTTTCTCTTGGGTGGCTTGACACATTACTAGATAGTGCTGTTGGACTTTTGGCAGGCCCTCCTAATGCCAACAAGAGAAAATCCTATAGGGTCACACACTAAGGGTTTTTGGTGGTCTCCATTAAATTTGAATTGAATTAAATTATTGAAATAAATATTATTCTCAAGACCATGGAATAATTTTATTGAAGTTAAAATGATCGCATAAATTAAATAAAATATATTTCTTTATTTTATTGAAAATTTAATAAATATTTATTTAGTATTTTGTAAATAAAATATTTATTTAAGAGAATAAATTAATTATTTATTTATTCTGGTGTTTAATAAATGTAATTGGAGTTCGAGTGGACCAAGGTCAGTCCAGTAGTAAAATAATTATTTTTAATATAGTAAATAATTATATAACTAGTTGAAAAAAATTAAAATAACGCTGCTATTATTTTATCATAAAAAATTTTATTTATAATTCTATTTTGCGCATGTTGGTGCACCACAAATAATGATGTGGTATTATTATTAAATGCATGGTTTTTCTCTAAGATCTTTAATGTATTTAATTGTTTCTATGGAATTAAATATTGTAACTAAAATTACATGTATATAAATAATCAAGTATGCCTATTGTGCCATACACCACACAACTCTCTTGGTGAATTGAGAATTATTGAGCCAAAAAATTTCACTTTTGGATCATCTTCTCTCCCCTCTCAAGAACAGGATACGTTCTTCAAGGCTAAAGAACAAGTAGTTAAGAACGACTAACACAAGACACTTGATTCACCACACTAGCACCTAGAGAATGAGTAGTGTCCATTGGAGGCCATTAGAGCACCTGTGGATCCCTGCTATAGAGATTCTAGTTTGGATCCTTACAAGTGCAATAAGATAATTAGGATGGGTCATTCCGGATGATCAAAATCATCAATGAAGAAAAATATCAATAATCCAGGTATTATTTTTCTTTTTGAAATTAATTAAATTAATTATAGGCATGATGTGCAAGATCCTCTCTAAATGTTTCGAGCCACTTTTTTCTTTTTCTATATATTTGATTATATTCCTTGGAGACTGGAGTTCAGTGTAATATTGATCCTGGAATAAAAAGTGAACATGGTATAAATCAAAACTGGGTGTCATCCCAACAATGCTTCTGTAGTTCCCCGAACCTGCAAATAATACTCATTTTTTCAAAAAATTACTATATAAAAACATCTAAGAAATTTATGGTATATCGGTCCCCTTTCCTAAGAATAAGAAATCATTTCATCCAATAGGTAACAACCCAATTATATAGGGGTAGATGTGAGAATTTTCTAGTAATTCTGTAATGAGAGAATAATTAATAATCAACCTTTTTCATATTGAACACACTAAGATCATTTGGAAATTTGTAAGGACTGTATGATTCTCCATCTGATGTTATGCCAATCAAACAGGCAAGCTTATTATATGGCACCATATACATCATTCCATATATCACAAAAATAAACCTTTTCTTTCCCATCGTCTTTTTAAAACTGAATCGATGTATAGAATTTATAAATAATATCTGGATAGAATAAATGAATGTTCTAATTATGTTTCTCAACAAAAATGGACTACGAGCCTTAAAAAGAGAAATTTACTTCACCTTTGAATCATACTTATCATAAAAAATTATTTCAATCAATATTTCCCTGAAAATAAACCACATAGAAAAATCTATTTTGGTGGACATCATATTGTGATATGTTTCTTAGTGAAATTTATGAAAAGGTAGTCTTTCAGACCGATCATCTTGTAGAGGAGAATAAATTTGGGAATAAACTCTAGAAAAAACTGACGTGGGACATGGGGGGTCCTTATCTATATAGGAACTCATGTGATGATTCATAATCCATATGAAAATCCATGGTTATGATTGAAGACTTATATGGTCTTACATTTGAAATAAACTTCGAATAATGTTTTTATTTTTTTTGAACTCTTTTAGTTTTAAATTTTTTTATCGAATTGAGAATGAATCTGATTTGCATAATTTTTTTAAAAACATGGAAGTAGAATAATATTTTTATAAAACTAAAAGTATTATAACAACAAAAACTAAAATAATTGACGTATTGAAATGGTCCAAAAATTAAAAGAATGTAATATTACCTTTTGGAGTGAATACTTTCATCAGTAAGAATAACATGTTCTTCATAGTTTTTTGAACTAAAGAGATTACAAAAGTTTTGATTACGAAATATTGAATATTAATGTTTTTAATAGAAAATATAATTTTGATAGTTAATAGAGAAGACTAATTACGATGCTTTCTTGAAGAAATTTAATAGTAATTGTTTATTGGAAAAACTTATTATGATATTTTTGAATCTGAAAAAAACTTTCATAAATGAATTTGAGTCCTAAATGTTTTATAACATTTTCACAGTCTGAGGATCATTTTGAGAATTATGACATAAGAAAAATTTATAAAAAGAGTGATTTCAAAAAACTCATTATGAAAAATTTTGTAATTAAACATAAATTTTTTTAAAAAGAAATTATTTAGGATTTTTTAAAAAAAACAAAAAACATATCTACTCCCCCAATGAAATAGAGTAACATAATTTAATGATATTTGTTAAAAATTATTATATATTGTTGTCTAAGAGGATACTCTAGAGTGCGGGTGAATTGAGTTCTGATTAAAAATTTCTAATTAAAATAGCTCAATTAAAATCCCCCAATTTAAAATGAAAAATAAATTGTAGTGAATTTATAATGATTATAAGTATTTAATAAGTATTTCAAAGATTGATTATTTCTCAGGTAATTTATTTTAATGATTAAATTAGCTTTTGAAACTAACTTATTGGCTAACAATTATTAAAAAAACTTGTTAGTTCAATTATTAGAGTTAATTTACAACATATTTTTATTAGAAAGAAATTTGTAGTGGAAAATAAAAAGAATGTTTTAAACTGAAATAAGATGCACAACAGTTTTAACCAAGAGGTTTAGTCTCAGGGTGAGAAATAGTCCTCTCAAACAGTTTATATAAAACATTGATCCAAACCCTGGATTGGGGTAAAAAATAGTACTGAGACTATCCAGGTACTAAGGCCTCTACCACAGTTCTACGTGGAAAAAACTATAACATAAGCACACAAGATATCCGAGTCACACTTGACCTCTACCACAATTCACAGTGGGATAGAAGAAGGTCTATAAAGTTTGAGTGTAGATTCTAGATATCCTCCAATTATGCTTATGAGATAGATTGTGTTTAAGATAAACAGAAGCACACATAGTTCTCTTAATGTAAATAAACAAATCATAATATAGCTAAAAAGATCTTTTCTGAGTTTAGAAAGATCTATGGGAAGGTAATGTAGCTTGGGCAACTTTTAGATTGAGCATATGTTGTTTTGATTCCTTCTATAGAATTTTTCTAGAAAATAGAGTATCGTGGTTCTATTTCTTGACTTCCAGTTATGTGTGTCTTTCTTGAGATTGCAGTAGTATTTTTTTCATAGTAATTTCCTTCAACTCCAAGTAATTTTATTCTTTGAATATCTCATGTTTATATTCCTTTTTCTACCACATATGTCTCTTCGTGCATCTCTCTTTTTGTGTGCAGTTTTGATCTTCCTTTTATAGCACATGCAGTATAACATAAGGAACGATTACATCTGCTGGTATGAGGTACGGTTCCATGACATCCAACAAAAATCATTAATTAATAATAGTTGCATTAAAATCACCAAATATGACCGTTGCTAAAAAGTAATAGAGTTTTAGAAACAGTGACTGGTTTCTATCATTAGGACTTTGTATCAGTGAACTTGTAATGGTGGACTTGTAATGGTAGGTCTTGTATCAATATATGTCACTCTAAATAGAGGTATCTTTATGTATCAGTGAATCTATGTATAGGTAGCTCCTTTTTTGGTAGGTCGCTTGTATCGGTAGATCGCTTGTATCAGTAGCTCACTTGTGATGGTAGCTCCACGTGCTGGTAAATTCTTCTATTGGTACCACTCCTTATATCAGTAGCTTCTTGTGTAGTAGTAACTTTGTATATGTAGTTGTCTATCTATATCAGTAGACTATGTATCAGTTACCTTTTGTATAACAGAAGGCTTGGTCTAATAGAGAGCTTTGTTTATCTGTAGCTCTGTCTGTATTAGTGACTCAAAAACTTGAATTCTTATAAAGTATCTATTCTATTCATATCATTTCCAGATTGAGTTAGTATGAAGATTAATCATTTTTAGAAATTTATAAACATAAATAAACATTGAGTAACATATTACAATGATATGATCATTTTGATATTTATATCAACTCAATAGAATGATTTGATAATTTGAAAGTATAATTAATATATAGAAAGAAATTATTTATGATTATCAAAGCATATCTAATCATAATTAAGATTATCAAAACTGGTGAGTCCAATAATATCTCCCATTTTGATAATCCCAATTTATGGCATTATAATCTAGAATAATCATTAATGTATCAGTATAAAGTAAATTTTTTTTCTCACTTTTAAATGTGTTTAATGAAATTTTCAAATGATTTCAAAATATCAAACCTTACATCCATAAATGAAATATTTCCAATGTATTAGAGAATATAGTATTAAATGAATATGTATTTGAGGTAGAATTATATATTAAAAAAAAGATATTAATAGACTCATTATTTATTTGATACTAATTATCCTTATACATAGCCATATAATTCTCCCCCACACTTCTCAATATCATTATTTCTCCTTCTTTATGATTAGGAAAAAGAAGAATCATAAAAAACCGAATGTAATAGATAATGAGATCCTGTAGATATTTATTTAGGGAAAAATACATAGAAATACATAATTGATATAAAAAGGAATACATTTGATCCATATAAAATTTCCTAGCCACTAATCAGTCCACCACCCTGATATGTAATTTGGATTTTCCATTGGAATCAGAAGTGGATTCAGGCTCAGTAGGCGTAGGTGAAGGCATGGGAACACCAGTGATGATCAAACGTTGCTGAGCTACTAAAATACTGTTTGTCCTGTAATGGGTACTCTTTTGTGTGATCATAGGAGTAAGACTTCTGATAGCCTGAACTGGAGTCAACTGAGGTGTGGAAGTATACTGACCAGAGGAAGGTAGGGTTGGAGGTACAATAACAGGGGTATAATCCACATTTAGAAAGGGTAGTAATAGATTCCTAAAATCCATGATGATTCCTTCTCCTCTTTTCATAGTAAAGATAAAATCGTCCTTATTCTCCATAACCTTGTCCAAAGCATGAGTCAACTCCCTGAGCATACTAACATGATCTCTGAAAGCTTGAGTGACTGGGGTCAGTTTTAGGTTTTCTAACAGAAGCATGAAATTATTGTTTAGCTGATGCTTGGTATACACGTTCTAAAAATAATGATCTATATTGTCATGGATTTTATTTTTGGAAGCAGTAAAATCTCTCATATAATCCTGAACGATCATTCTAATATCCCTTGTGGTAGATATCTCATGAGAATCAAATGAGCTAATAGCTTTAACTTGACCAAGTTCTTGTTTCAGCATAGATCTAAACTGTTCAACATCAACTAAAAATCTAGAGTTAACAAGAGGTTTTACAGTAAAAGATATTGTTTCTTTGAAATATTGGGTCAAATTACTTAGAGGTTTCCTCAAAACCAAATCATTAGTACTGACATGCTCTTTTATGGTCTTCTTAATACTCTCAAAAACATCCACAAACTGTTTCACTACACTTTTGATGTAATTGATTTCATTATCAACCTTAGATTGAGAACTAAAAAACATATCAAATGAAGCAACATATTGCTTCAAAGAATCAACAGTCTTTTTCAAACTTTTAATCTAATTTTGAAACACTTTCACTTCATTAATCACATTTATCACATCACTTGACACATCATCTTTAAGAGAAAATTCCAAATATTTTTCCTTTTTTCTCAACTCTTTAACAATGAAACTTTTCAATTCTGAATGAGATACGGTCAAAGTCTCTTTTAACTCATCCTTTAAAGAATCATGATCCGCCTTAGTTACAAGATTTTCAGGAAATACTACTGAGGCTCTCTCAGAAAAAACATCAATTGATGCTGCAAAATTTCCTTTGGTTTGGTATTCATCAGATCCTAAATAATCAATTCCAACCACCACAAATCCTGGATCCTCCACCTCATTCAAAAATGAGACAGACCCGTATTTAGCAGATTTCTCCCCCTCAAGTGGATCTTCCTTATCTTCCGCACCAATTGCATCCATCTATTCTTCAGAGGAGTCATCTACAACCATATTTATATGAAAACCATGAGGAACAGACTAGGGTATATTTGTAATAGGTAATGGTTTGTCCACTTCAAAAACCTCCTTAGCAGGCATAACAGAGCACTCAATCTGAGGACTAAGACTCAAGCAGGTACTTCCATCAGAGCCAATATAAACAGGTTCTCTATTTTCAGATTCTTTTTCCTTCTTCATCATCACTACTACTAGAATTTGGGATAGTCTTCTCATGATATTATCTAGTAAGGGCTTCTTTATCCACCAATATTTCTTCATCACTCTTTCCTAAAACTACTTCCCTTCAAGGTTGGGTGAATGTTGGACTTGCCTTTCCATATAATACATTTTCAGAAGCTGGGCTTAGAGTTAAATCAGGATCCCCTCCATCTTCTATAGAGGTATCCAACTCATCATCAACATCACTGTATTTTGGTTCCTCCTCACCAGGTCATAGACCTCAATCTCCCCTATCTCTTGGCCGATTGGGATGCTCAACAGGGTTAAATTTATCAAATACATTCTCATCATCATTTACCCATTCCATTTTCCATGGGTTCCAGCCAATCATTATGTACTTACAAACTGTTTTTTTAATAAAAAATTTGTCTCTCACAACCACTATCTCATCCTATGACTCAGCCACACCTATAACCTTGATCATTAAAGAAATCAACTTTTCAAAGAATAGAGCATTTGATTTTGACATGGCCTGGTCAAATCACTGATTTGAATCATCAAAATCCTACATATATTTACTTTTACATTATGCCATAGCAGATAAGACAAGAATATATCTTTTAATTTAAGGTTTTAAAAATCCCATCTTCATGGACATTACACAGGCTGGATAAATTTTAACAACAATCGATTTTATCCATCCATTTCTATAACATCAACTTTTCTTGGCATGCCATTTTTAGTGAGCTTTTATAAAGTATTTTCATACTCAAAAATGTCACTATTAGGAGGTACTGACATTGAGGAATATCCAGAGTCACCATTGTGTGTAACTTTCAAGCACTAAACCCTTTCAATGGAAGAAGAAGATATTATCTTTCCATTCACTACTTATAACATTCCTTTCTCACCTTCAGATTTCTCAAAACGTACAAAATCATATAATTCCTTCAAATGTTTCAGATAATAAGGACCATTGTTATTTTAAAAACATTCAAGACACCCTTGTTCCTCCAATATCCATAAAATCAATGATTTTATAGGCAGGATCCATTCTGAACAAAGTTCTTTCTCGATTATGATATTTCTATTCAGTAAATGCGGGTTCACTGCACTCTTCTCATGACTTGTTCCACTTCCCCTACCTTCGGATCATACTTTCTTCCTCTTTGCACTTGGTGCGTCCCCTTCATCACTGACTACTTGCCTTTTTACTCTTTCCATTTCTGAATCGAAGAACATAGGGTTCGAAAGAAATGTGGGGGTTTGAGAAGTAAAGATTGAAGTTAATAGTGTTTTTTTTGGATTGAAACATGACATAGACTTAATTTTTATCATTTAGGAATCAATATGTAATAAAAATAAATACATTAAAAACAATAAATGTTTCAACTAAAAACATGAAATTCAGACAATGCCAAACATATCAGTGACAACTATCGGTGAGAATCCTAATGGTGAGGTTTCTCTAACATTAATTCCAAGAAAATATTTGAGCTCTCTTAGTAAATTTAAAACTATTTGAAATAATAAAATTACTCAGTGTATCATACCAAGGACGTGAAGCTTGTTATAAACCATATAATGCTTTATAAAGCTTAAAAACTCGATTTGGAAAATGAGGACTAGTAAATCCAAGTGGTTGTTCAACAAAAACTTCTTCAATTATAAAACCATTTTGAAAAGCACTTTTAACATCCATTTGATATAACATAAAATTCAAATGATCAAAATATGCATGTAGAATCATAATATCTTCAATCCTGGAAATAGGTGCAAATGTTTTCTCAAAGTATATTCCTTTTTCTTTACTATATCCTTGTGCAACTAGTCTTGCTTTATTTCTAATGATATTTCCATATTCATAAACATTATATATATTAACCCATTTAGTGTCAATGGTTAAAGTGTACTTAAGTCTTTAAACTAATTCCTAGACTCTATTTCTTTCAAATTGATTTAATTCATCTTGCATAGCCATTACCTAAAATTATTCATTGATCGCATCAATGATATTTTTAAGTTCTAACTGTGAATGAAAGGCTTGATGTTCAAACTGATTTCTTAGAGAAGATATAGTTTTTTTCCTATATCTAAATATCCTACAAAAACATCTAAAGGACTGTTCTTTAGAATCCTAGATGGTTGGGTCAAGGTAGGACTAGAGAATTCAGGATCTTCAGTAGGTTCGGTTTCAACAGAATCGGGTTTTGGAAAATTTACAGAATTACCTATTTTAACAGCAGGTTCACTACTTTTATTATTATGGTCCAAAATACACAGGTCTTCTTCAAGATTTTCAAGATAATACTTAGGTTCAGGCGGATCAGTTTCATCAAATTTGACATATACTAATTCTTCCACACACTTGATTCTGTTGTTAAAGAATCTATAAGATTTACTGGTTACATAGTAACCTAAAATGATTCTCTCATCAATTTTAGAAACAAATATGTCCAGAATATATTTATTATTGAGAATAAATACATTAAAACCAAAAACTCTAAAGTAACTAAATTTATGTTTCCTATTATTCCACAGTTCATAAGGGGTCTTTTAAAGAACATGTGTAATCAAGACTCTATATATAATATAACAAGCTGTATTTACAGCTTATACCCAAAATTAAATAGGTAAGTCATTCACATTAAACATAGTTCTTGAAATTTCTTGAAGGGTTCTATTCCTTCTTTCTACTACACCAATCTGTTGAGGTGTCCTAGGGGGAAAGAAATTGTGATTGTGGCCATTATATGAGTAATAGGTTTCAAAATCATGATTTTCAAACTCATGGACATGATCACTTCTCAATGTCTTAATCTTATGTCCACTAAGGTTCTCTACAGATTTTGAGTATTAAATAAAATAGGAACACGCATCACTTCTGTGATCAAGAAAATATACCCCAATTATATCTAGAAAAGTCATCTACTTGAACATAGACATAGTGCTTCCCATTCAGACTAGAAATTCATGATGGTCCAAACAAATCCATGTGAGCCAAGTTGAGAGGTTGAGAAGTTTAAACTTATTTCCTTAATATTAAAGAAAATGTATGTTTCTTTCTATAATAACCCACCAATTCTCATTGGATTGAGAGTACAACGAGTCATTACTATGCCTTAAGCGACATCCCCAAGGTTCCAAAGGCTGGAAATAAATGCCGAAGGGTTTCAAAAAAAGTGGGGGACGATTTACTCGTTTAGAACATACCATAGAACCAATAATTATAACCAAACTAATCAACTAAATGATGAATGATAAAAGCTATGTCAACTCAACCATTTATTTTATAATAAACCAACCAAGAGTACCACAACAGAAACCAACCCAAAATCAGAGTAAACAGTAGAAAGAAAAACTACAAGACTACAAGAGGACAACCCAAATCCATTCTCTAATATTACAAACCCGCCCAATTATCAATAAGTAGTGCTATAAACATGTGACACATTTCCTTTTCCAATATCCCGGTATACGACATCTGCAAAATCACCAACGTGCCAATGCAGGGGGTGAGTAGTGAAACTCAGTAGGTTTTCCCTGATGACTTCCCAACCCATGCCTCTAGGATAAAACAAGTTTTCACATATATATAAAACAATTATATAAAACAATTTCAAAACAGTTCGCAATATAACATGTTCCATGTCAAAACCATTTTCCCAACAAAAACCATCTTTTTCATGAAAATAAACCAAGAAAAGATTCCAATAAAATCCACATTTCCATTTTGGCACATTAATTCCATTTCCCAAATCCACGTAACCAACCATGCATGCAACCTATACCTCCCTATACTCATGTGTGGTGTGTTATCCTTCCACTAAGCCGTCACTTAGTGGACTTCCTTGAAAAGGATACTTCACGACCTTATCTGTCCCAACCTTTTTGATGGGGTACTTCTCACCCTTATCCATCCCATCCTTTTGATGGGGGTACTTCTCTCCCTAATCCATCCCAATTCAAATGAACACAGACCAAAAACCATGGAAATCTACTCCCAAAACCACATGTGTTCAAAACCTTTCAATAAAGCATCACCCAATTATTGAAAACCATTTCTTTTGAGCATCAAAACCATATATAATTTAAAATCACAATTTTAAAATTACTTCAACAACCACTTTCCAAAAACACACAACATCCATCACCTGTTACTAAAAAGAGGTTTCAAATCTTCTTTCATAACAAATAAACAAATCATTTTAATCAAAAAAAAAATTGAAACTAAAACTTCAAGTTCTAAGAATGAGGAATAGAGAGTGAGCCACCTACCTCAACAAAATTGGCAAAACCAACCATGAACTGGGTCGAAACACCATGAAACCTACTTTGATTCCTCCCCGATCACCAACAAGATCAAAACCTGACATAAAAGTCATACACTACCTTAGATCTACCCACCTTGGGCATAGATATAATGATCCATCTAGAGGGAGGAAGGAGATCTAATAAAACTAAATGAAACAAGACTCACCTTGATCAAACGGCCTCTAAACGCCCAGGAAACCCTCAAGATCTCTTCCAAAACGCCTGGTAAGTGTTCTCCCACCTTCACTAGAGTGAAATCCCAAGTTAGGGCCGTCTAGGTTCAAAAACAGGGGGGTTTCAAGATAAAACGGATTAGATCCATAAAAATGGGATCTATGTTAACTTTGCGCATGGTTAGCCCACACGGTTAGTCAAACCGTGAGCTAACCGTGCAGTTGTCACTACTTGGAAGGGGTGCTCCACACGGCCTCCTCACACAGATTTCCCAAACTGTGTGCGCACCTCGTGGTCTCATTTGTCCTAGTGACCACCACCTGCACGACTTCATCACGGGTTGGGCAAACTGTGCGATGCCCATTCGTCACCACCTTTTTCCTTTTAACACACCAAAAGTGTCCAAACTCTCCCCAACCATTTCTCATTTGCTTCATGTACTTAAAAAACATAAAACATGGGTTAATTACCATAAACTGGGGGTACTACATTCTCCACACCATTGGCCTTTCTGTCCCTAGAATGTAGAAAACCATCGCTTTCCTGAAAGAGTTCTGGCCACTGCTCATTAATTTCTTTCTCACAATCCCAAGTCTCTTCCTGAATCTGACCATACTGCCATAAAATCTGCACTAGACCAATGCTCTTTCCATGAAATAATTTGTCTTGCCTATCCACAATCCGTATTGGGATATGTATCAACAAATAATCCGGCTCTAGGTCAACGTGATCCCATCTGATCACATGGTCAGGATCAGGCTGATACTTCTTCAACTGAGATACATGGAACACGTTATGCACTGCACTGTACCATGGTGGTAATGCCAACAAATATTCCACCACTCCCACCCATTCCAGTATCTCAAAAAGGACTATATATCAAGGATATAATTTTCCATGCTTCCCAAATCGGCGTTTTCTATGCCTTGGAGATATTCTGAAAACGACATGATCACTCACCGCAAACGACAACGGTCTTCGACGATGATCTGCATAAGATTTATGATGACCCTAACCCGTCTCCATCCACTTTATAATAAACTGGATCTTCTCTGTTGTTTCTTGGACAAGTATCGGCCCAACTAATGATGTCTCACATATTTCTAGCCAACATAGTGGATAATGACAAGGATTCCCATACAATGCTTCAAACAGAGCCATGCGTATCGAGGCCAGATAGATGTTATTTTATGAGAACACCACTAAGGGTATATGATACTCCCATTAGCCCCCAAAATCCACTACACAATCCCAAAACATGTCTTCGACATTTGTATCGTCCGCTCGGATTTCCCATCCGTCTGAGGATGATACGCCATGCTCAACGTCAACCGAGTCCCAAGGCCTTGCTGTAATAGTTTCCAGAAACAAGATTTGATCCTTGAATATCTATCTAAGACTATGGATACTGGTACACCATGCCTCTTTACCACATCTCAGATATATATTTTTGAATGATCTTCCACCGTATGAGTTTCACGAATCAGGATGAAATTGGCCGACTTGGTTAGACAATCCACTATCACCCAAATGGCATCGTGTTTCTAGACTGTTCTTAGAAGACTGGTAACAAAATGAATTTCTATCTGATCCAACTTCAGCACTGGGATAGGAAAATATTGTAACATACCAGGTGGCCACTGATGTTTTGCTTTTACTTGCTGACAAGTTAAAAACCTTGAAACAAATTCATCTACCTTTAGTTTCATGTTGATCCACCAAAACTACTCCTTCAACGCCTTATACATATTTTGTATTCCTGGACAAACAGCCCATCTGGAATGGTGGTAAGCATGAAGGAGTTGTTCATGAGTAGTTAAAGGTACAACTATCCGATCTCGAAATCTCCAAACTGAACTCCCATCCAGCTTCCATCCGTCAATGGTCTCCCCACAATTGAGTTTTTAACACATTGCAACATAGTCTACATCAGATGCATGTGCCTCCTTTAATATCTTCACAAAATCAGGAACAACCGCAACTGGAAATAAAACCGCAACATCGGCTCGATCTTCACATTCCATACACATGTCGGCTAGGACTGACATCAACTGCCACTCATTTGAAGCTTCTTTCACCAACTGAGTATACGACTTCCTGCTTAAGGAATCACCCACCGAATTGCCCTTACTCGGTGTATACATCAAGTCAAATTTGAACAATTGAAGATACTCCAAACATCTCCACTACTTCAGATTCAAATCTCGCTCTGAGAAAATGTGTTTCAAGCTTTTGTGATCCACAAACATAGTAAATGTTTCACCAAAGATATAGTGACTCCATGTTATCGAAGCATGGATGGCTGCATCCAACTCCAAATCATGCGTTGGGTAATTTTTCAGATGCACCCTCAAATGCCAGGATCCATAAGCAACCACGTGTTCGTCTTTCATGAGAACACAACCCAAACCTGTTCCCGAAGCATCACAATACACCACATACCCCTATCCTGATTCTGGAAAAATCAAGATGGGTGCTGATGATAGGCGAACTTTCAACTCTTGAAAATATCTATGATATTCTTCAGTCCACTGAAATTCAATATTCTTCTTTTTTAATGCTGTCACATGAGAATCTAGTCATGATAAGTCACAGACAGAGCATCGATAATAACCAGCTAGGCCAAGAATACTTCGTATTTCAAAGACATTCTTCGGTGGCTACCAAGAAAGAACAACTTCAATCTTTTCTGGATCCAACAAAACACCTATCTTAGAAACAAAATGGGCCATAAAGAGTACCTCTTGTATCCAAAAATTGCACTTTAATAATTTGGAATACAACTAATGGTCTCTCAAGATTTCCAACACTATCTTCAAGTGTTGCTCATACTCAGCCCTTGTTCTTGAATACACCAATATGTCGTCTACAATCATCACAAAAAAAGAATCTAAATATCACTGAAATATCTGATTCATCAATTCCATAAATACTACTGGTGAATTCATAATAAAAAAGGCATTAATACATATTCGTAGTGGCCATATCTGCTTCTGAAGGGTATGTTCGGGATATCCTCCTTCGGAACTTGCAACTGGTGATATCCTGACCGCAAGTCAATCTTGGAGAACCACTGAGCTCCACTCAATTGATCAAACATGTCATCAATGCATGGAAGTGGATATCTATTATTTATTGTAATGTAGTTATGTTTATGATAATCTACACATATCCTCAATGTTCCATCAGCTTTCTTTACAAACCAAACCTGTGCTGCCCGTGGAGACACGCTTGGCCTAATCAAACCCTTTCTTTTCAGCTCCTCTAATTGCAATTTCAATAGATATTACTATGTTGGTTCCATCCTATAAGATGGAAGTGAGATGTGACTGGTCCCCTCAAAGAGATTAATCGAAAAAAATCCACTTCTCTTACAGGTGGTAACCGTGAGAAGTTTTTAGGAAAAACATCAGGAAATTAATCCACCACAGCTGGAAAACTATTTTTTGAGATCTCTTCAAATGATGAAAAAGTCAACTTTGCCAATTATTAGGAAATTGTTCCCAACAGTGGTTCCAACAAGATCTTTGCATGTTTCTTTACCATCTTCTCTCCTATGAAGAGATGTTCAAATCCGCCCTCAGTTGTGAAAATATATATTCTCCCATAAAAATTGATGTGATCCTTAAACCTTACCAACCAATCCATACCCAGGATTACATTATAGAAATCTATATCCAACATAGAGAAGTCCCATTCTAACTCAGCTCCATCGACATTTATAGCACATGATCGACACACGATGGCTTGAAATTCTCTTTCACGAAGAGGTGGTTGCAGTTTCAAGACAAAAGGCATCATTTCCAATTTTAAACATAGCATGTCAATAACACGAGAAGAAATGAAGGAATATGATGCACTAGTATCAAACAACATTTTCACAATGGTATAATTCAAAAGAATTGTACCTCTTACTGTCAATGGTCCAGGCTGATCATCAACAATCATCTGCTCAGTTGTATACAATTGCTTCATCGCTGCACTGTTCTTTTTGTTGCCTTACTAAAATTTCCCTAGATGATGAGTCATCGTATTTAATGAATCGCCATGGCCAAATCTATTATGCTGATGAGACTGACTTTGATGTTCTCGTCCGGTCGAAGCATACGATGCTTACGATGCCTGGGAAGTGTCATGTGCACCCGACCTCGGAGTATTTCTACAATAGCGCCATAGATACCCCATATGCTTGCAATTGTGACATTGTGTAGGTTACGCCGTACACTCTCTATTTATGTGATAAGTCAAGCCACATTGAAAACACACAACATTCATCATGGGTCGGGGAGGAAGATTCACCGATCCACCCATCTGATTCCGATTCGCACTCCCACCTTGGAAGTAGGTGTCCCTCTTCCGCTTGTTCCCAGTATTAGATTTCCAACCTGTTCCCATGGGTATCATCATACTTACTCCTCCCATAACTCCATAGATATCTCTTTCAGTTACCGTTGCTCTGTTTACCATTTCCGTTTAATCCGTAATGCAGAGCATAGTTATCTTCAAGCGAATCTCCTATCGCAACCCTGATTAAAAGATGTGTGCCTTCAGCGATGCACTTGCATAAAATTCTAGTGCAAATCCCACTAAATTAATGAATTTAGTCGCATACTCTGTGACACAGAGATTCTCCTACATCGGGATGAAAAAGGTAGTCATCCTATAGATATTGAACGTATGAGGATAGAATTTTTTATTGAATAATTCCTCAAATTCCTCCAAACCCAGGCCATGATCCACCTTAGCCTGCACCACTATCTCCCACCACTGTCATGCAAGATCCTCCAACATATACATCATGAAATTTACTTTCAGTTCTTCTGGTGTGTTGATTAAATCGAAAATACAATTCATCTTACTCAGCCACACCTCTTCCCTTTCTGGTTCAGAATCACCCCGAAAGATGGGGGATTCTACTTCTGGAACTAGATGGAAATGTCTACATGCCTTGACACATCCCTCTAATTCCCCATGTCCACAACCTGAAATGCTTGAACTATACTTTGGACCAGCTGTGGGTTCACCTGTAGCTCAGGTGCCACCACATTCTCCACAGCCTCTTCTGTTAGGTTTCTATAATGCCTAACAGGTTCCATTTTCTATACAAACAACGCATGTCATGAGTCTCACTTCCTAGCAACTGAAGTCTTAGCATTTCAAATTCTATCACATCAACTACCACCACATTGTTTTTCAAAACAACCTTTTCCCATGTTCAACCATTCATAAAAACATCCCACATCCTTCTTGAAAACAAGACCATTTTCAAAATACCCCAAATATCCTGTTTTCAAAATATATATTTTTTAAAACAATTTCTGCATTTTTAAAAAATTGGCACCTTACACAAATTCCTTACTAATTCCTCACAATGAGATATGCTATCCTAGTGGGAAGTCATTCCTCTATAATACATGTCATGTGCATCTCATTGGTTAAACACATGACAATGAGATTTCCAACATTCTAGAAGTGTATCCAAAAAACTTATGTACCCAACACCCTGGTAACTTGATGTTCAGCATAAACAGGTTAGCTACATCCTTTTATACTATAAATTTCACGTTTTGACAATCCTACTCCTATCTAGGATTCCAACCCAAGGAATAGACGAAAAGGAATTTGAACACCATGACCGAGAACATCGATGACCACTTGAGAGTACAACGAGTCATTAGTAGGCCTTAAGCGAAATAACCCAGGTGCCAAAGGCTGGAAATAAATGACGAAGTGTTTCAAAACAAGTGGGGGACGATTTACCATTTTAGAACATACCAAAGAACCAACAATCATAACCAAACTAATCAACTAAATGATGCATGGTAAAATCTAAGACAACTCAACCATTTATTTTATCATAATCCAACCAAGAGTACCACATCAAAAACCAACACAAAATCAGAGTAAATTGCAGAAATACAATCTATAAGACTACAAGATGATAACCCAAACTTTTTATAGGGGTACTTCTCGCCCTTATCCATCCCAATGCACGTGAACACACACCACAACCCTTGAAAATCCATGCCCAAAACCACATGTGTTTAAAACCATTCAATAAAGAGTCACCCTATTATCGAAAACCATTTCTTTCGAGCAAAAATACCATAGCCAATTTAAAATCACTATTTTAAATTTCCATCAACAACCACTTTCCAAAAACACACAACTTCCATCACCCATTACTAAAAAGTGGTTTCAACCATTCTATCATAACAATTAAACAAATCAATTTAATAAATGAAAAAAATTTGAAACTAAGCCTTCAAGTTCTAAGAAAGAGGAATCAGAAGTGCAGACACATACCTCAAAAAAATAAGAGAAACCATCCAAGAACTCTGTCAAAACACCAAGTAACCTCCTTAGATTCCTTCCCCTATCACCAATAAGATCAAAAACCAACTTAAAAGTCATGCACTAACTTAGATATACCCACTACGGGCCGAGATCTAAGGATCCATCATGAGGGAAGAAGGAGATATAAGAAAACTAAAGGAAACGAGACTAACCTAGATCAACCGGCCTCTAAACGCCAAGGCAACCCTCCGGATCACTTCCAAAATGAATGGTAAGTGTTTTCCCACCTTCACTAGAGTGAAATCCCAAGTTAGGGCCGTCTAGGATAAAAAAGAGTGGGTTTAAAGATAAAATAGATTAGATCCATAATAATAGGATCTATGTTGACTTTGTGAATGGTTAGCCTGCACGGTTAGTCAAACCGTGCGCTAACTGTGCGGTAGTCATTGCTTGGAAGAGGCGCTCCGCATGGCCTCCTCGCATGGTTTTCCCAAACCATGTGCACACCATGCGGTTTTCTCTATCCAGGTGACCACCACCTTCATGGTTTCCACACGGTTTGGCCAAACCGTGCGCAGCCCGTGCATCACCACCTTTTTTCCTTTATCACCATAAAAGTCTCCAAACTCTCCCCAACTGATTTCTCGTATGCTTCATGTACTTAAAATGAATAAAACAAGGGTTACTTACCAGAATCTGGGGGTAATACTCTTTCCCTTTTGATAGGGATTACAAAAATTGTCTATTGAGGATTTTAGTTTTGGTAGGTCTCTAACAAAATTTTTCTTAGTTATTTTCCTAAGTGAATGGACATTGCAGTGTCCCAATCTCCTGGTTCATACCTAAGATACATTATGAAAAGAATTTAAACAAGTAAAATTTTGTTTAGTGAGAGAATTCAAATCTACAACATATACATTTTCATTTCTTAAATCAGTAAATAACAGAATATTTTTAGAATCAAATACATTGAAATCAACATTTTCTAATTTAACATTGAAACCATCGTCACTGAAATGAGAAATTCTTAACAGGTTGTATTTTATTCCATTAACAAATAATAGATTAGAAATTAAAATTGAATCATTGTTATGAATCTAACCTAAGATGATGATTTTTCCTTCTGAATTATCACCAAAGGTGACATGATCTCCATCAACCTTGATTAAACTCTTAAAACATGAGTACTCAGCAGTAATTTTTTGTGAACATACACTCTCCAATTACCATATCTTCTTATGGGAACTCTTCAAGTAGGTCTTCTACAAAATAGTTTTAAACAGAAAATGATTTAGGTACCCTAATTTTATTGGGACAAGACAGGTTGTCAAGTAAAACTCTAGGAATCATTATTTGTCTAACATGTTTCCTATAATTAACAAGTTCAAAATATTTCAAATAATGTATGTTTTATGTTCTAGTAGAATATGAATATCTAAATGAAGCTAATGAATTTGTAGAAATGGAACTAGCAGCAAACTGTCCAGTTTTTGGAATAAATTTATTCTTAAAAAACTCTCTTTGCCCTGGTTAGTATCCTAAACCAGTATTATACTTTGGTGCCACCAGTTTTCCAAGAATTTGAGTTAAAGTAATTTTTCCATTTATGAGATTATCTATGTATTTTCTTAGTTTCACATTGGAAAATTTATGTTCAGTATTTTCCTTAAACAGTTGAGCATTATTCTCCTTTTCTATACTAATATCATATTTTACAGTACTAGTCAAGGAATACTATTTTTCAATGACCTTTACTTATTTTTCATCTCATTACAAGTATATTATAACATATTATAGTATTAAAATAATTTAGCTTTAGACATATTATCATCATTATTTGATTCACTTTCATTCTTAGAATAGGAAACATTTCGCATAGGGGAGACAATTACCTCAGATGCTTCCATCATGAAACACATGTTGGTATGATTATTTTCAGAATCAGAAACCTCAGACTCACATGGGTTGTCTTCTAAAGCACTCCATGTTTCCTTAATAGCTTTCATATATTTTTTGTCCTTCTAATCATATTTCATCTAAAACTTCAATTTTGGACTGTCATCCTTAACATTTCCTTTCCTTTTACATTTATAATAGACTATCTCATCATATTCATCAGCTTTATTCAAATCTTTCTTCCAATTAACTTGTTAGTCATAGTTACCCTTATAATTTGATTTTCTAAAAAATTTCATCTTCTTATTGAATTTCCTGAATCTCCTAGCTATCTGATACATCTCTTCATCACTTTCAGAATCTGAACCTTCACTAATTGAGCTTTCAATAGGTATGTGAACTTTCTCCTTCACCTTTCTCTTTGAGGTAGTTGTCTTAAATGCCACTGACTTCTTCTTAGGTTCATCATCTTCCTCTTTTTTTACCTTTATCTCTTCTTCATACCTCATCAACTTACCAATTAGATCCTTAATAGGTAGTGAAATTATATCATAGGATTCTCTTATTCAAACTGATGTGCTTCTCCATTTTTATAGGAGACATATGAGTATTATCATAATTTTATCCTTTGTTGGAACAACTTCTCTTAGTGAGCTCCCAGTGTTAACAATTTCATTGAACCTTAGATAAATGTTAGAAATTGGTTCATCAAGCCTCATTTTAAAATTATCATATTTAATAGTGTAAGTGTTTAATCTCATCTCTTTCAAAATGGTAGTTCCTTTATGAGAAACAACCAAAGTATCCCAGATTTCGTGTTCTTCTGTAGAAACAGAAATTCTATTAAACTATTCATCTCCTAGAGAGAATTAAAGACCATTCATTCATTTACAATTATTGAAGTAATCAGAATTTATAGGATCATCCCAAGTAGTTATAGAAGTCTTTGGAATCTCATACTCAAACTCTATAGCAGTCCAAATTTCAAATGCCATACATTCTAAATGATTTTTCATTTTGATTTTCCAATTGGCATAATTATCACCATTAAAGAAAGGTGGAATGTTCGTAGCTACACCTTCTAATCAATTATCCACAATTAGATTTTAGAAAATATATTTAAAGAGATAATAATTTATAAATAACATAAATTTGTTGATCTTTAGTATATAACTAGAATCACAGTTGAAAAGAAGAGTGTTTTGAAAAAATTTATCAATAATACTCTGATACCAAATGTTGTCGCAGAAGATACTCAAGATCCGGGGGGGGGGGGTGAATTGAGTTCTTATTAAAAATTTCTAATGAAAAGAGTTCTATAAAAATCCCCCAAATTAAAAAGAAAATTAAATAGTAGTAAATTTGTAATGATTACAAGTGTTCAATTAGTTTCTCAAAGATTTATTATTTCTCAGTTAACGTAATCTGAAAAATAAAATTAGTTGTTGAATCTAACTTAATGGATAATAATAATTACAATCACTTTCTAGTTCAATTATCAAAGTTACATTAAAACATATTTGTATTTCAAAGTAATTAGTAGTGGAAAAGAAAAAAAAGTTTAAAACTGAAGTAAGATACACGACGGATTTAACCAAGAGGTTCAGTCTCAAGCTGAGACGTAGTCCTCTCAAACAGTTTATATAAAACATTGATCCACACCCTGGATTAGGGTAGACAATAGTAATGAGAATGTCCAGGTACAAATAGCTCTATCATAGTTCTACATGGGAAACACTATAACAATATCACACATGCTATCCAGGTCAAACTTGACCTCTACCACAATTCACAGTGGGATACAAGAAGGTTGAGAATGATTGAGTAAGGATTTTAGATATCCTCCAGTTATGGATACGAGACAGTGTGTGTTTAAGATAAACAGAAGTACACATAGTGCTCAAAATGTAAAAAAAAATAAATAGATCCAATAAGATTTGAGATGAGTTTAGAAAGCTATATGTGATGGAAATGCAGCTCTGGACTCCTTTTGGATTGAGTAGATCTAGTATTGAGTCCTTCTCTAGAATTTGTCTATAAAATATAGTATTAGGGTTCTGTTTCTTGACTACTGAGTATGGGTGTTTTTCTAGATATTTTAGAAGTCTTTGTAGCACTTCAATGACCTTCCACTAACAATTATGTTCTTCTTTGAAGATCTCATGTATTTATTTTTTTCCACCACATACGTCTCTTCGTGCATCTCACTTTTTATACGCATATTTGATCTTCCTTTTATAGCTTATGAGGTCTAACATAAGGCATGATTACTTCTGTAGGTAGAAGGTACGATTCCCTAACATCCAACAAACATCATTAATTAATAATGGTTTAATTAAAAGCAACAAATATGACAGTTGATAATAAGAAATACTGTTTATATAAATAGTGACTGGTTTCCATTAGTAGATCTTGTTATCAATGAACTTGTAACGATAGGTCTTGTATGGGTAGCTGTAAATTTCTATAATCGTATCTTTATGTATCAGTGAATCTCTATAGCGGTAGATGCTTTTATTGGTATCTCTCTTGTATCTGTAGCTCAATTGTATCAGTATCTCGCTTGTACCGGTAGCTCCTTCTATCAGTAGATCCACGTTCTGGTAACTTCTTCTATTGGTACCGATCCTTATATTGGTAGCTGATTGTGTAGCGGTAACTTTGTTTTAGTATCTATCTGTCTGTATCGGTAGACTATGTATTAGTGAATTTTTTTATAACAAACTTCCTGGTCTATCAGGGACCTTTGTTTATCGGTAGCTCTATCTGTATCAGTGAATCATAAACTCGAATGATTATAAAGTATATGTTATATGCATATCATTTCTATATTGATTTAGTATCAAGATTAATAATTGTTAATCATTTATAAACACAAATAAACATTGAGTAACATATTCCACTGATATGATTATTTTGACATTTATATCAACTCAATAGCATGATGTCATAATTTGAAAGTATAATTAATATATAGATAGATATTATTTGGGATTATCAAAGAATATCTAAACATAATTGAGATTATCAAAACAGATGAGTCAAACATATATGAATGATTTCTTAATATTGATCATCCCATGATTCTGTTTGATATATTCAAATCTATCAGAAGGAAGAGGTTTAGTAAAGATTTCATCTAGTTATTGATGTACTCTGATAAATTGTAAAATGATATCTTCTTTAAGTGTGTTATCTCAAAGGAAATGGTGACTTATATCTATGTTCTTAGCATGTGATTGATGTGTTGGGTTTTTACTTAAGGAATCATCACTTTTATTATCACAATGTATTATAGTTTTAGTAAAACTCATTCCGTTGTTAGTGAGTGCTTGTTGCGTCCACAACACTTGAGCAAAACAACTTCTAGCCACCACATATTTAGCTTCAGCTATGAAAACTTCTAGTGAGTATTGTTTCATATATGACCATAAACCTAACGACTCTTATAAGAAATAAAAAGTTCTAGATGTAATTCTTTTTATCCTATCTACAACCATTATATTCAGCATCCAAAAAACATGTTTAATCAAAAACATTTCTAGAAGAATAGAAAAGTCGTAAATATATAGTTTCCTTTTGATAATGAAAATTTGTTTTACTGCTTTTATATATGATTCCTTTGGATTTTAGTGATATCTTGCACAAAAACATATAGAATATAGTAAATCTGTATGACTATAAGTTAAGTAAAGAAAATTTCTATCATACCTTGAAAAATATTCCAATCAATTAGTTGCCTGACATCATTAAGATTTAAAGTATTTTAGGTACTATTGGGATTACTAATACTTTAGTATTTTCATTTCCAACTTTCTTATGAAGATATTTTATATACTTATGTAGAGATATAAAATTTCCTTTCTGTTCTTTTGATATTTGAAAACTAAGAAAATATGTTAACTCACCCATTATACTTATTTCAAACTCATATTTAATAGATCCACAATGGAATCTATTAATGAATATTGATTTGATCAGAATATAATGTCGTAAACATAAATAAGAACAATCATAATATGTTTATTAAATTCTTTTATAAAAGGTGTTGGATTCATAGCTCACTTAAAATGTTGTCTTGTAACAAAAAGCCTATTAACCTATCATACTAAGTTCCATGGGCTTGTTCAAGTCCATATAAAACTTTGGAATGTTTATAAATGTATTCAAGATGTATTGTATTTTCCAAAATAGGTGGTGGTTCAACATAAACTTCTTCCTAAATGTATCTGTTAAAAAAAATCACACTTCACATCCATTTGAAAATGATTGAAATTAAAGAATTCTGCAAAGGCTAGAAGTATTCGAATAACATCAAGTCTTGCTACCAGTGTACAGGTTTCTTCATAATCAATTCCCTCTAGTTGATTATAACCTTTAGAAACATGTCTAACATTATTTCTAACAATTATTTTATTCTCATAAAACGTATTCGTAAAAAACCAGTTTACTATATTGATAGACGTTTCTTGAGGTTATTCTAAAAGTGTTTAGTCTTTGTTCCTCTCAAACACATTGGGTTCATCTGGCATTTTTTTAATTCAATCCATGTTACCAAAAGCCTCATCAACAATTTAAGGTTCAAATTTGGATAAGAAAACTAGATTTTAAATTTCAATCCTAAAAGAACTTACACTATGGTAAAAATTAATTTTTGCGATGGGAGAATGATCCTGTCGCAGATACTTTTGGCATTCCTTCTTTCTAAAAACACAAGAATGAGTATTTTTTATGAGACCTGGTTCCCGCAGAAGACATCCTTAGTCAGGTAAAGATAATTGTGACAAGATCTTTCTTCTATCAAAAATACTCTATTGGCAGCTGAGTAATTGCGATAAGGTTCCGGTCTCAAATAGTCACGTCACTAAAAATCTAATCTATATATACCCTCAAATATTTTCCCTCCAACGACCAATTGAGGTTTCATTTTCTCAGTTTTCCCCTTATTCTCTTCACTTGTTCTTGTAGAAGTTTAAATTTTTGTAGGGAAGAAAATTTTGAGGGTTATAGCATACAAAAGCATCATTTTTGAGGTATTTAGGTAATGTTTTATATTTTTATTTTAATTAATTTTTTATTAGATTTTAATATTATTAATTAGTTGTAATTATATTCAATTAGATGTAATTATTTATCAAAAGTAATTATTTATAATTATTATTAGTTATTTTAAATTGGAAATATTCAGTTTTAATTTGTAGTAATATTTTTAATTAAAATGTAAATAGTTTTAATTTGCATTAATTAGTTTTAATTAGCTGTAAATAGATTTAATTAACAGTAAATAGCAATAATTACCAGTAATTAGTAAAAGGTAACTGTAAATCACTTTAATTAGTAAAAATTTCCATTATGTATCATTATATAGTAAAAACTAACAATAAATAACTATAATTATAAAAAACATTTGTTAATAACATATAATTAGTAAAAATTTACGGTGATTAGTAAAAAAAGTGGTTATTTGTAAAAAATAACGGTAATTAGTAAGAAATATCAGTAATTTGGATTAATTAGAGGTAATTAGAAAATATTAGTGATAAAACTATTTGATTATTAAAAATTACTAGTAATTAGTAATAATTAGTGGTAATTAGTAGTAATTGGTAAAAATTAGCAATAAATTGCTAAAAATAGCGTTAATTAGTTATAATTAACAATAATGAGTTGAAATTAATTGTAAATCGCTATAATTAGTAAAAAATACTGTAAAGTAGAATTAATTAGTAAAAATTAACTATAAATCCCAATAATTAATAAATTTTTTTGGTAATTAGATATAATTAGTAATAATTCGTAGTAATTATTAAAAATTAGAGGTAATTAGTAAATATTAGCGGTAATTAGTAAACGTCAACGGTAATTAGTAAAAATTATCCGTAATTAGTATTACTTAGTGATAATTAGTAAAAAATAGTGATAAATCAATATAATTATTTAAAATTAGCAGTAATTAGTAAATTTTCTTTATAAACAATTAAAAAATAGAAATAATTAGTGGTAATTTGCTGTAATTAGTATAAATTAGCGGTAGTAAGTAAAAAGTAGTGGTAGTAAGTAATAATTAATTGAAATGAGTAAAAAATAGCGTTAATTTGTAATAATTTGAAATAATTAGTTAAACATAATGGTAAAAAAAATAATTATTAGAAATTAGAAGTAATTAGTAAACAATTGTTACAAATTAATAAAAAATTGTAATAATAAGTGGTAACTAGTTGTAATTAGTAATAATTTGCTATAATTAAAAATAATTATTTTTAATTAGGAATAATTATTGTTAATTAATAATATTAGAGGTAATTAGTAAAAATATATAGTAATTAGTAAAAATTAATGGCAATTGTTAAAAAATAATAGTATTTAGAATTAATTATCGGTAATTAGTAAAAATCAGCGATAAGTCAATATAGTTTTAAAAATTAGCATAAATTAGTAATAATTAGTGGTACTTAGTTTTAATTAGCGGTAATGACAGAAAATAGTTATAAATTAATGTAATTATTAAAAAGTAGTTGTAATTTGTAAAAAATAGTGGTAATTAGTAAAAATTAGCTGTAATTAGTAAAAATTTATGGTAATTAGTAAAAATTAACGGCCATGAGTAAAAAATATCAGTAATTAGTATTAATTAGCGGTGACTGCTAAATAATAGTGGTAAATAAATATAATTATTATAAATTAGCGGTAATTAGTAAAAATTGTTATAAATTAATAAAAATATGTAATAATAAGCGGTATTTAACTCTAATTTTTTATAATTAGTGTTAATTAGTAATAATTACTTGTAATTAATAATAATTAATTTAAATTAGTAAAAATTAATATTAATTAGTAAAAAAATATTGCTTATTAATAAAAAATATTGGCAATTAGTATTAATTAGATGTAATTAGTAAATATTAGGGATAAATTAATATAATTATTAAAAGTTAGTGGTAATTAGTGAAACATTGATCTAAATAAAAAAAAATATAATAATAACTGACAATTAACAATAATTAGTAATATTTAAAAGTATTTAGTTATAATTAGAGATAATTAAAAAAAAATTACTGGTAATTAGAAAAAATTTGTTATAAACTAAAAAAAGTATAAATAATAAGTGGTAATTAGTAGTTATTAGTAATAATAAGTGGTAATTAGTTATAATAAGTGGTAATTAGTAGTAATTAATAGATAATAGTAAAAATTGGCAGTAATTAGGAAAAATTTGCAGTAATTAGAAAAAATTAGAGGGAATTAGTAAAAAATAGCCATAATAAGTAAAAAATATAGGAAATTAGTAAAAATTAGTGGTAATATGTAAAAAATAGAGATAAATAAATATAATTATTGAAAATTAGTTATAATTAGTAAAAAATATATATAAAATAAGAATATTTAGTAAAAATAGGTTGTAATTAATAGTAATTAGTATTAATTTGCAGGAATAATTGATAATAATTTGTAATAATTAATAATAATTAATAATAATTGGTATTAATTGGAATTAATTGATATTAATTAGTGATAATTAGTAAGAATAATTCATAATTTGTAATAATTACTAGTAATTTGTTATAATTTGAAATAATTTGTAATATTTTGTAATAATTAGTATTAATTAATAATAATTTTTTTTAATTTGGAGTATTTTGTAATAATTTTTAATAATTAGTAATAATTGTTCAAAAATAATAAAAATAAGTACTGACCAATAGTATTCCATAATAATTACTGGTAATTGGTAATAAATAGTGGTAATTAGTATGAATTAGTGGTAATTATTATAAATTATAACAAATTATTATAGATGAGTGTTGATTTTTAAAAAGTTATTTTAAATCACTTTGAAATAACAGAAATTACTAGGAATTACTAGAAAATTGAAAATAAAATAGTTCATCAATTGAATTTTTTTGGATCATGTTTTTCTTATATAAAATTAATCATATGAAATTTCATTACATTATATTTTTGATGAATTATAGAAAATTGAAGTCGACAATAGTCTTTATTACATGATCATGACCAGATAAATCATCATAAGAATCGAAACAGTTCTAATATATATCCTGTGTATATTGAGGGTTTTGAAGATTTTTTATCACTTGCCTCATTAAAACTAGAATTTGTTTCCAAAGGGATAATTAAATGTCCATCTAATAAATGTGATCTAAGAAGATTTGACACATTTGAAAATGTGGGGGATCATCTATTACGTTATGGTTTTAAAAAAGATTATGTTTTTTGGTATGAACTTGGTGAACGTAGTTCGAGATAAGATACTAATAATTTTGTTCCAAATCCATCACGATTTAAATATTTTGTACATGATGTGGGTGGTCCATATTTTCGATAATATAAATCTCTAGATGATATTTATTTAAGTCCTAAGTTATAACCATCCCAATTTTATTAGTTTTTAAAGTCCACTAAGGATTTCATATATCCTCGTTCCATGTTAATAAAATTTAATGTGGATTCAAAATTTATGGATACAAAGTTAGATAATAGAATGTCAAATAGATATTTTGATTAGATATTGTCTTTTATTAAATCACCGTTACCTAAAGGAAATGTGTTTCAAATAAATTTTAATTATAAAAAGAGTGAAATTAGTAATTTGGGTATTGGTTATTAGAAGATACTTTCATGTTTAAATGATTTAGGATTATATTATGGTGAAATAAATAATTACTTAGTTATCCTTCATGTGGAAAATATAGGTACAAAGATGCTTAACTAGGGTATTTGGATTAATTCCTGTAAAAAATTAAGATGTTTCCCACATACACTCAGATTAGAACATATATTTTTTTCTCAGAACACAGTGTCATTGATGTCATAGCACAAAACCAATATTTCAATCGGTAAAAGATAAAATCATCCCACATATAGTGATTAATGGAAACATTTTGGTCAAGTATAATATTATATGGCATCAGAAACATGAAATCTACAATTAGGTCTTTCTGCTAATGGTTTCTATCCCTTTGGTTCTTTTAGTTGTCAATATTCTTGATGGAAAATCACTATAAGTATTATACTATATTTCCACACTTATATTTCCATAGTCTAAAAAAACCTTGGATATAGCCTAATATATCCCCATAGGTCTTAAGCTACCTATGCACTACACCCCAACCCTCGCAATTCTACCCTCGATGACGATTTATCCTCCCCGGGAGTTGTAGAACCTCCTCACCTGATGATGCCACCCACCTACTGAAATCCTCCTCTATCATCATGGCCACCTAACCATGATCATCATCCGACGACACGACCACCCAACCTCGATCATCCTCTGATGAAGTGACCACCAAAACTTGGGATGATTCTCCTCCGATGATGTGGCCACCAAATATCCCCACAATTCACTTTTTATGACATAGTTCCACCTTCGCCTCCCCCATCAAGCCACCCTCTTCCTCAATTAACCTATTTTTTAGTCTTTACACATTCCACATTCCCTTCAACATATTAGTGGTGGGTGGTCCATGATTCAGAGCTTGTTAGGGGCCTGCGGTAGTGTGCATTAGAGTTTGTTTTCTATTTCTTCCAATATCTATTATATTTACACTTTTGGGGTTTCAATTATATCTGATTTTATCCAATACACATTAGTATAGATATAATCCAAGACAGATATAATTCCTCACATTCACTTTGATTTCTGCTACATAGAAGTGTTTTTTTAATTCAGACCGACATCCTCTAAAATTTGAATTGGGTAATATTTATTTTTTTTGATTTCTTTTCATATCAATTGTCACATTTTGCTTTGATAGGGTTTATTTGTTTTACCTTATTACATTGGGAATGCATTATTTGATTTTATTATGATTTTAAAGGGGTTTTATTGTATTATAGATTTTAAAACTTGCAAGTGCTGAAAATTAGATGTTAAGATGATATGATTTTATGATGGAAGAATAGTCTATGGTGAGTTATAAAAGAAAATTTCATAAATTTATAGTATTAATTGACTATTATTACTTTCATTAATGTAAATATATGTTTCATTATGATGGATATATAACATATCACGAAATTATTGTAGTGTTTGATTAGAAGTAATGTTTGTAGGATTTACTCAATTGCATGTTGACTTATCAATTTGTTTTTAGAGAACATTTTTTCCCATAAAAATATAATCCCATATAATTATAATGATTCACATAGAACATGTATGTTATGAAACTATGATGTGATAGACATATAAGAGATTGTTTCCCCATAGGGTCTTATTCATTTCCCATTAGTTGTTTAGTCTTAGGTTTTTCTTCTAGAGGTTAATCCACACTACCCTATACCTCCCTTCCAATTCTTATAGAAATAACACTTTGAGTTAATAATTGGTTAAGATAAGTTTTTAACTTTACCTTGATTTATCAATGTATTTAAAATATTAAGTATTTTTCTATATTGGATTTTTAACTCCGTAAGCATAGAACCATGGGTTTTCAAATTTGATTGTTTATTACCTTCGTACTCTTATCTGTATCTACAGATCCTTCATGGATGGATCTTGATTTTTTCCTTAGGTTTGGTACCCTATTAAATATAGAGAGTTTTTACATACCTAATGAATGTGTGGGGGTGTTAAATCTTTTATAAAATCTATTATAATGGTGATTTGTATTAATATTTCTTTCCAAATTCATATGATACTATTGAATACTCCTTGAATACTTTGTCGTTCTACCACAATTGATGGACCCCCCATCATGTGTCTTCACTGATCTAGTGGGATCTATAATTAGTATAATAAAAAAATTCCTCTGGTTAGATTTATAAATTTTAAAGTCATTCTGATTTTTCTGAAATATTTGAACTAAAAAATAAGTTGTTTTATTGATGGTCCTCGGATAGAAAACCCAATTTCTATTTCTATTGAATTTTTATTCAATTTCTTAACTAAAAAAATTGAGGAACATGAAGAAATAAATGGCTAAAATTCAAATAAATAATTTTTAGAAGAAGATTATTGAACCACTATTTGAAGGTAATCAAATTGGTTTTCCTTCTATTAAATCTACTGAGAAAGATTCTTTTAATGAATTAAGTTCATTTTGTGATGAATTTATTTCCATTGAATCATTTAGTAATATCAATTGTTAAATCATGGATTGTCTTAAAATGGACCCTATTGATGTTATTAGATACATATGTGAATACATCAAGGGGAGACAATATTATAAATCATAGTTATATTTAGATTCTGAGTCAATGAAATATAAAGTCCCTAAAAAGGTTAGTAAATGTATCACCATCATATTTTTTGTTGAATCTAAGGGGACATTTCTATCACTTTTCAATGAAGCATTGTTTATAAATGAATAAGAATTGAAAAGGAGTGTTTTTATGAGGTTGTTATTATAATAGTGGTATTTTCACAAGAAAAAATATATTAGTCCCCTATTTATAGGAAATATTTATAGATGGATATTAAAGATTATAGTATTAAAGAATTTGATTGTTCTCTTATAAAGGCTAATAATGTGTATGGAGATCAGATTTTGAAGTTGCAATAGGGATATGAAGAAATGTAAACATCTCCTCAATATGGTATGTATTATCTAAATCTACAATGGTTGGAGTAATATATGAAATTGATAAATTAAGGTGTCACCAAAGTTAAATCATTACATGTTTTTAGGAAAATAAGAGTAGCTACCAGAAAAACTAATGATGATAATATTTCTAAAAAAAGACTCAGAATTGTGTCAAAATCAATTTAATTTATCCACTAATTTTTTCACTCAAAGATGATGGAGGAACATGATAGACTATCCTGATAAATATATTGGTACTCATGTATATTTATCTATTACCCGTGGTTTCAAAACAAATTCAGCACAAATATGGGTGTGATTATATAATAATAATCCACCCATATCATCCATTTTGGATATGATCACGAATAAAATACTTGTATCTCAAAATAAATCTCATGATCATATTTTTGTTGTCAAAAAATAGATGGAAAGACTGACTAGATATACTACATACAATAGAAAGGGAAGGTGATTTATTTTTCAATAATAGTGATAGTAGATATTTGGATAGAAGTATAGTGAATTTTGTCATAATATGTCGACCTATGTATGATATATAAGGTCTATATTCTAAGGGAGTAGAGTATATTTTGAAAGAAGACTCGTGAGAAAAATAGAGATTTCACGAAATATAAGTAATCTACCAAAAAGAAAAAGATTTCAATATTTTGAATATAATTGGTAAATATGAAAAAATGACCATAGTTAAGATTATTTTTGTCATATACCAACTCAACACAATGTACATACTAATTTTAAAATAAGAATAGAATATAAATTTAACTAGGTATGAAAATTAAATGAATCTACCTTGGGGAGAAAACAAAATAAGTATATTTTATCATGTAATATCTGTAATTCAATGAAGGGGGTTGAAGAGTATTTTGAATTAGAGATAAACTGCCTACACTATAGAAG
Source organism: Viscum album (assembly GCA_963277665.1). Classification (NCBI taxonomy): domain Eukaryota; kingdom Viridiplantae; phylum Streptophyta; class Magnoliopsida; order Santalales; family Viscaceae; genus Viscum; species Viscum album. The sequence goes on from OY728140.1 coordinate 484,618,557, forward strand.
AATAGTCCACATTATGGACTACTAAACATTTGCCATTACCATCCTGATTGATAGAAGTTATCTAAAGTAACAAACGAAATCAATTCAATAATGGAATAATAGAATTCATTTAATTAATTATATCCTATAATAAGAAGAATAATATTGAATTCTTAATAATGATATTATTAATAATATCAATGAGATACATGGAAGATACAAAATCTCAGGTCATACAACAGTCAAATTCTTAACTTCACCTCCATAAGAAGATGAACTATTGATGTGAAATTCTAAAAATTAGTGTCTCTAAATATCAATAAATTTTTTGTAGAAAAGTTTTCCACACACATTGATTAGGTTGATCATGTGCCTAAAGGATGTGGGATCATATGGCCTAAGTAATTGGTAGAGCCTAAGAAGATGGATCTAGTAGAAAAGTACATAAGTGATCTATTTCATAAAATAAGGTTTAATGTTCCATCATTAATGAATGATTAAAATAGAAGAAAATAATATTTTTCAATGATTGATATATTTTGAAAATAAAGTGTGAATATAGCATGAATAGATCTCAATATTTAATATATGGGAGAAAATATTTTCTCAGTTGCGATATAAGTCATTACCTTATTACCAGGATTATTTTTTCAACTTTTTGTTGAGAATTACATGTTCTAATGAAAATGTTAGAACTACATGGAAGTTATTATCATTACACAATTTGGGTTTTATCCAGCATGGGTCATTCAAACTAGCATAACCATCTCATAAAAATACCAACAAATCCAATCTTTAAGAATAAAATTTATCTTTGAAAAATAAATATTTATGAAGAAGACTATTGGGAAGCATTCCTAGAGGCTGGGGGGTGGGGTGTGCAGGGGGATGTGGGGGGGGGGGGGAACTGGGGGTGCATGTGTGGGGGTGGTGGGGGGGGGGGGGTTGTGGGGGTGGAGGTGGGTGGGTGTGGGCTGGGGGGTTGGGTGTGTAGGGGGAAGTGGGGGGGGGGCACTGGGGGTACATGTGTGTGTGGGGGGGGGGTACTGGGGGTGCATGTGGGGGGGATGGTGGGTGGTAGTGGGGGTGGATGTGTGTGTGTGTGTGTTGGGGGGTCGGGTGCTGGTGCTGGAGGGGGGGGGGGGGTGCGGGTGGGGGTGGTGGTGCTGGGGGATGGTGTAGGGTTAACTAGTGTTGGGGGGGAAGTGGGGTATAGGTGGGGGGGGGGGGGGTTAAGGGATGGGGGAGGGGATGGGTGGGGTTCTGGGGGCTGGTGCGGAAGGGGGTATGGGTGTCGGGATGGGGGGGAGTGGTACATGGGTGGAGGGGGTAGGTATAGGGGGGACTGGTGCGGTGGGGGGGGAGGGGGGCAGGGGCAGTGGTGGTGCAGGTGGGGGTGGGGGTGCTGGGGGAAGTGTGGTAGGGGGCCGGTGTAGGGGGGAACTAGTACATGGGGGTGGTGTAGGGGGGCTATTTCGGGGGGGGGGGGGGGCTAGGGGGATTGGGGTGTAGGTGGGGATGGTGGTGTTGGGGGATGGTGGGGAGTGGCACAAGGGGGATAGTGTAGGGGGGACTCATTCTGAGGGGGGGGGGGCAGTTGTTAGGGGATGGGGGAGAGGGGTTGATGATGGGGGCTACGAGCTGGGGGAGTGGCTGGGTGTGGGCTGGTCGGTGTGGTGTAGGAGGGGGGGTGCTTGGTTGAGTGATGTAGGGGACTAGTGGGGGTGTTTAGAGATGGGGGAGGGGTTGGGGATGTGATGTTGGGGGTTGGGGGAGTGGTGTATGGGGGGAGGAGGGGACTGGTGATGGGGGTTGGGGGTTGTGGGGGTGGGACTGGGTGAAGGATTTGGTGGGAGTGGTGTAGGGGGGCTGAAAGTCAAATTTGGGAAGTGTTTGCGAAATGAACATAATAGGGAAAATGAAAGGGAATGAGAAATTGAAGATGAATATGAGTTCCTTTATATTCTATTTATCGATTAATATTGACCATGCACAATATGTTTTATGGGATTTGATATGGTAATTGAGATATATATTAGAAATAAATTCTATGAAGAGAATATGGAATGGAAATGATAATATTGAAGAATAGGGTATTCTATATGGATGTGTTATTTTAATTGTTTTTGCATGTACCGATGCAATGATTATTGATATTATGAAAAAAATGTGTGTGTTTGTGGTTATTTTGTGTTAACATGACCAGCAAAAATTATCATTCTAATGGGAGTGACTAAGTGAAAATATTGTTTTAATAATAGAATGGAATTGTAAAATCTATAATGGTAATGGATGCATGTATCATTTATCATCACTAGTCACATATATATAAGAAGTTGTTATATCTCATTTATTTTCAAAGTATTTCCTTAAGGGTGGATTCTTATGATGAGGTTGGTTCTATCCACCACCATTTATGACAGTGAGTTCAACATAGGATTTGCGTAAGATTCTTTCCGTTTTTATTCTTTGTTCAAATTTTAATTAGGGATTTTCTGATATTTGGGTTCTTTATATTTTTGTAGTTCGTACTAGATGTCGTTGAGGGGGATTTGAGTTACTGTTGATGAAGGCTGACATGTGTAATTATAGGTAGGAATATATATATATATATATGTTCCCCGTTTATATATATTCACTCATGGCAGTATGGATATATATATATTGGGGATAGGTGGGATTATATATTGATATGAAAAATGCATACAAGTCTAACTATAAAGGGGTATACGCAAGTATAAACCTATATATAAGGAACCTTTTTTCATATTTGACCATGAAAATATGTACATAGGGTCTAAGATTCCTTATATATATATGTGAAGATGGATATTCATTCAAGAGGGAAAAAAATTAATATTCGAGTTGTCGTCGTAAAAAATAGCTCACCTTGAGGTTGAGGTAATATACCTATGCGTTACCCTGTAATTTGATTTCTATAATTTCTTGAGTATTTTAAAAACATGTTATTATTACTATATAATGTGTATATGCTATGAAAATTGGTTTTGGCTCTTTGAAATTACATTTTCACATGATTTACATGATTTCCCTAAGCCTTCAATGTGGACTAGTAGAATGTTTTAGCCAACACAATAGTAGAAAATTAAATTTCTGTCACTTTAGATATGACAGTGCCCCCATTTTGAGAAAACATGAACTGAGAATTCTCTTGAAAATATAAAACATAAATATTTTTTTTTTCATTTCATCAAATAGAAACAACCGTCCATGAAAACATGCTAATTTTTTAAGTAACATCATTGTGAAACACATGACCTAGAAAAAGACAGAATTTAACATATTAAAATAAATCCTCCAAGGAATGATTCACGATGTGACTTGGGGTTTCTCACTATGAATCCCTACCACTGAGAATTTCATGGATTGAACTGAGGATCATAGCAAAAAATGTTCGAGATAGGGGGTTCACCCCTCATCCAACCCCATTCAATACATAGACCCGATGGGTCACAACATGAAATGATTTGGTAGTATAAATTACAGTTACTTTTCACCATGAACCTCCACCAACATCCACCCAAACCTCAGAGGTTCCAATAAAAAACTAAAACCGAATAAAAATATACTATTTAATAACATCTAATGTTTAGATTTATGATCCCAATTCTAATTTATGAAACAAACCATTCTTCATTTTAAAAACAAAAATTTCCTCTAAAAATAATGAATCAGAAACCTGTGAGGTATTACAAACTCCCCACCTTAATACTTCTCATCCCCAAGAAGCTATGGTATTCGTCAAAACATGTCTCACAAACTACTACAGTTTTCAATTCCCAAATAATTCACTATTCCCCATCTTTAAATTCAAAACATGTTTCTGTTACACATATCCAAACATCAAGGAATAGTTTTCACCAGATGTAAAGCCACTCACTCACAACAAGGAACTATAAAAGATAGGATCTTCCCAAACACTAACATCACATTTTCACCTCAATTGTTCAATGATTGGCCTCACTACAACAATGATTAATATGAAATGAGAGTCAGTCACCCATAACTTATATGATTCTCCTCTCCATAGGAGTACCATTATCATTGACCTTCCAAACCAAACACCTGGTATCTGTATCCCCTGTTATATCAATCGCTAAATGAACTGAAAAGATGTGGCCGACCCATTTATCCTAAAATTCCAATATGAAATATCCCTTGCCACCGACTCTCGGATCACCATAGATCATCCCTTCTTGGCAATGATAGTCAACAGTGCACTCCTCACCCTATGGCTTCCCTTACACGGTTCATTTGGCCTCCCATACACCACTACCCAACCACTGATCAAAATGTGTCTTATCAGCAAACCTCACAGAAAATAACCCTATCAAGGACAAAAAAACTCAGGCTATAAGAAGGAGGTGATGTGTTTTATTGCAAGGGGCTGAGGGTGCGTGGGGTGCATGGGGTGGGAAGGGGCGGTGTGATAGGGGCAGGGGGGATGGTGCGGGGGGGGGGGGATGTGTGTACAAGTGGGTGTGATGGGTTTTTTTCATGGGATATGGTAGGGTGTGGGGTGTGGGAATTGGGGTGTTCTTGGGGGGGAGTGCAGCAGGGGGGGCAGGGGGGGAAGGGGGTGTGCTGATGAAGAGGTTGTGTAGGGTGAGGGGGTAGGGGGAGTGCTGGGGGGATGGGGGAGGGGGGTCAAGGGTGAGGGGGGCAAGGGGTGAGTCAAGGAAAGGGTGGGATGGGTTCTTTTTTATGGGATAGGTGTAGGGTGTAGGGGGTGTGCTAGGGGGAGGGGAATGGGGGTGTAAGGGGAAAGTGTATAGGGGGTCCTAGAAGTGTTGAGAGGAGGGGTTGTGCTGGGTTATTTTGCAAGGGGAAGGGGTAGATTACAAGGGGATGTGCTGGGAGTAGGTACCGGAGGGTGGGGCAAGGGTGAATGGTGCGGTGTGTGTTTGTGTGTGTGTGTGTGGGGGGGGGGGGGGTTCCTTCCATATGCTATGAAATTCCATCATGATGAACCAATCATGATTTTTGTAAACGTAAAGATTATTTCATAGGAAATTTTCATATTTATAACTTCATCCAATGATCCATGGATGATCCTTGTGAGAATGAAAACAGTATTAATGTTTATTGATTTATATTCTTTGTGAAATTTCTAATATTTTTTATCATAATTGAAAAGGTATGATCACTAATATGTTCTACCTTGTGTTGTTGGTACTTATGAGAGGCTTCAAGACTTCATTGATAGTTTGTCTTATATGGAGAGTTATTTATGTGTTGTTATGTGTTTTTTTTATTTTTTTAGTTGTATAATTCATAATATTTAAGTAGATTTAGTGTATAATTTAATTTGGATAGTGAGTACCATGTTGATCTTATGTGTGATAAATAGAGTAACTCATTCTCATTTTGTATAATTATTTTTAAAACCATGAAATATATTTATTGTCTAGAAAATTTCACCATTGGTTAGTAGATCCTATGACCAAATAGAAGTTAATGGGATGGGATGTTACTAGGGATGGGGACTGGTAGGAGTAGGGTGGAGGGGGACTGGATGAGGCTGGGGGTGGGGAAACTAACAGGGTGGGGGGGGGGGGGGCTAGTAGGGGTGGGGTGGGGGGACTGACATGGGGAGGGGGAAACTGGAAGGGGGTAAAAGGGGGCTAGTAGGGGAAGGGGGACTGGCATGGGTAGGGTGAGGGGAAATAGGTGAGGGGGTAGAACTGGAAGGGGGTAGGGGGAACTGGCAGGGGATAGGGGAAACTGGTAGGGGGAGGGGGGAACATACATTTGGGGGGGACTGGCAATGGGAGGGGGTGCAAGGGGCATGATGGGTGGAGGTTCAGGGGGTACTGGCAGTGGGAGTACAATTTGTGGTGGAGGACTAGTTGGGGGGGACTAGCATGGGGGTAAGAGTGATAACTAACAGGTGGGCAGGTGGAACTGGCAAGGGGGACAGGTAGAGGGGAGGACATGCAGTGGGGTGGTGAACTTGCAGGGGGACTAGCAGAGGGTGTCCAGGGGGTGCCCAGGATTATGGGGGTGTAAAATGGGTCATGGGAGTGTAAGGGGGTGTTTAGGAAGGGGGGTGTAAGGGGCCTGTCCTGGTGGTGTTCAATGGGGCTGTCCAGGGGCAGGGGTTGGTTACTACAAGGGGGGGGGTTCTAGGGTGGTGTTCAAGGGGGGGGGGGGAGGGTGGTGTCCTGGGGTTGTCCAGGAGGGGGTACATATGGTTACAGTTGGGGGGGGGGGTGTCCAGGTAAGAGGTGGTGCAAGGGGTCATGGGTCTTCTCTTCAAGTTCCGAAACCTTATTCTCGACACCTGTAAACTTTCTAAAGACACAGAGGCTTCCCCTTTAGTCTACTCGATCCTTCCTCAGCATGCATTACCCAGTTTGTGTTCCACTGCCTATGATGCATGGGTTAGACGGAATGCGCCATCCTCAGGACTCTAGATGAATATGGATGGCTCGTGCTGCATGGGAACTATGTGCTGGGGTGGATTCATTAGAGAAAAATATGACTTTGTGATGGCGGACTTCTCAATCTTCTTGGGACCTGGTGATTCTCTCTAAGTGGATATCCTTTCTATGATTTTTTGGCTCTTGTTGTGCAATCAGCAAAACTATCATATTATAGTGATCGAGACTGACTTTATTGATCTTTTTAATGCTCTCATAGGCAAGACTCCGGTACATTGGTCCATCGTTTAAGCTATCTGATACTATAAGAGAATGATAAATGAGAATACGTCTATTCTTCATATATAGAGGGAGGGGAATGTCATGGTGGATTTCTTTGCCTCTATTTCATTTCAAGATGACCTGATTATCATTTTTACTAACACCAAATCCTTTCCCCCGGAGGGGAGTAACTTTTTTTGAGTAGATTCACTTAGCCTTCAGTAATTTAGGCCCCCTAAATATATGTTTTTATGATTTCAACTTCTGATTTTTCATCTTTTATCTATAAATAAAATAAAAATCATTGGTGTTAAATCCCAATTATCTGTCATGCATTGTGTTTTAAAAAATATAGTAAATCATAAATCCGTGTAAAGATTCTATTGATTTTAATTTCATAAAATTAACTTCATAAATACTAGATGAAATCTATTTAGAAACAAATATGTAATTCATAGTTATATATTGGTCTTCATATTCTTTGATTTTTTAAATTATTTCATCAATATATCCTATAATATTGGGATATTATTTTATAACCTCTACACGATTTGTGTATTATAAATAATGTTATTATTTACTATGATATTTTATGTGAATATTTCTTCATGATCATAAATAATTGATATTAGGGTGCCCTAATGTCTACCTCTATTTTAGTAAATAAAGTCATGAATTATGTTCAAGGAATAGATGATCCCGAATTTATAAAAAATTAGTAGTTCTTATAAGGTGTTCAATAACAACCATATTGATTCATTGAATCTGCTTTTCTTTGTAGGAAGTGTAATAAAATATATTGTAATATTATAAAATATCCATACAGTTATAGTTAATAGTTCCATAAAACTATAATTTGATTTCCTCTCATCCTTCAGATAATAGAATACTAATAATTCTACTTTGTAATTAGTGATTTCAGAATTCTTATTATATTAAAAAAAAATCCTACATATCTCTATAAATCCTTTTCTAATTTAAATTGATAAATATTTGCTATTACATTTATCTAATATCTCTCTCTTTATAATTGAAAATTATTTATTATAAAACCTCCATTGAAAATATAAGTTTCTTATTCATTTTTATTAAAATTGAGTGGCCTATAAATTTTAACACTTTCAATATTATGCTATAGAATAATATAATCTTGTTATTCAACATTATTCCTTTTTAATGTAGAATAATATTTAGTTACATTGGACATATTTTAAGTTCACGGTCCACTTAAATATCATAGAAAATTCATTGATAGAACATTATAAATTAGATCATTATATATCATAATCATAGATATGAGACCGTAATCCTTTATACGTAAAAATAAGACACATTATTTTCCATTTTATGGTGGTATTGGATAACATATTTGAAATCTAATTGACATTTTTTACATTTCATTTTCCTCATATTTAAATACTTTTTTGTTAATATTTAATTTTCATTCTTTTATTTTATACACCTGTCATGATTTCCTTATATACCTTTTGTCTTAATATCACTTAGGAAAAATATCACTATCACTAATTAATGAGTTGGGTCATTTTTTCATGATTTTATGACTTTAATGATGTACAAGACACATAAATGTTTTTCTAAAGCTGTAAATTAAAATCTTTTCTAAATGCATCATTATAGATATAAAATCATTCATTCTTTTTGAAAATAGTATATATAGGTGAATTGAAAAATATAACATTCAAATAATAACAAATTACTTATATTACATACTGGATATTAATTTGATTCCTTTATATATTTAATTTTTTAATGACTTAGTGAATCCTGGAATATTTAGAAAACTGTTAATAGTATTATTCCATGTCCAAGAAGTAATTTATATCGATTAAATTTATTGGTTTTTTGTATTATTTGAATGCCTTAGTAATTTATGGTTCAAAATATATAACATTATAGAGATAATATGGACATGGTTAACAACCATTATAGGATTAAATTTTCACTTGGGGGATATTTTATATAGATCATTTTATCTAAAGGATTCTAGTAATGATTATAAATGAATCTCATGATCCTAATATATGTTATATTATATAAATATATAATCAGTAAAAACAATAAAAATTATATAAATATTTATTTAAAAATATTGGGATCATTTTCTATCCCAAATTGTATATTTTTGAAATAATAATGGTCACACATTGTGTAGAAATTCATAATTAATATACTCTATTAATAAATTTTATTAAAACATTAATTTTCAAAATCTAAAAAAAAATGTAAAAAAAACTAATATGACCTAATGATGTGAACATCTAAATCATTTATATAGATGAACCATATAAAAACATAAAACAGTTATCCCATAAAAGTAAATTTAATGAAACCTAATAAGTATATCTGAAAAGATGTCAGTGAATCTATAACAATGTTACAATCCCTCCATGGATGGATGAATGAAGAATCACCATGAAAATGATAATAAAAATTTTATATAACAAATGACTCTTATAGAGGGAATTTGTTGGGTTGATAAGACAATTGACCACCTAGGTGAATCATGTTTAGTAAATTATTTCATCAATCCATCATTTACTAAAATAGAGAATAAATTTTTAAAAGGATTTTATACTATTAAAAAAGATGTTTGGATTATTATAGTCGACAAAACCAATAAAACATTATCCGTAACGATGAAAATAAATTCATGAAACTGAAATCATTATATTTTAATATGATCCAATTGTTTTTTTTCTTAAAAAACATTCTACATGGACTCCTGTGATTAAAATTTCCCTTATCTTTAATTCTATTTAGGATGATAATATGAAGACAATACTTATATATGAACTCAATAAATGAATCGAACCCCTTGTTCTAAATGGAATGCGTGAAAAATATTATATGTGGGATATTGAATCCAAATAGAGGATGTAGATACATTTATATAACTAAAATAATATCTGTTTTAGGTAGTTCATACATTATAGATGTCCAAATAATCAATTAAAACACTAATTTATTGGTTGCTTGAGGGAAAATTTGAAATTCTGGAAAGAATTAGGGAGAGTATTACAATATAATCTTTAACACCTCCAAATTTTATAACACATAATGTATTCCATGCATATAAAGTTATAAGATATATATCTAAGCATAATACATTTATTTGGTTTGATGACATAAAGATAGAATCTAAGGGTTCTAACATGGAAGAACTATTTTTTATAATTGAAAAGTGTTTGGAAGACTTATGAGGAAAATGGATTCAATTTAATTAGGAACAGTGGAAGCATGGTCAGCTTTATGAAGAAAATATGGAATTGAAGGACAAGGTTTGATCTCAATGGCTATAATTGTTTCTTACAAAATATTAATGACTCATCTTAAGTATGAGAAGTAAGATTATTTATTTTAAAACAAATCATATTTTAAATTTTTTATATTTATTTAAATTTGGGTTATTAAATAGGTTTTTAATTTAATATGTTATCTAGGATGTTAAATGATCTATTTTATGCAGAGGTTATGGTAAGGAAAGATCTTTTATATAATTCCCACATTAATTTAAAAATATATATTATATCACTTAATATCATATTATTATTTTGCTTCCTAATATTTTTTTTATTAAAGGCACCTCAACACACAAAATACTTAAAATATTTTTTATCACACTATTCTATATTTTTCTTCTCCTCTCTCATTTACATTCAGATTGGTCGTGTTTTTTGTCTCATAGGGTAGTTTTATATTTAACTAAAATTATAATTAATCAAATAAATATCATTAAAAACTGAATTTTGACGGGATTAATTAGACTATACTAGTTATATTTCATGATATAAATTGTAATTTTCTAAGATGTTATTCCGTGAATATTTTTATTCAGTGTATTATTTTTCTTATTATAAATATGGTTGTGATATTATAACAAAACATTTTGTGGATGAAAGGTATTATTGTAGATTTCTTTTCTAGATACGTCAAAATATAAATTCATTTTTTTCAACTTATCATTATATCAATGGGATATATTATCTAACATGTATTGGTAAAGGGACTAAAAATTACTTTTATATTGATTATGGGTACTCTTATCTCATGGAAATATTTCACATCCATGCATCAACTATAGTACATAGACACGGGTGAATCATGGTGAAAAAAATATTTTGAAACATTCCCTATTAGGGTGGATCTTATTTTATTGTTAGTTGAAACACATATTAAATCACCTATCACAAAAAAAACTCACATACATAATATAAACCAATAAAAATCTTAGATAAAACACAAAATTTAATGAGTTAATCCAATTTTTATATAATCATGGATCATACACATAGTAGGTTTCTGGTGATCCAAGCCAACACTCACTAACATTACAATTTATTAGAATAATAACTACTATAAGAATGAATCATATTCTCTTATAATGTTTTGATGAAATATAAAATGGTATATCAAATATAAGATCACTACCAATACATTTCATTGATTTCTCACTACTTTCAAATGAGTATCTATCCCTTATTATCTGAATACACTACATTAAGAATATGAAAAATAAATTAACTACCAATACTATGATATGTTAAGGTTTGGTATCACTATATTGGGGTGAATCATGGTATCAAAAATATTTTTAAATATTCTCTATTAAGGTAGATCTTATTTTCTTATTAGTTGAAACACATATTCAATCACATATCACACAAAACTCTTATACATAGTATAAAAAAATAAAAATTCTTGGAGACCACACAAAATTTATTGAGTTCAACCAATTGGGATATAAACATGGATCAAACATATAGTAGGTTTTTGTTGGACCTAGGAAACACTCAAAAAAATTAAAATTTATTAGAATAATAATTACTATAACAAGGTATCATATTCTTTTATAAATATTTGAAGGGATATTAAATGGAAACTACAAGACTAGGATCATTGCCATTAAATTTTTTCATATCTCGCTACTTTAAAATGATTATCTATCCCTTATTCTCTAAATATACTACATTAAGAATATTAAAAATTAATTAACTGAAAATACAATGAAATGTTAAGGTTTTGTAAGACCACATCAAAGATAAAGTGTAAAATTCTGGAATACATCATCCTGATGTGATTTTTTATAAAAAAACTCTTGCCACATTTATATTTTAAAATGATTACATGGTTCTTCATATTCAACAACCTCACTAAATATAATAAGGATTGGAAAAATAATCTAAACTAATGGGTTTTAATTTATATGAAGTAGTTGTTAATGTTTTTGGTTTGATTATATTAAAGAGTATTCTTAGTTTCAAATGGGGTATGGAGAATAGACATTTTTTATTAATTAAGATAATTGGAATACGGGGGGATCTGATCCAATGGGGTATAAAATTTAATTATAAGTTTATGGGGTAAAAAGTGATATAATTTGGGATTTTAATGATGATTTTTATATAATAACTAATATTTGGTAAGCCTTTTTTTATTTTAAGTGGGTTTTTGATATAATAGGTTTTAGAATAACAAGTTTTAGGATTCAAAAAATTTCTAATCAAACATTTCATTTGCATTGAGAATAACTCATGCCAGATTAGATTTTTATTAAAATATTCATTTATTAAATTTTACAATATGGTTAATGATCTTATGGATTTGTAATTCGGCTATATATTTATTTGAATAATATAGTGGTTATTATTTTTTTAACTACTTATATACATTAATTCATTATTTATATTGAATTCTATGATGAGACGTAATTGAAAATCATTTCAAAATGTAGTGGGTGACCAGAGAAGATTCATAGTTATTTTCTATCTTATGAGCAGATAGTCCCATAATATTGTTGTTATAAATATTTTCTTAGTTATTTTTTGGTAAAATGACCTGTCATTATGTGTATTCTCTACCAATGTTTCCCATTTACTTAACCAATTTTAAATTCCTTATATCTATGTGTTTTACAACTCATTATATTATATTTTTGAAGGTTTTCCATAAAGTAATTTTTTCCCTTGATTTGAAGGGAATAATTCAATTGGATATGTTTCATACAAATATATTTCACCCTAAATAACACCACATTGAAGATGTTAAGATCCCCAGTTGTAGTACAAATTATGTTGTATGATTAATTATTGAGATAATCACAATGATTTTCCCAACATGTTGTCCCATGGTTAACTTTTTAAAATGTACTTAATTATATTTATTATATATAATTAATGAATATTTTAAATGTTTTACTTACTTTTGATGTTTTTATATAATTTACTAATAAGGAATGAATGACATGAATCACATCACATAATTATGTAACATACCATGTTTTGTATGAACTATTATTCCATAAAACATATGTTTTATATAGTTATATCATCATATACACCTAGTAGAAATGTAAAAATCTATTTATTTTATAATGTAACAATACTAATTAATAGTTTATATATTTTCTAGGATCCCTACAAGAAAAATTTGAATATAAATTAAAATAAATAATAAAATATTGAAATTTCAATGGGAATGGTCTTTTAGAAATACCACAACCCTGAAAAATACTCTAAAAGTAAAAAAATAAACAATTGATTGAAATTATATATATGAAATGTTAATAATTTTCAATGAAAATTTTCTGAATGAATAATGGTGAAATAAGATGTATGTATAGGATGTGTAATAATTAATTGGTTATCAGAATAGGTAACTAGTAGTTGGATATTATAAATAACAATTAGTAGTTGTAAAATTAATGATAATTAATATTTACCATGATTAAAATAAGTAAACATAAATATTAGAATACCATTAAGTGATTTCACAAATTATTTTACATAAATCATGCATAATTGAAAATTTAATTAAGGAATGATTCAATTTTTTTAGTAGAACATTAAAATTAAATTTAAAATTTAAATAATAAAATTAATTAATTAATAAATATATATTTATACAAATGGTATAATATTTTAAATTAGTATAACGTAATTATACTAGCGTTTATTTTTGGTATTTTTTGTAAAAATGTAATATTTTATGTGAATGGTAAAATAATGATTTTTAAATAATTTATGTTTTAGTACCTAAATAGGATTTAAAAATTACAATATAATTTATTAAAAATTTAATGATTAACTTTTTTAATGTGTGAAATAATATATTTAAATATAATAAAGCTAATATTTACACAAATGAAAACATATCAAGACATAAATTGTATTTTATTTTGTGAAACGATTATTAATTTTTTCATTTGAATTATATATACTAAATATTCCTTTTGGTTTTGGGTGAGATTAATTTCTAATAAAATATATATTTTCTATTCAAGCCCTAATAATGGTCATAATATTCAATATTATATACATTCTTCATCCTAAATAGTAAACTAATCAATATTCTATTCAAATATATCCCTCCCCTTTTTCTATAAATAAACCCCATGTACACCTATTAATGCTCATATAAGAAGTATATTAATTTTAAAATAAATAACATAATTCCATATATAAACCATTTTATCCACTTTTTTTATAGTCTTTATCTAACCAAAAGTCACTCTTTTGAATGATTTTGACTCAATTCAAAGGAGGTAACTCAAAGATCAGGGTAACAACTTCTAAACCCATTTTTTTTCTATTACCCTATTAACCCTTACATTAAATTAATTTAAAATAATAATATAATTATAATCATATTTGTTTTATGAAAATAAAATATTTATTAGTTTTCATGCTTTTTTAAACCGTTTATAAAAAAATATTCACTTTTGGTAGGTTTATACTAATTATGTAAATGAAGAAGTTTTATTTTCACTTATTAATTTAATTGTTTTTTATTAAAAATTGATTATATACATAAATATATCATTATTAATATAATAATATCAAATTTATTATTATTTAATGGTATAAAATTTATGATAATAGAGATATTAAAAGTAAATGATCGTACCCATTTTAACAATGTAAATAAAGCATATAAAAATCATATTGATTTGGAAATGTTTTGTTGAAGATATTAATATAGTGAACTATTTTAGTATTATAATGGAATTAAAATTATACCATGACACTCATGGAGTATATAAAATAATTATATAGTGACCATTGATCATTACCATTTCATCAATTCAATTATGAAGTCATGGATCAAATAACCTCAAAATGATTGATATGGATAATTATTCCTAGGGTGTTTTATAATTTTCTATCATGCTAATATCAATAAAATAGGCAATAATTTGATACTAACTATAGTGATCTAAAAATTAATCATAGAATTTTACATTATTTTACACATAAAATTCCATAAAAAATAAAAACCAAGGATTGAGATGTCTTTTATATTTGTAATGATTAAGGGAAAAAGAACCTTTAACTAATAAAAACACATGAATATCTCATACAATGTCAATTTTATCATTATAATAAGAAATATAAATACTATAATCAGTCTTCAACATCTATAGCAATGTTTTACAGAAGATAATCTTATAGTTATATGGATTGTATTACTTACCATCATTAGACAGGGAAATGAAAACATAATAATAGATAGAGATCAAATTCTCAATATGTGAATAAAATATAATCAAGTGATCAAGGTATAATCATAATCATATAAGAAAAAATGAGTTTAAATATATTTCATATTAATCATGAGATAGTAAAATTGTATTTATCCATTAATTAGGAAATAATGGAATGCAATATTAAAAGAAAAAATTTAACCATGATATAATATTATGATATAAACATTGAACACGGAATAAGAAAATAATATAATAGAATATGAAATATATATAATTAATATAAATAGTGACATCATAGTTATAGTTCATGGTACACTCACAATACCATCATCACATTATGAAAAATTCCCATAGTGGATTATGTTCACTTAAAATTCCAGTAAATACAGTGGAAAATGTCCATTGGGGGATTTAGTTCACTCTCCATTCAATTTAACATATTGGAAAACATCTCATATTGGATTTGGTTCACTCCATAATCCCACACATAACACCTAATTAGTTGAAAAAATTACCCAATTCATTTGAGAGAAATATACATTTAGGCCCAAAACTTAAATAATAAAAATTATAATATTTACATCCATACTTTTTAACATAATTAAACGAGACCATACACAAAGAATAAACATATTAAAACCCAAGAGAAATAAGTGGGTTTAAAAATGTTTTGCCAACGAATAACCAAATTCTACATTATAAATATTAATCATCGATGAAGGAATTAAATCATTATGGGTGGTCATATTTTTTTAAAAATAACATTATTTCCTAAACATTTATTTCTAATGTAAGAATTTTATTGAGAATTATTAGGGAGATATAATAATATAAAATGAACTAAATCGATGATTATCTTAGAAATTATTATAAGATTTTATGAGGAAGGAAATAGATGGTTTTTTCACAATATAATATAATATAACCAATATGTTATTCAATAAAATAAATTGGGTTTTTCAAAATCTATTCATTTGGAAAATAATTTTAATGGGCAGAAACTTTTCAGGAAATAAGAAATCGTAATGTTTTCTTAAGTCGTGTTTAATTATAAGTGGGAAATTCTAAGGGAACCTAAATATTGTATTAAACCCAAAAAATAAAGGTATATTAATATAGGTATATTATTATAAAACTTATATACATAATATGGAATAAATAAATTACAATAAAATAGATAAAAAATAAATATAAAGAGAATGTGTAGTCTAAAAGTAAATAGTGTTTCTTTAGAAGATCTCATTTTATGTTTTCAATCACCATTATTGAAATAAAACATCAAAAAAAATTAAAACTAAAATTTATCCTTAAAATAGAAAAGGGTAAATATAATGGTGACATGAGATAAAACATAATTAGGTTTTTAATTTAAAACGTATACCACTAGTGGGATTGTAAATTATAGAAAAGTGGAGGAAACCATCACTAATGATGATGTGAATTATTCTCAAAAATGAAATAAATTTTTATTAGTATATGAATTAAGGTAATATATTTGACTTCAAACATAATTTCCCCCTGATTCAGATAGAATTATTAGTATATAATATTTTAGGGGAAGAATCTAGGCATAGTAGTAAGGAGTTCAATATGAGATCTTATAATTTAAATAAAAGGGATTTTGAGGTAACAAAAACCCTTACAAAATCACCATTTTTTGAAATGAAATTTTATAGAAGGAAGGAAATTATATGTATTGTTAATCCACTTTGATTTATGAAATATATGAAATAATTAAATCCATTTCCAGTTCATACACAACAACAAAAACAACAATCATCGAATATGATTCCAATCTAAATAAATAAAAATTGTGATCAAAAAACCCTTGTATCGCAGTGGTCTTATGAATTGATATTTTATGAATGGTATAAAATGATATTGATTGGTATATATCATTGATTTTTTTAAATTTATGAAAAAAATAAAACCTTTTTTTGGTTTATACACCATAGAATATAACAAGTTGTGAATATGATTCATATCTCATTGGAACAAACATGAGATAAATAACTGTTACCTTGTATTCTAACCTTATTGATCATGATCTAAACCCATTTATAAAGAACATTTATATATTATTAATTTATTTCATAACCATAAAAATAATTTTAACACTTTATACTCTAACATTATATTTAATCTCGTTTATTTATATAAGTTAATCATAAAATATTTTCAATATTGATTATGGATAATCTTGATCGTTTGGGACATGATTAATAATAGTGGTGTGATTTTTTTCTTTATAAAACCTTTCTAAATTATTTTACCATTAAAGTCACTATAAATAATAATTTATAAATATTTACCAATTTTTTACTTCATTCAATGATATTTTTGGTTATGATATTTGAAGGTGAAATTGTCAATAGGGAAGTTTTAGTGATTTTTAACAAATGAGTAAGGGTATGTTCATTAATGAGTTTAATATAAAGTTTACCATTACATAAAAATTTATTCCATTATAAAATTATTCTAATCATCTACCATCTCAAATAATGTTCGAATAGCCATCCATGATATTATTTTATAGTATTGTTTAAGTGGGTGGTCAAACCTACCCAAACAAAAACACAAGATAATTTAATTGATTGTTATTAAATGGATAAGTTGTAATATCATTATAAACAATAATAATAATAATAATTAGATATTATAGCTATTATATATTATAATTTCAAATAAATAGATGAAAATATATTGGATATGAATCCATTGGATATTATGAATAAATTGTTTTTCTCTTAGAATGATCATTTTAGATGGGTTGATTTACAATGGTTGTTTATATATAAAATTATAAATTGATAGTATAATTTTTTATTCCATATAATTACTAATTTCATTAAAATAATATTAACCCATTAAACTGTTTCTTATAATATTCCCTATTAGGCGGTATTGAAAGTGAAAAAGACTACTTCATGGTGTCTGTAGTCTACTGATACGCACGTCGGGTGCTTTCATTTTTTCATTATGGTAAAAGGATGAAATTAGTTAATACCCATTCCATTAGCATAATAAGAGTAATTAAAAACATAATAATTATTTAATTTTATATGAATTTTAAAAAAGGAATTTAAAAACAATGATATAACTAAAAAAACATTATAAAAACATTGTACTCACATTGAGAACATTGATATTTTCTTGTAGGATTAAATAGAAATAGAGGGAATAATATAATTCCTTATGAACAATGATTATGCAAGTAAGTAAGGGTTCTATTATATTAAAATTTTAAATCAATAAGAGGAAACCAATTTTTTTGGAGATCCTTTAAGGAATGTTGGTGGTCTTCTTTTATAAGTGGTGAGAATAGAAATTTTCAAAACACCCTTAACAATAAAATAATTACATTACATTATTCTAGGATAAAGGAACAAAAATGAAAAATAATTTATTAAGGAGATACTAATGTCTATAATTCCGCAAAAATACATTATAACACATTTTTCAATATGTTTTGGCTTTTTATTTAAGATGAATATTTTAACACACATTTACCATTAACATTGTAACTCACTTCTTTCCATCGAAAAATAATTTTAATGAAAGAAATAAAAATTTTAAAAATAAATAAATTGAATATTCATATTTTAATAAATAATATATTTTTTAAAATCAAAATTATACCGTGGAGGAAAGCTAATTTTAAAATAATTACATAAACACCTAAAAACATTTTTTTAAAGATTGTGTATTTTTTAGCATTAAATATATGTTATCAATAAAATAATAATTTTTGTACTAATATTAAATCCATTTTTTATTAAATAATTTTATATTTTTATTACTTTAAAATAAATAAAAAACCAAATTATTGAATGTGAATTATTAATTTGAAGAAAAGATCAACAGATTTTTTATTATATTAAAATAATACTTGAGTTCCAAAATGTCAAACACAGATTTTATAGATTCATAATAGTATTTTAAAATTTAAAATTTAAAATATTAATAATGTTATTATTCATTAAAATTGTTTTTAATATATATGTTACATCTATATCATGAAAATATCATAAAAGATGCAATATTCACAAATATGTGTTTTACACTAATCTCATAATAGTGAATCTTTCTAGAGAAATATCAATAATTAATACTAAGATAAATTTGATAATCTAAATTTATAAAATCAAATTAATTTAATCTATTTATGATTAAAAATTGTAATTTTTTTATATATAAGAAATAAAAAACCTGTTTTTATAAAAAAAATGAAATATTACATTTCCATTAATATCATACATGAAAAACTTGTAAAATTGATGTGTTAAATAAATCATTTAATTAAAAATTAAAAGTTTATATAAAACAAATTTCTTGTAACATATCCCATCAAGACCTCTGCATAAGATATACGTATAAGGTATGATTTAGTGGTAGTCAATGGTTGTGATTCTTCCACCACAGATCACAGGGTAATTTCCAGGAACCTGAATTTCTATTGCTTGTGATTTCTTTAATAATTTAATTGATTGAGTTTTTGTTAGTATTACTCTAGATAAAACCCTATAAAATATACCACCTTCAAAAAATGGATAAATGAACTTTATAATGAAGACTTATTATACTCAATTCCATTTCTTTCATATGTATATTTCTTAAAATAGTTGCATAATTTTATACCCACTAATTTTAGTGATATATTATAATGGTAAAAAATATTATGGTTTCATTTTATTTTAGTTTTATGAGTCAAAAAATCTATTAACATAATATTAATTTAATCAAAATACTTTGTAAAATTTCAAGTCGTTACAAATCTTCTAGGTAATGTTTTCAAAACCTATTTTTCTTCCCTTATATATATATATATATTCACCCAAATATAGTCATGGGGATATTGGGGTTATATTTCCATAGTTTTTGTGACATCCTAACCTGAGAGCTACTGAACGGTGCCCAATGTTAGTTGGACACATTCCCTCAAGAATGAATCCCCGTACACCATAGTGTGCCTAATAGCAGTGAGGGTATGGTATGTCTATCTTGGAGAGATTATCCCTCCTTATTATTAGAATAAAAAACCAATAGAATAAAACAACTAAGACCATGTGTGGAAGAATATTAATAACGAGAACAAATCCCTGTCATTTGATAACCAAACATGAAAATACAATAGCCAATTGAATGGTAAAACATGTTATGACAATGAAAATGTCATGTGTCTACGATGCAACTGAATGTAAAGACACAATGTCTACCAATAGGGTCCTGATCCAAATTCGGTTCCCTATCCAATGATTTAATCCCAAATATAATCCTATCCCAGGGCATTTCCATTATCCTATCATACAACAACAATGTCAGCTTAGATACCAATTAGACGACCCAAATAGGGTGTGAGTACAACTCAGTAGGCCACCACCAATGGTGTGTAAAACGAGTCCAGTCAAAAGATGGTGCATTCATTTTTATGAATCAACAAATAAAATTCATAATTTAAAGAGTTATATCATTTTCATTTAATCTTTAATCATCACATTGGGCCTAGTTTCAATTCATGATTCCCATTTGAATCATTATTCATCATTATTAATCATTTGGTGTGGGTCATCCTTCCTAGAACCCCAATATATCATTATGTGTAGGTCTCCATTCTGATCACTTTATATCTCATTCAGTGTTGGTTGTCATGATGAGAACCCCATAATCTCAAACATGGATATCTATTGGGGAGGAACACCATGTCAAAGTCACACCTTCTATTTCGTTTAGAACTCTTGGTCTCAATCCACAAAAATCTCATACATTTAATCATTCATTAATTCAAAAAAAATTCCACATCTTTCCATTACTATCCAGACTATTAGTTCAACAATTCAAAGGCTATTAGTTAACTCAATAGTTAACTAATTACATAACCCATTAAATAATTAATAAATTAATTAATCAATCAACTAAATTATCATTACATAATTAATTATTCACAATTAATTATCCATATCAAATCTCAACAAGTCACAATTAATTATTAAAATTTACTATCTTTGATCAACATCATGAGACATATTTAATTCCCATAATCTATTATCTTTGATCAATATCATGGTAGATAATTAATTCTCACAATTAATTATCGTACATATCCAAAAAAAATATCATAATGAATTAACCCAAATTAATCATCTAAACAAAATAATTAAATATCGAAAATAAAATACCTCATCCCAAAAAAATATCCAAAATATCTATTAGGGAACAAGCCTTCATTTGTTCCATGATTCACTTATCAACAAATCACTAAGGTAATAAAAATTCAATTCTATATTCGTAATTACTCTAATTTGGGAAATCAATAATCAAGGGAATCTAGAAAATCATAAAATAACATTCACATATCATAAATAATGATGATGGGAGTTCAATTTAGACCACCTACCTCAATTTATTAACAAATGCTAGCCCAACAAAAATCCTCCAAATCCGAGTGGCACAACATCACGAATCAGGAATTAGATCTAAATCCTTAAAACAATTTTTATCAAAGGAATAAATATATTGGAAATATAGATCTAGATCCACAATCCTAGATCTATATCTCAACCCATAGGTTTAGACTGAAGAAAACTGTGGAGAGATTCTATGAAATGAACAAAGAAATATAGAGGAAAGAATAAGAGAAGCAACAAGGTGAGATCTACATATTGGAACTAGAATGGATCTTAGATCATGGATTTAGATATCAAATAACGGTGTTCACATACCCATGGAATCCAAAAAATTCCAAGCCCAAGCCAAGGTATAAATAGATAGAATTCAGGTGTTCAGGTGGTTTAAAACCAAATTTAAAAATAAACTTCTCAACGCACACGGTTTCACCTGGGAGGATGCGTGGTTAGGAAAACAGTTTACCTGACCATGCAATCTTCCACTACCCACACAAGTCGATGATGCATAGTTAGGAAAATCGGGCACCAACTGTGCCAACATCCTCTATCTGCATGGTTAGATTGCACACAGTTTGGCCGAACGATGTGAAAATTACGGAAAACACCTATCTTACAAAGATCCTTAAAAAAATCACTCAAACAAAACCCAAGTCATACCCCAACCTAGAGGTACTTAAAAAAAATATAAAAAAACTTTCAATAGATTTCTCCAGAAATGGTAAGGATCTTACAATCTTCCTAACTTATAACAACTCATCCCTGAGATATACTCCCAAATATATCTATGAATTTGAGCCAAAAATATTGAGCCATTGAGATCTCATGTATGTTTATGGCTCCCATGTTTCCCCTTGAATACTTCCATGTAGCTATAAAAGATGAACTAACTACATAATTGTTCTTTGTAAGACTTTCTCACTGTGACCCAACACACATATCAAATGCACCTCAAATGACGCATCTATCTCAAGAACAATTTCATCCTTATCATTAACATGATAAGGGTCAGAGTGATACCAACATAGTTGTAACACATGTAAAACCTCATGAATATCTCTGAATTTATGGGGAATTTCAAATCAGTACACCACCAGCCCGATTCTCTCCAGCACCTGAAATGGTCCCATAAACTTGGGTACTAACCTTCCCTGCCTCTGTATCCAGCGGTGACACAATCTAGGAAATACCCAATGGAATACGCGATCACCCTCTATAATCTCTAGGGGTATTCTCTATATATCATCTAATGAATTATGTCTACTCTGAGTAATATCCATACATTTTTGAATGAACAACACCTACTACAATATCTCCTAAATGAGACTCGTTCCCAACTTCTCTGAATCAACTGCATCTAACCAACAAAGTGATTATATAAAAGGTCTACCAAGAAGTGCCTCATATGGTTCCATATGTATAGTTTCCTGATAAATATTTTTATAGAAGAACTCCACTAAAGCTAATTGTTTCTCCCAATATCCACCAAATTCAAGCACACAAGCTCGCAACATTTCCTCTAACACCTGTATAGTACCTTCAGATTTCCCATCTTTTTGTTGGTGGAAATCCTTACATAATGGAACTGGTGTACCAAGAAACTTATTTAAGCCCTTCAAGATGCGTGAAGTAATTCAAGAATCATGATTTGGAACTACAGTCGATGGATCCCTATGAAAATTTACTATCTATCTCATGTATAGTTCTATTAATTGTTCTACTATAAAGGATTCCCTGATATGAAAGAAATTTTCTACCTTCATTAGTCATTCCACAAGGAATGAAATAACATCATTATTCGTAATAGTATTTTGAATTCCAACAAATAAATCCATATTCACATCATCCAACTTCTATTCTAGAATAGGTAATGACTACAATAGGCCTCCATTTCATTGATGCTTTGCCTTCACCTGTTGATAGGTGAAACATATTATTAAGAAACACTGCTCTCTCATTTTTCATGCATGAACACCAAAAATGTTGTTGTAAGTCACAATACATTTTTTCACCCCAAAATGTACCACCCACCTTGAAACATTAAATTATCAACTAAGTTCCTCTCAAATACTCGTAGGCATAACAACCTAATATTTTACATAGAGGATCAATTCTCATATATTATATAGTATGAAGGTGTCTCCCCACCTTCAAGGGTTTCCCTTAATGATAAACACACAAGATCCTCATACTTCCTATCTCTAATTCATCTCATGAGTGTAGACTCCACAACGGATCCTCACTGGCACATCAAATGGTATCAGAGAGAGGTTCTATTTAATGGGATAAGAAGGACATTGGGGCCTTCTAGGTGTGGATTATAGAAATCCCACATTGAAGGAGGTGGTGCAAAAAACACCACTTTATAATATTTTTTGGATACCTCACCCATTATGAGATATTCTCATGGGGGATGTTTGAGGAACAGAGCCGAGGAAAAGAAAAACTATGTGGGATTGGCCCAAAGTGAACAATATAATGATTGTGGGATAGACTGAGCCATCCTAGTTTTACTTTAGGAGTGTCTAATTTTCAAGATTAAAATTCATCCACGTTTTTATTCTTTTTCCTCTTTCCAGTGTAATAACACCCTTACTTGAGAATTTAATGAAATAAGGTATGTTCCACAATTCCCAGTTCAAAAAATTTAAAGACATATATAAATATATTATCTCTATCTCATGAATTTAACAATTTATAAAATATATTATCTTTATATGTTAATCCTTTCAAAAGGACATTAGTTTTTCGTACAACATATATGAAGAAAATTGGGATTTAACAAGATTATTTTTTAATTCTTTTTAAAACATGATGTATACCCAGAGGTGTTTAAATTAAATAGTGTCTCATTCCTATGGAATATTCTTATTAAATTGTTCTTTATTCTCATATTATTTATAAGTAATGGAAACAATTTTTTAGATATTTTTTTATAACTGATGCTGTGTCAAGTTTATTTTCTATTTTTTTGAATTATATTTGATAATTTATGCATGATTTGGTTTCTAAAGATGATTTTATAATTTTGTTTCTTTAAGGATTTTCCAAAGTCTTAGTTGACACTTGAAAAAAATGGATTTCATGAGAAAATCATACCCATGAAGTAAGAGACACCATATTGTTGGGTTAAAAGTAATGTGATATTCATATTTTGAGTTGACATAACTAACTATGTAATTATATGTGTTTAATAAGATTTTATTATTGGTTAAAAGGGGTTGAATGCATAAAGAGTTTTTTTGGGAAGGTGGTTTTATGATTGATGTTGTTATATTTTATGTAATTGATATTTTGTCTGATTTATTTCATGATTGATGTTTCTCAGCTCTATTTGGTTGGTCATCGGATCTTCATGTACATAGATAGGAACCTATGAAAAGTAACCACTAGGTATCTATGAAATAGTTTCTAATAAATTTTAAGTTTCATTAATAATTCACTATTATGGTTTTCCAAGTGATTATTACAACTAGTGAAGGATTTCACTCTCACTATAGATTTGTTTATATCTAGGATGTATGGATATGGATTAGTATAAGGACACTAATATTTCTTTACCTTAGTCCCCTTAGGATTTTACCATGATGTTTGTTTGTGTCTTCAACAAAGTAATGGATACTATTTTATTCAAAAAATTTGTTTACATATTGGGGATTATTTATGTAATTATTGTAATTTTGATAATCTAATTCATATTGTTTTTTGATTATTATGATATTTTTTTTCTGTTTTATTGGATTTATATTTACTGGTATAAAATTATTACTCATTATTATTCTTCAAGTACTTTGAATGAGTTTTTAAAATGAGGTTTTTTATTTTATTTCTATAATGTGATTTTTTCCAATGTATGGATTTGAAATTATTTATATTATATACAATAATATCTTATTATGATATATTTTCAAACAAGACCATGTTATACTTAGTGAATAGTTTAGATTGAGAAAAATTAATTTATGTAAAGAGCATTTGTGACATGTTTAAATCAAAATGTAAATGATTACATTTTTAGTTTTATGTTCAAACTAGCATGAGATAGAATAACGATGAAATGTTATGATTGGTGGATGGGTATGATAACTACAATAATTTTTTTTTCACACTTGTTATATTAATGTTTCATATTAGGTTTCTTTAGGATTTAGAATGTAGTATTTGGATTCTTGTCAAAATATGGTTGTGGTGTTATGAAAAAGGGTTATTTTCATCGACACATGGATACGTGTTGATGTTGTCCTTAAATTGTTCTGATATTTTATTTTTCACATGTATTATTAAATATTTTTTATTCATGTTCTTGTATATCCAAGACTATATATGTCTTTTGTTAGAATTATAATTTTTTTATATTGTGATTCATTGGTAATGTTTATTGGGTTAAATTTATGGTTTATGAGTTATGTTTAGTCCCGTATAAGTTGTTTGTTTTAGCTTATTATTGAAGTTTTTCAGGTATATAGGGATCATTTACTTATAGAGTGGTCATGATGACCATTCATGGGAAATTATTATTTTTATTAACCATTTTACAAGGTTAAATCATTCCCAGTGTAGTTCATTTTGATTCCCAAAAATTATTTTTAGCCCATGGAGATTAGGAACATGCTTCAGGCCTTGTCCCAAGCCAACTCAGGTACAATATCAGGATTAGTTAGAGATTTTTTGTGAAGAAAATGGATTCAGGGACCAGTTTTTATTCAGGTATTAAAGGTAGACATGATATTTGATCATCCAAACTTTGGAGGCATATTCATAGGATTGTGTAGACCACACTTCTTGTACTGAACATTGTGTTTCATAGGGATGAAAAAATGTGTAATTTTAGTTTTGGGTTTTATTTATACTTCTGTTATGGGAAAAATTCAGTCATTTAGGTAATATTTCAAGGTACCCATTGATTTGTGAGGGAAGGTACATAGGATTGCAGACTAAAAACATAGGACTTGCATATTGGAAATGGGGTGGGTTTTTCCTCTATAAATCTCAATGGTTTCAATTAATTTTATAGATTGGCTGTGATTTATATTAATGATTATTATATGATATAATGTATCTTTTTTACAATATTATTTTATATTTGAGATTAATTGAGATAATATTCCGGATTTATTGTTATTATTTAATTATTTTCTACCAAATTGTTTATGTTTCAACATTTTGTGTTATCTTTTCCAGAAGTTTAATTACACATCCAAAGAGGTTTTATAAAAGTTTCTTATATATCAATTATGTTTTTTAGAAACAAGATTAATTAATTATGATTCAAAATCATTAATGATATGAGAAATAATTAATGAATTTATTTCTAAATAATTTTTATAATTAAGAAAATATTATTTTATTAAAAGTATTGGTATTGTGGTGGTGTTTTAATTTTTTCTCTATATATATATGATATTATTTATTTTAAAGAAACTAATTTTTTTATTGATTTAATTTTTTTCTAATATTATAAGTTTTTTAATATTATATTTTAGTATAATGATTAAAAACATATAACAATTGGGATTGAGTTGGTCTAAATGTAGTGTGTTAGAATTTAAATAGGTTTAGAATGGTGTAAAACATATTCTCAAATCCTTAAAAATATTGTGTTCATGTGTTTAATTTATTGATTTTTAGGGCTTACAATTTTTTATTCAAGGTGAATTACATCCTATATAGGCTATGTGGATATATCTCTCTCAATTTGTGGTCATCATAGTAATTCCATTTTCTGTAGTAGGTGGTCATAAAATGGGGTTGGTATTACAACAATTTAATCATCACTAAATATTTTTCATTGCTTTAGGTAAATGCCATATTTTCATGTAAAATATATTGGAAAGGGTGAAAAGAGTCATTTTATAGAATAGTATTCTCTAATAATGATTGTTTAACATTTCATAATAACATATATATTTATATGTTTAAATTTTTTTGGTTACCTACTTTATGGTATCTTTAAACAAATAAGTATACATGGGTATTTGTTTATAAACATGAAATTTTAAGAAAAAGATATACAATAATTTTATTATGGTAAAATTATCAAAAATTAATCATATATATATATATAAATATTTACTTTGATTTTTCCATTTTAAATAAAATGGGTTTTGATTATTTAACGTTTTTAATATCCCATTGTGGGTGATGTGGCTCAAAAAATTACATTCTATTTTAAATAAAAGGTACTTTTGCTTGAGTTAGGTTCAAAAAATGGTTTGTATGTTTTATTGAAAACAATTAATTTATTCTCAAATAAATATGTGATCAGTAAAATACTAACTATATTTAAGTAATATATTTCAAATTACAATTTGTATAGAGGATTTATTTTCTAAAATTTTCTATTTTGGTCAGTTTACATCTAAGTGAATTAGTAATTCCTTATGTATTATAACTTTTGGGAATTTTAAAAACATTCCAATTTTTCATACTAGAAGAGTGATGTATCTTATGTTTTAAAGAGTTTCAATGGAATTTTGAAAGTAGTGAAAGTAAATGTTTCGTATGTTTTGGTATAATTTTAATTTTCAATACAATTTTATCACATTGTTCATGTTTAAATTTTGGGGTATTTTATTAATGTTCTAACCTATACTAGAAATTTATAATTGTAACATGTTTCATTTTTGAATGAGTATATATTTTAAAAGGAATAAGTTTTATAATTAATAGTTTTTTAGTGTTCATTTTACGACGAACGTTTCTTATATTAAAAGTGATTCTTATCTATAATAGTTTTCCATATCTAATAGTATATCTTGCTTTTAATAATTTTATTCTTTTGAATTTATTAATCATAATTTTAATTTTATTTTGAATAGGGTTTATATTTGATTAGTTTATCATTTTAATGATATTTCTTATTTGTAATAAGCTAATGTCTAAAATGTTATGAGATCCCCATTTCTGTACAATATTAATATAAATGGTTTTCTAATATTCTATGTCAGTTTTTAAAATTTATAAATTATTATTTTTTGAGTAAGAGTTTCATCCTAATGTAATTACATGGTTATTTTCGGGGATGGAATGTTTTCATGGGGTGGAGAATTGTAATACACACAGTGCACTCATACCCAAACCGCAAGGTTTAAAAATAACACATGTCTCAATAGTGACTATAACACTTCACATTTTGTTTTTATCACTATATTCATGGGTTCAAGTTATGGGGGATGAGAAATATAAAAAAACATAGGGGTGGGGACAACACGGTCATCATGCTTTCTACATGTACTTGTGGTTGGAGCCTGAGGACCTACTATATGTCAAGTGATTTGATGGGCATAGAAACAATTTTTGGTTTGGTCTAAGACCATCTAGAATCATTATATGTATGTTGATATATATGGGTCAACATGTAGATGGGATTATTCTTATAGATCGGTATTCTCATATGTAAGGGTTAACAATGTAAGATTAGAAGATGATAAATCCATTGAACATAAGGATATACTATTGTATAAGGGTACCCTCATATGTGATAGTTATCGTGGGTAAGAGTTTCATCATATATATGGGTTAAACTATACATAAGTTTCCTTATCTAAAAATGAAAAAAAGGTTAAGAATTTGATGCCCAGTGATACAAGAGGGTCATTTCATGATACATAAGGGTCACTTATAAGAAAATGGGAGGTATATAAGGGTCATTTATCTTGTACACAAATGTCACTCTATGGATACATAAGAGTCATAATTTTCTTAAAGAAGTGTAAATATTCATCTCTTACCTATAACATATTTTACAATTCATAGCTGTATTATAAAAAAGATTTAAAATTTATCTATATTAATTCGTTCAATAATTTCACCTCATATATTGTATATAATTACTCCAACAATGTTTTTAAAAAATAAAAAAATTTAAAAATGTTTTTCTATTTGATTATGAATTAAATTAATTTTTTTAATGATTTATAAATTATATATAAAAATAAATTGTGATATTTTTTAATTTATGAAATATTTGGAGGGGGTGGGTCATATAGCGATGACATACAACTCGTTTTATAATTTTTGAATTTCACACTTTACCTATATTTGAATTAAAACCATTATAGTCTGTTTTTATTTCCGTTTTTTTCTCAAACAACCAATAATCACTTCTCCACTCACCCCACTATATATTGGAATGTCTATGGATTATATTCATTCTTTTAGGATAGCAATTCTAGGAAAAGTTTTATAAACATATTTGTTTCTAATTTTTACCCATTTCAACGTTATTTCTCAAAATAAGATAGTCATAGATGAATTAGGCTAAGTATTTCTCAATTTTAAATGGTGGTTTTTAAACTTTTTTGGTTTTATAATCATATTATAAGGGATTATTGATATTCCCTAGATATGCACTTTTATATATGGTACCGAATATACATAATTTATGTACATCAATAGAATTATAACCAATACCCAAGATCAAATGTTCAATTTATATTTGAACCAGGTAAATATATTTCTTTTCCTCTCAACATAATTAAAATTAAAAAAATCTCTCTTAAACATATCCATTCACATATATATTTAGTGAAACGGTGAATCATACAAAAGTGGTGAGCTTAGAAACACATTAATGGGTAAAACATAATCAATAAGACACTGATCATAAAAAATCAGATAGATGAACATAAAATAAGTGTCGTGATTAAAGGAATGTGAAACTAGAATCAAAATAAAAAACAATTCAATATTGTATAATAAAAATCTGGGAAAAATTGTGTGATAATTCATGAGTGTCAATAATCATGACATGGAAGTAATAATAAAAACACAGAACAATAGACATGATGTGAAAGTATTATGGTAATCCTGAAAAAAGGAAATTTGGCCCAAACAAAAAGAATGTTATAGGTAAATGACCACTGCTATGAAAACATATCAAAATGAGAAAATCTCACAACCCATGTATCTTACATAGTATCTCATGAGATTAAAGTATTAACCAATCATTTGGGGGGATAAATAATTTCTACCCAAATAATTTCAAAACATTCTAGGATCTCATCCCCTTAACCATATAGAGTATCCCATGATATATACTAATTATCAAATAAATTGTGGTACTATATGAATATGGTACCACCCATTATCGTAATGCATCATATAATTTTATTCCACAAAAATAATTCAATAATCATAAATATAATAAATTCAACTTATGACTAACCATTTATAATAAAATAAAATACAATATTGCAAATATTTATGTAAATACCATTTAATAATGATAGTTAAGCGTAATTTTATTCACCCTATATAGAATAATGTCTATATAGTAAGGTTTATTATTTACTTGAGATAAATAATGTATCCATATATAGGTGAATTCCTTTATGTTAGAAGATAGAGGTAATGATATTCATAATAGAAAGTCATTATAATAAAGGTTATCTTAATGTAAAGATAATTATAAGTTTGGAAAAAGGTTTTAATGTATTATTTCACTTGTAATGATTTCATTTTCAATATATTATTGATTAGTATGAATATAAAAAACTAATAAAGGAATTATTATGATATCTTATCAATTTATGAGACATATACCATTCATGGAAACACCATATAAGAAAATGATATAAAGTGGATAGGAAGGAGTGTTAAAATAGACGAGAATCATTTAGAGGAAGATAATAGATTAAATAGGTTTTAATAAACCAATTACCTGGATTTTACATAACATTGAAATATAAAATAAAACATATTATTCAAGGATGGAAAAATATTTACTAAAATGATTTTTTTTAAAAAAATTGTTATTATTAAAACCTAGAATATGAATATTGTCTTTATAAATAATCTTAAATGAATATATAGTAAAATTGTAGTAAATTCTTAAAATATGTTTTCGTAACTTTTGTTTATTTTTTCATAAAAAAAGTAATGATATAACATTGAAATTAATTTTAAAAAGGGAATAATAATTAATTTTAACCAATATTTCAAAAATTATTTTGTTTATAATTATTTCATTTAAATAAATAGAGTGAAATATGGAGGAACAAAGAGAGAAAATATCAGTTGAAAAGGAATCCCTTATAAATTGTATTGGGGTTGACTTAATGAATCATAAAAAGTGTCACCAAAAGGAACATTTATATCCCTAGAATAAAATTAAGTGAAGGTAACCATTGATGATATTAATAAATATTATTATAAATGTTTAATTAGGATGGTGGAGATAAAGAGTGATAGAGGATATGTATTCAAAAAAACAAAAAAGTGTACGAAAGAAATGATTATGAAAAACATAGTGTGCAAAATATAAGTCCAATGTGGATGGGAAGGGACCATAAATATCATAGAAAATAATTTTAAAAAAAGAGTGTACTAATTTCAATATCTTTTATTTTACTTATAGAGAATATTGTATGAAATGGAAGTGAAACGTTTTTAAAAATGTAGCCTTGAAATAAAACCAATATTTCAACTCCCGATTCACCTCTTATATTATAAAACCTTTTAAATAATAATATTATAATGATAGTTTACTAGATTCATAAAATTAATCATTTAAATTTCGTTATTAGTTTTCCCTCTCATTCATTTATCATCTTGTTTTATTTTTTTAGTAAATTAGTGTTGTTCACAACATTAATTTTGTGGAAATTTGTTTTATAATATCCAAAAATATTATGGTGTCATTGTAATGATCATATTTCATTATAAAATACCCCATTAATCATAAAAATGCGTATCATTATTTTTTCTATATCATTCTATATTTTATGGAGTATAATTGATTTTGAAATAGTTAATATTAAGATATTATTCCATAAGTAGCTTATTTTTTGATGGTTTATAAAGGATAATATTTATTTACACTTAATTTATTTTTTGTGATAGATATTTTCATAATCACAATCATGACATTATTTTTTTATTAATATTACATTCAATATTCAAATCAATTTCTAAGGATATCTATTATCTATATAATTTTATGAAAACATTATCATTCACTATGGTTGTGTAAAACCACAATAAGTGAAATGTTTTTTACGAGTGTTGAAAAAATAGTGGTGAAATATTTACTATTAACTTTTTTAAAAATATTAAATTTTATAAAAAAATTAAAATTTATTTTTTCAGTAGTTAATTTCATAAAATATATAACGATATAATTAAAATAAAGTAAAAAATAATTTTTGAATAACGTATATGTTGATGTAGTAAAGACTTATGAAAAAGAGTAAAATGTGAGGTAACTGATAATATCTCATATAAAAAATATATAAAAAATGATGAAACCAAAAAATGAAATAATTTATTTACATTAAACATATTTTTGATGTATTTTTTAGTAAAGTAATATCAAATTTGAATTTAAAAGAGAGAATTTAGCAATTGTTATTTAAAAATAGTAGCAGGTTTTGAAAATGATTTTGGTGAGAGGTAATGGGTGATATGTCATCATTGATGATACAAATTGATGAAAAAAATTATAATAGAATCATTTATGGTAAATAAATATAGTATTTATAGATTTTGAAAATAAATAATCCCAAATAAGTAAAGATAAAAGGCCTCAAACCCCTTACAATGACATAATAAAGACCTATGAAAACGGTTGAAAGAGAGTAAATTTATATTTTAGTAAAAATTTATGGATCAGAATGTTGATAAAAAATTTATATAAAATTATAAATTTTTTGGATATATATATATTAATATATATCATGGTAAAAGTATCTCAAAATAATGGTCAAGGTTTAGAAATAGGAACACTTACCTTTCTCTTTGGTCGCCTCTTATTGATCGATCTTTAAACATTTGGATTATTTAATTTTGGTCACACCAAGGGATTGGGGATGTGGAAAGGTGTGTTTGTAATGATATTTTTTAAGATAATTATAAATGAAATTAATTTTAGAAGTGAGGATAAAGGTATGGTGTAATAGTGTTTAATTTTCTGAGGGGAAGGAGTACTTTAGAATGAAGTTTTAATTATTTTACCTTTTAGAAAAAATACAATGAATAATATTTTTTATATTAAATTTTCATTTTTATGAATCAAACAATGAGTTTTTATATAATATTAAACCAATCAAAAACTAAATGGAATGTTCTAAACAGTTAATTATAGTCATAAAATTGGAAATTGTTTTCTCTAGAAAAAACTACTATTTATGTTCCAAAATTTCAAATAGTGTTTTATAAATCCAACATGTTAATTTTAAATGAATATTTTGTTCCTCCTAGAACATATTTTGGTTCAA
The DNA here is from genome assembly GCA_963277665.1 of Viscum album. Taxonomy (NCBI): domain Eukaryota; kingdom Viridiplantae; phylum Streptophyta; class Magnoliopsida; order Santalales; family Viscaceae; genus Viscum; species Viscum album. The sequence continues at coordinate 484,652,320 of OY728140.1, forward strand.
AAAAAATCTTTCAAAAAATTTAATCCCTATTTTTGACATTATGATGTAATTAATGGAAGATTTAATAAAAGAAATATTATTTTATTAATCACAGAAAATATGTTTTTTAGAAAAAGCAGAAAAATATTATCTTAAGATAATTCTTTTGGGGTAATAAAAAAATTCAGAAAATTTATATCATTAATATTATTAAATATTTAAGTATAACATTTAAATAAAATCACACAATATATAGGAAAACTATTTATTTAGAATAGAAAATATTTCATTTTTTATTTGTGATTAAATTTATTTTTTTATTTTCTATTAATTATTATATGATTTTAATTTTAGTATTATAAGTCGTAAAAAATTTATATTCGGTGAAATTTTTCTTCCAATTATATAGAACATAGATTCTAAAAAAATAATTCCCAAAAATAATTTTATTATAATAAACATTATAAATAGTGAATGCAATTGTATGTTAATAACAATATTGATTTTCCTATAATTACATTGTCAAAATTTTATATCCATTTTATTATAATTTGACACTATACATAAAAGAAATTAAATTTTCAAATCCAAATAATAAATATTTCAAAATGTTATTTTTTTATTAAATATTTTACCTATAATATTACAATGATATTTTCTTAGTAATAAAGCATGTACATATAGTGTGATAATAACCATTTAGAAATAAAGTGAACTCTAATGTAAATTGAAAATGAATGATAAATTATTATTTTATTGTTAAAATATATTTAGTCATTCATCATATGTTTCACAAAAAATGTTATTTGTTATAAATTTTAATGTATATTTGTTATAATTTGTTGACTATGAAAACATATAATATATATTTTTGACCATTAGATTAAAATTAATAAATTTCCATAATGATATTAAAATAAAACCATTGATAATAGTAATATATTAATCAAATAAATAAATATATATATATATATATAATCGTTAAAATAGTAAAATAGGATTTATTAAACCATTTTAATAAATAACATTCCATTATACTTGAATTATATATAGTTGTTGACACTATATAAGAATACTAAAGGATCATGAAGATCAGTGTGGATATTTAAAAATCCAAAAATCAAGGTTTGAAGAGTTAAATGAAAGCCAAATACTTCAAAAGACCTACGTGATAGGCCTACATGGTAGAGCTAGGCGACAGACCTACACAGCAGAGCTCCGCGGAAGAATAATTTCTATGGCCTAATGCGGAGTACTTACATAGAGGACGCTCACGAAGGACCTACATGGATAAAACTACCTTAGACTAATCCCATCTATGCCAATAAAAAGACCCTTTGGGTTCCCCATTTCAAGGACTGAAAAATTTGAAAGTCTCTCTGAAGCTCCTATAGATCTTTTTCCTAGATCTCTCATACTGTCTCAGGTAGCTCTCTAAAACACGATGGAAGAAATAATTAAGTGAGATAAGCATTTTTTAAATGTATTTTACATTTTTTTACATAGGTTTGGTTATCCTATGTGAAACACATTCTTCCGTCATCATTCATAACTGTGCACCACACCTGTGCACCATACCTACGTGCCACACCTGCGCAGCACACCTGTGCGGCATACCTGCACGGTATATCATCGCACGGTACCTATGCGACATACCTACGCGAGGTACCTATGTGGAAAATCATGGAATAAAACCTACATACCAACTCAAATAACCTCTTTAAAAGACATTTATGGTAGGGTATCTACTTCATTGGTTCCCTTATCTAGAAGGGACTATGTTGAAACCTCCACCAAAACATCCTAATATATCAAAACGTTGGGAAAGGAATATCAGTGTGTCTTTTATTCGGGATTTTATTTCCACAGTCAGAGGTTTACCACATTTATTTTATCAGGGATTTTGGATACATGGATTATCTTTGGGTTTGTAAACCTTCAGTCACATGGACCATTCAACCAGAAACGGTGCTGGGAAGTTCCCGATTTGGAGAATTAGGGTTTGGGTTCTGTCCTCCCATTTTCATCTCTAAAACCTAGAACCTCATGTCACTTATAGGGATGGTACGGTTAACACTTTCTTTTCTATGTAAGCAATGGATAAGTCTCCTTCCCCTGCCAGGATCAATTTTAGGGATACCATCCTAGCGTAATCCCCAATCATTTCTTGTAAGAGGTAGCATCACAACTCCACCTTTCTTATTCGATGCCAATGAAAAGAAGAGAGATGGACATAGGGACCTTCGTTAACCTTTCCCTATCTCATTGGGCATTGTTTCCATGCGAAGAAATCCTTGTGTAATCACCTAACCATCATTATTTTTTCCTCCCATTGGAACCTTTTCCAATGTGAAAAGAACAGAGGGAAGGCTCACTGCCTCTCCCTCTTCCCAGGTCTCCTCAACCCCATCCACCATCGTCACTATAGGCTCACCCTCTTCCACCTGTGTATTAGGAAAATTTTGAAGGTGAATGTTTGATTGTTGAATCATTAACATCTTATTGTTTATCACACTGATCTGTACACATGTGGTCTTAGAGATTCATGATGATTACAACACATAAAAAAACACTCATGGCTAAGGAACTAAGAGAACTCTGATTCCCACTATAATTGGGATACATAGGAATCCTTTTCTAGGAATGAGTTCACTGGATATCCTCTTAATTAATCCAACCTTAATCCCCTTCATCTCGACATCCTCTTTAGGAATAAGCCCCAAATTAAACTCTCAAATCATTATTGAATACTTTTCACGAAGTAAGCCCAAACTCATTTCCCTCAAAATACTATACACTATTATGAGACCTATCGAACTACGTGGTCTTGGATTCCCATCTATATGGGATACATATAAAGCCTCCTTGATATTAAAACCCAATACCTTAAATCAACCCGATTACCCTTGGGCCATATTCCTAACAGGGTCTAATTCTACATGGAAACCCATATCATTTCCATGTTCCTTAGGCTGCATCATTATAAGTACGACACTATGTTTTGACTAATCATATTCCGCATAGATTTCTATACCACATGACATTTAACTGTACAGATAGGTCTTTATCACATGACCTTAAAAGGTAGGATGTGTCCCATTTAGTGGCACCAAACTATGAGGGATCTGATTCCTTTTACAAGGATACGTAGGTAGCCCATTTTATGGGATGATCCCAGGATCAAACCAAACCCTCCTCTCCATATATGATGATAAATTCTAGAGTGCCACACTGAGTGGATTAAAAACTAGTGTCATAATAATGTTGATTAAATGAATCTTGAAATAGTATATTAGAGGATACCATTGACTGAGAACATTGAATACATATAAATATCTTTTTTAATAAAGAAACTTGAATAAATATGGATAATTCTAAATTTTACACAAGATAATACGTGACTGAAAATTACAAGGGAACCTTATTTAATACATGGTTAATTAATAAGGAATTAAGAAAATATCTTAAGTTTATTAAGAGAGTCCCGAAGTAGATAATAATTCCCCCCCAAAAGGGTGTGATGATTCCTACCTCCCATCATATCGACCAATGTACATTCCTATGTATCGTAAAGATTGAACTTAATGAATGCATGAATTTTGAAATTAGGACCCTCTTTGGATAAACAATTTTTGGACTTTTTCTGTTCCATAAATATATCCAATAAAAACTGTCTTGAAGCAGTTATTCTTAAAACAAGAATACATGTTTCAAGGTACTACAAAACAAAAATGGGGAACCTGACATGAATCCTCAACCATGATAATATTGTTATCTATATGTTAGGACCAAATCAATTGATAATTTAAGGAAAAACAAAAGAACCAATAACTCATGTATCCATCTAAAATGATTTTCTATGGGGGTTTTTGCTATCTCGGTTTTTTCTCAGAATCCCCTTCGCTCCAAATTGGCTCTCTTCATGGCATCATCTCTGAACATACCAACCACTGTTCAACCTGGATCCCCATCCATGGGAAAGACATCATCACCAACTGAACATCTTCCACACTGGGTCTCTAATGTGCTGGTAAAGGAATATCGACGGTATAGTACAATCCTGACTTTGTTCGCTGCTCGACAAGCCCTCCAGTTCAATAACAATCCCCAATCATCTAGCCAACGATGACCAATGATCAAGAAGTAGACCACTCCAACCACCATATTCAACCATTTCACTTTATTATCCTTGGAACAAAAAAAATTATACCCTCACATATTATAGGGAGCTAGATCCAGAGGCCACTCAAGTCCCTAATTCAAGAATGTTGGAGTCCTTATTGGGGACTCTCCTCAGTAATCACTGTCTGCAGAATCACATGGTAGTGACCCCCCTGTATGATGGTGGTGTGGTCTCTGGATGTTAAGACCAGGTATCTTCGACCCAGTTACACAATAAGAACCATCAGAAAAAACATCCGGTCAATAGGGAGAAGCTTCTTATCTCTACCCCTTCCAGATAAGCCCACCATCTTAACTGGATTGCGAACAACCAGAGGGCAGATACACCCATCTTTCCTAATTTTGATGCTCAGCTGACCTGTCTAGCATCAACCAACCTATACCTCTAGATAAATCTAGTTGAGTACCATGAACATGCACATACAAATTCTTACAAGTTATCATCCCATCGACAAGCTTGTTTGAGTGAATTTAAAGAAGCCCACCAATATAATGTAGTTGCAACTAGTAAACAAAAACATAAAACTATTTATAATCACCAATTATGCCAAAAGTCTCATCTACCAGTATTAAAAAAATTCTGTCAACCATAATTGATAAGAAACCATTAGTAGGCACATACACCTGCCAATGTTCATCAACTCTACTAAAAGTCTTGTTTGGTTGCACCTGGAGAAGTCAGTCAGAAAATTCTGGAGAAACATTTAGTGCATACCCAACTCTCTTCCCCCATGCATGAGTAATTTCAGTACCCATTGATAAGAAAATGATGACATGAGTAGACACACACACCTACTCCAAATACAGAAAGGATGTATATTCTCATTCTGGTTGCTAAATCTACCAGAAATATATTATCAATGGTGATAGGGTAGACGCAAATCCCTACACATATTTGGGAAGAATGACAGGATATTATAACAACTACTTCTGCAGTATTAGGGGAGAAGGAACATAAATATTTCCCCACACATGGGATGAAACATCATCTTTCCATCTTAGAATATATAAACACCTATGTCTTAGTCTAGGAGGGTCCTGAGGCATACTCCCCCATATCACACGGACAACAAGATCAGGAACATACACCCTTTACAATTGAATTTAATCGGTCTGTTCTGATAAACAATAAAAGGCAGGAACATAAAATTTCCCATGATAACAAATTTTCCCATCAAGTGGCCACAACTAATTATAAGAGAATATCCAATAAGAAGTCTCACCAATCACTATTGGAAAATATAGAGTCAAGCTGCGATTTGGATCCTATTAATGATGGAGTTTTTGAAGCCCCTCGAAATTTAAATATTTCAGCTCAAGATTCTATCATCTCAATACCAAATTATGGGAGTGGTAGTAGTAATTATGAAGTTATTCATCTAATATTTCATCATAAAGGATTTATTCATGAAAATTCGGTCAATCTAGAGTCCCTATCTCTGGATGAGAGCCACTGAAACCCTCCATGTGGTCAGAAGCTAATGAGAAGGAATATTTATCTCTTGCAATTATCCACCATGGTGATCTTTCCTATAATTAAATTCACTACAATATTCCTCTCTACAGTAGTATTACACATTGTCAAGACAATTCCATAATTGAAAATATAGCAATGAGAAATCCCTCCTATCTCACGGTCCTTGAAAACACAAGGCCAATGATGTATGATGCCTTATCATTGATTGGTAAAACAATTTCTCAACTAGAAGACATCTCAAGGGAATGATCATACTATGAACCTCCCTTGGTTAATTTATATTTTAATAAATAGAATCAACTTTTGTTAGACCATGTGGAGAAATATGTAGTGAAAGACGATGATGATGTGTTAAACAGGAGGAAACAATTGGATAAGGGAGAAGTACTAGTCATGTTATGACATTTTGGAAACTCTCATCATTATATTCTAGAATTAATGACAGAAGATTGTATTCATGATATATGCCTCAATTTATGGAAGACTCTTCATCATTTGGAATCTAAAGTATTACCATATAATGAATATCAAAATCATGTAATGTTAATAGAATTGTTGCAATGCCAAATTGATTTGGCCTCTTTATCAGTTTCCCAAAATCTAAAGGTTTAAAACTTGCAAAAAATCTTTCAGCGTGCATGCCTTAATTCTTTAAAGAGGATATGCCAGTTAATTTTTAATTCCCCATATAGTGTTCATATCAGATTATGGGGTGAACATGGAGAATTGAATTTCACTACACTACAAAATTAGAAAATTATTCCAAAAGTGGTTTCATGCAATGTTATTGCGCACAGTCAGACACAATCCATATAATTTGTATGTAATTGAATGTACTCTCATGAACATGCCTCAATCAGATCTCATTACAGTCAGGACCAAAAAATGAAGCAGTTGGGTTACTTTTCAATCAAGAATATGAGAATCTTGAGCAGGTTTCCCGATTAAAGGATGTTAAGCATTAGTGAATGAAAATTTCTAAAATAGCAAAGAGATCTTCTAAAATAGGTGAATTGAGTTGTTTTTATATAATTCACCCAGCTAATATCCAAACCAAAATTCACAAAATCAGAAGAGCAGGTGCATGATTTTTATCCATAGCAGTTTAAGAACCATCCTAGCTTGTAATGATGTGGGCTCATATAATTCAGCCTTCAAATTCATTAAACAATGTTCAAATATTTGAATAATAAGATTAGGAACAACCGCAGCCTGCAGGGTTGGGGATTTTTCCAAAATACAATCACCACCTCAACAGATGTCAATTTTCTCCTGATTAGGGATGAATCCATAAGGATAGAAAACAACAGAACTATACAGGGATTAACTTTGGGTTAATGTCTGCCAAAAAGTTCTTGGGAATTCATCATATCGGAGAACATGGTCTCATAGATGATATAGAGGGAGATGATCTTACAAAAATACTAATAGAATCCCATAGATTCATTATGACTTAGTGGATGTCATTGACACCGTAGTAGAAGATCTTCTAGAAACTAAGTCTAATTTAGGGGAATTAGAAGATGAAGTTCATGTCCATAATACATACACATTGAGGTAAATGGAGAAGGTGTGCATACCCGAAATCAAAGGCTTAACTAGAATCTTGGTATGCCTTAAAATAATCAACTCCCACCCCTCTGAATGAAATCTAACAAGGGGAAAGGGAAACAGTCAGATATCATCTCACTTTTCCACTGGAGATGGTCAATCTATCTCTCTTGAAGAGAGATTTTTATTGTAAGAATAAGAAAAGAATGAGTTGAAAATAATCATTTAAGAGTTATTTCGAAGCAATGTTTCCTTTAAACGTACACCCAGGCAGGTCCTCAACTTACACATACTGTAGGAGCTCCTGAGCAAAGAGGATTTTTAGTAACTATAGATGTGGATAATGAATTCCCTATACTTGGTAAACAATCAATGTAGGAGTAGACACATCATGATAGCCATGTTCCAATGGGTTATCCAAGGAAAATATCAACACCACCATCAGCGGTTTATTCAATCATTACACCAGATCATGCTCTTTTTTCTTTACCTGCTAAGGTTCCAGCTCATCCAGATGTTCCTCAAATGTTTATGAATACAATTAAGGCATTGCCGACTTGATTAGAAGCTATGGAGGGATGATGTGCACCAGTTCTTCCATAAAATGGATCTTACCCTGAATGGGTGGATACAATTCCTCCCCCACTAAATTTATTAAATTCCACATTCCCAATCATTAATGGTTCGGGAGATCCGGAACAACACATAACACATTTTATTTCTCATTGTGATCCAATGATGTGAACTCCTAAACAACAACAAGTATTAAAGCATAGTATTTTTGTGCATTCATTATAGGGACCAGCTTTTTTCTATTAAAAAAATTTACAATCTTGATCAATTAGTGGATGGAAAAGATCTCCATCAGAAATTCCTTATTCAATTTAGGTAAACACTACCAAAGATGATATTTTTTATCATAAACAATGTAAACAAAGGTATAATTAATGAGTTTCAGATTTAATTGTGTGATGGAAATTATTAACATATTAATTAAATCTAGAACTCCCTCAAGAAGAGTTTCTACCAATTTTTGTGGACCAAATATTCCTGAAATGTTACACGCACCATTGATCCTTGGAAAATACAAAAGAGGGTTTCAAGAAAATATATCAATAGCTCATGATATAGAAGACTCTATTATAGAAACTAAGGACAAAACTCATGTAATTATATCGTCTCTTAAGAGGAGGATAGGAAACGCAGAAGCTTCTATAGTTACACTCAAGAAGGCACCTGTACATTCTTCTTCTTCAATAACTTTATCATAGTGAATGGATCTACCTCCTGAGCATCAGCATCAATGACTGACTCATCAAGATAGTCAAATATATTAAAGGTGGAAATAGTTTTCATAATTAAGAAACAATGTTTATTCTTTTCGGAATGAAAAAGTTTCAAGTTACTTCATCTCAGCTTTGATAAATTATTTGTTTTTGTATCCATCGAAGATGAATCCAAATCAATAAGAAGATGATGGTCATTCGAATTACTGACCCTTTAAGTAATTTTAGGGCATCCCATTCAATAATATTTTGTTTTTAAGGACTTCTTGAAACATATGGTAGACTATGGACAAGTGTAACTGAAAAGTTCATCAGCTCAAGTAGCAAGTCTAACCACTACCGATCAAGATGAAGAGGGAGAATAATCGGAAGTCTAAAGTAAAATTGTGTAGAAATATGATTATTGGATGATCAGTAAAATGATTAACTAGACACATGTCATTTTACAAACATAGTTGAGATAATCTATTTTGCCTTCCACCACTTTCGCCACAGAAAAACCACTTTCATCGTAAGGTTATTCTTCAAAAAAGCAATGTGATTATAAGGACAAAGATTAATCAGAGTAAGATATGTTTAGGTTAAGATCAATGTTTTCATTGACCCTGGTATATTTTAGGCCATCTATTTCAAAAACACGAGCACTGCCCCACTAAATAGCACAACCCGAATTAACATATCATGAAGAATATTTATCAGATGAGGAACCGATCTTTGGTTCTATCAACATTACCCATTTAACATATCCTTATGCCAATGATGATTCTGATTATAATTAACAGGAATTCCTTATACCTATTTGGGGAACCAAAGGAAGAGGCCAATGTCTAGGATACATGGGGAGTAGTGGGAATTCTAGAAACCACCATTTTAACTCTACCCCTCCACGAACCATATATGTGACAGAAAATCATGGAAGAGACCTTTAGTGAGCTCAAAATGAACAAGGAGTTATCTACATGAAAGAAAGGTACAGTTCAGACACAATTATCTTGGAAGACCAATTAGAAGTCACACCGTCTTCTTCTCAACAAGTGAATAGACTTAGTCAGTCAAATCTACCAAAGCCATGTGTATTTCCTACTTCTACTCCAACACATGATGCAGGTACATCAGAAGAATCAAATTATAAAGTACCTACAAAAATGATTCTCTATTATTTGAAACACAATCCTCTGGAAAAATGGTATGATATCTTGAAACAATTGTCCCAATGACGAGGCAAGTTGTCAATTTTTGATGCATTGAATCAATCAAAAGTCTTTCAAGAAGCACTTATTGAGGCTTTGTAAATTCATCAAGAGTTTGAAACCGAAGTTGCTGCTGCTAAGGTTTACCAATAAGTGAATGATCGTGCAGAATGTCTTGTAGTCATATCTTCTAAAATGAGGATGAAGATGATGTTGTTCATGGACATATCATCCCTTTGTATTTATCTGGAAGGGTCAATGCCATAGAAATTTGGTGGGCCTTCATTAATAATGCCTATGTAGTCATCCTCATTCATGTTCATACACTTCATTGATTGGGATTGACTGAATCTATATTATCTCCTTCAACATCAATGTTTCTTTCTTGTGATAATAATGAGCATAAACCTCTGGGCGAGATTACAATAAGAATTTTTTTTGGAGATCTTGTTTCTAATTCAGATTTCATGGTTTTTCGTCAGGACACAACATTCAATATTCTGCTAGGAAGGCCTTGGCTACATCAACATGTAGCCATAACATCATCATACCACCAATGCCTTAAGTACTATTTCAATGGTCAAATTGGGACATTGTATGGTGATAAGGATCTGTAAAAAATGTGTGAATCTGAATACATTGTTGAATTGTTTTATCACACAAAAGGAACAAATTCCACAATAAAAAAAATAACTAGAGTTAATGCTCTAAATGTACTGGAAAAGATCCTATAAAATCCATTCATACAATTGAGTATAGATTATGTGTTACCAATCAATTACATTGTAAAGGTAAACCCAAATCCAAGCACTCGTCCAATAACTTCCATAATGTCAATTGCGAAATTGATCCTAAAAACATGGGAGAAACTATTGATCCACCAAGAAGTGATGGAAGCATATATGAAGATGTTTTCATTTCATAAAATGAACTACAACAAGCCAATACTTCATCAATCAGAGTAGAAGAAATTGTAGCAATGATAGAGTAAGACAATGTGGTTGATTCTCAATCCATCATTTCCTCTTTATTACCACTGGATGGCCATTTATCATTAGTAGGGTCAGATGTGGTGGCCTCTTCTTCAGGATGTTCAAATATTGACTCCCCCGATAACTCTAGGAGTGTTTCCTTGGAATCTTCAATGAAAGTGGAAATAGAAGAGGTAAAACGTAATAAATATGTAAAGGAAGATCTTGGGGATGCTCCTCTAGAATTTGCGGATGGTGTCTCTACTACTGTGGATGAGCTCAATGAAATAAATACAGGTATAAAAGAAGATCCATGCCCCACTCTAATAAGTGAATCCAGGACCTATGAAGAGAAAGTGGTGTATAGTCTATTTGTAAAGCAACATTGAGATATGTTTTCTCGGAATTATATAGAAATTCTAGGACATGATCTTGATGTAGCCACCCATCATTTGGGTTTTCCAAAAGTACATCATGGATTCAAGAAAGCAGCATAAAGAACAAACCCAACTCATGCCACTAAAATTGATGCTGTGGTTGATAAGCTTATAAAGGCTAGATAAGATCAATATCCCAAATTAATAGCCAACATTGTCCCAGTGAATAATAAGAATCAGCAAGTTAGAGTTTTCTATTATTTCTTATATCATAACTGGCATTTTCCTAACTATGGTTTTCCAGTTCTGATTACAGATCCTTTAATTGATGCAATAGTTTTCCATGAAGATCATTATATCATGGATGGATACTATGGGTATAATCAAATTCTTATGGCCCTAGAGGATCAAGAATCTACAGCCTTCAGAGTCCCTTAAGGTGTGTTTTTCTATCGGGTAATATCTTTTGTCTTAAATATTGCAGGCGAAACATACCATCGTTCCATGTACCATATCTCCAAACCCTTCTTAGGTATGTTTGTTGAATGTTATGTGGATGATTTCATGGTCCAATCCATACAACGTTCTAATCACATGGCTACTTTGGAGACCATATTCCATAAACTTTGACAAATCAATTTGAAGATGAACTCCTTAAAATGTGCTTTTGGGGTAACCTCAAGATATTTCCTTGCCTTTTTTGTATGACATTGTGGTATCAATGTTGATCCTAAGAAAACAAAATCAATTTTTGGTATGTCACCTCCTTGAAATTTGAAATAATTAAGAGGACCCCAAGGACACTTGGCCTATATTTATCTCTTTATCACCAGTTTGGCAGGAAATTGTTTATCCTTCACCAGATTAACAATGAAGGGAGTCACCTACCAATAGACATAATATTGTCAAAAAGAATTTGATCCCCTCAAGAAATATATCTCGAGTCCACCATTATTAATTCAACCTGTTCAAGTAATACAACTTTTTATCTATGTGACAACATTAGAGTGATCACTAGATTCATTCCTTGTTCAAAATAACGATGCTGGGAATGAAAATAACCTTTACTATCTCAGTAAAACTATGGTTGATGAAAAAGATCGATATTAAAGTATTGAAAAGTTCTGTTTATCATTAATATTTGTAGTTCAGATATTGAGGCACTACCTGCCATATCATGAGGTCCAATTTGTATCTCTTAATAACCTGCTCAAATTTTTACTCAGTCATTCTATGCTTATAGGGCATTTGGAATGGTGGGCAGTTATTTTTCAACAGTTTGATATCCAGTTTGTACCTCAAAAAGAAATAAAAGGCCAAGCTCTGGCAGAATTCTATTCTAAGCATGCATCTACAGAAGATACATAATTAAATACTGAACTTCATAATGAAGCGGTATTCTTTTTTCAGGATAACTCCCAAACATGAAAAATATACTTCGATGGTGCTTCCAAAATCCCAATAGGGAAGAGAATTGAATATTCTAAACTCAACATAGTTGGATTAATAATTTTACTTATTTACCTAGAAATGGAAGTGTTTCCTTAATTCTTCCTATTGTTAGAATGTGGTACCAACAATGAGACATAATACAGTGCTCTCATTGCAGGTTTGGAGTTCACCATTCCTGTGCAGGTGAATAACATAAAAGTGTAAGGTGATTCAGAACTGGTAATCACTAAAATAAATGGAGAATATAATATTAGAGAAGAAGAGTTAATCCATATGGGTGATTACGTTACAGGGTTAATAGCTGAATTTCCCTCAAATCTGGCATTGTATTATGTCATGTGATCAAAAAATTCTCAAGCATATGTACTGGATAATGCAGCTACAATAGTGGAATATCCAAATCAAGATGAGACATTCATTATCAAATCCCATCTTCATGTGGTCTAACCATTCGTTCAAACCAAAATGGATAAAATTAATGAAATTAGACCTATTTCTGAGACATATAGTCATACCAAGAGATTGAGAACATCAATCATGGAATATATTCCAAGTGGATTACTTCCCCAGAATAAGGATGGAAAAGAACAGATACAGAGATGAGAAACCAATTTCACTCTTTATGATAGTTCATACCACCAAATGATTCTCTACAAGAGAGGCTTCCATGGAATTTTATTCAAATGTATTTATGGAGAAGAGACTGTAGCTGTCATGAAATAAGTTCATTCAAGAGCTTGTAGTTCCAACCAGTCCGGGAACATGCACACTGTTCAGATCAGAAGGCTTGGATACTATTAGCCTTTAATGAAGCAGGATTACATACACATCACATTAAAATGTCATCCCTTCCAAGTGCATGATAACATCATTCATAAACACCCAGATTTTCTATATATATGAAAATAATCTTGTCCATTTTCTAAATGGGGAATGGATGTAGTATGGCTTTATCCTCCATCCACTGCTAAGCAGTTCAAATATATTCTTTATACTATTGACTTCTTCCCTAAATGGTATGAGGCAATACCTCAAAAAGATGTTGGAGCTAAAGGAATTGTTAGTTTTTTCAAAACTAATATTATCACTGGATTTGGTGTCCCACATACTATTTTGATATGCAATGGCACCAATATTTGTTCAATGGAGTTAAAGAAGTTATATCAGGAGCATAATATCAAATCCAATAATTCATCTCACTATCATGCGGTGGACAATGGATGGATAGAGGCTTTCAACAAGACCCTATCAAATATACTCTAGATGATAGTGTATATAGATAAGAAATCATGGCCTGACAAACTTCAGAATGCTTTATGGGATTATCGGGCCACTACCCGTACTACAACTCAAGCAACTCTTTATTCATTAGCATATGGATCAAAAGAAATTTTTCCAATTGAAATGAAATTTTCCTCACTCATAATCACAATCTTTGATCAATTGTTTATAGATGAGATGTCTTAGAAACTATTCTATGAGTTGGAAGGATTAGACAAAAAAATTGCATACTTTTCAACACATGGAAGACTATCAGAACAGAGTAGCGTGAGAACTTAACAAGAATGGTATTCTTTGTTCATTTTTCAAGGAGAATTGGTATTGGTCCTTAGGAATCTAATAATTCCAGGGGGGAAACACCCATAGCTTCATCCAAAGTGGGAAGGTCATTATTCCATACAAACAGTCTATTCAAATGGAGCTTATTTCTTTATATCAATGGATAGAGAGATTATTAAATCTCCAACCAGTGCGAGATTCTTAATTAAATACTTTGTGTAGTTGTAATAGTCATCCTAACTATAAGACATAATATTTCACAATATAATTTTGTTGCTGAAAGGCTAAAAACTGCACAACCCTGATGTCCTTGGTGCATGACTAAAAACTACACAACACCAATGGTCCTAGCAGTATGATTGAAAACTGCATTGTACAATATCCTAGTTGGAATAACTTAAACTGCATAACAACCATAAGCTTCCTTGTTTCATGATGTTAAACTATATAACGTCATTTATCCTTGTTTCATGACATTAAACTATATGAATACTGTTTTCTCTATTTGACATTAGAAGGTTCTATATGTAAACATCATTTATATCATCACTACTCCTTAGTAGCACATGAGTCCCTCTATTTCTTATGTCTGAGTCAGATCTGTATAAGAACCTTTTTTAATGAACTATGTATGGCTTGATTCTCATTTTCAATGGGATACATTGAGATGCCTAAATCTTCTATTTTTTCCCAATTATGGTCACAAAATATTCTTATTTTTTTGCCTCCACTTGTATAAGAATCAGATCTATATAGAGTGTTTCCTTAAGATATATGATTTGGTCCTTATATCATTTTATGTATTATTATTTTCCATTCTTTCAGAATGTGTCCAAAGCCCCCATTCTTTATGTCAAATTTTATTGTACTGAGGAATGATTGCTTAAAAAAATACATACGGCCTGATTCTCATATATTTGAGATATATAAGATGCCTAAATATCTAATCTTGGTCCCATCCGCGATAAAAAACCTTTTATTCTTTGTATAATAATAAAACCTGCATAGGAAATGTTTTACAAACTACATATGGTTTGATTCTTGCCCTTATCTAGACACATAGTGACATTGGGGTTTTATCCTTTAGTCTAACTACAACAAGTCTTTTTTTTGACATTGGTCCATCTTTTCCTTACCGCATGATGGTAAAATTCATTGAAATCTAACACCCATATTCTTCACTAGTTTCACCCTTGTGTTATAGAAGAAATCCTTACTTCTCCTTGTTTGTCACATTGAGCATAACTCACATAGGATTATGAATTGGGTAAATGGATTCTTTATATAAATATGGTGTCTCAATTTATTTTTGAATTAACAACAGCCTCACTACATTACCTAAAACTGCAGTGTACAATTTCTTCATTGCATGACATAAAACTGCACATTATAATATTAATTCAGTGGAAACAATGAAATTCTCCATTTTACATATGTGTCAGATATATGTAAAGAATTCCAAAATCATGTTTCATATTGGTTCAAATATTTCTCGTATGAATTTGGCATAACCCCCTTCCATATTACACACTCTTAATATTGAATGTTTCTATATCTTCATAATCTTTCTTACGGTTCCTGGTGATAGAGCTTCCCATACCTGATAACTCTTTTGCTTGATTATGCAGAATGTTCCCTTAGATGGCCTTGCATAAGTTGCCTACATAATGGGCCTATCTGTCCGAAGATTCCACTATTTGGATATGTAGTATATTCCCTAGTTGGCCCTGCATAATAAAGACCCCATAACAGGTTTTTCAAATAATGGTAACTTCATTATTGGTTATTTTATCTTTCTACCCTTCAAACTTAGATGAAAATATACAAGAAATAGTCATTCAGGTATACTTATCCCATTACTTTTCTCCAAATCAGGAAGTCATCAAGACCATTTTTTTACAAATTTCCCATATCATGGGTTCAACACAATATGAAATAACCTTGGAATTACATTGCCACATAGTATATAATGGTTCCTTTTAATGACCTAGTTTTATGACCTAAAACAACAAGATACCCTAACTCATATGTATGGGTCTGACCTTCGAATGAATCCAACTCCTCTGATTCGTTGGAAATATTGGTTGGAAATACCCTTTCCATGTTCAGATACCTTATCCCATAAACCAAACTCTGTGTTTTGGAAAACATGAATCTCCATAAGTTTTCTTTAGCATTTAGTAATAAAATGTTAAACTTCAAAGAGCTCTTTTTCTGAACTATCCAGTACGTTCCCTTAGGTGGAAATGCATAAGTTTCCTATATAAAAGGCCTGTGAGTTATAAGATGCCACTATTAGACTATGTTGCATATGCCCTAGTTGGGCCTGTATAACACAACCCCCATAAAGGGGTTTTCAAATAAAGGTCACTTCATTCTTGGAAAAGATTTATGCTAATGATTTTTTCCCTTTTCCCATATCATCTTTGGGATTCTGAAATTCATAAATCATAGTTTACGATTTACCATTCCATATTATGATATAGTAGTATATTTCTAAACAAATTATCAAGTAATTGGAAGAGTATCATAACTTTTGTCATGCCTAATGACCTTAAATTTAACACACACAATGTCTTCACGTCATGACTTAAAACTGCACAATACCAATGTCCTCACTGCATGACTTAAAACTACATAACACATATATCCCCATTGCATGACTTAAAACTGCACAGTACCAATGTCCTAACTTCATTAATTAAAACTTCACAATATGAATATCCTCATTGCAATAATTAAAACTACATTGTACCAATGTACTCACTGCATGACTTAAAACTATATAGTTCCAATGTCATCACTTCTTGAATTAAAACTACACAATACCAATGTTCTCACTACATGAATTAAAACTGCAGAGTACCAATATCCTCACTGCATGACATAAAACTACAAAATATGATAGCATAAATTCCATTTTCGGATAAATTTTTAACGATTCTTCATTCACCAAATTTGTATAGATGTGGTCTTCCTATTCATGATATATTTCGACATAAAATAACTTTTTATTCTTAAAATTCCATTATTTGAATAAACCACCCATTATGGTCTTGAGTCACCAAAATATTATTTTCCCCTGTCTATCGTCAATAAAATGTTAAACTTCAATGTTCTCTTATTCTTGACTCTATAGTACGTGCCCTTCGGTGGCCTTGCAGAAGTTGCCTACATAACAGGCCAGTCAGCCAAAAGATTCAATTAATTTGATATCTAGCATATTCCTCAGTTTTACCTCCATAACAGAACCCCCATAACAGGTTTTTCAAATAATGGTAACTTCATTCCTAGAAGAAGAATCCTGAATTTACCGATACAAGTTTTATATTTTGTGACTATAAAAATCATGGCTCAAGATTCACCATGGAAATATTTATAGAATATTAAAGCAATTCCTAGACACAATGTCTTTTTTGGGATTTAATTTCAAAATTTATAATCAAATCTATTAGTCCTTAAATACTATCCCTTTATAGTGCAACATGCATGACTCTAAACTGCCAACTACAAAAGACTAGGTACTAACTAGATTGAAACCCCTCAAAGGGAACCCTTAACAAAATTCGAGTACTAGCTCACTAAGTGGACATTTCTTGTATGATTTAGGTAATATTGAGCAATAATAAAAAAATAAAAAGAAATTAAATTTGTGGGGTTGTCCATATAACCCTATCCAAAATCAAATTATTCTCATTTAGGTCCAATGGCTAAATATGAAAATTCTGAGCACTCCATTCTTGTAATTTTAATCATAATTTTCTAACATGAAGGTTTAATGATTAAAACAATAGGGGTTATCGTAATCATTACCTTTAATATTGAAATTATGAAAAATAATAATGAAGACTCATATGATTGGAGACTAGAAATACTTTTAATTTATATGGAATCAAAGGGACATCCATAGAACATAGCATCTCTATCATGCATAAAAATAGACTCTCGATATGAATCTTCATTTGTTGAAAAACTTCATAATCCTTATCAGTTTCCTATTGAAGTTGAGATATCTGAGCAACTCTAGCCTCCTCATCCTGACGAAGTGCTTCCTTAGCAGTTGAAATGGCAGTTATCCCCTCTAATTGGGATTCTTCCAATGATTGATTCCATTTCTCAAGTTTTTTATGAAAAACATCTTGTTTTTTTAATTATATAATGACTCCTTTGTGGATTATTTTATTTGTTGGATAATTTTGATCAATTTCATGTTATGATTTTCCTCTGTCTCTGCTACTACATCTTGAAATCCCTCAAAATTGATAATCTGTTTAGCTTCTTCAAGATCTTCTCACATCTTATGATCCTACTCCCATCAACGAATGATCTCTTTCATAGCATAGTTGACTGGTCGATAATTAAATCCATCAAATCCCAATATGTTGAATAATGCTCGGAGTTTGAAAAAATGGGACATCAGTTCATCTAAAGGTTTATCGACAATTATGCTTCGGATATGTGGCCACGTTTTCTTACATGAAATTCCAAGAGAAAATTTCATTTCTAAGTATGAATTTGAGTCACTACTATAAGGTGAAATTTACTCTCGAAACAAATCACTTAAAGAGCTACCTTGTTCAACTTCTCTCGAAATAATAGAAGCTTCACCTTCTGATCATGAAGCTAATAACCCTAAAATGATAAATCAAGGTCATTGGAAATTTCAAACGGAAGAAATAGATATGATTCAGGAATCTGCTTATATTTACCCAATAATAAGTCCTCTACTTGATTGGATTCATCCCCTATATTCGTACCTTCATTTATTTGAGCAGATGTTTCTTGAGACAAGGAATTTCCTTGGGTTTTCTCAGTTGTTATATTTGAATGCTCTGGTACATCTCTTCATGGAGAATCCTCCATAAGTAGTTCTCTAGCTCTAACAAAATCATAGAGTGGAATACCCCATTCTTGAAGATCCATTGAAACCTTTTTTGTAGATAAAGTTACATATGGTGAGCTTTGATGTAAAGAATCAAGTAAAAAAGAACAATTGTGTATGGAAAATTCAAGAATAAGGACTTGTGTGTTTACAATTTCTCCTGAAAATCCCCAAAATCATTGATGGAACCTAGAATATCAATATTTGGATTAAGGGAATCCATCATATTAGTGTATGCATCTTGGAATTTTGTAGCATACTCACCATTTATGGTATCTAACAAATTTTGGTTGATTCCCAAATTGGCTCCACTAACATTCTATTATGTTGTCTCTTCAATCGTCACAACAACATAAAGTCTTTATAGGTTTGGGTAAACATCATTATATATCTCATATTTCTCTGGATCCTCATTCCTTTTTGCTGGAACAATAGAAATATCAGCATTGATTGTTTCAGGATCCGCTGACAAAAGAAACTAAGGAATGTACTCAATCTTACCTTGGCTTTCCTCTCTCTCAATAGAGCCAGGAGTGGATGTAGCTGAATCTTTTGATAATTTATCTACTAAGATAGCAGATTCATCAACATGAACTTGGGTTTCTCCAAGGGTTTTCTTCTCTGGTCTGGAAGAATCAACTCTTAGTCCCTTGAGAGAAGAGAGAGACACATATCCTTCAAGAGGAAACCTGAATACTGGAGTATGTTGAGAAAATTATATATTCTAAGTACAACATAAATACTTCCTCCTTCGGAAGACACTTCAGATCAATCTCATTGATCTCTAGCATTTCTTTCCAAAAGCCTGGGGAGAAATATAAACACTCCTCTTAGTAGGAGAAACATGAGGGAATGGTTGAGGATTATCCGTTTCCATTACCATAATCATAATTCTTGCCCCTGGAGAAAGTACTGGATACCTAAGAGGATCATTCATTACATCAATTGGAGAGCATGAATGACCATAATTTGGTGATTCAATAACTGGTATGGATTCTCCTTTCCTACATTCATGTTGCACAAATACATTTTCATCAATATTAATGATGATGAATGGTAAATAATAGTTGAGAAAAAATAAAAAGGAAAATACATTCTTAGAATAAAAATAAAAATCCCACTCCTCCATAGAGTCAATAATTACTCCTTCATGCTCTCTTAATTCCATCATATGTGATACTTATTTAAAGGATGTGATTTTGTAATCATTTTCATATATAAAAGCCTCATGCTCCATAATATACTTATGTTCTTTAGCAAGTTTATTATATGTATTGGAATCAGAAAGTTCCTAATGTCACCAGTATCTGGTATTTGAATGCCTTGCCGGAGGAATGAGCATGCATCCCTAAGATCATATTTCAGACTCTCTCAATGATGAATGGCTAAAGGTCACACATAATTCAATCATGGTATAGTTGATTGTGGAAGAGATTCAACACTTTCAGACTGGTGAGACTCTTTTGGACTCCTTTCTTCTTCAGAGAGATCAAAAGATGGAATATGAACTTCTATTTGATATTGGTGACTGGATCACCTTGGTTTTGGATGTATTGTTTTTCTAAACCTTTCCTCCCTAGTATACATCTTGCAAATACATTTTTTTGGATCTAAAACCTCTAAAACATCTATATCATCTCTGGAATTGGACTTATTACCATGATTGCCATGTGAAACAGTTGTTATAGCTGCCACTCAAAATATTCATTTTTTCAATGCCCCTTGAGGATATGAGAAGCCCAATTATTTTCATATCCAACTTCCAATCAGATTGATGCATCTGATGGTGGAAATTCAATTATCAATTTGGACACCTCTAAAGCTGTTAGAATTAATATTTTTGTGCTTTTATTTGGTGATTTTCATGTATAACATACATTGGTGGAAAAGTTATTGATTATTGAATACATATGAACTAACGAGAAAACATGTAAGGGATTTTAGCCTCCCAGATAAATTCTCTATCAATTCTGGTCGATAATACACCATTGTTGAATGCCATCATATAAGATCATAGCCCATAATTCTTTTCATTACAATCATCATTAAATGTTCAAATTGGTGGGTTACCAAAAGGAAATAAGATGAATTCTCCGGAGACATTCAATGCCATTAACACCACATCAGGTCTCAAATTTAAAGGATGAATACTAGAAACCTTCAGTAAAAATGGGGTGAATCGACCATTAGGAACTCTAAATAAATTCAAAACCGAGTATGAAGAAAAATGTGTTGCAATCTATCCCCACAACTCTTGGAATGGCCCTGCAATTTTAAATGGAGCCTTACAATTGTATAATTGTAGTATGAGATGGTAAATTGTTTCCAATATAGGGGTTGCTAACCAAATACACTTCCCATCATCCAATTTAGCTGCAATCAAACAAGTTCTTGATCCTACACCACCTCTATATTAACGGACTATAAGTAAGTATATTCTTAGCCACATAGCAAGGAAGGCAGCTAAGCATACGTTTGCATCTATATCACATTTTACTATAAATCCACAGTGCTTATAGTCACCTTTTTCTAGTGTATGTAAATTTGTTCATGAACATACCCAGTTATTTGTAGAAGGAAAAACAATACAACATCTACAGGTTAGACCTTTCTCTATAGTTGGTTCTAAGAAGGATTCCATACACACTCTAAGATGAATATATTTCTTATCGTTGGGTAAATTAATTTCTATTTTAAATAATTCATGGGCTAGCAGTGGTGTTCCCTTAGCATTACTCCATGTTCTAATAGGTGGAATGAATTCATTATACGTTTCTCCAAGAATGGGAATTCTAGCTATTTGGTAAATATCCCAAAGAATAATACAAACATCTCTATGTGTCAAATGGAAGGAATTTGATTGCAGACTCTATCGACTAAGTAATTTTAGAATGATACCATTTTTATAACCAAAAGATTTCCCCATACAGAGTGCTTCATAGATATGAATGTCTAATAATTCCTTTCTAATTCTGGACATGTCTGACGCACCTAGAATGACCACATCCACTCGGGTTGAACAACTCCTCCAGAATAATTATCCTAATATTTCTTCCAAACATTAGATTGATCTGATAGAGAATCCCAAAATTTGGAATCATAGAAATGTATTGTTGGATCCAAAACATTTTCCTTCTTATTGGGAGTGGAACCACTATAACTTTGGATGCAACCAATACGGAATGTTCTATCATGCATTATAACTCCTTTCACTAATATTTAATAAATAATAGTTGGACTATTTATGAAACCAATTTTTTGGAATGTACTTCTTAACATATAGAAGATGGGAATCCTGAAAAATCCCATGCCTGCACAGGGGTAAGTATGGAATTTGTGGATAATCACATTGGTACGGAATTAAACCCTTCCATAGCCAATGAAGAGTACTTTCAACAACATCATAACAGTCTAGTCTCACGATCTTAATCATTTCATTTGGATGAGCCTTAGGTTCTCCAACATGGTTCATCAAATGAGACATTTATTCCACAAAATAATTACCAAAAATTCCATTTATGGTTTGAATTTTAAAGAAGAAAATCAAAAATTGGGCAAAGGACACTATTCGCGTAAGTCCTTCGGCGAGGTCTTTCTCCTAGGTCCTTCGATGGGGTCCTTCATGTTGGTCCTTCGACAAGGATCCTAGCACAAATCGTTTGATGAAGTCCTTTGGTGTACCTTCATCGCTTAAATAATTTTAGCTTGATGAAATTTCAATGGAATTACATGAGAGAACAACATAATGGGGCTGGGTGAATGAGCCACACAATGATAGCCGAAAAATTATGAAGAGAACAAGTGAAGAAAATCAGAAATGGTGAGATGTATTTATAGACAACCAAAGACCTGCACACCAGGACTGTGTGGAACAAATCTGTGTCATACCTCCACGAAATAGCTCCAAGAGAAACATGCGCTATCTAGCAATGTACTCATGGTGTTTTCCTCACAAGAATACCTCAGGACCTGACCCTATTTCTAAAAGGATCCAATCCTATGGGGGGTGGATTTTTTTGAAACTACTTAAGAATAAAAAAAGATCATGAGGATCACTATGGATATTTCAAAATCCGAAGACAAGGTTCATAGAGTTAATGGAATTTAAAATACTCCAAAAAAGATACGTGATATATATGTAAAATCGGAATGCATGGCCATGCTACACGACAGACCTACACAGAAGAGCTCTGCAAAATAATACTTTTTATTCCCCTATGTGGAGTACCTGTGCGGAGAACCTATGAAGATAAAACATCCTTCAACCAGGCCCATCCGTGCCAATAAATAGAGCCCTTGGGCACCCCATTTCAAGAACTGGAAATGTTGAAAGACTCTATGAAGCTCCCATTGCGGTGATCTTTCGCCTAGATGCCTCATATTTCCTCAGGTAGCTCTCTATAACACAAGATAAGAGATAGTTAAGTAGGATAATCATGTTTTGATAGGCTTTTACATTTTTTATAGAGGTTTTGTTCTCCTATGTGAAACACATTATTTAGTCATCATTCATACCTATGCACCACACCTACGTGCCCCACTTGCGTTCCACACCTGTGTGAAATACCTATGTGGTATACATGAGCAGTACATCAAAGTGGGGTACTTTGGCGACATACCTACATGAGGTACTTACGCAAAAGATCTTGGTATAAATCCTACATACTAACTCATGTACCCTCTTTAAAGGACATTCATGGTAGGGTATCTCTTTCCTTGGTTCCCTTATCTCAAAGGGACTAAGCTGAAGCATCCACCAATACCTCATGAATTATCAAACCATTGGGAAAGGCACATTAGTGTGAATCCTATTTGGGATTGCATTTCCACAACTAGAGGATTCCCACATTTGTTTTATAAGGAAGTTAGGATACATGGAATGTCTGTGGGTTTGTATATTCACAGTCACACGGACCTTTCTCCTAGACATAGTGCTGGGAAGTTCTAGGTTTGGAGGATTAGGGTTTGGTTTCTGTCCTCCCCTTTTCATCTATACAATCCGGAACCTCAGTTCACTGGTAGGGAAGGTATGGTTCACACTTCATTTTCCATGTAAGAAATGGAGAAGTCATCTTCACCTAATAGGATCAATTTTAGGGAAGCCTTCCTAGCATAAGCCCTTATCTTTTCTTGAAGGAGGTAGAATCACTACTCCGCCTTTATGCTTCGGTACCAAAGACCAAAGGCGAGAGGGACATGTTGACATTTGTAACCATTTCCCTCTACCATTAGGCTTTTCCACCATCAGAATCCATCATGTTGTAAGCCCCTAAACTTAATTATTTCTTACATCCATTGGAACATTGTCTAATGAGTATAGAATAGAGGGAAGGCTCATATCCTCACCCTCTTCCAGGGTCGCCTCAACCTCATCCATCATTACCGCCATAGGCTCTCCCTCTACCACCAGCAGAGGAGGAAAAATTTGAAATTGCAGGTTTCATTGTTGAATCATTTACATCCTATTGTTTCTCACACTGAGAATGACATACGTGGGCTTAGATATTCATGATGATTAAAACATATACAAACAAAATCATGACATAATGAACAACGAGATCTCTGATTCCCACTATAATTGGGTTACGCAGGAAGCCTTCTCAGGGCCCTAGCTCACTTGATATCCTCTTCAATAATCAAACCAAAATCCCCTTAATATGGAAATCATTCATAAGAATAAGCCCCAAATTAAACCCTCAAATCATTAAGGAATCCTTTTCAGGATGTAAGCCAAAACTAAATTCTCTCAATGGACTATAGTATAATATGATAATAATTTAACTAATTGGGCTTTGATTCTCATCTATATGGGATACGTAGGAAGCCACCTTGAGGTTGAAACCCAATACCTCAAATAAACTCTATTCTTATTGGGGCATATTACCAATAGGGTCTGATCATACATGGAAACCTATACCATTTCCATGTTCCTTAGGGAACTTCAGCATAAGTCCCACATTATGTTTTGACTAATCCCTTTACTCATATATGTCTATACCACATGACATTAAACTACATGGATAGGTATTTTTCACATGATATTAAAAGGTATGATGTGCCCCATTTAGTGGCACCGAACTACAAGGGTTCTGATTCCTTTTACAAGGATACTTAAGTAGCATATTTTATGGGCACGATCCTAAGATCAAACCAATCCTTCTTCTCCTTGGATGATAATAAATTCCATAGTGCCCAACTGAGTGGCTAGTGTCATCATAACGATGAAAAAAAGAATCTTGGAATAGTTTATTTGAGGATACCATTGATGGAGAACCTTGAATACATACAGATATCTACATTGATGAACAACCATGAATAAATACTGAGGATTCTAAATTTTACACATGTTAATAAGTTATTGAAAATTCCAATGGAAACCTGTGTAATACTTGGTGAATTATAAATAATTCATTAAAATATCTTAAATTTAAATTAGAGTCCAATAGTATATGACAATTTCCCCCCTAAAAGTGTGTGAGAGTCTGAACTCCCATCCTCTCGACCAATGTACATTCTTAAGTATCATAAATTATAAACTCAACGAATAACTAAATTTGGAATGTAGGTCCCATTTTGGATAAAGAACTATGGGATTTTTCCATTTCCATAAATAAATCCAATGGAAATTGCATGGAACTAGTGATTGTTAAAACTAGAATACATGTTTCAAGGAACTATGATACCGTAATGAAGACATCTTAAGTGATAATTATATACAAATTTTTTTCAAAATATCATTTATAACAAAAAATTAATTTATCATTTATATATTTAATTAATAAAAATTTATAACAAACATATTTAGTATAAATCTTCAATATTACATTCCATCATCTAAGGAATTTGTGTCCTTGCAATTTTTCTTATTAATAAACACTTGTTATTTTTTTCAATAATTTCCATAAAACACAATACTATTCCACAATGGTATCATCGACAATATCTATTATTGGGTTACAATATGACTCAATATAAATTTATATGAAATTTTAAACCATTATGGTTGAACTAGTTATACTTAACCACGTACTATAGGATTAAAGGTTATAAATCAAAGCTTTCATAAAAAATTTTACTCAATAATAACAAAACTCTACTTTGATACAAAATGAGAAACCTTAGGATAATTATTATAGATATGGTTCTAAACATACAATATTTTTATATGCCACATGAATTATTATCATCACTAAGATCAAAATTTTGGTGCATTTTATAATTAGGTACAAAATTTTCCATACTCTCAATACATTTATCATTTAATGAAACTATCTTACAAATATATATTTTTAGAAATTATTGAGGTAATTGGGAAACATAATAAAGGATTGAGATCAAACCCTCAATAATGGATATAACATATTTAATAAGTTATAAATAATAAGAAATTTAAATATCTAATCGTAGAAGAAACAGTCTAAATAAAATAATAAGATAATTGGATCAAAATAGTCGAAAAAGAGTTATGATAGATTAATAATAAATCTTTTCCTAAAAATGATTTGATATGCCATGAGAGATAATAACCATAATATTGAATCAGTCATAGAAATATGGAATAAGAGACATGATGTCATAGGAACATGGAGATCATAAAATATATGGGAATTTAGCATAAAAAAATCATTTAATTTTTCATGGATAAATATCAAAAAAATACAATATGATTTGAAATTTTTATTACTCATGTATAGTATATAATATCCCATGAGATGAAATCATTACCCAATTGACTTTTGGGGATATATAATTTTGGTCCACCCATAGTGTAATGTGAAAGGCTCACTGCACTTATACCATTTATAGTATCCCATGAGATATAAGTATTTCCCAATTGAAAAGAGGGATATATAATTTTGGGCCCACCTATCATCCTAATACATCATGTATATGTGTTTCAAATGAACTAGAAAACAATCATAAATATATCCAAGAAACATTGCAAATAGATTATAAAATTAAAATTGTCATTAAATAAAGTATAAATCTATGTAAATATCATTAAATATAGTTAATTAAGTATAAGGTATGTATATAATAATAGGTATACAAACAAGTCAATAATTAACTTAGTAAAAAGCATATATGGGTATCTTCATTAACATCCTTCAATATGAACATTGAATTAAGGATATTAAAAATTGAAAGGAATTTATTGAAGGGATATGTTAATTCATAGTGGGTTATAAGATAATAAACATGTTATGATGGATCATTTCTCTTACAAATATTTCATTTCCACAATAATTCACATATGTAAGAAAATGAATAATTAATCAATAATTAATTTTTACATAGTATCAATTTATGAGAAAGTCACCATCCATGAGAATACCATATAAGAAAATATTATAATTTGGAATAACAAATGATGATGACATAGATGGAAACCATTTAGTGGAATATAATAAATTTTAGTGGATTTAATAAAAAAATATTAATTTTTACAAAATATTAAAATAAAAACAACAACATATTTATGGATGGAATTTTTTTAGGAAAATATTATTGTAAATGAAATGAATGATGAATAAAAATTTTAATACAATAATGTTTTTGAAAATGTTTATAGATAAAAATAGATTCCAAATAGAAGTGAATTCTTGATAACCATTTTCATAACTTTTTTTATTGTCATCATAATAACAAAGGGATGATTAGATTTTAAAAGATATTTTAAAATGGAGATAAAAAGAATTTTACACAATTATGTTATTAATATAAATTCTAAATAATAGATTATTTATGATAAATAGAGTTAAATTTGAATGAACATGACGGGGATGTTACTAATTTGAATAGATTTCGATAAAAATCATTAGGGTTTGATTTAAAAATATACAGAATAGAAAACATGAATATGCATATATTCTAAAAACAATATTTTTTTAATTTATATCCATTAAATATTATAGGGGTTCCCTTTAATTTAATTGCAGTTATTGAATATATTTTAGGTGTTTTGGGAATCCTGATGGTCGATGTATAATATATATATATATATAACCCAATTGATTTTTTAATTTTTGAATGTCACATTATATGTCCAAAAAGATATATCAGATTAGAAAATTTGGACAATAATACAGTATAGAATGTAGGTTTTTTGCTATTAATTATTTGAATTCCATTTGAATTGATCATAATGATTGTTCATATGGGTAGGTGTATTAGATATAATTAATCTAACAATTAATTAAAATTGCTTCATTAATTATTTAAAATATTTGTTCCACATTTAATCATTACTTAATCAAATATGAATAGTTAGTTGTATAACACTAATATATTTTAGATAAGATATGGGGATAATTTGGATTGAGAATCATTGAATTTCATGATCAATATTGAATTTCAGGGGATCGCCATCAAAATTGATGTGAATTTAATCTTTATAAATGATCATAACTTTAAATTGTTAGGTAATTATTATTATTTTGGGTTTCCTCGACACCTCATACTTTGTTGAGCATGTTCAGTTAATTTTCACCATTCTCCTCAACCTATTCATGGAACTATTAGCTTATCAATTTAGAAGTTTCATTTTATGGATGATTGATCAATAATTTTCACATATCAAAGGTTGTTATATTTTTATTCACAATATTTAATGGTCAGGATCATGATGATAAGAAGGTTTAGCCACTAATTTAATATATTAGTTTTCAATGACATTTCTTCACATGTTCTTATTTTTTTTTAGTATTTGGCTAGTGATTCAACATAAAATGGTATGATTCTATTTATAATATAATCCTAAAGTATAGTTTCTATTTTTTTTATCATTGATATGTTCCTCTATATGAAAACACATCATAAAGTGGTTCTAAATCACGAGTGAATAATGGAAGTGGATGGTTTTACAATAGGAGATGCATATGGGAGACATGATTCAACATGGAATTTCACTTCTAGAAATAGGTGGCTCAAAATAATTTTTTGGTGTAAGATCCTCTTTTAACTATGAGGTCCAGAAATATTTAGGAACTTTTTGATGTAAAATCAGAGGTTTAAGAAATGACTGTGATGTTGGAAATTTACTATGGTTTCGAAAATCCAATGACGCATCATGTAGATGGTATAAAAACATTATATAGTACATAAAAATATAAAGAATTTATTTTCTATGAGAGTTAAATACCATTATTCATTCAATTTTCCCTCACATCGTGTGATCGTATGATGAATGATCAGGGCAAGGATAACATACACTGACATTAAACTTTTTGTTTGAAAATGTTGTGTGGAGTATGATAAAATTTACTATACCATGAATTCATATGAAATGAGAGGATGTTTTCATTAAACCCTCTTGAGGATGGTGTTTCACATTTTTCTAATAAATGTAATGTGTGACGACTAATGCCTGACTCTTCATGTTAAATAATATTATGAATGAAGTTCAAGAAAACACTTCTACATTTTTTGTTAGTTATAAGTATCCAAAAAATGGAGAAGTTGGTATTTTATGTCATGGTTGATAGAAAAATATATAATTATTGTAGGTAGGGGTTGATTATATTCTCTTTACATCTAGATATAATTTACATGAAATATCATTTTTGGAGTTTTGATTTGAAATTTGGGTATGTATTGAATTCTACATAAGGATTATCTCATCGAACGTGGAAATTATATATAGATGTTAGTATTATAAGTAAATATCATTCCATAAGATAACTAATTCTTCAAAATCATTACATAATACAATTAGAGTGGTTTGTAATGGTCACTGAGCCACTGTGTAACCTTCATCTCTACCAACATAAGTATGATTTTTTGTTTTCTAACCATCATATAATCTTCAGAATCATGATCATGAATCTACATAAACATAAAATGTAATTTACGTATGAGTCATCATATCTATCAAACTATCATCTCTTTATAAAAATCCAAAAATTATATTGATTTAAAATTCAATAAATATAGATTCATAATTTAAAGAAGTAACAAATAATATGTTGTTTTGTCTAATGTTCATCATGTATTCAACATCACAATGAGATTGAAACTCCTTATGATTGAATTTGAGTTACTAAATAATGTTTTTAGATGATTGAAGTGAATAAATATGAGGCTACATCACAACATGGATGGGAATGTAGTAACACAAGATTAAGTGGATGACCATTCCATAGTGGAAACCAGGGTGAGAATTATGGTGATGAAATAGCTAAACTAAAAGTACAATGGATTTATAGTGATCATTTCATATGAGAGAAACACTTATGATAAATAGAATGTTAAACTACACCATGGAGGTGGATGTGGTGTCTATAATTAGAGAATAAGGAATAAAAATAAAAACAAATATTGATTGAACACCATGTCATAGTGGTGGTTCTTTCAAAAAATAATACAAACTATGAGAAATAATGAGGTGGTCTGCACTATGAATCATTTGTCATGAGAATATTTAGAATATCTCAACATGATAAGGTATAATCCACATCATGAGGAATAAAATTTCATAGGACACACCATGGTGCTACATGATTCCTAAAGATATCCAAGATTCATGATTTTTAGAGATACTATGATTTTTGTTTTTCAAAAACATTTAGAGGATCAATGACCAAGTCTTAAGGATGATTAAAAGGAGAATTTTGACCCATGTTAAAATTTGTATGAATGTTTAAATCTATCATACTAATATATTAGTATATTTTGATAAATTTTAATGAAATAATATTTGAATAATATTTTTTGAATATAAATATTTAGATATGAAGAATGTGGGGGTTTATATTTTATAGGTAAGAGAATTGAGACACTTATTATAGAATAAATGAAACTAAAAATATCTATAAGTGATTATTGTCTATGAAAAAAGAAGAATATCACCAAATATGGACTCCTTTTAGAGAAATAATAATTCATTCATGATAATTATTCATAAATATTTCTATATTAAATTAAAATGACATTTTAACTAATTAGTTTTACTAGTATTATGAGTTCAATGTTATACCCTTGGGTTTGATCCATTTCATTATAATATTGTATTTTTGTATGTTGGGTAGTAACCATTGGACACTTGGGATGTAATCATCCATAAAGGGAGATAACCACTTTAATAAATTTGTTACATCCATTTTCATTTCGCATTTGTGAGTATATTATGATATAGGTGTTAAATCAATATTAGAGTTAAAGGGGAATTTAGATAAACATGAACAATGATTCAACCCCCTTATCAATGTGTGTAACCCTTTGTGTGATATAATAATTTGTATTAGAGAACTTGAATACACTGTTTTTTATTGTATGCTCTTGATATAGATCAACATAATTCTATCAAAAGAAATGGAGTGCCAATGTTGGATGGAAAATGGTTTCTCTCTTAGAACGAAAGTATTGTACCTTATAATCTTGTTATAGAATTGATGTTATAATTCTATTAAATATGTATTCACTATGAAAGATGAATCCTTAGAATGATCTATGACCAAAAAAATAAATATTGAAAATTATGGGATGAACATGAATACTTTTTGATCATATTTATTATATAATCAGATAAAAAATCACCTGAGTTGTAGAACTTATAATTTTTTTAAAAAAAGCATTATATAAATAATAAAGGAGACAAAATGTTGAATGAAAAAAATAAATGAATAAATAAAAAATAGTTTAAAGATGATAGAATATAAGAGGATGAAACTGTTTATAAATTATTTACATTGATAAATAACATTTTCATTGTTATGATAGGGTTTAGAGGAACTCTTATAGATGATTTTATGATAAAATTATTGATGATAATACTACTAGAAAAATTTTATTCTAATTTCATGACTCTATAAGAAATATATCTTGATGTATTTACCATTGATTAACTTAAAAACAATCATATTAATTATGTAATGAGAAGAGTATTAGATCATAAATGAAACTATAATCTAGAAAATGAAATTAATGGTTTGAATATTATAGAGAATTCATAATGTCCAAATGAAGAAGATAATAGGGTAAATTATACATAAAATATTTCTTCCATGTCAGGAAATTTTGCATGAGGGGGAGGTGGAAAATATAAAACAAAACTTACTTTCATGTTTTTAAATTATTATAATTTTTTAAATTTAATGGAAAATAGACCTATGAGTACTAGGGTGGAAAAGAATAATGATCAAGATCCAAGGAAGACCAATAATATAAGATATGTATCATCTACTTAGTGGTAAGGAAATAATAATATTCTCCCAAATCCTTCAAAATAAACTTTTTTGTTTGTTTAGGAATGTGTATCTGATAGTATAGAATGTGGTGATAATGAGGATGAAATTCAATGATAATTCTATTTAACAGTTCTCATATAATAGGATAAGAGAAGAGGTTAACCCATAAAAAGATGATTGAAAATATTGTAATGAGTGAATTGTAGAAGAATGATATAATTATAAATAATATAACATGATAATGGAGATTTATACATGTTTAAAATAAATAGGAATGGTCAGAGAAGGCAATAATTTTATAAAATGATATTTAGAAAAAGAAAGACAACTATTGGTTGAAAAATATAGTTTGATCAATTTTATTGATATGTTGAAATATGGTATTGAAAATAATGGTATAATCATTGAATAAAAGGATTCTACCATTATCCTTAGGGATAATAAATTATAAAAATATAAAAAATGTAAGACAAAATTTAAGAATCTGGAAGACAAAAATGAAAGGAAAAAAATAAGTCTATTAAAAGGAAAAGTGAATTTTCTATGAAACATGGTACAAGTATTTATTCTAATCAATAAATAATACAAGAAAAATGTAAATTTAATTGATTTACTAATATAAAAAAATATTACTTCTACTGAATAATAAAATGAAAAAATTTTCATCCTGAACAACTAAATGCTCTGAAGAAAAATACAAATCTTATAAGATTTGGTGAATAAAAATTTATAATAATTAGTATTCATTAGAACTAAAATTTAGTGGGAGAATTATATAAAATGTATTTCTAGTGTCTACATATTTAAGGGATGAAAATGGATCAACACAACAACACATTTGGTAGTGTAATTTCTATAATAAAAAATATTTTAGGGATAATTCATGTGTTTTGGTTTGTTTTAGATTAATGAATAAAACTATTATTATATAATTTATCTACCTAGATTTAGAAGAGATCAATAATTAATGGGGAGGCACCACCCATATTTGAGAACTTGAAAAAGGACTCAAAATCTTGAGTAGAAAGCTAATGTAATGAATATATTTCAATGTCGAAAACATACCCATGGAATATGGGATCAAAAAGGTTACACCTCATATTATTGTTTTTTTATACCAGATTAGTTAAATATATTGTTTTGGATAAACTAAATCTTAGAAAATTAATGGATTCATGAATCAACAAATATAAGCCTACATGAGTTAGCACTTTTTTGAAACAAAGTGTGTTTAAATTAACCGTCAATCCTATATTAAAAATAAAATCATTTCTATGTGAATATTAGTTATGAAAAACTAAATATTTATAAAAAATGGATTTTATTATTTCAATACGTAGGAAAAAAATGAAATCAATTCAAAAACAGTGAAATCATCTATCAATACTAAACATAATAATCTCCTCAAGAATATAAAAATGAAATAATTTTTGAGGGATCTCAAAAAAATTACGTACCTCATTGGGAGATAGTAAGATGCACTCTTTTTTGCATCCTTAGCTTCTAATATATATTTTGTAAGTTTAATAAGAATATATATAATAATTTTATTTATAGGGAACATATTCTCCCCATGTAATACTCTATTAAACATTCTCATTTATAAAATTATCCTCTATCTCAATGAGTTATGGAAAAGAGTTATAATAATATCCTTAGATGGTGTTATAACACACTACCTAACTCAACCTATAATCAGTGGATAAATTTTTTCAATAATCAATTCATACAAATATTTCATCATTCATATCATATGTATATCTACATGTGAAGCAACAACACATTCATCCATTATATATTTTTATTATAACTGATATTTTCCGCTTTTAATTTATTGAATCACAAATTCTTAAAAAGAAACATACTCTTCTAGATGTGGATTCATACCATCAACAGTCATCCCAAGTCATCATTCATAAATCATATTTAATCTAACTCACTATTATTTTTATACAATAGTGAATAATTGAATGTATTTGAAATGTGACCCAAGATGCCTTTTCCAACTAAAAGATTTTATTCCTTTGGATTATATTGATGCCATGCCCAAATGGTTATATTACTTTAAATTTGAGGCCTTTATGGTATCAAATAAATAATAGATCTAGTAGAACTTCTAAAAAAACTCATCATTAAAATTATTCCCTCAGTAGCCCTTTCTTAAATTTGTTCCCACTAGAATATTTATGGATATACCTATAAAATCCACCACATAGAAATTCTTATAGATCTAATTTTTATATTTTACAAATGAGAAAAAATAACATAATATTTGAACAATTTTTAGCCCTATGAAAAATAAAATTTCTCAATGCATTAATATATCCACCATTTTCTTAATGATACTTGTGAACCACTCACCATATTAACTCATTACTAGAAAACATTACATCATGAACATACAAAATAATAATGATTGATGTGGTGTTAATATGTTTCCCAAACTAATTGGTATCCACCCACACTATCTAAAATGTCATGTTTTTTAGATACCCATTAATTTTAATATACCATGAAATTTTTTATTCACCCCATAATATTTTTTAGAATACATCGCTTAGAAACATATGAATATTGTACAAATCCTATAATCTATTCCATGTATACTTCTTCTTCACGATGGACATTCATAAAAGATAATTTAACACCCATTTAGAGTATTTTGAAAATTATCTAAGGTAAAATTACTAAAAATATCACAATAGAGTAATATTTATATTCTTGTAAGAAAGGTAAATTAGTGTCAACCCATTTAATATTTGGGTACCATTACAAACAGGCATAACATTTTTTACCCACTTCAACTTTCTCATCAATCTTGTCATGAAAGGTCCATTTTACTAAAAAATATTCATTTAGTTGGGTAAATGCGTAAGATCTCATGTCTCATTATCTCAATTTGGTCATGTTTCTCATTCATGATATTATTACACTATTTTTTTCAAATGATTTATTGCCTATAAAAGGATTAAAATTTAACAATAGACTGGTATGATTAGTGGACCTGATCTTCCATATTTTTTTTAAATATCAATTTTGGTTCCCTAAAAAATTTCATAGAATCAAAATATATTTTATCCTTTATTTTACCTTTATGTCCACTAATTATTATTCATAACCATAGTAAAATATAGTTTTGACATATTTAAATGAATATTTATTCTTTTTGAATTTACATCAACAAGTTTTAAGTATAAAATATCCCCACTCATCATATATAATTATAGAATTTCATATTCATTTTTCATTTAAAATACAATGACATGATCAATATGAAAAATTCTTTTAATTTCTTAATTTCATGCCTATAGGATTATTCATTTGGTGTGTATACAAGAATTATTCCATCATTTGTTTTTTCATAAAAGTTTCCTCTACACAATTGTTTCTTTATTATTAGGAATTACCTTCTAAACACTCTGAATTATTTTACATTAGGATTCCCTTTGAATAATATCTCATAATGTATCATTTTTATGTTTGGCCTTATTAAACATCAGTATTAAGTTAGATCATGATGACAATGACGAGGAGAATGACACTAGAAAGGGGGAGATTGTTTTCTTTTAAAACATTGAAAGATTCAAAAAACCTCTATTTTTATGTGGAAAATAGTTCATTATCTCATTAATAAGAGTAATCAATGTAATTAAGAAAAATAAATTTACAAAATGGTGTATAGTGTTGAAAATCACAAATATACCATATTCCACACCATCAACTCTCAAATCAAAAAATGTTGCGATTTTTACCAGTATGTCCTCTTATCTAGAGACCTATAAACAAACAAATGAGTGTAGGAAATTGATACCATACAATGATTTTATAGGGCCTTTAGGTTATTCTATAAGGATCCAAAAATACAAGGTTTATTATAAGAAGTTGACACTTCACCACAACTAAGTACAAGCAGTCAAAACTCCAATAAATAAATAGTGATTGATTTCATTGAGAATGAAGGTTATTCTTCACAGTTGTAGAAAAAAATGACATATGTAATTAACATTCAATAACACATAGTAGTAAATAGATCTTTAACATTGAAAAATATTTCTTCAATAAAATATAGACAAAATACCCGAAAAATGTTTAAACATATTTGTCTATAAACTGTATCTCTAACTAATGCTTCATCATTATTTATAGAAGAAGATGTAGTAATAAAATACAGTACTAGTGATAGAAATAATTGTTATTTGATTAGATAGATCAAAACAAGTTCGTCTCTAATGTGTAGCCCGGGATGAAACAAAACACTTTTTATTTTTCTAAAACATATTTATAAAGTGTATCTAATCTAATATATATTCTAATAATGTGAATATTGATATTTATAAATTTGGTTGAACAACTCCATTTCAAACCATGTCTAAAAATATTACATAATAAATCCAGAATATATGAATTTAAAATAAATAGAGTTGTAAAATCTTATATGACATGAAATGATTTACTCTGTAGAATAGGGGCCATTAAAACAATCATAATGATACTTTTAATTAGTCATAAAATAGATTTTAATAGATCTTTTACATCCATCTAAACTTTAGAAAAAATCTCTGGTAATATTTTATATTAAAAACTTTTTCTTACAATAGTTAAACTGAGAGTTTCATCATGTGATAGGAAAACTCCAAATGTTGGGATGGCAATTTATAGTTGTTCACAAAAGTATATTTGTTGTTCCATATGTTTATTTCCTTGAATTTTGTGTTTCTTATCCACACTTTTACAATAACATAGATGGAATGATCCATATATTCTATTTCAAACATAGGATTGTTGAATCACATGTCACACCTATAAATGTAGTGTATAAATCGTGTATCAAGAATTATCTTAAACACATCTATAATACTTCAACAAATATTTACCATGGATCAATAACATGAAAATATTTCTAGAATAAATATTTCGATAAATACTAATGTCAAAAAATTTACTTAAAAAAATTCATTAGATACATAAATGTAGGGGTTTGTGACTATTAAAGAAAAAGAGAAAATATTGAAATTGTTGAATCAACACATGATAAACAATATCCCCTTTTTTTATGGTCGCAAAACCCATGAAAAGGTACAAAATATTAAAAAAATTTAGAATAAGAAAAAAAATCTCATATTTTCACTTTATAAAATTTATCCTAGAAAGAAAAATTATCACTATTATCCTTTTATATATTATTCCATATAAACAATTTCTCCCCTATTATAAATATAAAATATTTTTCCCCATTTCTAGGATATTAAAGATAAATATCTCCCACTTATCAAATATTAAAACTATAAACATCTCCCCCTTTTGTGAAGTCAATGATATAAGAGTTGTAAAATTAATTCCCCCAAAATTCAAGATTACATAAGAAGATATAGACTTTTAAGAAAGCGGTAAAAATGAATAAAATATTTACATTCTAAAATATCCCCTTAAATCAAAGAAATAATGATATTTAATGAATTAAAATATTTAAAACAAAACATTTCACATGTAATATTTTTTAAATAAAACTATTGATATTTTCTTTATTATTATATTTACTTAAATCTATAAACTTATTAATTAGATAATGGAATATTATGTTAGTGATCATGTCAGATAACACAATAAAAGTTTAAAAAGAAATTATGTATAAAATAATAGTTCATATTTTCAAAAAATAAATATTAAAAATATTATATATAACATTTAAATTATGTAAATAGAAAATAAAATCGCAGTGTCAGGAATGAGTGGACAGTTCATGTGAACATTCCAACAATCAAATATTCTCACTTAAAGATGGTAAAATTCTTCAAGTAGAAGAAATATCATCCTGTCAATATCTATCTTATTACAACTTCTTTTCTGAGTAACTCCATCTGACTTAGTATTTCTACCATTAAAGCATCAAAGTATGATTTTGATATCGAACTATTTTTCATATTATTATATAGCTTTTATAATGAATCAAAAACTATATTTTATGTAGAAATTTTCATTAGTTCATTATTCGACTTTATAGACACATCCAATGAATCTTGCAACTTAATTTTTCTTCATTCGAGATGTATAATTTAAACAGACCCCTTTTATATGACATTTTAGAGGACAAGACTTAAAATTAATCATTACATTCATCTCCAATATTACTTTAAGAATAATTTTCAAATAAATCTTCAATATAGAAAACTGAATGTTCTAGTTACAAATTAAAAGGATGATCTTTTTTCCTTTTGTGAGAACAATTTTCTTCTGTACATGAAGTACTTAATCGCTTCATCTTACTATGACTTGTTTTCCAATTCCATTTAAAATAATATTTGGAAGAATAATATCTATAAATTAAATGTTTTATGAAGAAGATTACATGTTAGGTTTTTAAACAATGCATATGACATTTCAAATTTTTTAGTTAAAAGGTCCAGAATAATCATTACAGATTTTAATTTTTGAAAAGACATACTATATAAGAAAGTTGTTTTAGATTATAAAAAAAATTAAATTTTAATAACATGAAATAAAAAGATTCCAAAATGTTTAAATATAGAAAATTTCAACTTTTCTAAATTTAAATAAGTACTCTATTTATCCAAATAGTAAATTAATGTTTAAGGATATATGAAATTTATTAGAAAATTAATTATACAATCAAAATAGGCTATTACTTGATTAAAATATTAAGGAATATTTTTATTAAAATATGAGATATATCACAAACTCTCTATATAAAAAATTTAATTTATTATAAGAACATATAATGATGAAATACTACATATATTAGTGATTTTTGAATGATGTATTTTTGATAATGAACAAATTTAGATTTGTTAACTCTTTTGGTAGAGAATTTCATATATCAATCAATTGTACACTTAAGGATTTAACGACAGAACATAGTGGTGTAAAATTAAAAAACATCAATGGAATGTGATTTTTCATACTTATATACTTTTGGGTCTAGCTGTGTTAGCAATTAAATTTCTAGGTAACCCAACTTGTTTATCTTGATTTCAAATTATTATATTCAAGGTAAACAAATTTCATGAGGAATAAAATTTGTTAACATTAGAAAATTATGATTTTATAATATAAAATTAATTTCATAATGATCATTAATACCATAATAAACAAAATTGATATTTGACTTTTTTTTATATATTTAATGCGGGAAAAAATCTAATATATTTTTAATCTTTCACCATTACATCATTTTCTAAAATTTCTATTACGAATTTATTTTTACCAAGGATGTGATTTAAATATTTTTCTCAATTTGTCAAAATTATAGATGATTGTTTTAAATAAATAACTTTAGACAGTAACTATTTAGTCTTAGTGTCATGAAAATAAAAAAAAAAGAAGAATTAGATTTTAATTCTATAGTACATTTTTTGAAATATTTTCTTCATATAGTAGGATGATATCCTAATATTTTCTAATTTTTACATGATATTTCTTTATGAATAAATATTTATCTTACAGTATACTAAAATACTTTTTTAATTCATCATAACATATTTTTTAATGTTATTATTTTTGAGAGTAAGAAGATTAAACCTAATAAATATGAGCCATAATACATACTATTTTTCTTTCATGACCAGTCAAAAATCTATTGTAGATTCATTGTATGAAATAGAAGTATTAATTTGGGTAAAATTCATAATTTTCTTTCCATTTCTGTTGTAATTGATATTCCTTTAACCATTTATTAAATGGTAATTATCCTTTGTATGTCCTTTTTTCTTGCATTCACAACATCTATTTTCTTCTTTCCATTTATTTTTCTTTATGTATAATTTCTCGGATATCTTAACATGATATGATAATTATTTTTTCAAATATAGATGAAATTAATTATATTATTCCTGAATAGTAGTTTTGAGAGAATATTATTTGTGTTATAAATTATATTCAGATTCATATTTTATCATCGTTTCTACATAATTAATGTTATAATAAATTACTTCATAGAAACATTTTTCACTGGTGTAGACTGATGTATAACTGTAGATATTCCATTTCATTTAGAGGTAAGTACTCCGAGTAAATGTAACTCTTGATTTTATTTTGAAATTTGATCTCCCAAAGTAGAAACATTGTACATAATCTTTGTCAATATTCTATTTATTTGATTGATAGTTTCTTCCTCATACATTATGAACATATAAAAAATTTGTTTCATAGTGGTGTACATTAATTGCCTAATATTTTTAGTTCCTTTATTGGAAATAGTAATAGTTTTCTACATATCATATATAAGAGTACATTCAGATAATTGATTGAATCCATCATTTCCTAAACCACACACAACAATGTTCATGGAGTTTGAATTGATATCATCATCATTATTATATATTAATTCAATAGAGAGAAACAAGAGACCAATGATCCAAAGGGCAAAGCAACGCCAGGCATAGGGTGATCTAAGATAGTGGAGACCAAGGTCATCCGCACGAACTAAATTTTCCACATCAGTATTCAAAGAGGTGGAATTGGGATGGAAGGTGACATCAGAGCCTAAGATGGTAAGGAATGCCAGGTGATCTAGGAATTTATTCCCCTCTCTCCATGTTTGTGAAACATGAATACTAATCCGTAAGTGTTATTTATATCTCCTGATAGTGTACGTGATAAACCATTTGATAGAGCCTCTGTCCTATAGGGATTCATGGATGATACTCGAGTCAGTTTTCACATGGGAGATGTTTATATTTTTCTGGTCACACAGATTGAGCTCAGTGAGAAGTGCCTTGGACTCTGCCTGAATAGCGTTACCAATTCTAAAAAGGGTCGTTAATGAATGAATAACACCATTTTTTAGTTACTAACCACTCATACTCCTTGAATGATACCTAATATGCATGGGCCATCTATATTTAGCATTAGAACAATTTCTCAAGGACTTTATATTACCCAATTCCCTTGCATACCATCCATGGGAGGATCTAGGTTAGAAAACGCCTGCAACATCCCTAGGGAGGGGGCTTATCTCCAATCCTCGAGAAGGGTGACCATATCAAAAGGTAGAAATTTGGGTCTCATAATGAAAGACCTCCCAGTTGATTTTATCCCCTCGAATATAGCCTTATTATGGGCATGAAATATGCACCAACACCCAGCACTGAGGTCCACCTATAGTGCCATCTTCTCAAGTCATTTATCCATTGTTCCATAAAATAGTATCTCATATAATATTGAACCTCAAATATTGTTATAGGATACTACTATAAAGGCACAAATGAACTGCCACACGACATTATCCCACTCACCGTCAAAGAATATTTGATTTTCAGTCTCCTCACTTTTGTTGCTACATCACTAGCACTAGGAGGAGAGACTAATTCCCATTTTATTGATGATATCATTAGATGGGATCACCGAATTCCTTAATCTCTAGACAAGGAAATTGTATTTGGATGGAAATTTAATGCACCACATTAAGTCATACCAGTTATCCTCATGCACCTGGGGGTATGAAACCTACATAATTCCTCTGTGGTGAACTTCCCAGATTGAGAAATGGTAAACAAAGAATGGTTCGGCACTGAAGTGATGATGATAGAATTGAAAATGTATTTCTGAATATTTTCCAGAACTTCGTTTAAGAAATATTGATATAATATCCCCTCCTTGAAAGTAATCATAGGGGCTGGACAACCAGGGAAACTAATCACAGAACCCACTCAGTTATTTTCTAGAAAAGGATTGTGCCATAGCCCATGAGCCAACATGGGAGCTGATGAAGGCTTGAGATAAGGGGACTTATCATATTTTAGAAGGGGGTTCCCTTGATGATTTTAATTTAAATATAACTTTTCTAGTTGTGTTTCATGGTTTTCCATGATAATTTCTAATTCTGTATGATCTCTCATGCCAGCTTGGTGCGCATCAACTGCATAGTGACCTCAATGCTCCTAACATTAAGGCCCCCTCATGGATAGGCCAAAAAAATATTACCCAAGAAACCCAGTTCCTCTCCCATTCCTATAAAGAAACTCAGAGAAAACTCTCCAGGATTCTATCAATGGCTTTGATAAACCCTGTTGGATCTAAATAAGAATCCATTACATGCACCAGTATAGTCTCTAAGATGCTGTTGATGAGAGCGATACGCCCCCCAAAAAATAAAAATGTTTTTCCAGTTATGGATCTAGCCAGTGATCCTACTCACCCCAAGATCATATTCCCGAACTCATAGTCTTCCCAATGATATTATAGGTCTTAGGTACTCCATGAGTAATGATACCGACTGCATGTCCATTCTACTGCACAGGGCAGCAACCCGGCTCGCCGCACGTTAGATGGAAATTTACATGTTACTTTTGTATTGGTAGATCAACTACCCAAATCCTTTTTAGGAATATCAAAAGTCTTTAAAACCGTTAAATAAACATTTATTCTTATATTTTTCCAATAAATGATAAAAATGAATTTCCAACTTCCATAATTTTCACTATGAAAGTAAGGAGCATAAATTATTAACATACCTTCTCCGGAATATACCATTTCAAGATGACTAAATATTTAACTTAGGATTATGCGATCTAGTAAATATTTAGTAGAGACCTGTCTCAATTGTTAGTATCAGATAGAGAGGAATAAATATTCATGTATTTTCAAAAATATAAATATATCAATATTTCACTTCCTTTGATATCACTAGTTTGGTCAAAATGGAGATGATGAAGATAAATACACAAAGGGGGTTGAATTGTGTTCTTCAAAAACATTAATAGATACAAATAACATCTCTTATTATAAAGAAAAACATTCATTCTCTCATAAATATGTGTAAAATGTAATATTAAATAAAATTAAAGAGCATAGCATTGTATAGTGGTTCAGAGAAAAAAGGTCCCCTAGTACACTCCACTAATACCCAAATACACATGATTTGTGACTTTTACTAGAAGTTACTATTATATTGATACTTATGAACCAAAAAAATAGAGTTTTGGAACTTAATACATAAAAATGATTTTATAGGGCCTTCTGGTTCTTTTATAATGAACTGAAAATCAACAACATAGTATATGAAGCTCACACTTCACCAAGACTAAGTAAGAATAGTTTAAACTCCAATAAATCAATAGATATTGATTTAATTGAGAACATAGGCTATAATTCATCATTTCTGTAAAAACTAATAGATGTAATTGATCATCAAAAACACACAACAACAAATAGATCTCTAATGTTGCACATGATTTCTTCAAATATTGACTGTGAAAAAACCCGATAGATGCTTAAACATGTCTATCTCTAATGTGTATCTCCAACCAAAAATTCATCCATATTTTTAAAAGAAGAAGTAATAATAAAATGTAGTAACAATGATATAACTAGATGTTAGTTAATAATATTGACCAAAACATGTATGTCCCCAATGTGTCGCTTTGAAGGAAACAACATACATTTTTTTTTCAAACACTGATTTCATATGAATATATCCTCTCCTATATATTGCAATGAACTAAATATTGATTTTTATAGAGTAGGATGAACAAATCTAGGTCAAACCAGTTGTAAAAATGTCACAAAAATTGTTTGAAACATTTGAATTAAAAATCATTTAAATAATTCATCTCATCCTATAATATTAGAAAAGATATACTATATTAAATATGAGCCTTTTAAATAATCAAAAAATGACTTTGAATTGAATATAAAATATATTTGAATAGTTCCTTAACTTCTTTCAAACCCATTGACTATATCTCGAATAATATCATAGATTTAAAACTACATCATTGAATAGTCAAACACATGGTTCCTTCTTGTGTCAGACAACTACTAAAGTAGGGTTCTCAATGTATAATTTATCAAAAAATAAAATTTGATGTTCCATATGTTTATTTTTTAAAATATAGGGTTCTTTATAAATGATGGGTTGTTTATAAATATTTTTCTGACAATAAAGCGTACATGATCAATACATGCCATTTCAAACATAGTATTGATGAATCATGCTTCACGCTTACAAATATATGTTATGAAATGTCTTCCTATAATATACTTAAAAACATCTATTATACTTCTAAAAATATCTCCCATGGATGAATAACTTGAATATACATCATAATAAATATTATCAAAAATATTAATTTGATTTAATTCACTTAAATTTATATTCATTAGTTACATCATTATGGGTGTTTGTGGGCTCCAAAATGAAAAATAAATTAATGATGTTTTTTTAATGAACATATTCTCATCATTTTAAAACATTCCAACCGTCCTAATAACTGATAACCAGTAATATCTTTATGTATAATACCCTTCAAATATAATTCTATCAATTTCTACTAGAATTATATTATTCATTTTGGATACTTATTTTTATCGGGGAGTATTTGGATCATTTAAATTTTGTTTAATTCCATGTTGTGTAAGATATCTATTGATTTTCTTGCATATTCACTCCAATTACAAGAT
Source organism: Viscum album (assembly GCA_963277665.1). Taxonomy (NCBI): domain Eukaryota; kingdom Viridiplantae; phylum Streptophyta; class Magnoliopsida; order Santalales; family Viscaceae; genus Viscum; species Viscum album. The sequence goes on from OY728140.1 coordinate 484,696,828, forward strand.
CTTAATATCTTCATGTAAATTCATATTTTATTCTATACAAATATTCAAAAACTATTATATATTTTCATGTACTGTGAATTTTGTGACCTTAATATGTTTCCAATCATAATATTAAAATCATCTATTAAATCAATGAGATATATTTATATATTTTGTTAGATATTGGTCATATGACAACATAAACATTATGGGATATTTTAAATAGGATTTATAGTTTCAATTTCAACTTCCTTATGATTTTCCACCATTTTCCACTTTGTGTATGTTTTAAAAAATTGGCCTTTTACCCCAGGGTGCAGTTCAGTTGGTAGCTACTCCTATGGGTCTCGGTGATGTCTTGAGTTCGAGTCCCGCCGAGTTCATCCTTATACTGCTTGTTGCTTTATTTTCTTTGTATTGTAGCCCCTTCCCCGAATAAACTAAGGCTTCGGCCTCAAGTTTTATAAAAAATTTGTCTTATCCTCATTTAAAATAGTTATGTTCCTTAAAATATCATTTTTGATTAGTTTTGTTATGTTGTTTGAGCCAAAGTCATCAAGTCTCATATTCCATGGATTACATTCTGCTTATTAACTGAATAATTTTCTTTCGATTTATTAAAAAAATTAGTAATAGTTTTACTAGGGTTCTCACACCATTTATAATAACAACCCCATAATTTATTATTTTAAAAATTTATCTATTTCTGGATCATCACATCATTTCTAGCATCACATATTTGTGATACACTCAATAATATGGTCATTAAACAATCATAAAATAATACACTATCTAGAATTATTATATGTTTTAAAATGTTATATTTTCCAAACCCTTTTACGTTTATTGATTCAGAATTAAAAAATATAAAAAATCCTTCATATTTCCCAAAAAATCAATTTTTTTAAGATCACATGTCATGTTATATGAACACTGAGTTTTCCTATAATGAATTCCCTCTTCGTTTCTCAAAAAATACCCTACTCCAACATACCTTCATCGAACACCTCACATGAACATCACACCACATACTAGTTTACCATAATAGCCTCTCAAATGAGCAGACAACCCATAATTTCCATTTTTCACTAAATTAAACCCTTCCTAATACCTTCTACTATCAATGAGTGAGGATCATCATAAATGATAGTCTACTAGAAAATGAGAGACACAGGAACCGACCAGGTTTTTTTATCTTCATATTTTTCCATAACCTCTCCCCTCATGAATTCAACTCGCCTATGCATGCAGTTGGACAGCTCCTCCAATCCGTCTGTGCCTCGTTACCACCAAGCCAACCATGCTAGGCGAGTCTCCCATCACCGCTAACCAATACTATCAAGAATTGGTTATGAAAATAATTAGTCCTAAAAATTAGTAGGGACACATCCTTCTCCTCCATCTCTTCATCAAGTGAGGATAATACTCCGCTACATTCATCCCCTACAATTGAGCATGGACACCCTCATCTAGTCCCATGTGTGATAACAAGTAGGAGAAGAAATTGCCCCCAATAATTAGGGGAAAACAGACCATACAAAGTATTTGATAAAATTTCATGAGACTATATATAAATTAAATAATATATTATTATATTCACCCATTTTTTCATAATAATTATTTATATTATTTAGTTTTAACCTAATTTTTCATATTGGGTGCTTATTGTTTTGAGCTTTTGTACCATTTTTATAGGAGTGGTGTTAGTATTCCTTATTCATCCAAATATCATCATTATAAGTTCATTAACATTACTGTAATGGAAATATTTTAATTATTTCTGATGTCTATATTTCCATTGCTAATTGTTTCAATTTTTATCCATGAAGATGAAATCAACAATAAACAAACATCATAGATTTTCATAGAGAAATAATTTTTTTCTTAAATATTGATCTAAATATTTATGTCTTCTTTAAAAAACAAAATAAATTCATTAATTAAATATTTATATCATATTATACAATTAATTATGTTTTATATTCATATCTGATATAATGTTTTTTATCATTGGTCATGTTTTTGGTCAAACCAACCTAAACATGAACATACAATGATTAATGGATGAGTATAAGACGATTTTGTAACATTATCGTTATAATAGCGGAATAATTAATATAGTTAATATTTATATGTATGATATATAAAAATTATAAATAAGTTCAAGAATACTAAATTGATAATAAACAATTGTACATTATAAAAAATTATTTTTATTTCTTATTTCACTAATTCAAGATGGTTAATTTTATTAAAATTGTGTTTCAATAATATCATTAGTAGTTATTAAATTTATATTACCATAATCGTATAAATATCATAAAAATAATATTTTCCTTTAAATCCATTTTTTAATCCTTAAATTAAAGGAAGTAATGAAAAAAAGAGTACATCGGTCCTTGAATGTGGTAGTCCACATGCACCCATAGACATTGATTTATTTTTCATTGAATGAGAGAGAGAGTAGTTGTATGATTTATCATTTAAAATAATATTTAATTAATTATATCACAATTATAAATAAAATTCTTTTTATAACTATCCATGTTTAACAGTGTTGGAAAATGAATTTTTTACCTCATGGATGTAGTTGTCTTCTCATACAAATATTTCATTTTTTTCATAATAGAATATAAAAATGTTTTTTAATTGTTATACAATCATTATAATAACATATAATTGTTATATTAATTCTTATTTTTTTATTTTAATAATTTTTAATGGAATTTTAGGAAAAATAAGTGAACATAATGTAGTAGAAATGAGAAGGGAGTGGTTCGAAATATTCAAATCACAACTTGGATTATCTTTTTTATGAACGGTGTAAACCATTTTCAGATGGTAGTTTAGGAAAGAGAAAACCTATTTTTAGTTGATAGGATTTTTGGAGAGAGGTATATGAAGAGTTAGGTCTGAATATAGGGGTTTCTGGTATGATGGTAATTAAGAAGAGGAGATCCCCTTTTATATGTACAAAGGTTGGATTTTTTTAATTAATAATAACTTTTCAAAATTATGATGTCACTATAAAGGAAATTTGATCAAAAAATGAGAAATAATGGAGTGTATATGTCAAAATTTTGATAAATTTCAAAACCACACATTCCCAATTTTTTTAAAACATGTTTGAGGCCATTTAATCTTATATTTTTATTTTTAATATTATATCCTTTACTATGGTAAATATATTTTTTTTAATTTACATAAACATAATGTTTAAATTATAAAATGGTGCTTATTATATACCTTTTTTGTAATTATTCCGATGTTTTTTTTCAAAATTTGTTATTCAATTCCGAGAAATGGTAATTTTTTTAAAATAATATATTCATAATGCATTAAAAATATTTTCTCAAGAAAAAGATTACCTATGTTTAGAAACCATAATTATAGGATAGTAAATTATAAAAATATTTTTTAAATTTTCAACGTTACTTAAAAAACTAATATTTTATCTTAAAAAACATATGATAATTTTTCAAATTATTCTTATAAACTGAAAATTCCATAAAAGGAAAAGTATTTTTTTAATATAGTATATCACACTATTTACCAAAAAACATTTCTTATAAAAATATCAAAAAATAATATTATTATAATATTTCCCTGATAAATTTAAAAATAAATTCAATTTTCATTATAAGCTTATAATATTTTTAAATTTCATTTCTAATTAAAAACATAATATAGAGAGAAATGTTTTTTATAGGAAAATGAAATTTTGAACATTAACTGTTACAATTCCTATATATTAATAATTAGTATAATATTACATTTTTATTCATGTAATCAATATATATTGCTATTATATTATAATTATAAACATATTTCCATGAAATAAAATGCCAACTTATAGAAAATATAAAAAGTATGAATAAAGTGAGCTGAGAAACAATAACATTTCCATAACTTTAAAAAATCATGATATAACTATACATATAAATATTTTATTACATGTAGATATAATCATACTTTATTATTAAATAAACCATTATGATATCCTAATACATCATTATCATTAGATAAGTAGTAGTTTAAATTTTGGGTGTCGATTCAGCTAGCATTAATATTGTGGTAATATCAACAAAATTAAAATTCCCCTGCATTTAGTTTTTCTCAAATATTAATTTATCAATTTTGGTTTGGGATTGGTCCATAGAAAAAATTATTAAAGCTATCTCCCATTCGAGCTTAGAAAAATGGGTTTTATAAGGATCACTCAAGTTTCTAGATTCTATTTTTTCATACTTTCTATTATGGATTTTGTAATATAGTTACTTTAATTTCTACCAACTAATATAAGGCATGTTTTAGTAGTCTAAGTGTATTTCAGTTCTTATTTTTAGTATTTTATAGTGTGTAAAACAAGATAATTAATATATTATTTATGATAGGATAATATATGGTTAAAAATTACATCATTACATTCTAACTTCTTAAATAAGTTGCATCCATTCAATTTTAATTATAACTCATTGATTAATATAGGTGGGGGAATTGTTAACATATTTATCATTTTTGGATAAAAATTCTAATACTATATCTAACATACCCACTTAGGATACACTAAGTTACTTATCCTTTTTAAAAAAAAAATCATTCCTTCATATAATATTATACCAAAGTATGTATGTAACCCAATTATATATTCTCGATAACATACCATTCCCAACACAATTTGAATCTCCAATTCTTTAACCCAAGAAGAGATTATATATTTCCCCAAAAATAGACACTATAATTAACTATAAATTGTATGAATAACTAGTTAATAATTTCAAAATCTTGTGAATATATATCATAAACCCAAAATGAGATAAACTTTACAAGCAATATCATGGATGACATTTTTATTAAATCACTAATAATTATGAAGTCTATTAATAACTTCAAAATCACTTTTCTTATAATTATTCCATAGTTTATTACCTTATAATCATGAATATATTAAAACTAACAGCTTTCCATATCATGATCACGTGTTCTCCAATAGTTATCTATAAAAATATGACTATTTAAAAAAATAACATTTTTTTTGTTATTAATAAAACTAAATATATGTGCCTTGAAAAATAAATAACATTGAATATATGTTTCAAAACCATTAAATAAAAACAATTATTCATAAATCCTTTTACTATTCACTTAATTTTAAAAAAAAATAGAATATAAAATAATAACACATCTAAATATATCTAATTAATGAAAATATATAAGTGTATCGTTATTTATTATCATATTAAGTTATCATCCTATCAGCCTTTAGTAATATTTTGAAACTCACCTTTTCCATCATAAAAGGCATATACTAAAATTATAAACCATTTTAGTATACTCACTTATTCTATTATAAAACAAAGTGGATTATATATATATTTTTTCTTAGATTCATTTTTATCTAATTTCAATGAAATATTAAAACCCAAAATGTAATGATAATATTAAAAATATGAATATAAGAAATATCAATCTGATGTTATCTTCCTCTATCACACTATAACAACCCAATGTTTATTTGTTATATTTTTTTACTAAATAAATTTATATTATATCATATTATATAATATTATAAAAAATAAAAATATATAAATACCTAGAATTTTTTTAATAAATATTGTCACATTAATCAGCAATGAACCAAATTAATATTATAAATGTTGCAACTAGAAAAAATTTAAAAAAATATAAAATATAATATGGTTAAATACTATAACACCCCAAGTAAATAAAGAATATGACATCATTATATTTATCCATATTTGTGAATAAAATATTAATATTAATTTAAAGGGTATGCTATGCTCGATGGCGTACCCAATATGCAACAACGAGTTTCTTGGAAATCTTACGTTGCACTCTAATAATAAAATAATATTATTTTAAATGATAGTTAATGCCTAGATGTTGTATTGATAGGAATGAATAGAAATAACTACAATATGATTATATATGTTTGTTAAATGTTTTATCCAATAAATTTTAGAGGCTTAAAATACAAATGAATCCAATCTTAAGCATTGAATACACTAGTATTTTTAAAAGATTGTTTTACTACCTTTTGATGGAAAACCATTTTTAAATCAAACTTTTGAAACTTTTATAAGCTATATTTTTCAAAAGAAAAATATTTTTTATGATTGTGAAATTGAAATTTACATTGGGTTAATTTTTAGTATTTTTCTGACAATGTTCAGTTTTCAATGAATTGTGAAAAATAATGCATTTTACATCAAAACTGCTTTTTCATATAATTTAATTATATGGTTATATTATATTTTTAATTTGTTTTAAAGTGTAATTAGAATATATTTTTACCATGTAATTCAATGATGGTCATTTGGATTAATTTCACTTTGGAATTAGGGATAAACAAGTATCAAACGTTTCATAAATATTGTTCCAAAAAACCCGCTATTTTTTTTTACAACGGGAAGTCTTTTTAAATTAATTATTGCAATTTATGTGATTGGAATTTGGAAAAATGAATTACAAATTTGGAATCATAATTTCCAAATTATGTAATTAAGACTCTTGTTTTTGGACATTATGAATAGTAACGATGGTAATAATCTTTAATTATCTTGATTAATGAGTAATCGGGTAGTTAAAGAAAATATGATAATATCATAATATTAAAAATGACCACAAAATGTGTCCTAAGGCTACTGGTTGTCTCATGGCCGACCATGGGATGCCTTCTGCCAATCTTGGGGGCCCCATGGAATCACTTTTGTGAGAAAGTGACTTTTAATCTTTTTATTTTTAAAGAATGATAAATTTAACAAAGAATGTATCACCTAAGTAAAATATTATTTATATTGTCTACCTAAATTATATTTTGGACTATAAATATTCATTAGAAAGATTAAAATATTTTCTACATCATGATAATTGTTTTATAATTTTTAGACATTAAATTTATTAAATTATATATGACATCATGATGATGCAGCGATTACCTCATTAATAAAGGATTTAAATAAAATGGAAAGATAATGTAAAATCTAATACCTAAACATGTCCAAAACCTATTGTACAGGTGGATTTCGAACCCTTATCACCTTATCCTCGAAAAAAATCAATGTGGGACCATTAAAATCCGAAAATCATTTGAAAATAAAGTTACATTTTATACCTTTCCAAGAGTGCCCCTCCTCTCCTCTTATAAAAGGCCCCCACCTCTACCACCTTACCCACACTTCCAAAGCCTTTGGCTCGGCCAACCCCTACCCAGTTTGTCTCTACAAATACCTCTATAACTCCTTGAAGCCTCAATTTGGGCAGAATCCTTCCCAAGGAAGCCTTTGATCTCAAACCAAAGGGAGTTACCCGATTTTAAGGTAATGCCTTCACTTGAGTCCTTTTGTTTTATTTGGCTTCTCCAACCCCCTAAACTCTTTTTATTCAATTATTTTGTAACAACTCCAGTATCTTCAATATACTAGGATGTTTTTATAAGAATTATTCGAGCTACACTTACACACACCTACATCTAATGGTTAAAGAACATATTGTTTCTGTGGATGGCGAATTTCTGCCTCCCGAAAAGATGATTGTAAAACAATCTTTTAACACATTAAAAGGTGTCCATTAAGATGAAAATATATTTATATATGATATATAATATGTTTATGTTATCCTTAAGATTCTGTATTTTTAATTTATGGAATACCTTTATGGCTTCCATTATGGGTATACACGATATCATCATTTAAGGAAGTGCAGACTACCGCCCTCTTAAAGTGATTTGATTCATTAATACCATATGTGGTATGTATAAAGGATATATTTAATAATATTATATATTATATCATACTTTAATTAAAATATTATTATCTATCATTATGTTTCAATTCCATCAAATATTAAATAGAAATGGAAGTAGCGTTCATGCGTACGTACGACTTACCGTCTCCATGAACGGTATATTTCATTTCTTATCTCAAAATGTTATGTACTATTTTAAGTAAATATATATAATGGCTATATAGGTAATATATTACATCTAAATTATGGATATAATTATGGAATTATAACACATATATATATCTATCATTTTGTTTTAATTCCATTAATATGACAGAAAATGAAAGTAGCATTCATGTGTACGTACGGCCTACAGTCTCCATGAATGATGCTTTTAATTTTTATCTCCAAATGCATTGGAATAGTATAAAATGAATATATACTGGATATATATGATATTTAAAACATCAATTCTATTCTGGATATGATTTAACTATAACTACATGGATAATTATTTTCCAACAAGTTCAGTTTTTGACTCAAGTACCAATGATTGTTTAAACGACCGTTGTTAACTAAAATAATAACATAGTGATCATGACATGGTAATAAGTGATATAAAAGGAATAATGAAAATGAAAAAGGTTTTTAAGGAAGTAGAAATTAACTCATGTTTCTTATTCAGGATATTAAAGAACAATCGAGTCAAGTCAGACCCGAGGTAACGGATCCTACTCCTCTCTTTCTTTTTAAGTACACTCTTTTATGTCATTCCTTTTAAGCTCATATTTCTTGTGATTGGGATGTTCTTTTATGTTAATATTACTGTAATTTTTATGTTCATATGATGAGAGACCTATTCTCTCTCATCAATCCATTTTGGAAGTTTTGAGTGGCGCCGTTAGGCTGCCAAATTTTCGTAAGAGATCTAACCTCTCTCTTTATTTTTAAGTAATCTCCTTTATGACACTTATTTTAAGCTCCTATTTTTTATGTTGGGGGTGTTCTTTTATATTCCTATTTCTATAAACATTATGTTAATATGATGAGATACCCTATTTGATCTCATCAATCCATTTTTGTATGTTTTATGTGGCGTCGTTAGGCTGCCGAGTTTTCGTAAGGGATTTTTCATCTCACTTTTATTCCTGTGAGATTTATGCTACATTTTCCACCATTTCCTTTGAGTGGTATATGTACTTCCTATTATTATACTATTTTTGTAATATAATTTTGTTTATGAGTGTTTTCATCAATGTTGTATTGTCCTTCTTTCATGGGGTGTATGTTTCGAAAGATACCCAAGTCACTAAGGGAACCTTTCACCCTCCTCTTTTTAAAAGACTTCTTTTGTTGTGTCTTTTAATTTACATATTGTAATGTTGGGATATGTTCTTATATATCCTTATTGATTTAAATTTTATGTCCAAGTGATTAGATACTCTTTTTACCTCTCATCAACTCATTTTCAGAATTTTGTAGTGGTGTCGTTAGGCTGTCAAATTTTTGCAAGGAAACTTCTTAACCCAATTTTGATTCTTTTGGATAAACTTCTAATCCTTGAATATGTCCTTCTATGAATATGTTTGAATAACATATGATTGTTTTACAATTAATATACACTTATATTGGGTGTATTTATATTTGTCACACATAATTATGAGATTGATTTATCCTTAATTTAAGGATACCTTCTTTATAAGGGATTTCATATCATTTTACATTTCTATTGAGACTTCATTGTTGTTATGCACCAATTCACTCTTATATGCTGTATATATTGTCCTTTGGAATATTATATCATGAATACATTTATTCTCATGATATTATAATGTTATGATTAAATGTTAGTACTCAATTATTTTATTCAAGTTTCTCTCATTTTGTTAAGAACCCTTTAACTAAAATATAGTTTTATATGTTTTAATGATTTATACTTATAAATATTTCTCCTTAATATACATGTTTTCAAAATTGTTTTAAGGATTTATTTATATGGATATTAATAGTTTAAAATGTTAAAAGATTCAAAGTGGTATGGGAAACTTTCATTCAAAAATCTCTTTATTAAATGTTTTAAATGGTTTTGGAAATGGTTTCTTTTTGAATGGATTCATTATTTCAATATCCTAAAACATTATATTGTGTTTGAATGGTGGAAATGTTATGTTTACTTTATGTATGTTTTATGTGATACATTTATGTTACGGTTCTTGTGCATTGTTATGAAAATGGGTGGTTCTTTGATAAACTAAGGGCGGGTGAGACCGATATAGCTCTCCAATGCATTGGGTAACATGAAGGAGTGAAATTTTAAGGTTTCTCCGAAGAGATTTAGGGAATATACTGTGATGGGTATTCAAAATATAAACAAGAGGGTTACTCCCTACGTAAGAATGTTTTGAATTCCTCAAGTAACCTTTTATGTCTTATGATTTCTATGATTTATTCATGATTTTATGAGGTATGTTAAAGTACTTATGTTTTATGGGTAAAGTATTATTTCATTCTTATGTATACATGTACTCATGTTTCCTTTCCATATTTTTATATCCCTTACTGAGCTTTTTATGCTCAGCCCATGTTTTTGAAATGTTTTTCACAGGTCAAGGGAAGGGTACATGATATGATGATAGTTTCAAGGAAGTGTCAAGAAAGAATCCATGTTTTATTTTAAATATGTTTCCATTGATGGGAAAAATGAATACTATCCTTTATGTAACCACTTTGTTTAAATGTGGAATGTAATGCATGTTTTATGATCTAATTATCTAAAACTATAAACCTGAAAAGATCCTCAATGTGTAATCTTGTAGTAACTCAAGATTAAGTATGGTTTAAGGATGGATCCTTATAGTTGGTATCAGAAGTTGGTTTAGATAACTTTAGAGGTTAGGGTATTCTTTAAGCATAAGTGACATTACCATATTGGCTATGATTTTAGAAAGTGTCATAGTTTTTGGATAAGTGAATGAGTAAGTATATCGTAGTGTTTATCTTACTCATTAGTACATTATGGTTATGTTGATATACTCAAACTGTCCTTTTTGGTTTTAGTAAATGGTTGGATCTAGCAGGCACCAAAGTGACAATTGGGTTGAAGGAAATTGTGGTGGTTCTCACATTAAGAGACTGGATGAAATGGGGTATTCAATGAGGAAACTCGTGGTTGTTCTAAACCAACTATCAAGGAGTCATGATCAACCACTTGAACCTTGGTATGTTCTATAATGCATCATGTAAGAGATGACCAATCGATGTGTAATTTCAGGTAATAATTATAAAGGTAACCATTAGTGTTTATATGATCCTTACTTTTGTGGTAATTATGGGTTATTATTTGTTATGATGGAAAATGAAAGTCATGAGATAAACTTGAGGATAAAATATGTTATGATTATTATTGATGATTTTATCTCATTTTGGGTATGTTTTGAGAATTATACAGTTTTGGAAAAAGGACAACACGTAGACCGTGTGACAACCCGTTGTGTCGGAAAAAGCTGCGGGAATCGAACCCACAACCAAAGTGCAACTGGTATTTATCACCTACCACTGGACTACATGAAGTCCCTGGTTAGTTTGACTGATTCTTTTTAGTTAGATGATTTTATGAATTAAGAGTAAGTTTATTTTGGGTTATATATGGATATTTATTAACATATCATGGAGGATATGTGATTAGGTTAATTACTTTTCCATACGAGACATTAAGAGCAACTGATGTTGTTTGGAGATAAATGTTACGATTTAACTTGGAAGACTATGTGACTAAATCCTTGAAATATTTGGGTTTCAATATTAGTTTGGTTTACATTGAAGAATTTTATGGACAAATTGATTATAGAATGGTCCTCGTTGAACTTTGGGTTTTGTTGGACAAATTTTGGAGATTAAGAATAGATTTTCTTTTTATAAAGTGTTATCCTTTTCTGGATTATCTAATCTTGTACTAACCTTTTTGGTTTTGGTTTTAGTTAAAGTCTAAAGACATGGGAAGTTTATAGTTCTATTTTGTGGATTAGGTGATTCTATAGAAGTTGATTATAGTACTCTTAATGTGAACAAGTCTTCCTAAATACTCATCTTTTGGAGAAAAAATGAGTTTGTGTAAGGAATCTAATAAATGTTGAAAGTCAACATGATAAGTGATTATGTTTCTTTATGAATAAATTCCTCAATAAAAATTAACTTAAAACAAAAAATTTATCTATGAACTTTTCCTATTGGGGAATCGAATACCGTTTAACCCATCACAAGTTTGTGATTTTCTTGTGGTTAACTTTCTCCTAAACATGTTTTCTATCACTCTCCATCAGAACATGACCCTTTGTTTTTTTCCTCCATTTCCATATTTTCATACTTGGAATCCTAGTATGGGTTAACTCGGGTGACCATTGTACTTATCTTTCTTTATTTTAAAGTGATTGTTTTACCGACTCTTGTTCTGATGTGGGACTTTCAAGGATGTTTCCAAGCCCAATTTTAATATTGTGAGGACACAATTCCCAAAAGGGGGGAAGGATGTAACACCCCAGGTAAATAAATAATATGACATCTTTATATTTATCAATATTTGTGAATAAAATATTAATATTACTTTAAAGGGGATTCTATGCTCGATGGCGTAACCAATACGCAACAATGAGTTTCTTGGGAATCTTACGTTGCACTCTAATAATAAATAATTTTATTTTAAATGGTAGTTAACGACTAGACTTTGTATTGATAAGAATGAATAGAAATAACTAAATATTTGATTATATATGTTTGTTAAATGTTTTTAATTTTATCCAATAAATTTTAGAGTCTTAAAATAAAAATTAATCCAATCTTAAGCATTGAATACACTAGTATTTTTAGATGATTGTTTTACTACCTTTTGATGGAAAACCATTTTTAAATAAAACTTTTGACAATTTTATAAGCTCTATTTTTCAAAATAAAAATATTTTTTATGATTGTGACATTGAAATTTACATTGGGTTAATTTTTGGTATTTTTCTAACAATGTTCATTTTTCAATGAATAGTGAAAAATACTGCATTTTACATCAAAAATGATTTTTCATATAATTTAATTATATGGTTATATTATCTTTTTAATTTGTTTTAAAGTTTAATTAGAATATATTTTTACCATTTAATTCAATTATGGTCATTGGGATTAATTTCACTTTGGAATTAGGCATAAACAAGTACCAAACTTTTCATAATTATTGTTTCAAAAAAACCCGCTATTTGTTTTGACAACGGGAAGTTATTCTAAATTAATTATTTCAATTAATGTGTTTGGAATTTGGTAAAATTAATTACATATTTGTAATCAGAAGGTCCAAATTATTTAATTAAGACTCTTTTGTTTTTGGACATTATGAATAGTAACGACGATAATTATCTTTAATTATCTTGATTAATGAGTAATCAGGTAGTTAAAGAAATAAGATAATATCATAATAATACAAAATGACCACAAAATGTGTCCTAAGGCTACTGGATGTCTCATGGCCGACCATGGGATCCCTTGTGCCAAACCTGGGGGCCCCATGGAATCACTTTTGTGAGAAAGTGACTTTTTATCTTTTTATTTTTAAAGAATGTTAAATGTAACAAAGAATGTATCACCTAAGTAAAATATTTTTTAATTTTTCTACATAAATTATATTTTGGACTATAAATATCCATTAGAAAGTTAAAAATATTTCCTACATCATGATATTTTTTTTATAATTTTTAGACATTAAATTTATTAAATTATTTATGACATCATGATGATGCAGCGATTACCTCATTAATAAAGGATTTAAATAAAATGGAAAGATAATGTAATATCTAAGACCTACACATGTCCAAAACCTATTGTATTTGTGGATATCGAACCCTTATATCCTTATCCTCGAAACAAATCAATGTGGTACCATTAAAATCCGAAACACATTTGAAAATAAAGTTACATTTTATACCTTTCAAAGAGTTCCCCTCCTCTCCTCTTATAAAAGGCCCCCACCTCTACCACCTTACCCACAATTCCAAAGCCTTTGGATCAGCCAACCCCTACCTAGTTTGTCTCTACACATCCCTATATAACTCCTTGATTCCTCACTTTGGGCAGAAGCCTTCCCAAGGAAGCCTTTGAGCTTAAACCAAAGGGAGTTACCCGATTTTAAGGTAATGTCTTCACTTGAGTCCTTTTGTATTATTTTGCTTCTCCAACCCCCTAAACTCTTTTTATTAATTTCTTTTGTAACAAATACAGTATCTTCAATATACTAGGATGTTTTTATAAGATTTATTCAAGCTACACTTACACACACCTACATCAAATGCTTAATGAACATACTGTTTCTATGGATGGCGAATTTCTGCCTCCTGAAACAATGATTGTTCAAAATTCTTTTAACACCTTAAAAAGTGGCTATTAATATGACACTATATTTATATATGATATATAATATGTTTATGTTTTCCTTAAGCTTATTTATTTTTCATTTCTGGAATACCTTTATGGCTTCCATTATGGGTATACGCTATATCTTCATTTAAGGAAGTGCGGACTACCGCCCCCTCAAAGTGATTTGATTCGTTAATACCATATGTGGTACGTATAAAGGATATATTTAATGATATTATATATGATACCATAATATATATAAAATACTATTATATATCATTATGTTTTAATTCGATTAAATATGAAATAGAAATGGAAGTAGCGTTCTTGCGTACGTACGACTTACAGTCTCCATGAACGGTACATTTCATTTCTTATCTCAAAATGTTATATACTATTATAAGTACATATATATAATGGATATATATGTAATATATTACATATATATGATGGATATAATTCTGGAATTATAACACACACATATATATATATATATCATTTTGTTTTAATTCCATTAATATGACAAAAAATGAAAGTAGCTTTCAGGCGTACATACGGCCTACCGTCTACATGAATGGTGATTTTAATTTTTATCTCCAAATTCTATGGAATTGAATAAAATGAATATATACTGGATATATATGATATTTAAAACATCAATACTATTCTGTATATGATCTACCTATAACTACATGGAAAATTATTTTCCAACAAGTTCAATTTTTGACTCAAGTACCAATGATCGATTAAACGAGCGTTATTAACTAAAATAATTACATAGTGTTAATGACATTGTAATAAGTGATATAAAAGGAATAATTAACTTTAAAAAGGTTCTTAAGGTTGTAGAAATTAACTCAAGTTTATTATTCAGGAGATTAATGAATGATCGAGTCAAGTCGAACCCAAGGTAAGGGATCCTACTCCTCTCTTTCTTTTTAAGTACACTATTTTATGTCATTCCTTTTAAGATCATATTTCTTGTAATTGGGATGTTATTTTATATTAATATTACTTTAATTTTTATGTTCATATTATGAGAGACCCTATTCTCTCTCATAAATCCATTTTGGAAGTTTTGAGTGGCGCCGTTAGGCTGCTAAATTATCGTAAGAGATCTAACCTCTCTCTTTCTTTTTAAGTACTATCCTTTATGTAACTTCTTTTAATCTCATCTTTTTATGTTGGGGGATGTTATTTTATATTCCTCTTTCTATAAACTTTAAGTTAATATGATGAGATAACCTATTTGATCTCATCAATCCATTTTTCTAAGTTTTATGTGGCGTCGTTAGGCTGCCGAGTTTTCGTAAGGGATTTTTCATCTCACTTTTATTCTCGTGAGATTTATGCTACAATTGCCACCATTTCCTTTGAGTGGTATATGTACTGCCTATTATTCTAATCTTTGTGTTATATACTTTCTTTTATGAGTATTTACATCAATGTTGTATTGTCCTTCTTTCATGGGGTGTATGTTTCGAAAGATACCCAAGTCGGTAAGGGAACCTTTCACCCTCCTCTTTTTAGAAGACTTCTTTTGTTGGGTCTTTTAATTTACATATTGTAATGTTGGGATATGTTAATATATATCCTTATTGATGTAAATTTTATGTCCAAGTGATTAGATACCCTTTTTACCTCTCATCAACTCATTTTCAGAATTTTGTAGTGGCGCCGTTAGGCTGTCAAATTTTTGCAAGGAAACTTCTTAACCCAATTTTGATTCTTTGGGATAAATTTGTACTCCTTGAATATGTCGTTCTATGAATATGTGTGAATAACCTCTGATTGTTTTACACTTAATATACAATTATATTGGGTGTATTTATATTTGTCACACATAATTATGATATTGATTTTTCCTTAATTTAAGTATACCTTCTTTATAAGGGATTTCATCTCATTTTACATTTCTTTTGAGAATTCATTGTTGTTATGCACCAATTCACTATTATATGGTGTATATATTTTCCTTTGGAATATTATGTCATGAATCCATTTATTCTCATGATATTATAAAGTTATGATTAAATTTTATTCCTCAATTATTGTATTCAAGTGTCTCTCATTTTGTTAAAAACCCTTTAACTAAAATATAGTTTTAAATGTTTTAATGATTTATACTTATAAATATTTCTCATTAATATCCATGTTTTCAAAAAAAATTTAAGGATTTATTTATATGGATATTAATGATTTAAAATGTTAAAATCTTCAAAGTGGTATGGGACACTTTGATTCAATAATCTCTTTATTAAATGTTTTAAATGGTTTTGGAAATGGTTTCTTTTTGAATGGATTCATTATATCAATATCCTAAAATGTTATACTGTGTTTGAAATGTGGAAATGTTATGTTTCCTTTATGCATGTTTTATGTGATACGTTTATGTTATGGTTCTTGGGAATTGTTATGAAAACGGGTGGTTCCATGATAAAATAAGGGTTGGTGAGCCCGATATATCTCTCCAATGCATTGGTTAACGCGAAGGAGTGAAATGTTAAGGTTTCTCCGAAGAGATTTAGGGAATATACTGTGATGGGTATTCTAAATGTAACCAAGCGGGATACTCCCTACATAAGAATGTTATGAATGCCTCATGTATCCTTTTATGTCTTATGATTTCTATGATTTATTCATGATTTTATGAGGTATGTTAAAGTGCTTATGTTTTATGGGTAAAGTATGATTTCATTATTATGTATACATGTACTCGTGTTTCATTTCCATATTTTTATATCCCTTACTGAGCTTTTTATGCTCATCCCATGTTTTTAAAATGTTTTTCACAGGTCAAGGGAAGGGTACATGATATGATGATAGTGTCAAGGAAGTGTCAAGAAAGAATCCATGTTTTATTTTAAATATGTTTCCATTGATGGGAAAAATGAATACTATCTTTTTTGTAACCACTTTGTTTAAATGTGGAATGTAATGCAAGTTTTATGATCTAATTCTATAAAACTCTAAACCTGAAATGATCCTCAATGTGTAATATTTTGGTAACTCAAGATTAAGTAAGGTTTAAGGCTGGGGCCTTATAAATACGGATCAACCCAATTTATTAGAATCATCACCCCCACTTCTAACGCTATAAAGAAGAAATAAAATAATTGTAAAGAAATAAAAATTATAGAAAATTGAAATATATAACCTTTTTTGGAATTGAGATTAATAATTAATAAAGGAATTAATAGGTATTTAAAGGAGGTATTGTGTCTATTTGAATTGTAATGTGACTATGGGGAATAATAACCTGACTGTTAAGAATAATAACATAACTGTTGGAATAGAAATTTTACCAATAAATTATAAATTTTGATAAAAATAATATTTATCATTATTAATTTAAGTAAATATAAATATTGTAATTCCAATAATTAAATAACATGATTAAAAAATATCCAGTAAAATATATGCACATTTGAATAAACGTTATTTTAATGAATTTTATAAATATAATTATTTTTATATTAAAATTGATAATAACTATTTTAGACATATATTTTGTGAAAATTAATATAATTTTTGAAATCATCATGTCCATGTTATCCAAGTGCGATTTTTTGAAAATGCAATAAAATAGTTCAATTTTTTGGTGAATAGTAAAAATACAGTTTTTTCACATAACTAGTGTATCTTAAATTACATTATTCATGATGTTATAAAAAAAGTACTTTCTATAACATTTGGTTCGGCTATGATATATTTAATTTGATAAATTAGTAATTAAAATACAGTTATATTAATTTACAAACCTAAAAATACTTTCCTAAACAAAATGTCAAAAGTGATTCCTTAAAATTACATTTTTTATTATCTTTCCATATTCCTTTTTAATAAATTAATGAAATTTAAATATCAAGAGAATTTAAAGTCTTAAAACCATTATATTATATTAATATATAATTTATATGGTCATAAATTCACTATTAGATGTTTTACCTTTTATATAAAATTTTATTCAATATTTTGTTTTATAAAAATACACCTCTCATTGAGTATAAATAAACACTCTCTCATTCAGTTTAAAACCACTCCTCCCACACATTAAAAATAAAAATATCTACAAAAACCATCCCTCTCAATCCCCTTATAATAATTAGGTACTTTTTGGAGACATCCAACTCTATTCATCAAGGAGTTATAGTGTTGTACAATTGAAGCTAAACCAATGATTTAGTTAGTTCTGATCCACTCCGCCCCCTTTTTTATTTCTTCATTAATATATATCTCCTTTTATAACTAACCATTCACATAAAAACCTTAAAATAATTAATTATGCAGTAATTTTACAATATATTAATTATTTCAATCTATTTTAATTATTATTTTACTCTCTATATATATATTTTAAACTTCAACTTCATGTTCTCCCGATAATGTCTCGTCAAAGGTCAGTAAACCACATATGGAGACATATGTATGTTAAAAAATATAACCATAAACATGTATAGATATTATAAACTATATATAATATATAAAAATTTGATTTTATTCATCATATTATTTTTTAATTAATTTTAATAATGTATAAATTATATTTAAGAAAATAGAGAAATCCAAGAGAAACAAGAATTTATTTAGAAAACCATGATATCAGAATACATAAATTTCATTCATTAAGTAAAAATATAATCCAATGGTTATAATTGAAAAATAATTTTATAACTTACTATAAAATATTTTTTATAAAGATATTTGTAAATCTATGTTTATTATTCTTAAGGTGAAAAAATAAAGAAAAAATGTGGGAATTAATGTTAGGGTATTCTGGAACACAACTCCTTTTATTTTGGTTATCCCTATATCATGAGTTATTTGGTACTAATATACATATAATTTTACTTAAATATAATTTCATTATTATTTACTTTTCTTTTAGGGTATATATATGTTTTATTATTTATTTTATGAAAATTACAATTATTTTCCAAAAGAATTTTTTCATTCTGAGACGAATTTTTTAGTCCTCTTGAGGAGTTTCTTCTTCTCTCAAGAAAAATGATTCTTATAAAAATTTTATTTTTCCCTTTTATACGCAAAAATTCATCCATTAATGTAAGATTTATGAAATATTTATAAAACCCATTCCCTTCCATTGGTTATTTCAGGATTATGTTTATAATATGTTTTATGTGGCATGAATGATTATGTAAATGTTTTGATATGACAAGTGAGCCAAGAATTATATATCCATCCAATGCATTGTTAAATGAGATATATATCATGATATAATATGTGTTTTTCATGAAAATGATGGTTTATTTTTTAACAAGATGATTTTATGATTATGCGTATATGTTATACCTAGACATGATTTCTGCATTGTTCACAACTATGTGATGTACCTGACCATTAATACATGAGGATTCATTTTTATTCATTGCCACATTACATTATTTTATCACATGTTTCAATCATTATGATAATTATGATTCTATGATTGTGATATTATGATTATTATTTTTCTCACCCATGTTATATTAATTAATTTCCTCAATTCATCCTTTTATTGGGATTTTTGCTCACCCCATTCATTAATGTATTTCCTCAAGTGATTACTTATATATAGAATAATTTTAGGGATACTAAGAATATAGATAATAAAGAAATAAATAATGTTTATAACTTATATTTTAATATTAATTTATGGGAGTAATTTTCTATGACACTAAACCTTTGGATCATAGATTTTTAATGCAATTTTGTTATTTTTCGTTAAAATGATGTAATAGTTATGAATGAAAAATAAGGGTCACTATAATTGGTATTAGATAGTGATTTAGTTAATTTGGTAATTTAGATTAGAATACATGAATAAAAAACATATGTATATGTATATGTATTAGAATTTGTTTTGAAAATGATAAACATAAGGATCACATAATATATTCTTTTAGTGTTAATTTCATTAAATTATAAATTATTCCCAATATTTTGAATTATATATTGTTAAAACCATTATATTATATAAGATGATGGGAACCATTAGAAACTAGGACAATAAATCTTGTGATAAAAAATTCAATGAGTCTCTAAACAAAATCCCCAATTCCATTATAGGGGGAGTTCAAAACATCATGAAATGCTTACATATTTATCTTGGGCTATAAATAATAAACTGAAATATGTGGAACATACACCTTCAATCCAGAAGGATCAAATCGCATTGATTCCTTTATGCAGCAACGACCACCAACATATAGTGAAACATATGTTCCACAATTCACAGAATAGTTGGTTAACGCAATGGAAATGATCTTTTCAGGGATCCATTTTTTCGATAAGGACAATTTTACTCTTACAATTTATTGCTTAGATGTATAATCCAATCAATGGTGGGAATTTATAATTAACACCAATCCAAAAGGTGAAATAGAAGAGATATTTTGGGAAGACATTAACCAAATATTTCTTGCAAAGTATTTTCCTCAAACTCTTCGAAAAAAGATAGAGAGGGACTTTATAGAGGTGACTAAAACTGAAGGTGAATCTGTCACTGATTGTGAGGAAAACTTTACAAGGCTTGAAAGATAGGCTTTGGGGTTTTTATCAAAAAAATATAAAATAAATTGATACATTAGTGGTTTAAACTGCACCTTCTAAATCCTTTAGATATTGGAGATGTTGGTAGTAATGAAGAAGTGATTCAATGTGATCTTGAAGTAGAGATAGAGTTCAAAGTGTGCTCAAATGGTTATAGATATAAGAATAAAAGAATATACTTCCCTGCAGGTTTGTCAAATGATATAAGAGGAAAGTTGATCCAGCTACCCACAAGTCAAAACTTTGTTAAGAAGAATCATAGGAATTATATCAAAAGGTTTTGGAAATGCATAAAGTGAGGGAGATAAGTCCACCATGATCGTGAATGTTAAAGAGAGATAAATAAGCCAACCAACATGATGGAGAAAAATAGGGAACCTCCAAATTCACCACCCATGGTTCAATGCTTCAACTATATGGAGCATGGTAACTTTGAAATATAGTTCACTAAACATTGATTCATTGAGGTTAATAAAATTTAGTATCTATTAAAGCCAGTAGAGAATGGGAATGTTTATTCCATTATAACTTCTGAAGTGGAATTAGAAGAAGTCATATAATGTACACTACCTATTAAATAAATAATGGAAATGTAATATTAAATTATAGTTCTAAACATTCCATTCTATCCACTATATTTTCTAGAACTATTTAATCAAATCCCCAATACATTTAAGTAAAGGTATCTATAAAAACACCCAGTTGTCCAATCATTACATCATAGGTGTTGGAATCTTCTCATTTAAGCATACATGGGAGGATTTCTCCAATGAATCATGTAATAATTTCCTTGGTAGAATTCAATACTATAATTGGCATGTATTGGATATCATTATATAGATAAAATATCAACATTTCAGAAAAGTAAATATTTTTTTAAATTCTAAATAATCCAATTTTCCTCTAAATATTAAAGGAAGATCATAAATCTCTTTTGGAAAACACATCAACGATGTTGGTGTTGGTACCCTATGAAGAAGAACACCATTCCAAAATAATTAAGATAATGTAAGGTATAAACCTAGAGGAAATACCCATTATTAGGGAATACACTGATGTATTTCCAAAATAATTACATAAACATCCGGTAGATCACGAGGTAGAGTTTTCAGTGGAGCTCATACCAGTAACCACTAATATCTCAATGTTCCCCTACATGATGTCCTTAATCAAAATAAAAGAATAAAAAAGTAGCTAAAAGAAAATTTCGAAAAAGGGTTCATTATCTATAGTGAATCACCTTGGGGTGTTCTGGTGCTCTTTATAATGAAAAAAGGATAGATCAATGTGGTTTTATATAGATTACCGAGAGCCCAATAAGATAACCATAATGAATAAGTGTCATCTTCTGAATATTTATGACTTGTTTGATATACTACAAGGATATAAGTACTTATAAAATGTGGATCTCCATTCTAGACATCATCAATTGAAGTTGATGAATGGAGACATCTATAATACAAATTTCTATACAAGGTATGCGAACACTAAATTCAGAGTGATTCCTGTTAGACTTACTAATACCCCTAAAATATTCATGAATTTTATGAATAGAGTATTTAGTGACTACCAAGAAAAAGTAGCGGTAGTTTTTATCAATGATTTTATTTTTTACTCTATGACCAAGATGGAACATAAAGAGTATCAAAAGATTGTGATATTGATATTAAAAAAATTCAAAATGTATACTAATTTAAAAAAGTGAGACTTTTGGATATATAAATTCACATTCTTAGGGCACATGATCACATTTGATGGAATTCTTGTAGACCCTTTAATGAAAAAAGGTATTCAAGGAATTGATAATAACCACTAGTGTCCCAGAAATCCATAGTTTTCATATCATATATGGGTAATAATGTTTGTTTTTGAGATATTTATCATGATTTTCAATCATACTAAATAAGTTAAAATGGAAAGGGGTAATGTATTTATAGAAATACTAATGTGAGGAAAGATTTAAGGATCTCAAGAAAAGAATAATCAATTCACTCATACTCACACTACCAATAGGTGGGTATGGTTTTGTGTTATACAATGATGCTTTGAGGAAATGTTTGGGTTGCATACTCACGAATAATGATAAAGTGATAGACTATGCATCATGACATTGAAGATTCATGAGAAGAACAACCCAACACATGATCTATAGCTAGAATCTATTATTTTTTCTCTTTAGATTTAGAATCACTATTTCTATGGTTAAAAGTGTAATATATATATTTATCATAAGATTTTGAAGTATATATTCACAAACAAGGATCTCCAAATGCGTTAAAAGAAGATTATTAGTGCTAATAAAGGACTACAAATTCCCTATTCAGAATCATTCATGAATGGTGAATAAGTTATCTGATAGTCTTAGTATAAAATAACCTTCTACTCTATCCATGATATGTATTGATAAAGTACTTATCTTTATGGATATTCATAGGATTGATTTGGAATTCACAATGGAAGGGAGAACATCCTTACTTATCCACACTATTTCCAAACCATATATCTATGAGAAGATCAAGGATCCAGGAATGGATGATTTGGAGTTACAAAATAAGATGAATACCGTAAAGAAAGGGAACCTATAAGAGTTATACTTTGATGATGATGGATTGATTTCGTTTGGAATAAGTCGTTGTGTTTATTCGTTGCATAGTGTAAAGAAGGATCTATTGGATAATGCATATAGATCATCTTTCTCTATCAATCCCTAAATTACAAAGATGCACAATGATCATTGATAAGACTTCTAGTTGGACAACATGAACAAGGATATTGCAGATTATATATCATGGTGTTTGGTATGTCATCATGTTAAGTCAAATGATAGATGTCCAAAGGGATTTCACAACCATTTATTATACCCATGTGAAAATGGGATATTGTCACTATGGAATTTTCACTAGTCTCCAAATAATAGTTTAAGGAAATAATTAGATATAGGTTTCGGTGGATCAACTAACTAATAATTCCCACTTTTTTCCATTATAGAATATTTTTCACATGAAAAACAATCCAAGATATATGTGAAGGAGGTAGTGAGGGTGGATAGGGTACTACTTTTGATCATATCTGGTCATGATCCAAGGATCACATATAGATTCTAGAGAAGTATTCTATATTATTTGAGTTCTAAATTTAATTTCAGCATGACCTAACATGCCTAAACTGATGGAAAATATAAAAATATTATTTAG
Organism: Viscum album; assembly: GCA_963277665.1. Lineage (NCBI taxonomy): Eukaryota > Viridiplantae > Streptophyta > Magnoliopsida > Santalales > Viscaceae > Viscum > Viscum album. The sequence continues at coordinate 484,720,689 of OY728140.1, forward strand.
ATGTTTGTAGACATTCTAAGATATTTCTCAGTGGAATTCAAAGATGGATGAGATCTACATCTATCATTGGTTGTTTTATCAATTAAAATAGCTTCCACTTGATTATTCAAATTGCATTATATGAATCATTGTATGGGAAGCGATGTAGAACTCTAATGTACTACGATGAATTTGGAGAAAAAAAACTAATTTTCCATAATCTTATGAAATAAATGATAGAGAAGGATAAACCCATCAAAAAACATATAAACCATTCTCAATTTTGAAAAAATATATATGATGAAAATCATTGAAGGGACATGGTGATCCATGTTGAAGACAACAATTTCATTTGAATATCACCATGGAAGAGATTCATGTGGTTTGGAAAGAAAGTTAAGCATAAACTAAGATACATTATCCCATTGGAGATCCTTTATCACATAGGAACATTGTCCTATTATCTTGAAATTCCACCAAGTATGGATCGAGTTCATAATGTGTTCTAGGTATCATTCATCAGAAATTACATACCTGATCCTTCACATGCACTAAATACAGGGGTGTACTAACAGATAATGAACTCTAATTTGAATATTAGTCATTGATGATATTTGATTATAATGACAATGTTGTACATAACAAGTAACCTCCCATAATCAATGTGTTTTGGAGGAACTATAAGTATAAAGGGGAAACATGGGAATTTTAGGAAACAATGAAATAGAAGACCCCTCATATGTTCCCAATTGAGATTATGTGTTGAAATTTTGGGGATGAAATTTAAAACGAGGGGAATAATGTAATGACCTTATGTTTATTAGTAATATTTTTTACCTGAATAAATGTGTATTTTATTAAATTATATAATATTATACACATAAAAAATATAGGGAAAATAATAGATCAATTATTAATAAATATTGTTACATTAATCAACAATGAAACCAAAAAATATTCCAAACACTAAAACAGAAAAAAGATAACATTGAAATTCTAAAATTGTAAAATATGAATCACCCCAATATAATAGAATCATCACCTCCACAACTAACACTATAAAAAAGAAAAAAATATTTGTAAACAAAGAAATATTTTAGAAAATGTTAATATATAAGCAATATAGTAATTGAGTTGAATAATTAATGAATGAATTTAGAGGTTTTTATAGGAGGTAATGTGACCATTTGAATAGTAATGTGACTTTTGAGAATAATAACATGACTATTGGGAATAGTAAGCTGGCAATATGAATAGTAATTTCCCCAAAAAATAATATGGTTTGATATAAATAATTTTTAACATGATTAAATTATTCTAATATAAACATTATAACTCAAATAGATAAATATAATCACTAAAAAACTCAAATAAACGATATGAAATTTTTTATTATATTATTTTTTAATGTATTTCAAAAAAATATTATTTTTTTATTAAATTTGTAATTACATATTTTATAGGTTTATTGTGATAAAATTAATATCATCTTTGAAATAATCATGTAAAAATTATCCAAGGTTATTTTTTGGAACATTATATTTATCATCTTTGAGGATCCAGGGTGTTCGCGAAGATCAACATGAGATCTGGATATCATCAATTGCGCGTCAGACCATCAGATATACCTATTATAGCTTTCTGGAGTAGGTATGGTCTGCACGATTATTTGGTTATGTCGTTCGGTCTCACGGACGCCCCAGCAGTCTTCATGGCACTGATAAACAATGTTTTCCATCCTTACATGGATTCCTTCATGGTGGTTTTCGTGAATGATATCTTGGTGTACTCTCACACTCGACACGACCATGCTACCCATGTTGAGATCATATTGGGTACACTGAGAGAGCATTAGGTATATGTTAAGCTCTCTAAGTGACACTTCTGGATGGACGCGATTCACTTCCTGGGTCATGTCATCTTAGATACAGGAGTATCAGTTGACATAGAGAAGGTGATAGTGGTACTTACCTGGGGGAAACCAAAGAATGAATTATAGGTATAGTTATTCTTAGGACTGACTAGTTATTAAAGAAGGTTTATAAAGGACTTATCATGCTTGGAAGCTCTATTGACAGGCCTGACTAAGAATGGTGTAAGGTACTTTTGGTCAGAAACCTGTGATTCAGCCTTTCAGGAGGTGAATGGGACATTGACTTCAGCACTGATTCTAGTTTTACCAATTCCAGGAAAGAGTTATATAGTTTTTTGTGATGAATCTGGAATCGGGCTTGGAGCAGTGCTTATTCAGGAGGATTGTTTTGTTGCAAATGGATCTCAGCAGTTGAGACCACATGAGAACAACTATCCTATGCATGACCTGGAGTTGGCTGCTACTGTTCATGCATTGCATTATTGGAGACACTTTCATCTGGGAGAGCATTTTTTGCTATATACTGACCACAAGAGCCTCAAGTATATCTTCACGAAGTGTGACGTAAATCTAAGACATCGGAGGTGGGTCGAGAACCTATAGTCTTTAGACTTAGAGCTTGCTTATACGTCTGGGAAGGGAAATGTTGTGGCAGATGCACTGAGCAGGAGAACTCAGCTTCAGGCAGTTTGGGAGGCCGGGAACGAGTGGCAGCTTATAGCTCTATTCTCTAAGACCCATTTGGAGGTGCATGATAGACTGGGACAGACGGTTCTTTCTTCTATAGCCGTTAACTCCACTTTTCTGGATCGAGTATGAATAAGGAAACTATCCAACTGAGAAGGCCTAGTTCTATGGGAGGGTGTGTCAGATGGATACCCTACTATGTGGTGGATAGTGGGTGATGATGAGGTGTTAAATTTTTATGGTCACGTATGGGTTTCATCAGACATATGTGAGTAGCTGATGCAAACATTTCATGCTTCATCTTGGTCCGTTCATCCTGGTGTCACAAGGATGTTCTGAGACTTGCGTCGTCAGTATTGGTGGCAAGGTGTGAAGAAGGATGTGGCTGGTTTTGTTATGCGGTGCTCCACCTGTCAGAAGGTGAAGGCAGAACATCAGCAGCCAGTAGGGATTCAACAGTAGTGACCCATTCCTGAGTGGAAATGTAATGATGTCGTGATGGAGTTCGTGATAGGTTTACCAAGATCGCCTCGAGGGAATGATTCGGTTTGGGTTGTAGTAGACATGATCACGAATGTTGCACATTTATTACCTATCAAGGAGACCATCAGTGTGAATGATCTTGGGAGGCTGTACATCTTGGAGATTGTATGCTTACATGGGGTTCTGAGTTCTATCGTTTCTGATAGGGACGCCCTCCTTACTTCGCATTTCTGGTTGGGGCTATAGAGGGATTTGGGTACACAGGTACTTCTGAGTACAGCTTGCCATCCCCAAATAGATGGCGAGTCGGAGTGCATGATTCAGGTGCTAGAGGAGATGCTACGACCATGCGTCCTTGATTTTGGAAGTTCATGGGATAAACATATACCTCTAGAAGAGTTTTCCTATAATAATAGTTTTCAAGAAACTATTCAGATGGTACTTTATGAGGCATTGTACGGTAGGCCATGCCGATCACCCTTATGTTGGCTGGAGGCGAGAGAGGCAACTGTGCTGGGACCTCGTCTTGTTTAGGAGACCATAGAGCAGGTGGAGTTGATTTGGAACAGGATGGATGTTGCACAGTCTCGGCAGAAATCATATGCTGATCAACAGAGAAGACCCTTTAATTTGAGGTCGGAGATCAGGTTTTCTTATGTGTCACCCCGAGGTTGGTACATAAGAGGATTAAGAGATAGGGAAAGATTTGATTGAGATACGTCGAGTCTTTTTCAGTTCTGGAGAGAGTTGGGCCGGTTGCATATAGGTTGAAGTTACCTCAGAGGTATCATGCTATGCACGACGTCTTCCATGTTTCTCAGCTTCGGCGGTATTTCTCAGACCCATCTCATTTTTTTCAACCTGAGGAGGTTGAGCTAGAGCAGGATGCATTGTTCGAGGATCATCCTATTAGGATTGTTGATCATAGTGAAAAGGTAATTCATGGTCGGTTTATTCCTCTATTACGGGTGCTATGGTAGCATGGCCGTGTACATGACGAGACTTGGGAAAGGGAGGCCGACATGCGATCACAGTGGCTGGAGTTGTTTGAGGGTTCTTCTTCTACGCCTCGTTAGGGAAATTCGGGGATGAATTTATTTAAGGTGGGAAGTTTGTAATAACCCATATCATCGTTTTAGGCATGTTTTCCTATGCTGGTCATTTTTGAGAAAAAAGGGAAAATCTGTAAATTTTCAAAGTACACGGCGTGTAATTTATGAGTAGACGCCGTGTACTTTTCTTTAGTGTGAGGCCGTGTGCTAGCCATGTTTAGGCCACAAACATACCCATGTGGGGTGACGTGGAGGCCTCTTAAAGTGGAGTATGGAAAACTAAAGTACACACCATGTACTCTAAAAGTACATGTTGTGTACTTTTCTTTTTATTTCATTAATCGGACCGGGGTTGCGACTTAATGTTGTTTTCATCTTCTTCTCTGCCTAATTCTTCCAAGAGAATCCAAGGAGGTCGAATCTTCTCCGACCTACCGATCTATCACCGGCTATCTGAAACAAACACCAATAGTTGCAATAGAATCGCAACGGTGATTTCTCAGTTCTTCTTTGGACTTGTTTACTGATTCTTAATCTCGTGTGAGTTATCTGAGGTTGAACATTTTAGAAATTTTTGTAGATATACTCCATTCAAGGCAGATTCATAGGCTGAGGTTCAAGTATATCAATCTACAAGGATTGAGGTAGGTGTTTTGTTTCCATACGTTTAATATCCATGAGTTTTTGGAGCAAAAGTACCGGGTACCCATGTATTAGGTATCTCAGGTTAGGGTTTTGATCCTGTTTGTTATCTTCCTTAGATTGAATAAGTGCATGAGGTTATTAGATAATTAATAATTTATTGTTAGCATGTATGAGGATCACCCCATGGGTGTTTCCCCTTGTTTGGTTGTTTATCTCCATTTGGCTTAGGTTCCTTGTGAGGCAGACCTTGTTGCATTGATTGCTTGACTTCATATAGTTGATTGCTTGTATTGAATTCTTTTTATATGATTTTGATGCACTGTATCTATTATCCAAGTATTTTTTTGGACATAATTATGGCTGCTACGAATCGTTTATGTATTATTTATTTTACTCAGGGCTGTAGGAACCTGGTGTAGTTAGACCATACAGGGAATTGACGTTGAGTGCTTTCTCAAAGGGCCTGTTTAATTATTACTGTTACAAGACCATAAGGGTGATTGACTTTGTGCTCTCTCAGAGGGTCTAATAAATATCGAATCGAGACTAAAGGGGGAATTATAGGTAAGTGCTTCCTCAGAGAGTTTGTAGTATCACTACAAGACAATAGGGGGAATTGACGTTGAGTGCCTCCTCAGAGTGTCTTTGCCTTTGTTCGAATGCTTGACCATAAGGTCCTGCCCACATTATCCACCCAGAGGGTCATTGTAATAAATATTATTGGTTGGTTGTGATGAGTCTACCAAGAAAACAAACAAGATTGGGTTGGTACTGCTTGTAGTTTAGGTAGTCTGTTGAGATACTTGTTGTGTTACTTTCTATGCCTTTGGATTATAGATAATTATCTAGATTCATTAGTTGATGATTAAATGATTGAATTAAATTAATAATCAAATGTGAATGGAGAATTGTAGGATAGTTTACTTTAGTGTACCCTTGTTTCTCTACTGCATTTATTTCTATTACTTTTGTTATATTACTCACTGACAGTAGGGCACAGATCTTTTGGTGGTTGCCTACAGGGATTAGTATCACACCCTGTTTGGGTCCTGCTTTTCAGCTCAAACAGGTTATATGGTTGCAGGTGTGGATAGGGATTTCGGACCTTCTACCTCAGGTGCTTGATTGCTGGTTAGAGCTGGAGAGCATGGGACCAAGCTTAGGCTCGTGATGTTGCTACAGTTATTGTTTACTTTTGCAACATGGGTTTCAGTTGTATTTTAGAATGTTGTTTTGTTTACTCCTTTCCATAGACACATGTGTCATGCTGCATCATTATTATATTATACATTGCTTCCGCTTTTTAGTTTCATATGTCGTGTGCTGTTTACTGCTTCCACTATTGTTTATGTTATTTTCCTTCCGCTGCATACTTTACGAAATGAGGTCATAGTTTTCCTACGGACTCACCTAGGACCTCGCTACAAGTCGGCAGCCTCTGACGTTTGGGGAAACGCGCTTGAGGTCATGTGGCGAACCGGGTATGGGGCTCCAGTTCAGTGGCTTCAGATTCGGGTCGTTACAAAGATAATTTAATAATAATATAATTACATGTATTTAAAAATTGAAAATCTTATAAACAAAAAATTATATAATAACAATAATTTTCCTAAAAAATTAATATTTTAAACATAATTATTTTTATATTTATTATTATTATTATTATCAAAAATAATATATTAAAACAAATTATAATGGTCATATTTTATTTATTTCAAAATAATGTTCAAATTTAAATTTATATATTAAATATATATATTTCATTATATATTTATAAAATATATTCATTTTGAATATTGAAATAATTATAGTTATCTAAATATAATCAACTAAATATATTAATTATATAATACTCTTTTATATAAATGAGAAACATATTTTAAAAATACTATTTGTTTATAATTTTAAATAAAATATTTTTCTAAAAAAATATTAATATATTCAAAACATTTTATATTAAAACATATATTTATATAAATAATATAATTAAACTTATTTTTAAAAAAATACATTTATTTAATGAAAATAGTATTTTATGAAAAGTGATATATTATAATCATGAATAAAAAGTTATTTTGAATACACAAAATAATTTATTTTTATTAAAGTATTAATTAAAAAATCAAACCAAGTATTTAATTAAAATAAAAGTAATATTTGTATTTCTTTGGGTGTTAAATTATTCCCACCTTAAAAATAATTATTTCTTCACAATTAATTAATAAGACTCTGGAAAATTTTGATTTTTTCGATTCAAAATGAAGAAATATAAGACTGTTAATCTCTAAAATATTATATTATATCACCTAGATGACAACATATAATATTCAAAGTTGTCTAGGCCATTCCTCTGATACCGACTGTAAGAACCCGATCCCGATCGACCAGATCTGGCCCTTGGAAAAGCATTGTATTTTTTGTATAAAAATACATGTATAAATACATATCATCAAATACAATTGAGGATCTTTTTCCAGTCCAAGTTTTGGAGAATTTGAAACCACCATTGCATTTTCTCAAAATTGAACAAAATAAAACTACAATGTGTTTTCTCCAAAAATTAATGAACATAACTGATAAAACCCCTCATATTGTAAAAAAACATTTAAAATTTAGGTTATGTATTTAAAATTCATAGTACGGGGTCAAAAAACATGACTACTTAATAAATAATTTTCGTTTTAAAATATTTCAATAAAATACAGGCTTTAAATCATGAATTTAACATTTCTCATAACATGTCATCATCATTTTATTGATAGATTATGAAATATCCCTTAGCATAGACTTATGCTCATTATTAATAAACTTATTTAAAAAATTGAATTATAAAAATATATATACGCACATGAACAACAATGTATGAAATTAAATATATAGTTAAATAAGGAGCTACAAAATAATTCTATGACATTATAGGGGTGAAGATAAAAATTTACACATGAAATAATATATATTTAGAATTATACATGAAACTATGTCATTACTCATCCAAATCATAGATTTAAATCTTGAAATGTTAGATAAATTTGTAACATTTTCTTTATGGTTTGGAAACTAGGTATTAATCCTTATTTTTAAATGAATTTATATTAAATTATATATTTATATATTAAACATAAACCCATGAGCACTTGGAAATATACAACTGGTTAGTACTGGTTTATAAGAGTATAATAATTAGCCATGAATATTTTACTAGGTGAATAATTTCATGGAATATCACTTTCTATAATCATTATGAGGGAATGCATAATGGAGGACATCATACACATTCTATAAAGGCCTCATGCAAAGACCATACATAACCATTTTGTCACGGCCCTGTGCCCTGACCTAGTTTGTCTCACAAGACCTATCGACACATCAAGAGGTTGTGGTGGTCCTAAGTCCTCGCATAATAAGTAATATGCATTCCCCAAGTGTATAATAAAAATATGTCTTTGAATAAAAGTTTCCCAAACCACTTTGATTTATTTGAATCTTAGTCATGGTTGAAAAAGAAATTATTAAGTAATCCAAAGAGTCTCATACCATCTTAAAAACCTTAGTTCTTAATCCATATATTATTATAAAAATAGTCATCTCATACTTAAATTAATTTTCTTTATTTTCTTGTCATCAATAAAAGAAAAAATGAAATAGGTGAACCTTTAATAAAAAATTAGAATATTTTTTTGTCTTCTCAAAATAATCTTATACAATAAATAAATTAGTTTTACACATGAAATGATAAAATCATTCATAGTTTCATATAAAATGGTAAGGTTTATCCCATAATGTTGAGAAAACAAATGATTCAATAAATAAATTGGTTACACACATGAAATTATTATTTGTTTCATAATTTCACATAAAAAGATAAGGTTTGCCTCATGAAAATGTACACACATGTTGAATATAAAACGTTAAACAATAATTTGATATGTGTTAACTACCAATTAAAAATTTTATATAATTGAGAATGAATAACTATACCTATGATTATTATACATATATTTATATATATATATAATTATATATATATACTAATATATGTATTTGTCTGTGTGGTTTGTAATAATTACATTCTTCCAAAATTTTAAAACAAGAACCTTCTCATTTAGACACACCTATAAAGATGAATAATATATATGTAAATGTGTTTAATTTCATATAGTATTACACATATAGTTACGTATATGTATATCACCCTTATAAAAATATAATTAGAAAACTATGTATATAAATATGATTTTAGAAATAATTTTAATATTCACGAAATCCTTAACACATATATTTATATACTGAAAATATATAGTTGTGTATGTGTATATATGCCTTCACATACACCCATAAACACACACATACACACAAAAACACACCAAATCACAGACACAGACACATACACACACAAATATAAGTATTGGTAAAAGATCATTTCATGGTAATGAAATCACACCCTTAAAACATTAATTCTTTATAAATAAATGCATGAAAAATGGAGAATGCATATCATATAAGTAATTTATATTAGAATATAATAAAAATAGTATATATTTATATATATATATATAAATATTAATATACATAAACATGATTACAATTTTAAATGAAAATAATAAAATTGTACTTACATGATTGAGGAAGCTGAAGAGTAGAGGTAATCTTCTTCCTTCTTACAAACAGAAATCAAGGAGAGGTTTTGGTTCGAGTCTTCTATCCATAGAGGAGGCATTCTCCTGAACACTCTTATATTTATAAAAATAAATATGTTCCGAAATCTTCTCGAAGAAGCTGAGTGATTGCTATTATGATTAATTTTAAACACAACTAAACAAAGAACCACAACCACCGATTTATATTAATTTCATATTTTATTGATATCTATAAAATAATTATAATAATATATTTATCATTTTTTAGCATTCTTATAGGTCTCATTTCTTCCCCCTTAATCACGTTTCTCTCTTGTTATGAGTTACACAACTTACAGTATTTTATAAATTATGATAATTTTATATTTAAAATTATTATATTTTCTCTTGTTTTCTTTTTATGAGTCACGCTTCAATCAAGATGGCCATCATTACTCTTCTTTTTTTATTCTCCCATATTTTGTAACATTTTTAATTGTTTTTAAAAACTTTTTACAAATACAATAACATTTATATAAATAAAAATAAATTCAATTTTTTTATATAATTACTTATATTTAAAATAAAACATGTATATATTTTAATTATAAATTCATTTAGATATATAAATATATCTATATATTATTTTATAATATATATATATATATATGATTCTTTCTATTAATAATAAAAATCAATTAACATTTTTTATTCAATTTATATTTTAGGTGTATAACTTACTATTTTTCCTACATTTTGGTCTGAGAAAAAAAGGCAGGGCTCTCCTTTATTTTCTCAATATCTTTTTTTCTTGTTTTCATATTCCAAAATTTCTCTATCTTATATTAACGTTTTCAATCTTATTTTATTTTCCGTTACATTGAAGAGTCAATAAAATTAATATATTATTTTATTATATAATCATTACATGTTTGGTTTTCTTATTTTGACATTTTTTATTAATTTATATTTTTTTAGTTTATTTATTTAATGTTCCCACCATTTTAAAATATATATAGAAGAACCTGTGAATTTATTATTAAAACATTTTTTTATTATATATATTTATTTTTTCAAAAATATCTTAAAACAAAATCATTAGTATAATATCATATTTTTATAAAATATATTTTCTTAATTATAATAGTAAGAAATTTCTTTAAAATATTTTTTACACTTTATTATAATTATTTTCCAAATTAAAATATTATGATTAATGCCATCAAAATTAAATTAGGTATATATATCTCCATTTTATTATAAATGGATAAAATATAATAATTTTTTTATTCAAATAATATTATTTATTTAAATAATTTATTAATAATGAAATACTCATCCAAAAATATTATATAAATATACACTTTTAGATCAATTAATATTACTTTTTTTAAATTCATTTTAAAGGAAATAATATTTTATAATTTGGATTAAAAATATCTTTATAAAATATTTTATTAAAACCAATCTTGATTGGATTTAATTCAAAAGAAATCATTAAATAAATACTTATTAAATTAAAATACTGATGACATTTTTTAAACAAAAAACATAAAATTCTTATATATACATTATGTTAGTGTTTTTAAAAATATATAAAATTTGTTTTTTAATATAAATAATTCAATTACATTTTTTTCTTTAAAGCATAATCATGAATTTATATTATATATATATATAAATTTATTTTTGGATTATGCTATATATATTAATAATATTAAAAATATAATAAAAATCATTTTTATAATTTTAAATTTTTATAAAATATTATTATATTATATTTTCTTTTCAATCATTAATTGTTATTTTCAATTTTTCCAACACAATTCCTTCAACATTATCTATTCTTATCCCAATTCTGTCAAATGAAATCATTACTGTATTAATATTTTTAAACATTTCATCATTATACTCATTTTACCATTTTATCATATTACCATTTATTATTGTGTTATTTTATTTATTATAAAACATGTAACAGTTTATATATATATATATTATAGTAAATTAAAATAACATTTTTAGAATACATGTATTAAATTCATTTTTTATTAATATAAATACATTCATTTAAAATTTGAAAGTATTATAAACATAAAACTAATATAATTTATTATATTTAAAATTTAAACAATAATAAAAATTTTCCTAAAAAATTATTATTTTACCAATAACTATTTTTACTTTTATTATTGTAATCATCATCAATAAAATATTAAAGCAAATTATAATTGTCGTATTTTATTTATTTCAACATAATGTATAAAGTTTAATTAGTATCATAAATATATAAATTTCATTATATATATATATATGTAAAAAATAAATATTTTAAATTTTCAAAACAATATTAGTTATCTAAAAATAGTCATCAAAATATATTTATAATAAAATAATCTTCTAAATAAATTAATAAAACATTTTAAAAATACTAATTTTTTGTAATTTTAAGTAAAATTTTTTTCTCACAAAATAATAATATGTTTTAAACATCATGTATTGAAACATATTTTGAAATAAGGATTATAATATAACATATTTAAGGAAAAAAGAATATTTAGTGATAATAGTATTTGAGGAAATGTAATATTTTACAATCATGAATAAAAAATAATTTTGAATACAGAAAATAATTAAGTTTTATGGAATTATTAATTAAGAAAAAAAAAGTATTTAATTAATATATAAGTACAATTTAAATTTCATGGGGTGTTACAAGATATACCCAATGCATCATTCCGTACAAGATAAGGACGTTATTAATATATAGTAATTCCATTTTGAATTATTAATTCTTTCCACTATCTTTATGAACTTAATGAGTAGTGTCTTTAGATATTAACTTGGTTAGTTTGTTGTAGTATTTATGGATGATATTCTTATATATATTATGAGCAACTATGAACATGAAGATCACCTAAGTATTCTATTGGAGTTGTTAATGAATGATATGTTGTAGGAATAATTTAAAAATTATGGATTTTGGATTCAAGAAGTTTAAGTTTTCATTCAACTAATATGATGTGAAGGTATATCAATGGATCCATTAAAGACATGTGTTATTTAATTTTTTTCCAAACCAACCACTATGTCTAACATCCTTTGTTTTCTTGGTTTTTATAGATATTTTTATAATTATTTGAATAATTTATTTCAATTTTCTAAACTGATAACCAAGTTAACTAAGAAGGGATATTCATTCATTTGGATAGATTAATGTGAGGAAATCATCATGGAACTAAAGATAGGGTTATTCACCACGACTATTATTACATTACCCTATAATGGAGAAGTTTTTGTAATATATTATGATAAATAGAAGAAAGGATTAGGATTCATTCTTAGGAAGAATGATATAATTATCTCTTCTTCAAAGAAAATGTTTTTTATTCCTGTGAAAACATACCCAAATCATAATATAGATTTATCTACAATAATTTTTTCATTAATGATAAGAGGATTTTTATTATGGAAAAACATGTGATATATATATATAGATCATTAAATTTTAAATAATATATTTACTCAAAATTATAAAAAATTGTGTTATAGAATAAAGTTGGAGTTTATTAATGATTAATATTGTTAAAAAAAATACCAACATGGGGATGAGATCAAGGAGAAAAACATTATAAGTTAAAATGATCATAGAAGCTTATATCTGATGAGGATAAAAAAACATCTAGTATTTTTTAATTTCGATGGATGGATCTAGAAATATTGAATTTAAGAGAGAAATATTAGTTTTCCCAATTGAGTGTTCGTTCATCTAACCATGTGAGAATAAATGAAGTTCTAAATGAAGGTTTGGAACTGTAGTACACTGTTTGAATTTTTTTTGAGTTTATCCATGATTATGATGGAATGATAAGGTTCGATAACCATATATGTGTTTCATACAAACCAAATTTGGAGGATATATTGGTTGAGGCTCATGGTCCATAATTTTATATTCATCATTGATGTATAAAGAGTTGTATAGATTTAAAAGAGAACTTATGGAGGTAGAACATGTAAAGAGATATTTCAAAGTTTGTAAATTTATTATCAATATGTTAGTAGTTTAAGGGAGAGATAATATGTCTAAGGGTATATTATAACCATTACCCATACCAAAATGTAAATAGAAAAACATAACCATTGATTTTTTCATCATTTATTCAAAATTTTATAAAGGCCATAATTATATTTGGATTGTATGAGATCACCATATAAATTTTGAAAAATTAATTTCCATGAGATAAGATTTAACTCTTGATGATATTTCAAGAATATATATATATACAGTAACTAGTAAGGATTGAAAATTTATAAGATTCTATAGTTTTTGATTATGTTCATTGGTTTCCTGATAGGTTCTGGAAAATCCTTCTTGATGATCTGTATTTAATGTAGTGTTTTAGAAAATGCTATCATCCTTGGGTAGATAGTCAATCTCAGGGTAAAATTCAAAACATTGAGGATATGCTAAGATCAATTTTTGAGTATCTTTTAGATAGTAAAGATCAACATATTCATTTGGTCAATCTTTTTTACTACAATATCCTTCACTCAAGCATACAAATGGATTAATATGAATCATTATATGGAAATAAATAGGGACATCCAAAATTATGGCATAAAGTTAGAGAAAGAAGGATATTAATACATGATTTAGAAAAAAATGGTATATAATTCCAGATCAATTCAATAGAACATCAAGGCATATCAGAGTCAATATAAAAATTATGATGAAAATCATTGATGAGATCTACATTTTGAAGTCGGTGAGAAGTTATTTCAATGCTTTTCTCCAGGGAATAGGTTTTGGAGACTCAAATATAAAGGAAAAATGATCCCAAGTTATATTTTCCCATTTGATATTCTTTATTGATTAAAAAATTTAGCTTATCTCTTGGCTCTTCCCAAGAACCTCTCTTATGTTCGTGACATGTTCTATTTATCTCCCCTAAGAAAGTACATACCTAATCCTTCACTTGTACTACACTCTGAGGTTGCACATCTAAAACATGATCATTACAATAATGAATATTCATAAAAAATCTTGGATCATAGAGAAAAACTGAAACACATCAATACTACTCATCTGTTTAAAGTTTTCCTGAGGAATCAAAAATTCAAATAAGCTACATTGGATCCCTAGGATGTGATGACACAAAGATATACTCATTTTTTTGTATTAGAGTGGCCAAATTTCAGGGGTAAAATTCATTTCAATGGTGATTCAATGCGACACTCTAATATTTTAGAATATATTTCACTTTAAATACATTTTATTTCCTTGATAGAGTAATTTACATGCAACACCAATTTTAATCGATTCACAATATACAATTAGAATATTATTATTTAATATGATAGTTATCTCTTAACCATTAGATTGGTGAGTATGAGTAAAAATATTTAATTTTAAAAAAACATATGTTTAACTTATTTATAAAATAAATTCTTTTGTTATCAATTAAATAAAAAATAAAATAAAAACCATTTTAAAATAAAGGATATTATTTTATGAAAACTTTTTTATGCACATGATACATTTTTATCCAAATAAATTAAATTAATAACTATTTTTAAATTTTTTATATGAATTATATTAATTATATATTCAATAAAATTTTGTTACATTCATGTACTATTTTTCCTAGTAATGTGATAATAATAAATCAAATTATATTCATAAAAATATATTTTTGTAAAAAAATATTTTTGTTGTTTTTTGCGAACTTATTATAAAATGAATTTTTTGACACTTATATAAATAGAAATTTAAACAATGGATTCCATATATAGAATCAAGATCCATAATTTAGTTAATAGTCCCATTTTATTTTTAGGAACTACGAATGGTAATTGTGGTTAAATTTAACACCTCGATAAAGGGTAATTCTGGATATCTTAGGTTAAAACAAATATTATGGTAATCATTTATTATGTTAGTTCTCAGTGTATAAAGATAATTTGACCCTTATCACCATATAATTGATATTTAATTATATAAGGACACTTTTCCATAAACATTCTTTTATAATATTTAAAGGAAATAAACAAATTCCCCTCTTTTACTTTTGAATATATATTTTATGTTCACACACATACAAAAGAAAATTCTAAAAGAATATAAATAATTTTTTTTAATAATTAAATTATTTTCGTGATAGTAATTTATAAAAAATTATTATTTAATATTAATTTACCTTAAACTAATACTCAATGCCAACACAATATTTTATCAATCAATATAAAAACAATGATTTGAAAAATATTAAATATAATATAATGTTAGTGAGTTATAGTGTTTCGAAAATGTTATAGATGAATATAACATATTAGTGTAGTGTTAATGGAATATATTTTAACTTAATATTTTTCATGTTGTTTTGACAATAAAATTAAATATTTATTTTCAAAATTCACATTAATGATATTTTATCATAAATAATATTTTACTAATTATTTAAAATACAAAAAAAAATATGATCCGCCAATGGAATGTAATATGTTTTAAAATATCAACTATGGTCCATTTATTAGTCACTTTTTCATTTATTGTAGTATTTTAACCCTTTAATATTGAAATAGTTGTTATCATAGTGATGTTTAAAAATCATTAATGAAGGGGTTTGTAAAAAGGACAATGAATAAAAAGACCCCAAAAACAATATAAATTTCATTGGATGATGTTTTTTCAAACCTATTTTCATTTTCATCAAATTTATGTCTATTAGGAATCATTGTTATTTATAATGAATTCATTATATTTTGTACTTGCAATGAATTCCAAGAGTACCCCAACCATCACTTATAAAAGGGAACATATCCTTTCATTTATTTGCATGAAATTAATACATAAAGATAGAATAAACCCTAAAAAATTATATTTTAACCACCCCAATACATGAATTGGAGATTTCTATCTTCGTAAATGACCATTCAAAGAGTCCTTAAGAAATATTCTAAATGACATATTTCGAAGAAGTGGTAATCACCTTAACTGGTCCCCTTTTTTCATCTTCTTTTACATCTAACAAATCTATGGTATTTATCATTAAATCATATCATCATTATACTCAATAAAAAATTATTTTTATTATTAAACCATTATTATCAGCATAATTTCTCATCAAATGGGAAGTTAAATTACTGGTCGTCTATATACACTAATTTTGGTTTCCATGTAGTGATACAATTAATTTTTGATTAGCATAATTTTTTGATGTTTATTATGATAAGTATAATGTTTTTATATTATATTGGTTAAATAATTTCTATTTTTAATGTTAATATTATATCTACCTTATTACATTCTAGTCATTTTTAAAATGATAAGGTCACACGTCCATATGTGTGGACTACCACCTCCATGATGTGATGTGATTTTTTAAATATACCCTTTACATGGATGGTAAAAAAGATATATTTTATAAATATAAATGATTTATATTTATGTTCCATGGATCAAATAACAACGATGAAAGGGGGTGGAATCAGTAGTTCAATTTTTATATGTTTCAAAACGTTAATAAACATAGCCCCACTAACCTATTAAGATTTATTTCATTTTATACTATTATAAAGTACTCATGTAATAATGATAAGTGTAGAAAGTAAATAACACATGATTTACAAGGTCTTACCTCAGTGTGAGATCCTATATTTTTTCCATAGGCACACCCATGTGTCTATGGAAATTCACTAAAATGAAGAAGTGAGTTCAACTTGTTCCCCTACACATTATTATTCTTCATATTTCCAGATAAGAAATATTAGACTGACTCTTATTAGGTTATAATGTTTTCTCATAAAACAATTGTTCCAAACAAATGAATAAAGACTTTTTTGAATCAGTTTCACAAATTATTAGTCCGATTTTTCTGAGTTTGATCTTCTCATTACAGTAAATATGGTTCTAACTTTCCTCTCTCCTCAAAAAATCAAAGAAAACTACTTTTATATGATGGGAACTTTTCAATTGAAATTATCTATTACTCCACCTTTTCTAAGTGTGTGAATATTTAAAATGAACAAATGTTCTTAGAATTTATTTATAGGCCACATAAAAAACAAAGGTGGGAAACATGAAAAAGTGTTCTACTTCCTCAAATATCAAAACTCTAGAAATTTCTCACACTAAAACATTGAGTTTTACTTCGTCAAAACTCTTTAAATTTCATGGAGATTTATGTAAGATTTAACTTTAAGTTGTACTTCTTCAACTTTTTAAATAATTCTCAGTAAGATAATATAGAATCATGGTTTGTGTTTTATAAAAAATATGCTCAAAAATATGATTCATATTTTCTAAAAAACATACTCAGAAAAGTTGTTCCAATTTTTTAGAAAATAGGTTCTAATTTTCTAAAAAATCTATTTCCAAATTTCATAGAAATTTGATTATTATTTCATTTGAATAAAAGTTTGTATTTTAAGAAAACAATCGGATCCCAATTGCTCCGAAAATAAATTCACATTTTCTCATAAATCAGGTTACAAATTTCTCATAAATCATGTTCTAAATTTCTCATAAATTAGGTTTTAAATTTCATGGAAATGTGATTTTTGATTTCATCAGAAAATAGTTTTTAATTTTCTCAAAAAACATGTTCTGAATTTCTCATAATGGTTTTTCTAATTTTCTCAAAATTCATGTTATGAATTTCTTAGATATCAGGTTCTAAATTGAACATAAAAGTGTTTATGATATTCTTATAATTCAGGTTCTGAATTACTCAAAAATCAAGATCAAAATTGCAAATAAATGAGGTTCTAAATTTCTTATAAATCATGTTCTGAAATATTTAGAAATCATGTTCGTGTTTATACCAAATTATGGTTCTATTTTTTATAAAAATGATGCGGGATCCATTTTCAATCTTCCATTTTCTTATTATTATTCTTTCATTCATCTCCACCATTTCTGAAACTATTTTATCATTAATTTTTTCATGGTTTCTGATAACTTATTGATAATCAAATAATCTTCTGATCTTTTTTTGAATGTTTGAGAATCTTTCTATCTTCAGAATTTTCACCCTTCAACAAAATCGTCTTTCAAAAATATTTAGCAAAAAAATAATTCTTCTTTCACCATTATCATTCTTATGAAAATTATTTTTTTGCATCTTCATTCTTCTTGAGATAAGAAAACATTCTTATATAAATAATGTTGGTTTTCATCAAATAAAAAAACTTTCTTTTAGAAAAATTTTATCACAAAGGTACTTCAATATTCCCCTTTGGATTTATTGACAACCCTTGTGAGAAACTTTTCCAACTCTCAATTTCAAACAACTCATCTTTTGCATGTAATTTTATTTTTTTGTAATTTTATCAAAACATTGTCTTTCTCAAAAGAGAGTGTCCTCACACCATAGTACTGTATAAAGTAATGTTTTTTAAGGAACTCCATCACTTAGTGGAAAAAATTTTTGTGTCCATGTAAAGATAAATCCCCCTATATTTTATTATTCTCACAATCTGATATTTTATTTTGTCACATTTATTTTTGTACCCAAATTATTTGATAACCACAAATTCATATTCAAAAATATGAACATAGGGAAAACTTCTAAAATACCATAATGTTGGTATATTATCTCTCCCTTTCTTAACATATTCTAAAGCACCATGGGTGTCATTTATTATGTGGTTTAGGATGGCATGGGAGGAGGATAAACATTAAGTTTCATCCTCAATTCAACATACCATTTTTTCGATCTTCTTTTTGTAAAGATATCAAAAATATGATACTTCGTTAAAATATATTCATGAAAAACATCTCCAACAACAACTTTCTATTATATAAATTGAATCTTTATATCATTGTATTCTGATCTTAAATATTATAAATAATTCTTAAAAATATCAACAGAACTCTAATTTTCACAACGTATCTTTAATTGTTTAAAAACTTTTATTTTCAAATATTCCAATTGAACTTTAATCCACAACATTTGATTACATGAATGAGTAGATGAACCTTATTCAGATTCATATATATTCAATGTTACTAAAATTTTGTTCTTACTATTCCAACTCACACAATATTCACTGAGAATAAATGTTTCTCCTAAGGTCAAATTTATATTATTTTAATATCATACCCAATCAGTATCAGTATAAACATGAAAAATCTTCTAACATTAAATTTTTTATAACAACCCATGTACTTTTCTTCCTTTGACAGATATCAAAATCCTTTTTGTAGTTAACATAAGTGATTTTTTGAATTACATTAATACTTACCACATAAAGTCACGATATAAACAATATCATGCCTTTGAATGTGCAAGACAATGAAGACTTTCAGTCTACTTCTTAAAGTATTTCCGATTCACACTAATTTCAAATTCATCATTGATCAATTTATTCCTCACTGAAATAAGAGTTATTACTTCTTCTGATTCAACCATTCCAAACTTCTATAATAATTCACAGTCATACTTTTATTGAGATAGGAAAATGTGTCTTTCTTTTTTCTAAAATGGTATGACATAGATGGATGTTAATTCTCTCCAAAAACAATTTCATCATCACAAAAAAATATATCATCAACATAAACAATTATTATTAATGTTCAAGTGTCAAATCTTTTACATATAAGTCTCTATCAACTTATCCTTTAGAAATTTTTATCATTCTCACACATTTTTGAAGATTCAAGAAAAAGGAACGTTGTTCTTGTTTTATCCCATACAATGATTTCTTTAATTTAAAAACATTGGTTTCATTATCATCAAGTAAAAACCCACAAGGTTTCTCAAAGTAAACTTCTTCCTCAATATCACTGATTAATAATGTTGAATTTACATCCATCTAATAAAAATTATAATTCTAATAAGCATTCACTACGAGAAACATTTGGATCGTTTCTAGCCATGCAATAGTGGTAATGGTTTCATCAAAATCCACAACATCCACCTATGCGTATCCTTTAAAAAAGTATTTAATTTTTTTCACGAAACATTTCCATGATCATTTCATTCATTTCTATACACCCAATTGGTTCCGATAATATTTTTATTTTCTAGACTTGGAACAAGATCCCATATTTCATTCTTCCTAATCAGATCCAAATCTTCATTCATAGCATCCACTTATTTATTATATTGAATATCCACTAAAACTAATTCTGGTTCAACATTTGAGGTAAGTGAAGTTGAATTTTTAATATCCACTCCATTATAGTCCAAATTAAAGCCTTATGATTCCCAATAATGTTTTTGGATTCAACATGTTTTTTTAAAATAGGAAATCTTGTGGTTTATCTCCCAAAATCACATTCCTCAATACATGACTCATGTAAATCGTGATGAGGTTCTTTTGGTTAACATTCAGTATTTTTTTATTTTTCTAATGATTCATCCTCTAAATTCTCATCAAATATTTTTATGGAACATATATTTTAAATTGCCTTCACATCATATGAGTCTATAAAATTTGCAAAATGTTTTTTCTAACATTTGTAACATCTCCCATTTGGTGAATAACCCATGAATGTTCCTCCTTTATCATTCTCATCAACCGTTCCCAAAATTTAGATTTTTGAATTCGATAAAACATGGACATCCAAAAAATTTAATGTATTTCAATGAGGGTTTTTATTAGAAAACATTCCATAAAGGTTCATATTGGTTTCTGAACTCAATGAGAATCTATTTTGAACATGTACAGTAGTTCTAACAGATTCTCCAAAATAATTTTGAAATTTTTTATTCTGCAAACATACTTCTTCCCATTTTCAGAAATCTTCTATTATTCCTTTTTGATACTCAATTTTGTGGTAGAGTATAGAGAGCACTATATTAATATTTCATACAATGATTTCTTAGATAACATTAAAAATAATTTTTTTTGAATTCATTATCAGTATCTGGTCTCAAATTATTTATTGAAACCCACAATTATTTCTCAACATCTTTTATGAAGAATTTGATCATTTAAAAATCCTATAACTAGTGCTTAATGAAAATGATTTCTGTGATCGGAGTGAAATAGTCACTAAAAATTATAATGTATAAATCCAATTTATTTGGATTGATTTTTCATTATCCCACACAAATCGGA
Source organism: Viscum album (assembly GCA_963277665.1). Lineage (NCBI taxonomy): Eukaryota > Viridiplantae > Streptophyta > Magnoliopsida > Santalales > Viscaceae > Viscum > Viscum album. The sequence goes on from OY728140.1 coordinate 484,742,090, forward strand.
ATGAATAATCTCAAGTGGTCTTATAGATTGAATCTCAAATATATTATGACCTTTTTTTGTCATCATTCCATTCTGTAAAGTAATAAAAACATCTTGATCTATTTTTTCACCTCTGAAAAATTATGAACAACATAAACATTCGAATTTTTGTTCATACTTTTCTGACCAAGGTGCCCATTTGTTTAGCGTGATAATATGTTTTCAACTTCCACACACATGAAATGTGAGTTATTGAGTTCTCCAATTTGGAAAGGATTCCCGCTTGTTCTTTCTCATCTTGAAAAAATTTTCCCATGTTTTACACATTTGAAGATACAAGGATGATTTCTGAAGATAACTTATTTTCAATCATCATAGTGTTTAATTTCAAAAAGTATATTATGTTTTAACACATCAACAAGTAGAACATCACTGTAATATAATTTTTCATCTTCAATATCTTCCATTAGAATTCCTATATGTTTAAGGAACCATCATAACCCAAAGTAGCTTATCCCCCATCATGAAATTCAACATGCTTCAAATTTTAATATCACAATTTATATGTGAAGAACAACCATTATCAAGTATCCATGAATTTTCATTATTGGTTGGTTTTAGAGATGTCTCAAGAAAATCAGTTTCATCAACTTTCTTCTTTTCAGTTCCATTTTCCTTTAAGACATAAAAAATTTGTTCTAGGTGGAGTGTCATACAAATTTCAGCATGATGAATAGGCTGATCATACCGTCCACAAACATCTTCCAAAAATTCAAATTGATTCTTTGTTGGAAGGTTTCAAACATCATGAGAATTCACCATTCCTATCATTTGTGAGTTTGGAGAGTTTCTCATTATTCTATCACTATTTATTCCACTTTACTCAAACCATATTTTGGGTAGAGGTAACTGGTGCCAGAAATTATAAGCTATGTTCCCATAGATTCTAAATCAACTACAATAGCCTTAAAATATTGATTTTTTATTTGATAAATATGAATCTTTATAGAATCTTTGATGAGGATGGTAACTTCTTTTAGCTTTATAATACTCAGGATGTGGAACAACATTTATTTTGAGTGATTTGTTAATTTTTTTTGAGTTTATATGATTCTCACATCCTTTTTTTCACCCATGATTTCCTAATAATTTTCCATAACCTTAAATTTTATAAGAATCTGAAGAAACATTATTTTTTGTAAGAGAATATTTCACTTAATTCTCATAATGATCCTTCTCAACAATGTTAAAAGTATTATATTGTTTTTTATGTGGATTTATTGATGTTTTCATTCATCTTCATTAGAGTATTTTCAGACTCAAGATGTTTTTATTAAAACTTGTTAACATCTTATTCCTTATCTTCGAGATTCTTAATGATATCTTCAATCACCTTTCCCAGTTCAATATTTCTATTTTTATACTTTAAAATATCTGGAATGTATTGATCCTCCTACTTGATGACGTCTTTTCATCCATCAACGAATTCATAATGATATTTCTTCATTACTATAATTTCGTTATCGATAGATTTGTTTTTCTCAAGACAAGAAAGATGATTAGTTCTGAGATAATACTCTATATAAGATTTTTCACTACCTACTTCACTCACTGAGGAGAATTTTGTTTTCTCAACTTCTTCAATAAATGTTTTTAATATTTTTAAAATTTTATATTTAGAGGAATCATAATCTATTGAGTCTGATTTATCATTCTTACAGAACATACTTATTTTATTTCTGAAAAAATTTGTCATGAATTTATTTCAGTACTTCTCTTCTTTATCATTCTTTTTACACTTCTTCCTTCAAGGGTTTCCATCAGAATCTTCTCTATATTATCCAAATTTATTCTTGTGAAAATTCATAGAAACTGATTGATTCCACCACACACAAAACATTTTAGAGGAATTTTTTTCCACACATACCTCTTCGTCTTTGATAGTTCTTTTATATGAGTGACATGATTATATCATTAAACTATTTATATTCCTTATAATTAGACTCACAAGGATCGTCTTTCTTAACTTTAGAGATTTTCATATTTCTTATGGATTCAAAATCCATTTAATCTATTATTTTCTTCTTAAAGATCGTAGATTTCATTATTTCATAAGCAACATGGAATTTATGAAATTCATCAAGAAAAAATAATCTTTATCTTTAAAATTATAATTTTTTGAATCAAACCTACATAAAAAGTTTGTCATAAGTACTTTCACAATTGTAGAATATTCCAAGACATATGTAATTCCTCTGATATTGAAAATGATTTCATTTACTCAAGTGAGGTATTGATCAATAATTTCTCCATCGCTCATTCTGATATTTAGAGAATTATTATTATAGATTTGTATCTATGCTTCCATGACATTAGAATTCCCTTTAAAAACACATTAGAGCTTGTCCCACATACATTTTGTTGTTTTGAGACCCATCACCTTCTGATAAACATTCTATAATAAGGATATAAGGATTTAATTTGATGCATTTCCATCAAATAATATGTTTCTTTTATTAGTAACCATCAATGTAACACCATTATCATATGGTAGAAAACCAAGAGTATCAGTAACAAGATCTTTAAGGGCAATAGATAGGAGATAATAAATCATCCAATTTTTTAATCCATAATAATTATTTCCCTAAAATGTATGAATTAATTTACTATTGATAGAATTGATATTATCCATGATAACGATTCAACAATAGAACCTCCACTTGATCCCAATTAAAGTAAAAATTATTTAATACAAATGATATGGTTGGGGGGGTAATCAGTTTTTAACTTTTTATATGTTTCATAACATTATGAAACTTATCCCCAACAAACTATTATGATTTGTTTTCTTATCTACATTTAGAGAGAAATCATAAAAGTAATTAAATTATATAAATAAAACAAAATATGATTTAAAAGGTTCAACCTCAGTGTGAGAACCTACGACCTTTCCATATCCACTCCCATGGGTCTATGATAATCCACTAATATGAAGAAGTGAAAAAAAACATGTGCCAAATATCGTTAGACACCATTAATCTCCCAATAAAAAATAATGTATAGACTCCGATAAGTTTGAATTGTTTTATTATAAAATAATTAATCCATGAAAAAGAACAAAAATATTCTTTGAATATGAACAAAAAATGATCAGTTTGAATCCTCAATCCAATATAGCTTAGTCCGATCATCTAACTATGATAAATATGTTTCTAATTTTACTCTACTCAAATAGTCAAAGACAACTTCTACAATCCGGTGGGAAATTTTCACTTTGAATTATTCAATTCCCCACCTTTTGTGCATGTGTCAATGCTACAAATGTAATGATAATCTGATCATGTATATTTTGGCAACTCAAAAAACAAAGTGAGAAACATGATAAACATTCCCACTTCCTCAAATATCAAAAAATAGAAATCTTCCACATAAAACATGATCATTTCCATCATCAAACCTCTTTAATTTTCTTCAATATTTATATAAGATTTAACTTCTAGTTGGAAGTATTAAAATAATCAAATATATCTCATTACCATAATAATGAATCTTGATCTTGTTTTTTTGGAAACATGCTTAGAAATGTTGTTTATATTTTCTCAGAAACGAGCTCTGAAAACTAGTTCTGATTTAATTATAAAATATATTCCTATTTTATTCGAAATTAGGTTCTTAATTACATAAAAAATTGATTCTTATTTCTTCAGAAAAATGGTCTGATCTGTTCAGAAAAAAGGATCCAAGTTTCTCAGAAAAGTGGTTTCAATTTTCTCAAAAATGAGGTTCCGAATTTATCAAAAAGCAGGTACTGAATTCCAAGAAAAGTGAATCTAATTTTTTTCAAAAATCAAGTTCTAATTTTGTTATAAATTTTGTTCTGAATATTTCATAAGTCAATTTCAAAATTTCATATAAATTTGATTTCTATTTTTTAAGAAAACATGTTTCGATTTTTTTAGAAAATTTGTTTCGTGTAACTCAAAAAATTTGTTCGGGTTTTATGGAAATTAGGATCCACATTTTATAGAAATCATGTTCTAAATATAACAAAAATGGGTTCATATTTCCTTAGAAATAAGTGTTCAAATTTCTTAGAAATCAGGTTCCGAATTGCACATAAATTAGGTTTTTAATTGTTCAAAAATCATGTTATAAAATATTCATAAATTAGGTCCTGATATTTGTAGAATTGTGGTTCCATTTTTCAGAACAATGATGTAGGATAAGTTTTCCAGCATCAATTAAGTGATTCTGATTCTTTTAAACATCTCCTCCATTTCTTCAAAATTTGTTATCAGGAATATTTTCATGATTTGTGAGATCTTATTGATCATAAAATCATCATTATATTCTGTTTACAAAGCTTGGGAAACATTATATATTTTTAATTTTAACTCTTCAACAAAATTCTCTTTGAAAACTCTTGAGATACAAAAAACATATTCATTTAGAAACTTATTTGTTGAGTAAATACTTTCTCAGTAACATCATTCTTCCTAGATAACAAATACATTGTTATATGAAAAAGTTAGTTTTTATGAAATAAAAAAAATAGTGTTTAAAATAATTTAACAAAATGGTACATCATATATGATATAAAAATAAATCTATATGGGGGATTAATTATTTATCATTATTTTGTTCCATCTGTCCAAAAATGAAAATAGTATTCATGCGTACATAAGGCCTACCATCTCCATGAATGGTGAAATTAATTTTTTGAACCATAATTTTTGTGAATGAATATTATCATATATTTAATATATATCATATTTTATCATTTTTAACCTTATGGAGATGATGAAACCATAATCAAAGAACAATAACCAAAATATTCGAACAAATATTCTCATGAAAAATAAAACAGGTAACACACATAATCATTGATTTTAATAAGGAATAATTAATAAATGGAATTGAAATATTAAATATGAATCATATATGATATTGTAATTATAAAAATGATTATGTTATATTAATATAAAAATTTAAATATTATATATATGATTATAGATAACATTCAAAACTAGTGGTTGTTCAGGTAAGGTTTTTACGTTAAAACACATTGATTATCCAGATTGTTTTAGACTAAATTCTACTGATGAAATTTTATTCACTATATATCATAAAAAAATTATTTTTTACCCAATAGTTACTTCTTAAATGTCTTATTTTAATTTAATTTATTTCTCTTTAAAAACTCTTGAGAATAAAAGAATGTTTTTAAGGAAAACAAATTTATTTTAACCTTTGATTGAAAATCCTTTTTCATTCATGTCCATGTTTTATAAAAATATTCTAATGAATTTTTTTAATATTAAAAATTTATTTTTTAAATTTATTTTTACTATTTTTTGTATTATTACAATATATATTAAAACGAATATTCTTTTCATTCTTCAAATTGGGTTCTTTTTATTTATTTTACTTTTAATGTGAAAGGAATATTCAATTTAATTTATATAGAATGATCAAAACTTTCTTCGATCATGATAACTCAATTTTTTGAAGCCTTCTATGAAATTTTCTAAGGTTATTTTCAACTAAATTGATTTATTTTATAATTGGAAAATTTTTAGATTTAAAATAATTGGGTTTGATGTGAAATTTTTATATTCATTAAGAAACATAATAATTGATCTTTTAAAATTATTTTTCATCTATGGTGGGATCTTTTTATATTTTCTAATTTTTACTGAGGATATGATTCAATGATAAAATCCTTATTATTTCTATGTGTGGTTTGTGATTATGATTAAAATATTTTTATGAATCTTGTACCTTATTCACAGGTTACATTATGATGAAGTGATGAAATGTTTATGAAATCAATTTCTTTTCCATGGGTTATTCTATGATTAATTTTTTCTACATACTATTTGTTTTTCACAAGTTTTGATTTGATGAATATCATATGATCATGTAGAACATGTATGTATGATTTTTTTATGTGACGGATGGGACCAGAATTATATAAATATCAAACTCATTGGGTAAATATGGATATCTCTTGGGGTGAACAATATAGTAATAGGAGTAAACTATGTTTAGTAGGGGAATCTATATACTACAATAGATTTTGAATTAAACCATTAAAACTATGGTGGTTTTGGAAGTAAACCCAATTAAATATTATAGTCTTGGAAGTGATCCTTGAATACAGAGGAAATTAACATATATGTTTATGTGTATGCCACAAACTTGTGTGTTATGCGATTTTTATGAAACCATAGATCGTGTTTTTTGATTCTTTTATAATTACATTCATATTAACTACCAAGGGTTATGTCAAGAATCATTATTACAATCTATCCTATGAAAGGTATATTTTTAAAATTTGATGGTCTTGCTCTCAATACCATATTCTCATGTTATATTCTTGTGATCATCGATATCTCCATTTATTCCTTTGTTGATCATTGGGTTCACCCTTTATTATGATTTCTTTCCCCAGTTGATAAAGAATGTTATTATTTATGATATGTTTTAGAATGGTTTTAGTTGTGAAGAACCTCATTGGAGACGATATAGTTCACTTATGAACCAATTTTTTCATCCATGCATCCAATAATAGCAGACCTATAAAATTATATAATGGATTCTTATATAATATAATTAATATTCCTAAAATAAGATGTAACACATGTGTATTAAAAGTATGGGACATTGTCATTTCCTTTTGTGAGTGTTTCCTTTCTTTTCCTTGAATATGAAATTGATAATAAGAAAACTTTAGAGATTTTCTTAAAAAATGATATTTTATTTTTTATTGAGTTTAATCATGATGTATCCATAATAGAAGAAAGGAAATAGTTATTTATATTTTTATATAATATTTATTCCTTAAAAGTTTTCTCTTATATTTCCATGATATAATTTCATAACAATGCTCATGTTGGTGGTCAAATGGTCCCAAGTAAGAAGATGCCCTGATTATTGGATGATTATTAGGGGATTTAGATACAATATATATATACCTATATAATAATGATATCATTTAGTTTTTATTATCATGGTAAATATAAAATTTAAAGTTAAAGAATAATAAGGGATGGATATAAAGAAATTATATAGTATAAATAAACTATTATTATTTCTTAGTTCACCAGCTTGTGATAGTTAATTTTATAAAAATATATTATTTATATCATTAATAGGTTATTAAATATATTTCCTAGAACCTCATCCATATCATTGAAATTATATTTATCCACTAAACGCCTTCTTATATAGATATATAAATGGCCATAATGAAAAATGGAATACATCATTCCAGGCAGGTGGTTGTCCATATGTTCACATAGATAATGGTATCGTTTTCATAGAACATAAGGGTTAAGTAACCAATTTTATCATTTTATAATATTAAAAATGTTAAAAATATTAAAATTATACATCATATCACATTTTTATGTTGTCAAGATAGGTTTTCATGGAAAATGAATAGGTTATTTCATGAAGGCGGTAGATCACATATACCCACGTTTTACAATTTTTTTCTTAATGGGAATATGAAAAGGTGGTTAATTATTATACCGTTATTAAAAATAACATATAAATATACTATTAAAAACAATGTAATTAATTTATTGTGGTGTAATTTAATTTTAGGAATTACAAGTGCAAATAAAGAAATATAAATGAGAAAGGAGAGATTAGAAACGTATAGCAAACAACATGGATTATCTCTTTCATGAAGGGAGTTAAAACATTAATAGATGGTATTTTGGGAATAATATAACCACATTAAGGTTTATGTTAGTGTGTAGGAGATATTTTTGAATATTTTGAGCTGAATATAGTGGTTTTTATGAAAAGTGAGGAATGAAGATCCTCTTTTATATGTAAAACGAGATAAAATTTTACTTATTTCACAAAACATTAATAATGGAAAGTCACACTCAAGGAAATTGTATCAAAAATATATAAATGTTGGAGAGTAAAAGTGATATAGTCATGAATGGTCTCATAAACACATTCCCACACAATGTTTAAGAATATTTGTGGATATTTACTCTTATATTTTTACTAATTCCCTTTCTACTTTTATAACCATTACAACTTTTTACCTATATAACACATCATTTATGACAAAAAAAATAAAAATTTCATTATTATATAATATGGTACAATTAATTAAAAATTTTAAATAAATTTTATTTGAATAATTTTAAAAAAAAATTAAAATAAAAATATAAAATCACAATTATATAATGTATCAATATCAATTTATAGATAATAATTTTATATAATTTCTAAAAAATTAAATGTATGGTTGTAAAGTAGAAAAAAGATTTTTAAATTTGTAGAATAACATAAAAATTTATAATTTTTTTTGATGAAAATGGTTTTATAAATAAACAAATTATTTTTATAAAATAACAATGCCATTGAATTCAATGTATTTATAAAAACAATATATTGCACTATTCACCTAATTTTTTTATAAAAATTCTCAAAAAATCGTCTTATGATAATATTTATATGATGAAAAATCAAATGATGAGAGTTTTTTTGTATTAATGATATAAAATTTATAGATGATATTTTTAATTAAAAACATATTACACAGAGAAAACTTGTTTGTATAAGAAAAAGATTTTGTTATATTAACAATTATTTTCCCTATACATTAATAAGTAATATAGTATTAAATATTTATTCAATTGATCAATATTATTTTATTCCATCATAATAAAAATAGTTCTTTGAAATAAAATACCATTTTCTGGGAAATACATTTTTTTTGTAGGAAGTGAATTGATCTAAAATAAACCTTTTAAAAGAATAAACATCGATGACATATCTGTTAGGTTTGAGAGAGGTGATAGAAATGGAAATGATGGGGGTTGAATTTTATTTATATAAAACATTGATTATAGTATTAAATTAATTACAAAAAGTGATCAGTTCAACAAATAAATAATTCAGCCACTCCAATACAGGAAATGACAGAGAAAAGGAAATGACATAATGTAAAAGATTAACACATGAGGTTTTTATAGCAGTTTAGATCTAAATGATTCTATGTCTAATCATTACACACAAACCCTATGTATATAACCAACTATGGTAAATTACATTGGATGGATATTGATAAATATTACATCCACATTTTTCACACTAAGAGGCTCAACCCAATTACCTTTAATTTTATGGGTTTATAGAAAAACCCAACCTTTAACAGAAGAATACCAACCCTAATGTTTTACAGGATTAATCGTAACATATTTATTTAGTTTAGATATAACCTATTCGTTTATGCGTGAATACTTAACCTAGTAATTTACAGTTTCAAAAACCACCAATACTTTCATAGGCTCTATACCAACCTCTTCTATGTTACAGGTCAAGAGGAACTCCGTCTTATAATGGGGCAGACTAGACAGAGACTATTTATAGGAGTGGTCCTTCCTCTATTATTTTACGGGTTAAAAAAAATTGTCTTTTATGAGGATAGAATAAATTCTGACTCTTATAGGAGCAATCCATTCCACTTATATTTTACAGGTTAAGAGGAAACTGATATTCTAATGGGATATAATAAAATCAGTATTTTAAGGATATCGACCAAAACCAGATATACCTTTTGTTATGGTAGTGTAACCCCGTGCAATACACAATATGTGTGGAGAATAAAACCTAGAGATTTAATGTACAATTAAATAATAAAAAAGTTTCACCTAGGGAATGATTGTAGATGACAAAGCTGTATTTTTATTAGGTAAGGCACAATCCTTTCAAGATGTTGAAACAGTGATTATTGAGAATCTGGTACTTTATATCATCAAGTAGATGAACAGTGAAGCAATAGGACTCAATCAGAAACTATGAAGTATGATAAAGGAAGAGTAGAGTCATTTATACTATATATTTAGAAAATGATTTCGACTTTTAATCCACAAAAACAGTAATGTAAATTTTCTCTACTAAATATTCCATAAATCACTTCCATAAATTGTAACAAAAATGGAATCGTGTGGATGAATATATTAAATGAATGTTCATTTAATTCATACCGACGTGGGTCACAAAAGATAATATATAAAATTAAATTCACATTATAAAATAAAAACACATAATTATAATTAATATATTACTAAGGAATAATTATTATCAACATTAATGTCCCTTGGAAAACACCCATAATGCATGTGGAACAAACTTTTCACATTCTAGAAACATCTAATGTTGAACTCATTTTCTCAGGAAATAATCATTAAACATCAACCCATGTAATATGAATTTAATAGAACAATTTAAAATCATTTCATGTGGCTTTAAAATAATTAATAACTATTTATATAATAAAAAATCTTAACTACATCCACAGAAAACATACATGAAATAGAAAAGTGAAATGATACATAAAACATGTCATATTTCCATATTTTACGATATTCTATAGAAAATAAAAACTACACATAGGTATATTAAAATATGGGTTTAAAGTTGTATATTTATGTAGTTTATTTATATAGTTGAATCTACATAGATGAATCTATGTATGTAAATTCAAATCCCTGATTTCACAAATCCAATTTTGGAAAAATTGAAGACAACTTAACTAATAATGTTTCAAACATCCAATAGACCTCTAAAATAGATGAATCAGCTTAATCTCCAAATTTAATTGTATTTAGATAATTTTATATTATTTTCATATAATTAATAGTCCAATTAAAGAGACATCTACAACACAACATATCCTAAAAATACATCATAATAATTATTGTTGAAAACTTCAAAATTCTAACTTAAAATAGGATGTGAATTAAATATCAAATTTGTTTATATATATTTATATATATATATATATATATCCATTTAGATTTTAATTTCTTTTAATTAAATGATTATTAATTTTTCTAGAATTATAACATAATATGAATAAGTTAATTTTGAATATTTTACCCAATGTTATTGTGAAAAAATGAAATAATTTCACTCATGGTTGGTTCCATGGTAGGTTCTATGGTCATGTCACTTTGTTCATGCAGTAGGTTACCATGATCAAGTTACTTTGTTCACGTGGTTGTTTAAAATGGTTAGGTGATTTTTTTCATGAGGTACATTGAAAATGATAGGTAATTTTTTTCATGTGGTAGGCTGAAATAGTTAGTTGGATCCCATATTGTAGGAATATTTTGTTCATTTAGTAGTTGACATGATCTAGTGACATAGACAGTCGATAACAATATTATAGACACATTTTTTCTTGCATCCTATGGACATAATCAAGTGATAAGTTATTATTAATACAACATGATAGGTAATTTTTTATATTTGGTATGTTAGAACTGTCATTTGACTCCAATATGAAATATTCCAAACTTTTCCAAATTTTCAATTTTGAAACATTTCAAATTTTAGTTCTAGAATAAGTAAAATTATATTATAAGGCCAAAAATGACTTATTTTTCCTAGGATCACATACTTAAACTTACAAAACATGTTAAGAACTATCATAAACATAAAATAAATACATTTTATATAAAAAAACATTATAATATGATCATGATTGAACAAAATTCATATAATTCAGTACATTTATAGTTTTAATGGAAAAAAAATAAAGTTCTCTAATTATCAAATCTTAATGTTATTCAAGGAAAAATTAAACATTCGAAAATTATTATATAATTTCTAAAAAAATTATAAAATTTCAAAAACATCTTCCCCTTTCTGAAATAATAAAAAAAGGTATTGTTTTATTAGAATAATTCTTTTTTTGAAAGTAAAACATAAAATGTTAATTCCATTTAAATAAATAAACATTAGATAAAAAATGTATTCCATAACATTATCAAAAATTATTATTTAAAAACATATATCAAGGATCAACCAAAAAAAATAAATTTTCATTTTCAAAGTAGTTATCCAAAATGTTGTATTCATCATGCATTATATTAGACATTTTTTGAAAATATTAATCATAGACCCTGAATAAGAGATATGATTTAATGATATCTAAATGTCTTGAAAGTAAGATAAAATTAACTAGTATATATGATACGTCATAGAATAGTAATATAAAGTACAAATGTTTATAGAATTTTTTTAAAATTAATCAACAAAATCAATCCATATTTCACATATTTCAATATAAAATAAAATATTGCAGCATAAAAACATAAAAAAACTCCCCCTTAATTATATTTTAAATACCATTATCCATAAGTATAACAGAATAAAAATGTTTCTAAAGAATAAAACTAATTTTTTCCAACATAAAAAATATTTACATGATGATAATAGCTATCCAAGACACATTTTTAGGGAAAAATTTACCAAATTGAAATAATGGTTATCTACAATTTAATTGATGCATTTTATAATAACAGTAGTTAAATAATTTTAAAATTGAAATGAAAATATCATCCTCAATTACAGACTTCTTATAATAAATAAAGAGACTAAATTATTTATTTATATAATTCAAACATAGATATACTAATGAAGACAATTTTTAATAGAAAATATCATACTCAATAAATCATATTTTAAAATAGAACGTATTTGAATCATTAAAAAAATTTATACATTGTAAATTATTTCACAATTAAACTAAATATAATTTTAAAATTAATTAATAATAAATTATTATAGATGGAATAAATTTAATAATAAAAAACAATAATGTCTTCCCCTTTTTATTTATCTTATTTCTTTCTATAAAAATGTGTAGTTCATGAATATTTCAAATAATCTATAAAATATACAGATTTAATATTTTGAAAGATACACATGTAAAACTTTTGTATAATAGGTTCTAATAAGTAAAATCGCTAAGATTAATTTAGAATTAAGGAAAATAGTTACATCAACTAAATTTATACTTTCCTTTCTAAATTACAATATCAAAATATTATGTGTGTAATCTTAAATACAGGTGTGATCACTTATCCAAAAAACACACTTTAAGGATACAAGTATCCATAAAACATGTAGTAAGGAAATCAGTGAATTTTTGATGCATCCAAATGATAATATCATACAATTAAATTATAATTTATTTTTAAAATAGAATAATAACAATCCATATAAGAATATTTAAAACAATTAACTTTATTTCAACCAATAAAGATAATAATACCCATGTTTACTAATAAAAAGTAAAAAATAAAGAATAAAGAGTATGGTAGCATGGAAAAAGAATAATAGATATTCAATAATAGATAAAATTAAATATAAAAACTTATTATTTTTATTCCATCATTATAAGGATAAATATATAATTATATACATGTTGAACATAATAACCCAAATTTAAAAATTATATATATTTAAATAATGGATTTATTTTACATGAATATGAATAAATACCTTTAGGTAACTAAGTAGTAGATAGTTTGAAAGTTGGGCCTTGAAATCTGATTTATAGATAACTATCATTTTATGAAAAAATAGATTGAGTAATATTCAATGGAAAATTACAAGAATAATGACCAAAAAATATAATTAAAAAATAACATAAGAAATTAAAACTGACTTTCATTTCATAAAATTATTTATAAACATAATAGGAAAAATTAATCCCAAAAATATCCACTCCATTTATCATTACATTTTGTGAAATAAGTATTCTTTCCAAAATTAAAATTGAAAGTACATTTATTATAAATTATAATTTTCAAACAAAAATTTTGTTTTCTAACATTATATAATTCGTACTTTTTCCATCCATCTTCTTTTATTGAAACAATTTAAGACCATCAATACACTATTATTGTAAGTAAGAAACCATGTTTCTAAGATTTCCATTTTCTCTATTGAGTTTATTACATTTATCCTTAGAATTAGACATATCATACAAAAAAGAACATAATATATTTTCTTTATCTTCATTAATCTTTGAATGAAATTATTTTATCCTCTCATTTTCATCTTTGAGCATTGACATTTTAGAATCAATATTCTTTAATTAAATGGATAAATAATTTTTATTTTCTTTATCCCTTTCATATTTTTCGTTGAGTGACACATATATAGAAGTCATTTCTTCTATTTAAACATCATATGAATCAGATATTACCATTATATCTTCAATAAATGTCTCATCAATTATACATTTTATTGAAGCATGATAATCAAAACTAAAATTACTATAAATATTCATACTTGTCACATATGTATTTATAGATTTTCTAGTATATTAACCATTATTAGATGAATAAGAATGTGGAGGGGAAAATGTTACCTTAGAATAATTTTCCATAAATGTATCCTTACCAGTTTCTTTTGGAATTTCAACCTACTTCCACGAACATTCAATATTACTCCAAGTATTCAATGATTTATTTTCTTTCATCTTTGATTTTCTCATAATTTTATGATTTTTATAATTGGGATTACTATATCCTTTCTTCCTTTATCCATAAAAAAATATTGGAACAATATAAATTTAATTGTGAATTACCTTTAATGACACCCCATGAAAAATATTATTTCATTCTCATTTCATGATTGACACTCCTTTTCCATGTGTCTATAATTTCTGTAATTAGATCAAACAGATTTAATGGAATATCCTTATTTAAATATAGTTGTTTCTTGATGCCTAAAAATCTCATAAGAATTTTTATAACTAATTTTTTATAATAAATATTTCTAGTGAAAGAAAAACAAAGAATATTCATGATCCTATAATTAAGATCTTATTTTTTATCATCTTCTCCTTTCAAGTCATCCATATTGGATTATTTTAATTGATAAGATTTAATAAAAATATCCTAAAATAGATTATCAATTCTCTATAGATATGATTGTATCTGTGATTTGCAATTAGAATACATACTTCTATTGAAATTTGGTGGCAGTGTCGGATTCAAACAACATTTCATCATTAATATGTCCACTACTGAAAAATATATTTTCCATATTCTTCTAAAGTAGTATGATAAAAAGATATAATAATTAATCTTTATAATAAAATTATTCAAAATATATCATAAACAAGAAAACTATTGATTTTAATTATGAAGTAACTAACAATGTCAAAAACTAAATTTTATACAAAGGGTACTTACCTGATACTAGTTCTCACGTATCAAACACATCGGATAACAAAACTCATCCATATAAGATTCTAATTCTAATACCAATAGGTAGGTATTATAGAGTTGATGGAAATGGAAAAGAGGGGGTAAATCATATTTATTTAAAAAATTAATCAAAGTAAAAACTTAATAAGGGTAAAGTTATTAGTTTAGTAAATAATTATTTCAAAAAAAATGATATAATAAATGAGAGAAAAAATAAAATACAATAATGTAAATGATGAATATAATATATTTATTATATCATTTTGGATCTAAATGATCCCATTTATACTGACCATACAACAACCTGTTATATGGAACACATTATGGTGTATCACTAATGAAGGGGAGTGAGAACTCTTTATATTCACCTTTTTCATATTTGGGGGCTCAACCGAATTACACTTTATTCTATTGGTTAAGACAAGAACACATTATTTTATAGGATAAAACTAAACATATAATTTTATTGGCTCAATCCTATCAAATTTTATTTTTCAGGTTTAGATTGAAAAAAGTACTTTTTTGAGGGAAAACATAAACCATATTTTTACAGTTGCAGAACTAACCTAGAACTACACAAGATCATTCCTAACATAATCTATGTTATGAGTCAAGAGGATCACAGCCTTTTGAGAGGATAGAATAAACTAAGAATCATATTGGAGTGTTCCTTTTCTCTATTATTTAATATTTCGAAGGGATACTTGAATTTATAGGGAATATGCTAAACCCATTGTCATAAGGTAACATGATAAACCCATATGTACATTTATTTGTATTTTATAACCCCTTAAAGGACACACTTAGTGTTGAAAATATTGGTCATACAGTAACAACACATTGAAATAATAATTTTTTTAACTAGTGATTTTTTAGTTGATGAAGCAATCATTTGGGCCATGTAATATTCAATACCTTCAAGATATTGAAACAATGATGATTAGGTATCCTATAATTTACATTAGTATGTAGATGTACAATGAAACTCCATGACATAGTTGGGAACTATACATTATGAAATAGTAAAAAAATAGTCCCAACTATTGTGTACATATCATAATATTTAGAATATTTATGCACCAAAATAAAAAATTTATTTTTCCACTAAAAACTCTACAAATCTATTCCATTATTTCTTAAAATAAATAATTCACATAGAGGCACCATTTAATGAATGTGTATGAAATGCATACTCATGTGGGTCACATCAATAATTTTTAAAATTAAATTAATTTTTTTATAGTGATACTAAATTATTATAATTCATGTTGTTATAATAAAAAATTGCAATAAATATTAAATCCCCTAGGAAAAACTCCCATAAATCATGTGAGACAAATTGTTCATATTGAAACAACATTTAATATCGAATTTGTGTTTTCATGATATAAACCTTAAAGATCAACCCATATGAAAAGGGAATATCAAAAAAAATTAATATCTATTTAAATAGATTCTAAATAATTAATAAGTAATTATATGAAAAAAAAATATAACCATTATAAATGTACATCAAATGGAAATGTTAACTGATTTTTAAAAGAGAAAATATCTTTGTGTTTTTCAATATCAAATAAAAATAAATAACAGAAGTAGATAAATACAAAAATAAGTTTAAATTAGGATATTTATGTAGTTTATTCACATATGTGAATAAAAATGGAAGAATCTATGTTAGGAAATTCACATACCAGATTTAACATTTTCAATTATTGTAAAATTATAGATAGCTTAACAAAAAAAATATGCTTCAAATAGACCTTCAGAAAATATGAAGTTGCTTTATCTGTAGATTAATTATATCTATTTAATTTTTTATATTTCTTTATAATCAATGATAAATTTAATTTGACTTCAGAAAATATAGATATCATCAAAATATTTTAGAATATTTATTTTTGAAAACTTAAAAATTTAAAATGATAATTTTCAGTGCCTTTAATATATACTTTTTTTATTTGTATAAAACAATTCAGATTTCAATTTATTTTAATTAAATCATATATTTTGATCATATTTACAACTAAATAAGAATCACTTAATTTGGAGTTCACTGTCCAAATTTATAGTAAAAATACGTAACCTAATTTTACTAATGGTATGTTCCTTGGTAGGTTCCACAGTTAGGACATTTCGTTCATGTGGTAGGTTACCATAGTCAAGAAATTTTATTAATGTGGTAGGTTTACAAGGCGATATAATTTTGTTCATGTGGAAGGTTGACATAGTGAGGTATGTTTTTTCATGTTGTATGTTTACATAGTCATGTGACACTATCATTGGACTCTCATATGATAGGTAAATTTTTTTCATGCGGTCAGGTGACATAGAGAGGTGAAACTGTCAGTTGAATTCTATATGGTATGATCATTTTGTTCATTTAGTTAGGTGAAACTATGTGACTAAATAGTTAATTAAATCCCTCATTTTAGGAGAATTTTTCATGTGGTAGGTTAACAAGGGATTTTGACTCCCAAATGATAGGTTCCAGACTTTTCAAGATTTGAAAATTCCAAAATTTTCAAATTTTTGTAAAGTAATAAGTAAAATAATATTATGAGGTCGTAATTGAATTTTTATATAAGATGACTTCATGAAACATTTATAACATGTTATAAAATATCAAATAAAAAATATCTAAATACATTATAAATATATATATATTAATATATGATCATGATTAATCATACTTTATGTAATTCCAAATATTATCAAAACTTAAAGTGGTTCAAGGATCCACTCAATAGTATATATGAATATAAATATTATATTATATTTTCATCTAATACAAATTTCTATATACATAAAAAATTATGATATCTATGTATGAACTATGAATCAGATAATATCCATGATCCTGAAATTATATTATGAATGGTTTTTATCTAATTTTAATTACCCACGTTTAAATGGGTCTTACTCTAGGTAAAACCCTAGTGAAGCTACCTCAATTACAATCTCAAAAAAAAAAAGACTTCATAAGGATGAATTATACATTCATAATACATTTATTACAACTTTATCTATATATTTTTTATACAGTTATATCAATTTATACTAGCTAATTTAATGATTATGTTTTAGTAGTTCTATTTAATTGTCAAAATATATAAAGATTTTTATTTTTAGTTGGTATAGTAATTAAAACATGAAACATAATATGTTATTTATTTTGAGGAGAATATACAGGGAAACATCTATTTTTTATAATCCCCAAACTATGGGATAGTACAAATAGGGTTTGGTATCCCCATGAGGTCTAGGGTGTGATCTTATATTTGTTGAGTTACGTTCCTGAGTTAATGTTTATTCTTTTGATACATTGTATTTAAATATTATTTTTACATTAGAGTGTTTATATGAATGTACATATTGGTTTCTATTTAAGAATATATGTTCTTCTCTTATACTTTATCCTTGATTCAAGACCTGACTGATCTTTTGATGGTCCTTTTTAATTTTGTAGAATCCTACTAGCTATGTATATACCCACCAATTCATGGTATTATTTCAAACATGGTTAATGTATTTTTAAAATGTAACGATTAATGGTGAGGATCTTTGTGGCCCGAGTGTTGAAAATGAATAATAGTACTTTGTGGTGTCATTAACTTAGAATGCACTGTATCTTGGGAGAGTGTACCAGGACCCTCCTTTTATCAAATTGTAGTTAAGGTTTCCCTTTTTCTTGGGGTTTTTTCAATTATTCATTATTTATTATGTTTTACTATTCACCTATGGATCCTAGATGATATTTTATGTATTTATTTCATTTATCAATTTGTTCAATTATCAATAGAATTTTTTTAAATATTTGGTGGTTTTCTCTATGAAGAAGTACATTGGATAAGGCATCCAATTTGTGTGATATATCTACATGGTTCCAGTCACCAGCCCCTGACCTATTAAGGGTAGAATTGGGATTGAACACATAGATTATCACAATCCCTGATGGGGTGTTGATGAATTAGGTCTTTTCAATGTGTGATCAAAGTGAGTTTTCAATGGGAATGAGTTTGGAGATAAACATGTTGTTAGGTTAGCTTTTGGAATTTTTGGAAAATTTTTAAGGAATATCATGTTCATCTATCTTGCTAGTGAAACCACTAAAAGTGATACAAAAATAATATCCATTATCAAAAAATATAATAACCTAAATTTTGAAATGATTTATTGATATTGTAGTTTCATGGTGAAATGGTACATGAATCATATATAATTGGGTTACTGATTTTCCTTATTCTTCATAAGCCAGCTCACCTAATATTATCTTTTGAAAGTGGTTTGTATTGTTAATTTATCGGGTTCCACCTAATTGAAACATGGATAGGATCCCATGGCAAGGTTGTGATGGTGATCATTTAATTGATTAGTCCTCTATTTAAGGTCTGGATCATGATATGTTTTTTCCAAGCAGGGTAAGAGTTTTTTCACCACTAGTTGAGAAAAGGGTAGATCTACATACCTATATATTATAATTCGTTTCTATTTATATAGAAATACGATTATTAATGATATCTACAGTGGGTATGTGTATAGTTTGAAATTTTTTCATTCGTACTATTGGTGGATACTGATTAGGTTTTAATGTGATTTGGATCCATGTGTGGTAGAGAACTTTATAGAGTATGTGGTTTGAGTGTACTGTATTATCTGGACCCCTTTACACTAAATAGTGGTTTTTTGGGATTCCTTTTTAATTGATCAATGGGATGTTAGTGAATAATGGTAACAAGTATTCATGAATAGAAGACACTCCCCTAGAATATGTTTGATCACCTATTTTGGTTGGATTATTATCTTGAAACTCATTAATCTATAGCCATTTAAAAGATTCAAGAGATTCATTTTGGTGGCATAAAAATTGAAATTTAAATGTAGAGATAAAAATAACTCTCATGATACTCCCTTTATTTGAGCCATGATGTTTTATTCTATTCAAGTAATTTTGAGTAGTGCATCCACATATAGGTCTAAGGAGGTGTAGTATCTATTTGCATTCTCACCTATGATTGGGTACTAGAAAGAGATTTATTAATGAAGTGATTCATGTATTTGTCTTGGAATATGTCATATATTATCCATTTTATATCATAATAATAGACTAAAATATTTTGTAGATATTGGTTTATATCATTATCTATACGTCTAAAATGTTTATATGTGGAAACTCTGATTGAGGGGATATAGTGATATAGAGGATAGTATTATATTTACCTGTTATGGTTCATGTCATATTGAAAGAGATTGCCTTAATTTAATCACTTTAATGTGTATAAAATCAGTCAATGAATAGACAACATCAAAGGTATAAATGTAACTAGGGGCCTCCTAGGGGTGGTAAGAATGGCCCTCTAGGAAATCACTAGAAGAGGGGCTAGTAGTTCCCTAGGATGAGGGGTTATAGGAGGTCAACATTATGATCCATGTATTTCACTAACACCCCTATGATCCCTATGCCAAGCTCCGTGGGTATGAATTCAAGGAAATAGTCAGTTGTAGGCTGTTAAGGGATAAAACCCGGAGTTCAAAAGTCATGTTTTGTAGAATAATCTATGAATTGTCCACTTTACTATAATTACTCATAAACATAAGGGTGATACATTCCGTAAAATCTTTAATCCTAATTAATGAACATTATATTTTAACAAATCCACTGTCCCTACCCATGTATCAGAGACTAAAACTATGAGTAACCCCATAATCATGAACATGTGCCTTTAGTGAGAACTCATGCTCAGTGGAGAGAGGTTTACATCAGATATCCTTCTAACTGCAATGAAACATTATGACGTCATCATTGGTTTAGAATTTCTAACTATACTCTATGATAAGATAAACTATATTATTCTATGTAAAAATTTCATTCAAGAAGGTAGGTTGTGGTTTTCTAATATGGGAAAGGTATTTTCAATTTAGATGGATATGGATATTACATTGAAATTTGTTGTCGATCACTCACTCATTAACAAGTTTAACCCATAGTTTAGTGGATTCACCAAACATTCATCTTCCAATAGTGGAAGAGTAGAAAATATATCTCTTCCCCATGGATTTCACAAGACCACATCCTCATTGGGAGTTTGACTTTTTTTATTGGCCTTCACCATTGAGCCTCACAAATATTTTTATGCAACATATTGTACATCCCTATTAAATCTCCGTGAGCTGAGAGTATAGTTGGAGGAACATAATGTGAACGGTTTTACCATGCCAAATTTCAAGCCTTAGGGAACTTTTATGTTGTTAATCAGGATGGTTTATAGAAATTTTTGCCTTTTGTGGACTATCACCACCTATATCGAGTGACCATAAAATGAAACCTATATCATGAGTTTAGGAATTTGTTTTCAGGATAAATATATAATTTGTTTTCTCAAAGTTCAATATCATGTTTGGATATCATCAAATGTGAGTTTTAGAGGAGGATATATGAAAAAATTATTTCCATCATTTTTATAGATAGTTTGAGTTCTTGGTGATTCCTTTCAATGTGAAATCCTCCATAGCTATTTTCATGGGACTCATGAATAGGTTCTTTAATCAATTCATAGATATGTTCTTTATATTTTCCATCAACGAAATAATCACTTTTTCAACATTAGAGGCTGAGTATGGGGAGCATATAAGTATAGTCCATGACATACTATGGGAGAATAAGATATATTAATAGCTTTTAATGAGACAGTTCTAGACTGAAGAGGATTAATTAATGGAGATGATTATCTAAATTGTTGTTGTATAAGAATATCACATAATTATTGGTGTTATACTATCATAGGAGCCACTCAATTGTGTTTTTTAGATGTATAAATTACTTGTATATGTTACGTAATACTAGATATTTGTGGTGGAATTATCTTGGATCATGGAATAATTGAATTGTTTAGTTTTAAAGGGGAAGAACATTGTTTGTTCGACGTGATGTTAGAGTTATTTTAAGAGATATAAAATATATTTTCTAGAACTTCTATATCGAGACTATAAGAGGAGGGACTAGAGTAAATGTAATTATTTGATATGAATGAAACTAGGATAATATATTTGTTTATATAGGGTTATTTTATGATTGACTAAATTTTTAGGAATTTTATATCACATGAGATGAATTAGGAATTAAATGAAATGGAGTTTGAAATAGTAGTGTTCTATATGGAAAAAATAAAGGAAAGACCTTCTTGGTGACTAGTTATTATTCCACTCAGATAACCAGATTGACAGGTATACATTTTTCGTGATAGAATTCAACTTGAGATAGAGGCTGTAAATAAATTTACAAAATATTATGTCTTCAGAGAGTCTATACATTAGAGAAATGATATGTTGTGGAATATTCCATTAGAAGAAATCCCACTCTTAACTTTGAGGCTTGGCATTAGAGAAAGTATCCTAATTGAGGTTATCCCCAATAGTTGAGGGTAGAATAGATTACCTCTAATAACTGGATATGAACACACTTATACATCATTGTATAATGTAGGTTCATCTTAGGGACATTGGTTTCTAGGAAATATGTGAACATATTTTTTCACATGATGAATGGGATAAGTTCTCATTAGGTGGTGAGCATACCATATTTTTTTAAGGCTGCAAAATAATATTAGTTGAAATTTTTGGGGAAGCAATAATGGAGATATAAATAGTTCCCTAGAAGGGGAATCCAAGAGTGGTGGGGATTTACAAAAATAAATTTTGGATGTTTTTTTGGGTAGGTATAAATAGATGTGAGGATGAAATAGTTTCTTTATGCTTCTACTATCAATAAGTAATGGTTGAGCATCATGTTCCCATAGGATTAGACCAACCCCTTGAGGTTTCAATGTGGATACAAGAAGGTATATAAACGGATGTTTATGGGAAATCCATGATTAGTGAGAGTTCAAGATTCAATCTTGGTGATTAAAGTCCAATTAACCATGTCTTACCATTTCATTTCCTTTCTTGAGTAGGTTCTACTAGATAGATTTGGATTCTTGTTTGTATTTTAAATAAATTGATTATATGGGTTTCTGTTGATGATTTTAATTAATTATTATTATTTATTAATATTCATATTTTTTAGGATTTCAAGTTTCCTTTGATACACAATTTCATATGACTATGGATTTCGAAAAATTATATATTTGTCTAATAAAAAAACAAACCAGTTCCTTAAGGATATATTGAAGACATTCCTATTGGAAATTTAATAGGGATTGGGGGTATTTTCAGTTGGAGGAATTTTCTTACAATAATTGTTATCACTGCATTATTATCTTATTTCATTATGGGATCTTTATGTGATACCTTCTAGGATACACCTATGATGAATGAAGGTGGTTGTGTCATCCATTTGGTGTTAAAATCTAGTGCAGTTGATGATAAAAAGGATGTGCTCATTCATGTTAGTATTAAGACAACATAAAGTTATTCAATGTACTATTTTCACTGTCAATGGAGGCTTGTAGAGTTTGACTATGGAGAAAATTTGTTCCTAAAAGTCTCAAAACAATGCATCTTGTGTATGTTTTTTATAGGAGGAAATCTTTCACCTATTTTAATCTTGTTGAGTGACTCCTTTCCATATCACATAATTAAATTTTATAAATATAAAATTATTCATTTACTCTATATAACATGAATGAAAAAATTTATTTTTCAATTAAACTACTTATAGAATAAAATACTGTGGATAATATTATTTATTAATTAAATTCTCAAATTATTTAGGTTTCATATGAAATAGTTTTTGAGAAATATCCATCTCATTATGAGTAGGATAAAAACTATATTCCAACATTTTTCTTCGTGTTAAATTTTACATACATATTAAAATAACTATTCTTACAGTTTAAGGATTGATCCTTATGGTGCTTCATCCTTACTCACATTGATTCTTACAACTTTAGACGTATAAAATCATTATTATAGTAGAAATGATACTTATTATTTTATATCTTATAATAAACATTAAATGATTCTTAATCTATTTATGATACCTGAACATAAAGGGATTACCTTTACATATATCATTAAATTCATGCTAATTCAAATTTTCATTCTCACCGAATTCATTTTCACGGATATAACCTGGTTTATGAAAATCATTCCTAATGTAGGAAAATGATTTCACATATATTTAGGCTTTTGAAATTCATAATTTTAGACAAAATAATGTTTATAAAATAACATAATTTTACTATGATTATGCTTATTCACATATGTGTTTATAAAAACTATATCGAAGAAGTTAAAATGATTCATATAGACTAAATACCTTGATTTTTTAAAAAATCACAGTAATTCTATTTACCTATATTTTATATTCGGATTCACTGAATTTATATATTATATGTTTTTTCAAATATATTTGTTTCTTAATTATCTTTTATATATTATAATTCTATATGAACAATATTGGGTTCATTTTTCGCATAACTAAAATCACAATAAAAAAAGAGGAAGCATGTTAAATAATAATTATGAATTATTATAAATTCATGATATTTGATATTAAATGTATTGAAATATAAAAATTGTTTGTTACCAGATTTATAATAATATTTTGTGGTCTTAAATATTGATTACGTATGGAATATATACTAAGATATATAGTAATTCACTCCCTAAAAAAATTTCCTTTGTACATCTTGGTATTGTGTTTTTAGATTATTGAAAAAAATCCATTTTAAAATAATGTTTCCTCATTTAAAACAGAATTAAATGTGATGTTTTATCTTGAAATGGACATGAAAAACATTTACATAGATCATTATTTTCGCATGTTCACCAAAAGAATCTCTAAATTAATAAATGTAATTACAAGAATATGTGAGTTTTTTTGTATATGTGTATGCATGAGATTATCATTTAAGAATATTTTTTAAATGAATAAAATATTTAAATTGATTTTGATATAAATAGTAAAATATATCATCATAGTAACTATTGTGGACATTTTAATTATTTTCTGATTTATAAATTTACAAATATAATTGAAACACTGTTTGATGGAATTCACTATAAATCATCATTACAACTTAATAGATCTCTATTACCTCAAAATTAAATTCTTTCTATTAAATCTAATATATTTTGTTATGTAATAATTTCAATTTTTTATATGGGAGAGTGTTTTGGATTATTATTTTACCTTTAAAGAAATGATCTTAGAGTAATGGTTTTTGTACCCCTACAAATGACATACCTAGGGTTATCCATATAAGAAAACAAATGTGGTCCTCAAATTATTCTGTATTCAATAAAATAATGTTTTTTTGGTTGGGTCATGGTAAAAATAAAGGCAAGTTTGGTTTTTTATCATTTTAAAATGAATATTCTAGATTGTTCCTCTACATGTTAAAAAGACTGGATAGGGTTCATGCCTTTATGTTTGAAAAAATAATTGTAAAAAATTATGATTCTTTTCAAAAGTCATTTCATTATATAGTGGGTATCACACTCACATGATGACAGTGTGAATAGAAGATGTGTTATATTTTTTATCCAAAAAATTATTAAAAAAATGTGTCTATTTTTCATTTTCTACCAGTTAATTAAATAACCTTTTATAATTAATTAAAATATTATAAAAGGGTAAATTTACCATCCTCTTGACTGTTAACACGTATGACATACTAGAAAAATTATTGGTATTTGATATTAAACCATGAAAATATAATTTTATTTACTTTATATTTTTATTTTATTTCTAAAAAAAATTATAGTCTTAACCATATAAGGAAAATATGCAATTGATATGGAAAGAAAAAGGTCAAATGATTTTTTCGTTCCATACAGACCGTCATTATTTAACAGAAATGGTTATGGATTTGGGATTTTTTGGAAGGAAACATATCGTTAATAGATAATTATTTACTATTGAAAACTCACGGCAAAAACATATAAAATCCTAGAGGATGATTGTGATAATATTACTCGTGTTGATGATTTGAAATATGTTTTTTATTAAAAAGTTCTGAACGTAATTTTGTTTATTATTAAATTGAATGTATTTAGTCACATTAGAACATGTAAAACCACACACAATATGTAGATAATATTAAAAAATAATCATTCTAGATCTAATAAAAATATTAGAACTAATTTTGTTGTGTTATTGATAGAATATCAGTATTTTGAAATAGGATTAATTTAAACTAAAAACCTTCTATTTCATTGATTTACTAGTATTCAAAATGAAATTAATTCAATAAAATAATAACTACTTAATATTTTTTTAGTTTATAGTGTTATAAGAGATCTGCCTAAAAAATGGCATCTGAAAATGGTGGCAAAAGATAAATGTTTTAATTATGAAGAATATTTTCCCTATGAGATTATTGGATTTTTACTATAATATGAGTTAAAATTTATTAGTGTGTATGAATATAAATTTAGTAAATAACACATTATTTGAAATAAAAAATAAATGTTACTACTTACTCCAATGATTTTAAATTATAATGAAATCATTAAGATAAGGAAATTAATTCTTCAAAAGGATGTTATAAAAGAAAAAAAGAAATATTTAAGAGGAACAATAGATTTTACTCTAGAGACAATCATAAAAAAACTAAAATTTTAATGATGAGTATGTTACAAAAGTAATCATCTATTAATATATATGAAATGGGAATAAAAAACCTAAATTACTAAATTTGAGAAGAATGAAAAAGAATAAGACTAAAAGAGAAATAGGGATTTGGAAGCATGATAGAGTAGTACTAAAGTCTTAGATTCTAGTAAATAATCTGGTTCTAAAAAAATAAAACAAATTGCGTAATAGATTATACAAATCAGTTATGTGACTCTAAAAACAACTCTTGAAATTATAATTATAAATAACATGGTATGGATGAATTATATTGTTAAACAATAATATTATAAAAAAGTTGTTTTAAAATTTTAAAATATACACAAAGAAATAATGAATATGTAGAATATAATTCTTAGTGAAACAAAATCAATCATGAAGAAAATATAAAATTATGAATTATTGCTTCTAGCTCTAATGATATAATTAGTAAATATTTTGAATTTATTAAAAATTAAAAAAATAAACTTATGGATTGTCTATATAAAAATTGAGGATAATGAAATAGAATTGAAAGAGGTTCTAGATAATAATTAAAATATAAAAAATTAGGATGAATGATCAAATAAATACCAATCCATATTTGTTTAGGGAAGGTAATTTTACGATAAAATGGAACGATTTTAAAAAATAAATAAAAAAATTATTTTAATGTCATGATAATCAATTACCTAAAATGATCTATTTTTTTAAGGTTCAAAAGAAAGTGGGTTTTCATTTCTATGTTTTACATGTTGAATAAAAGAAAACTATGAAAATTATTATTAAATGATATTTTAATAATATCTTTGTAAAATAAATTGACATCTAAATATTTATCCTTTAAATAAAAACTAAATAAACATTAAAAATAAATTTAGGTTTCTAATAAATTTTTTCCTAACTCGATTGGACTGAATCATTCATGGAGTATTTGTTTAAAAAAATTGATTTGTAGAATTTTTGTCCTAGAACTTTGTAAAATATAAATGGTACTAGTACAGTGGGTATTCTATAACTATTAAAATATATTCCTAAAACAATTTAACATTCAATAAATGTGGAGGTGGTAACGTTACTTTTCATTAAATAATAAACTTAAAGTAAAAGGATTTACTAAGGTTGGGGAGAATAATTTTTTCATCATATCAACTGTGTTTATGTCAAAATATTAAAGTATATCATGATAAATTTCTCAAAATAATGTGATGATAAAATATGTGAAAAATTTCAAAATGATACTTGTATTGTTTTTTTAAACATGAGTCGTTCATATTTTATGCCAATAAAAATGAATAAATATATATATATACTATCAATTTAACTAATCCAACTATATATAATATAATGTTCTTAAATTATATATAGATAGAGAATATATTATGGAATGTGAGAACTGGCCACAACAATTTTAGAATGTTTTACAACTTGTCCAGAAAATAAACATTTATATGGCAGCTCGAATTAAATCTAAACAACACCTACATTTATGGCTCATGTATGAAATGTAAACATCATGAAGAGTATTTAAAACTTATTAATAATGTAAAAACTATAACCCCTCTTAAATATATTCACCTTGATCTATTTTTCCATAAACCTACCATTAGTGTGGGTGTAAAAAGGTATGTTTTTATTCCTTATTACTGTAGAATATTTATATACATTTAGTTTCTTAATCCCAAATATGAAACATTATTTTTTTACTTATTATAGATTAATTAAAAATTATAATGTTTACATTATAATATCTACTATATGTGATAGCGTTTTATATTTATAGAATATATAATTTGATAAAATTGGGAAGAAAATGGT
The DNA here is from genome assembly GCA_963277665.1 of Viscum album. NCBI lineage: Eukaryota > Viridiplantae > Streptophyta > Magnoliopsida > Santalales > Viscaceae > Viscum > Viscum album. The sequence goes on from OY728140.1 coordinate 484,770,485, forward strand.
TGTTCTCAAAATGTTTAGCCCCTAAGACACCATAAAAATGCAGTTGATAGGGAAAAAGAACTTCACATGAAAGGTGTAGTTCAAAGATAAATAAATTTTAAAAAACATTTTATTTTTTATTATAATATTTGAATAAATATTTTCAGGTATAAAATGGATTTATTATAAGGTTTATTTTGAAGAAAATTCTTTATAAACATTGGGAAGTGAGAAACCAATATTTTGGTATTTTATAGTATTCAGTAGTAATTTTTATAGTATTAACAATATAGAATTAGGATATATATTTGATTAAAAGTTTTGTGAATCGATATTTTTGTAATAATCAAATTATATTAAATATTATAAGTTTTATATTAAAATGTCCATGAAAATTGAAGAAACAATATTTATTAAATTTCAACCAAATTGTTTAAATAAAAATAATGATGATTTATAAAATGTTGAAGTGGGTTATAGATATTAAAATATTAATGTTTTTTAGAATGAAAATTAAAATGAACATGTTAATATGGTGTGTAACCCATATAAAATAACATTTAAATAACATAGATTTCATCCTTCAAAAAAATATTTGAAATGACTTCTTGTGCATACAGACTAGAAATTCATTGATGTATGTTTGTGATCATTATAATTTTTTTCATATTAATTCATAAAATTATTATTAATGTTGTTACTAATTTTAACATAGTATTTTATATGTAATAATAGTCAAATGATTTTATAGAATTAAAATTTTATATATATTTATAATTATTATATATAAAACTAATAGGAAAAAATGGATCATTAGGAATAATCTTGATGAATATGTAAATATTGTTATGATAAGGCCATGTTTGATTCACAAGACTATTCCCAAGAAGAATGATTAGTATATATTAGAACATTTTTTCTTATATCATGGTTGAAATATATAATAATATTATCATCTTATGTGGATTTTAGTGGTCTTAGATCATTTTAAATGGATGTCCAAAGTGAATTTCTAAATGGATTTATTTTTAATGAAGTATATGATAAATATCCCATTGGTTGTTATAATTATACGTCTAATAATCATATTCTAAAACATTATAAATCTATTTATTGATATATGAATGTTCAAAGATATTGGAATAAAAGATTATGTAATTTTGTTTTGAAACGTTATTTATGTTAATGTAATTTGTCATATAAATTTTTATGATAAGAAAATCTATAAAGATATTTTGATTGTGTAAATATATGTGATTAATTTTATTTTTATATCTTGAAATGATACATTGTGTATAGAATTTACATAATTATTGACAATTGAATTTGATATTTTTCTTATGGGAAATTTAAAATACTTCTTTGGAAATCAAAATTATTGAAGGAATGATAGAATATTTATAAATAGATTAAATATATAAAGAAAATAATTAAATTATTTCATATTATTAGTTAAAAAATTTCAATCATCCCTCAGATAATTTCAGTTAAAATTGATTTTTATGAATCTATAAATTTAGTACATACTAAAAATTGAAGATGTATGATTAATAATTTACTATATTTTACTAAATTACATATTAGGTTTATATTTTTATCTTGTTTTTGGTATATATTTCATTATAATACCAATAAAATACATTTAAAATCAATAAAAATATGCATAAAAATGTTAATGGTTCATTTAACCATTGTTTATTTTATCGATATAATATTGACTTTGAGTTTAAAAGTTATTCCGGATCCATATTTAGTTTTTTTAAATGGATTTAAAAATAACCTTGTAATGTGTCACTTTCTAGGAAAAATATTAATTTATTATGTCTAAGATGATAAACTACTTATTTATTTCTATACTAAAGAGTAATAATGCTTTGATGATATATTTTATTATTTTAAATATACGTGGTTTAATAATTAGTCAACTTATTTTTGTTTTTTCATTATTAATTTTCCATTTTTTTATGAATACTCTTTTGTAATTTCTTTGTATATCACCCATAAAATTACATAAGAACCAATCATGTTGAAATTTTGTCATATTGTATTAGAAACCTTGTCTAAAATGTCCATAACCATTATCAATATGTTTTAACTAATGATCAACTAGCTAATATATTTTAGAAACCTTTATATTTTTCTAAATTATATAAAATAATGTTTGATCATAACATGATATATGTTAGAAGTAAATATTTATATTAATTTAGTTAATTTCAATTTAAATCATTTTGAAACTGTTTTATGGTCTGCATGTGTTTATAAAATGTCTAGTGTCTTTATTGTAATCTAATGTCAATCCACCATCTAAATACAACTTCAGGATTACAATATTATATTTTAATCCATCAATGTTATGACATATTGTGATATTTACTGAATAAATATAATTATACATCATGAATTTTATTGTTTACTAGCATGCAGATAAATATATTTTATTAGCTATAAAATAGGTAATATCTATTTTAAACATGATTTAATAGTAAGTGATTTAACAATTGTTTAAATTTAAAAAATTTTATATCATTTTATTCCTTTCATTTTAAAAAATTATTTTGAGTGTCCTTGTTACATGGAAATATTTTTTATAAAGAATTATCATATAATTATACATGAATTTTAGTACATTTAAAATATGTATACATTTTTTGAAGATGGTATAGCTCAAAGAAGGTAAGAAATATTATATTAAGAGAGATTTTTCAAATTTTATATAACTGATTGTATTAGTTGATATGTATTTTATTTTAATTCGTTAACATTTTAAATGATTTATTATTATTTCATATTTTTCCTTACAGTTTTTATAATATATCTTAAATATGTTCTAAACATGGTAAAATTTTAGACCATAAACATGTTTTAAATAGATTCCTTCAAATTAATATTATTTATCAATGGTGGTTTTCAAATTATAATTATAGGGGATGAAATTTTAAATTTTTTATTAAAATATTATTTTATAATATGGGTGGATATATTTTAACAAATTTATATCATTTTCATAATACTTTAATAGGGATAATTTATAATATTTTATTCAAATTTTAATTACCAATAAGAGGGATATTCTTTAGTGACTCTTTTCCACTTCACTGAATTATATTATGATATCAAAAATATTTTTATTCTACTCCCACTAAAATGACTAAATAAATTTGTTTTAATCATCCACCAAATATAAAAGAAAATGTTAAAAGTAATTTTTTTATTGATTTATTTTTCATGTTCGTCATGTGTTTTATGATTTGATTTTGTTGAAAAATAAATCTCAATATGAGTCATCTTATAAGTTATATACTAAATTTTATATAATTGTTAAATGATATTTACACATTAATAGAATAATTATTTTGATTTTGTGATCAGTCTTTATGTTTTCCCATACTTGTGCATATTTATTCTTAGAGATTTAACCCTATATTTCTATTCTTATGAAAACATCCATATGATTTTATGATTAAAAAATAACTCATACCATTGAAATTTTCCTTTTTGCATTCATATTTATTTATAAAATACAATGAAACATATTTTTCTTATGTTTCTTACATAGAATATGGTGACCTTTCTATATATCATGGAAATCATGCTTACACGCATTTTTACACATATACATTTTATGTTTACAGATAAAATTATATTTATGAAAACTGATCCTTATAAGAGGATGTTTCTTATATGTATCCATTTTTATATAAAAAAAATACTTACAAAATATTTCATAATATTTATTAATCATGGAACACTTTATTTATCTATAAATAAACATGTCATCTATTTTGACTCTCTTTTATATTTAGATTAACTACATATTTATATTACATTTTTTGTAGATAATTGTTTTCTAATTATGTTTTTATATTTTTTATTTTATATAAATATATTTTTTATGTTTTTATGGAAATTAAAATCAAATGTAAAAAAATGAATCATGTTTAATATTAAAATTACATTTCTGAATATTTTCAAGAGAAATTTTAAATTATTTAAATATGAATATTTTGTGTGAAATTATTTATGAGAGTATTATAAAGAATTTAATATTAACAATTTTGGTAATATTTACTAATGTATATAATTTAAACTTATTCTAATGAGTTCCAAAAAATATTTTTTTTAATTATTGTTAAAGTGAAGTCATTTGAAAATTATTGTTTCCCATTTTTTTAAAACTAAAAATGAAAAAGTATCATATAAATAAGAATTATAAAATATGAAGTATTTATTTTTATTCACAGTCATGTATACTTCTTCATGAAAATAAGAAATGAAACTTATAAAATATTTATGTTGCTATACATATGTCTATGCAAGAGATTATCATTTTTGGAGATGCTGCAAATGTGAAATACTATTAAAAGAGTTTTATAGAACCAATGAAATGTGACAACCCTACTTTTCTCAAACATATGACTCATTTTTTTAGTTTTAATCCTTTTTTCTCCAGTTAAATGTTTATCAAGGACTAAGGCAGGTCTCATAAGCATTTGAGGATTGGTTGGAGCTCGGTGTTCCATAAATTGGAAAACATGATTGGGCCTCATGGTTAGCACACAACTAGTGCTATCTGTGAGAAAACCATATGTGGAACCTATTTCATAGTAGATGCCACACAGTTTTTCTAAAAATTGGTGATCCAGGTTAAAACATATGCAGAATTGTCGGATTTTTTTTATAAATGAATTTCGCACGACTTTCGTAGGGTTAGGAAAACCCCGAACCTATCACATTTAAAGGGGGTCCTTGTATAATAGTGGTATAATGGTTAGTGGACTGGTTGGGAAACCATGAAACTGAATCGCGAACCCCTAATTTTTATGGTGATTTTACCAAATTACCATTAATTTTTTAATACCCATTTTCATTATTTTCATTCTTCCTCTAATAAACATCCCCATGATTCTCCTCTAAGGGATATCTATCTTCACCTCATATTGGGATCTCAATAAATACTACATTTGGAATTTGATCGAACTACTTTCAAAAGAATTGAATCGAAAATGGTAAGATACCTCTTCCCCTTGCTTCCTTTTTTTGTTCATCTTCATAATACTTGCACTATTTTGGACCGATATTATATACCTAATTTTTTGGGCATGAGACCATTCTTCTATTTTCCTTTATTCATATTTGAATAATAGTTCAATAATAGATGACTGGTCATATAATAACATAAGGTATGTGGTCTAGAAATTATATCCCAGTTTTGTTTTGTTTTTTATATCATTTTTTGATGTTGCACAAGTTATAATTTTTCACGTATTTCAATAAAATGTGTTGAACATATTTAATTAATTATGATATGTTTCATTTATCCCTTGGAAGATATTGAATGATTAAATTATTCAAACCACGTTGATTTCCACCCCTTGAATGTTCTAAATGGAATAACATTCTATTAAATAAAATTTTATGTTACCAAACACCATCTATGTGTTGGTATTGACTTTAAATTGGAATTTAAATGCTTAATTAATTAAATAAATTGATTTAATTCAAATGGAAGTATGAGGAATGTACACACCATATTCCATGTAGTTATGAAATAGAATTATATAAAGAGTCCACCTTTATTTGATTGTTCCATCTGACTATAAATATCTAGAGGTAAATAGTAATTTCTATTTTTATTAGTATTCCATTACTATTGGATTTTGAATAAAGGATAAGGGTTACATTGAGCAAAGAGTTTCATTCTCCCATGCATTGGGTGTTGAGAATGACGTCTCACACTACTAAACTCATATCTAGATAAAGGTTATGACACTCCACATTACCTTGCTTCAGGTGATGGGAATGAAGATTCACCCCACCATTTAGGGGGTAGGAAAGATGTCTCACATTCATATGAGATTCTGGGCTTGCGCACTTTTACTTGAGCCACTAATTGGACTAGTTATAGACACCATAGTTATATCACTGGTCCAGATAGCACCCATCATCCATGTATATGGATCTAAACATCCTCATGTATAGTGTACATATACATGTATACATATTATACATATTTTAATATATGATTACTATATATAGTATATATATCACACTCATTCCGAACTACACCAATGTTGGTAGATCCAGCAAGGTGTTTTATAAGAACCTGAGATGACTATTATTTATTATAAAGGAATTTTTTATTATTCATGTTAACTATACACTAAAATTTTATGTACACTGGTTGGATTATTTAAAAATATTAGTAGTGATAGCCTACTCAGCTTATTTTACACACTACTCCGGCCACCCTGGGATCTTGATTAGACCTTATGAATACATGTGTGGATACGGGAAAGAACCCTATCACAAATTCTCGATCATTTTCATTTATTGCATGATTATTTGGAGTAGAGGAAATTGAGTATCCTCATGATGTGAGTGGACTAGTTTTTTCATATTTATATATTTTGATATATCATGTTTTATATATATCTCCCCTTTATCCCCTACTTCACATTTTTATATAATCTTGACAAAACACCATTGTATATGACTCAACCTTTGGAAAACATGGAGGCACACTTAACGCTATATGACCCTCTGCCTCAAGGCACCGTTTTAGAGGATCTCACGTTTATATATCACAAATTTTTACAAGGGAATATTTTGTCTTCTGTCTTTCTATTTGGGTATTATAAAATATATTAGGAGGTAAGGGAATTTTGTAATAAGCATATTCGTATGAGTAGCTAAACCACATACTGGGGAAACCTGAATTACTTGGGTTGGGTAATTAGTGTTATTGTAGTTTACATGTTATAGTAAATATGATTTCATAATTGGGTGATGCACATGATTTGTGACATTATTATTATTAATGGTTTTGAAATAAGATTTACTTCCTAGCATATTAAGTAAAGCAATTAACATCTCATGCATCATCATAGGGATAATATTACTAATATTTAATGCATTTTCCATGTGATTATTACTTATTCTGTATATTTTATTATGGAATATATAATTCTGAATTGATTTATATATAGTAAAATGTGTTATCACTTCATAGAAGTTGAAATAATGGGATTAATTAATGTTCATACATCAATATTAATTTGTTTTTCATATATATATTGGTGATGACACCTTAATTAGACAATTCCATGTTGTGGATTCTGAACATACTAGTTCAAGGGACTGAAAAAACAATAGAGGATTGGGTTACATGAATTCCAAAGGTGATTCATGTAATAAAATTATTGATAAGACCTATTACATCCTCATATCAGATGTAGTTCTTAGGTTTCAGTTAAATGATGTTACAATTGAAATATATAAGAAGTATGGACAATAAAATTTGTAAATGGTGTTGTATTTAACTACAACATGAATATATATATATTATATAAAAAATGTTATGAAGTTAAATGAATTTAAACTTCTAAATGAAATGTTTACCACTAAATAGGGATTCCAATTTCAATTTAATGGTTTATTACTCTATACCATTCAATGGACACTTTATATAATTAATCCTCTATCATCGGATATGAAACAGGACCCAAAACCATCCTTAGTAGTAGTTAATTCGGGTTTTTTTAGGTTTCTTATTTCCTGTTATGGATTTCAATTTTTCATGGACCTATATTTAAAAGTAGGTAGAGGGGTGTAATATTATCTATGGGAAGGATGTGTATCTATCCTATTATATATCAGTGATCATTCAAAATAATAAATTCTATTTTATTGAATTCATTTGGGATTGTATAATCATTCCACCTTGACAACCTCAAGTCGTTCCCCAAAAAGTTGGCGACGAACACACACTAGAGCTAGTGGGACATGATTAATACATGATACAACTTATATAAAACCTAATGGACCGCATGGGCACTGACTCACAATTTTGTGAGGGACTTATTTGTAGGATAAAGTATAAGAAATGTGTTTAGAAACATTACCTGATGATGTAAGTGTTTCCTTAGGAGTTTCAGTAGAAATATAATTCCATTTTCTGAGGGGATGGTGAACCTCATGCTGTTGATCGTGACTAGAGGCTATGATCTCCATATTCATGCCTCTACAGATGCCTCCAGAGTAGAGGGTCAAGATTTCTATCTATATTACACATGGTTATTGCATGTTATGGTGGGATGATATTTTGTAGAAAGACTAACATCGATATATTATATGCATAGACTTCCATACAACCATTTAAAACTACTTTTTCCCCAATACAATGAGTGCTGACTGACTTAGTGAATTTATAAACCGATAGTAGTGAGTTGTGTCTTTCATGGTCTATTATACTCATTTTATTGATGTCGAATTGTTCAATTTGAATTTATCTTGAGTTTATCTTTGTACATGGAATTTATTTAAGGATGGGATGGTGTACACTATCTGATAATAGGTCAAAGTATTATAATTGAATACTATTTTAGATATGGTCAAATATGCCCTCATTATTATTTTGAATTTGATGGAAGTCGACAATGGAAGCTATGATGGTTCAGCACCCAGAATTGGTAGTGTTTATTGTAATGGTAGAAAGTGTTTCTTTAAGGTTTCTCATTGGGGTAGCTATTTTCAGGCATCTCATACTGATGTTTTCCTCATATCTCACCACAGAGGAAAATTAAGTCATATGAAAACCCAGTGTATGTAAGAACAAATTGAATGTAGAGGTTATGGATGGATGGGGAATATATAATGATTTTGTAGGAATATTCCATTAGTTTCTAGTGAGAGGTATTCTAAATCTACCCCACATTATGAATCTAACCGCTTATAATGAGGTGGTGGTCGGGGAAGAGGTAATCAGACATAGGACATGTCGTGCCCGCAAAGCAGTCCTACTCAAGGATGTTAGGAAGTGACTCATGGTCATGGTATAGGTTAGTTACACATAGTACAACTTAAGATGAAAGAAGTGAGTGTTTAACTATCTACATTTGGTGGTAAAGTTCTAATATACTATACTCTAGTTTGTTTTTTATTTTACATAGTCACATTACAATCATTTATATCTAAATAAATTATAGAGAGCCCGAGCATTGGGATAGTTTATTTCATTGGTGTGATGACTATTAATACCCCAATAGTTATCCATTGAGAAATAATTCCATGATTTCAGGATATTACCCATGATATAGGTAGATATATTTTCTTATATATTCTTTTCATACTTGAAACTAATGTGTTTTATGTAAGTAGTGGTATAGACTAGTTAGTTTCCTATCGATACCCAATTGATTTTTATTTCTTGAGTGTCATGTTTACTTCACCAGAGGTTGAAATACATATCCACAATAGAAAATGGAATTTCTATTGGTCTCGATATCGAATTGATAATCAAAGGCTGGGATGAGTAACAGAAAAGGTATCTAGTCTCTTCTTGGATGATCAATGAATACAAACTACAATTTCCCCCCCATAGTGGATTATTTTTGGGATGTATTTCCTAATTATTTTTTTGGATACCTTCATTGAGAGAAGTAAAATTCATCACTCATATAGTTTCAAGAGTAATTATACAATATATTCCTCTTATTAGTATGACACCTACAGATATTCTAGAGCTCCTAAAACATTTAGGATTCCTTAGAGCTAATGGTTTTATCAGAACAAGTACATCATCATGGGGTTCACCAGTCATTTAAAAAAACTAAACATGGTACCCTCATTATATCCATGGATTATTGATGGTTGAACCAAATTATATTAAACAATCAGTATCCACTTCCTCAAATAAATGTTGTTTTGATCATCTCCAAGGTCCTTGGGTTTTATCAAAGATCAATTCGAGGTCAGGCTATCACTAGGTGCATGTAATATCATCAGACATACCTCATATTACTTTCCAAAACAAGTATGTTCTTTATGAATATATAGATATTTCATTTGTCTCACAAATTTTATGGAATTTTTATAACTCTAATTAATCATATTTCCACCCTTTTATGGATTCTTTTGTCATTGTCTATGTAGATGATATGTTTGTGTATTCACATTTTCGACTTGTGCAGGGAAAAAATTGAGATCTTTTTTAATACACTGAGAGTGAACCATATTTATGATACACATAGTAAGTTCTACTTTTAGATTGAAAAAGTGAAGTTCTGGAGTTATATAATCTCACATTTTGGAGTATCGGTATACCTAGAAAATGTGATTTCTATAGTTTCCTAGGGGGAGACCAATAACATATTTGATATATATAGTTTCTTAGGGGATAGATAAGTATTACATATTATTAATCCAATATTTCTCACATATAGAAGTTTATCTTATGGTTGTGACATAGAAGGGTGTGAAATTGATATTGTTAGATTCCTATTAAGTATCCTTTCATGAGTTGAAGGGATGATTGAATTTAGTGCCTATCCTGATTCTTTTAGAGCTAAGAGGAAGATATATAGTTTATTATGTCACATCAAGCATCAGGTTGGGAGATTTCCTAATAAAAGAAGAGTGCAACATAATATACATGTCTCATCATTTGATACCATACATGTGCAATTTCCCTACACATGACCTCGAGCTAGAAGTTGTTGTATATGCTTTATGTTGTTTGGGAAATTTCTAACATGGGGAGAAATTTTTGTTGTCAATTTATCAAAAAATAATTAAGTGAATATTTAAACAACATGATATAAATATGAGGTAGCACAAATGGGTTGACTACCTATAATCCTTCGATTTCAAGATTACCTATATGCATGGAGAAAGAAATTTTTTAGATAATGCTTCGAGCTAAAAGACTTGAAAACAGAAATTTCATGTAATATTCTAAGAATTTATAAAATAATAAATTTTCATATCAAATAATATTTATAAATAAGATATTAATTTTACGTTAAAGGGTACAATTTTTACGATATTGTACTCGATACATAACAATAGTTTTTTCAAAAATATTACATTTCATAGAACATTGAGTTATATCAAAAGGTAATATAATATTAATATTATTATTTTAAATGATATTTAGCGCATAATCATTGTATTTTTGAGAATAAATAGAAATTACTAAAATATGATTAATCATTTTTGTTAAATGTTTTTACATTAGTCCAATAAATTTTAGACGCTTAAAATGAGAATGAATCCAATTTTACGCATGAAATACTCTATTATTTTTAAAAGACTATTTTACCTCCTTTTACTGGAGAACCATTTTTAAATCTAATTTTTTTTCAATTTTATATGTTCTACATGAAAAAATAATCTTCCTCTTTAGAGTCAAGACATAAAAAATTACATTGGTTGAAATTTTGGTATTTTTCTGATAAAATCCTTATTTTAATGAATAATGAAAAATAATACCTATGAATTTAGATCATTCTTTTCAAATAATTTATTTATATAGATATATTATATTTTTAATTCGTTTTAAAGTATAATGGTATTATGTTTTTATAAATTAATAAAATTTCTATCATTTTTACTGATTTCATATTCAAATTGGACATAAACAGAAGACAATATTTCGATAGTTTTTACTTATTAAAAACCTACTTTCTGGTTTTGACCACAACAATTAATTTTAATTTTTTTTTCAATTATGTGTTTTAAATTTGAAAAATGGAATCCATATTTTCAATCAGAAGTTCCAAAATTTGTAAATAAGTATCTTTAAGTTGTGGAAATTTTAAATAGAAACCTCAATAATTAATTTTTTTACCATGGTTAAACGATAAATCAGGTTTATTTTTATCGTGGCTTCTATTTTAGGACTCCATGGAGCCATTTGGGTGTGATAATTACATATTATAATAGTTAATTTAAATTGTAGATAAATATAACAAAAACATATATCATTTTACTTAAATGATTTTTTGTGCAATTATATAACTAATATCTTTGACTATGAATAAGAATTATATTTTTAAAAATATTTCTTAAATCATGGTATTTTATTTATAATTTTTATACAATATATAAATTAATATATTTATAACACATTGATGTTGAATTAATTACCTTATTAATGACCGAATAAATTTAATGATATTATTAATATGAAAATTAATTTAAATTGAAACTTTTGATGCCATACACGAATTTTATGGATTATTATAACATTTTATCATTGATTTAATGTATTTTTTTATAATAAATCATGTTTTTATGACATAAAAAATCAAATACTAAATAGTGTCAAAATTGACATAAATGTGTTTTTGAAACAAATATTATTTTATTAAATTATATAATAGTTATAAAAATATAAGAGCCAGCCAATTTACATAGATAATGTTACAAAAGACATCAATGATCAACTTTAGTTTCTCTATTATTTTTTAAAGTATTTATATTAACCATATTGTGTTGAAATACAAGAAGACATTGTAAGAGTTAATTTATTTAATGAAGTGTTAAAGAAAAATGATAAGGTTACATTTGTGACCTAAACATGTCTAAAACATATTTTTAGAGGATTTAGAACCATCCTAATATTATCTTCCACATATATCACTTTTTAACTTTTATAATTCTAAAATCAATAAATAATAAAATATTATTTTAAGACTTTCTAAAAGTTTCTCTCAACCCTCTTATTAAAGGACACCACATATACCCACTTACATACACCTATAAAGCCCCATGAATCATAAACAATATTCTCAAATAAGCTCACATTATACCCAATTTACTCCTTGATGCCTTATCTTGGGCAGAAGGCAACTCAAGTAATCCATTTGGTTCAAATCAAAAGGAGTTACTTGATTTAGAGGTAAAGTCTTATCTCAAGCTCCTTTAATTTGTTTTCTTTCTATAATACCCTAAACTATCTTTATTCAATTATTTTTTTAACATTAGTAGTATCTCTAATATACCAGAATGCTATTATGATCTTCATTAGACATAATCTTACACACACCTCCATCTAATGGATACAGAACATATTGTTTCTATGTACGGAGAACTATTGCCTCACAAAACGATGATTGTTCAATTTTATCCTACCTACTATCATAGGAAATATTATTATGAAAGTGTTTTTAAATATGATATATAATATATTTATATTGTATCTATTCTTCTTTAATTTTTATTTAAAAAATTCATTTATGCTTTTTTTTTGTTTAAATATGATAATTTTGTTTGAGAAAATATGGACTAGCACCCCGTCAAAACGATGAGACTCATTCCCATTATACATGGAACATATAAATTATGGATTCAATAAAAATATGACACATAAAAGAAAATAATATAATACTAGTATTATAATACACATTTATATCATTTTATTATTAATATTTTTATATTACAAAGAAATGAAGTAGAGTTTATGCATACGTATGACCTACCATCTCAATGAACGGTGCATTTAATTTCTCATCTAAAAGTATTATGGATATTATAAATACATACATACTTGATAAATATGATATTTAAATCATTAATAATATTCCAAAGATGATGGAATGTTGACTACATGGAAAATTTACATCAAAACAAGTTCATTTTTGACTCATGTACCGAATATCGATAAAACATCCGATATGAACTTATATAATTAATTAATTTTTATAATAGGGCAATAAGTGAGATAAAAACAATAATAAACTTTTAAAAACAATATCAAAAAATTATAAATGAACCTTAGTTTATTATTCAGGAACATAATGATTGTATTTGATAAGTCTGACTCAAGGTAAGGTACTTCATCTCAATATCCTTTTATTAAGGCATATTTTGATTTTATACACCACCTTATTTAATATGGTGTATAATAAAACCTTTTTTTTAATTTCATTAAAATGGAATCTTTTTTCTATGTATAGTTTTACTAAATGACAAAAATGAATGTTTTTAACATATGTGGTGATAACAAATCCTCTTCCACTGTAACTCTTATTTGATATTGGCCTTCCTTTAGAATCCTTAATGTTTTTAGGAGAAAAGAAATCCCTTATTCCCTTTTTGGGTGTTTTGGTATTAAAAAGTCATTGAATTTTGACTTACTATTTCAATATCTTGAAATTATTTCTTCGGTTTTAAAATCAAATTTAATGAGTGAAATGTTGATAATTTTAATCATTTATGTGTTATGATTATATAATCGTACTTGGGCATTTTATGGGTGGTTATGTGATATAACAAAGACGAGTGGTTACATGATAATCTAATGAAGGGTGGTTCCCTGATAAATGAAGGATGTGTGGTTATGTTATAACCTCCAATGAATTGGGTGTGGATGTCAGCTGAATGGCCATTCCATTTATTGATATGTGTGGAAGTCAACAGTAAGGTTATTACATTTAATTATTATTATTTCCCAAGAAACCTTTATTTATAATTAGATTAATTCTATAAAAAATATGGAAATTTTTTGGATATAAAAGTTTAATGAATGTGATTATATTCAGTTATGTGTTTTTTCTACTTCATAAAGGTAAAAGTATTAATTTATGATAATGTATTCATTGTTAAATGTTTTCATAAGAATAATAGTTTTCATTTTTATTTATCCTTTAATAAGATTTTTATATTCATCCCATGTTTTAAAATGTCTTTCAGCAGACCTAAAGAATAATTTAGTCAAGGTTGGGATCAAGGAAAATTCATGTGGTTTAAACAAGAAACTAACCTGGTTTCTTTTTAAAAAGGTTCTATTTTATGAAATATTCGATAGTGAATAGAAGAGTCTACATGTAATATTTAGGATTTTATGTATGATTTATGACCTAATTCTCCATACATCTACACATGAAAGGATCCTCAATGGGATTAAATGTCAAACTATTGACTTAACAAAAGATTATATAATTTTTAAGGCTCTAGCCATATAATTGAGGATGTTAGTAGTGAGTGGATGTTTATGGATTTTTTTTTCAAATATGCATGTTGAAATTTAGGAGGATCATGGGAATAAAATAATATAATCCATAGTAGTGAACTCTAACTTCTAAATATGTGAGAATCAGAAAAATATCATATTATGAGGTCTATGTCTTGAGGGAGAGTATCTTAGATGATGATTCATTATCAATTTAGACTATGTATGTGTATGACACCTTACATATTCATGGGTGTGTTTGGGTCCCAGATGATATCCAACATGAGTTTTTATAGGAATTTCATATCTCATTTTTTGTAGTATGTCCTGTTGTTACCAAGATATATTGGTTCTTATGGCTACAGAATTGGTGACATTTTATGAAGTGGTAGGTAATTGAATTTATCACTTGGGGATACATCTGTCTATAGGTGAAGGTATAACATTAACGGTTGGAAATAATTCTACAACTATTGTAAATTCCTGAGTAAAAATTGGATTATCACTCTATGTAATTCTTAATAGGTTTTCTGTGATTTCATTGAGGAAATTACATAGTTTCGATAGTTATTGATCATTTGATGATGATCAAACACTTATTTCTTGTTTGAAAGTCCTTCCCAGTATGAGATCTATAGAGGATATACATCAGGGTCATCATACCACATTATGGAGCTCCATGATATATCAGATTTGGTAGGGATGCACGATTTGCATCCTTGTTTTAGTAAGGGTATAGGAAGGCCTTGGGTACACAAGTTATTCCGGGCACAACCTATCTCATTCAGATAAATGGAAGAAAAAACACATGATTCAATTATTATAAGAGATGATATGTTAATGTTTACTAGAAATTAGGTGTTCCTGGAAGAAATATATATTCCTATTAGAGTACACATAAAATAATATCATTTAGGATATGATTTAGATGAATCCTTATAAGACCTTATATGGTATGGCATTCTAATCACCTCTGTTCTGGAAAAAGGTAGGGGATGTAATTCTTCCTGGACCAGATATTGTCTAGGAGACTTCATAGAAAGTCCATTTGATCATAAAGTAAATGTTAACAGTTTAGTCTGGACATAATTAATTTTTCAATCATCATCAATGTACTCTTGAGTTGGTGGTTGTGGATCATGTTTTCTTGAAAGTTTCTCCCAGGCTAGTCTATCGATGAATTTTGAGGTAGGTTAATCTTTTTCCTTGACTTGTTGGAGACTTTGATTTTTTGAAATGTATTATACTAGTGGCTTACATGATATAACATCACCATAGATACCAATATATGTTCAAATGGATTTAGCGTATCATATATTTTCTTTTAGTATCCATACCAATCACATGTTATCCAACATGATGAGGTTGAGTTGGAGGTGGGTTCTTATTTTGAGGAGTATCCAATTTATATCATAGTTCATAACATGAAGACTCCCTCAGGTAGGTCAGTTCCTTTAGTATGTGTGCTATGGTAGACTAGATGAGTACATGACCAGAGTTGAAAGTGAGAGGCTGACATCTTAGCCTAGTGTCCAATTATTTTCTCAAAATATCCCTCTTTACCATATTATGACCAACTAGGGGATGATCTCTTTAATGAGGGTAGGTTGTAATGACCTAGTTTTTACCCAAGGTAGAACCCATTTTTTTACTCTAATTTTTTTTCTCTTGGGAAATGTTCTGTAAGGCCTAAGGGTGTCCTTATCAGAGTTTGGGGATTGTTTTGATCAGGAAGATACTAAAATTAAAAAAATAGTGTCAGATGCATAGGTAGTGTATATTTAACGATAACTGTGAAGGGAACCTATTAAATAAGAGAGGCCTCAATGTTTATATATAGATGTGTGAGCTAAGGTGCTTCCCATGATGAATTAGAGACATTAGTGATAGAGGCATTATTTACAGATTGTGAATGGTTATAAAAAAAATGTTCCTTGCCCATAAAAAGTGGGTCCTTGGATAGTGGAGGCAGCAGGGTTGTCACATTGTTTGTTCAACCATGTGACCTAATTTTTTGGATGATTTTATCATGTTGCCTCTGAATTTTTTTAACCCCTAATATTTATTTTCCGTACCCTGCTAGATGATATCCCCTTGTTTCTACTTATGTGGAGCTCTCCCTTAACCTCCAATCAGGATATTGATAACTCCTACATCAAGAATCATACAATACCTCTATCAGTATTATTAGATCTACAACAATAATCTACCTAATCATATTCCATCATATCTTTTTTCATATTCTCATCTCTTGCGCCATTTTGGTGTGATATTATAGGACATATTTTCATGGAATTGGAACTATCTTCTAGTTTGTTTCTTTATTTTATGAATCAATGGCTGTTACTATATGAGGGGTCATCCAGAGACCTAAGGTAGGTTTTTTATTAATTATTCCACTTTGTTTTTGAAGTTTTAAAAAATTTTAATGAATCACCACATGCTATACATTTCAATACGTTGTGTTAAAAAGTGATAAAAATATATAATTAATTCTTTTATATTTAATTGCCCTCAATAGACTTTATTGAATGATTATAGGATGGTAACCCCTTTATTTTCACCCTCTTGGGTATGTTAATGAAACACCCTTATTTTACATAATTTTTTAAATAACCAAACACCATCTATGTGTTCCGATTTTCATGGAATTTGAATTTCCTTTCATAATAAATTAAATGCGTTGATATAAATTAAATATATGTGGGTTGAGAGGACATGGTAATTTTTATGTAATTATAATCTTGAATTATATAAACTATAAACCCCTAGTTGATTTTTTTCTTATGATTATAATTGTTTATAGGTAAACCCTCAGATCAATATTATTTGTATTTGATTATTATTGGATGGTGGAAAATAATTATGTGTTTTTTTGATCATGTCGTTTCATGATCCCTTATTATGGGTGTTGGGAATGACATGTCACACCTTTTAAATATTTTCTAGATGAAAGGAAATTTTCTATATTTTACCTTTCATTAGGTTTTGGGAATTATGACTCACCCCACCATATTGAGTAATTGGAAATACACCACTCATTCATATGAGGTGTAGATATTGCATCCTTTTTCTTGGTCGATTGTCTAATTAGACTAGTGATGGACGCTTGAGTCATTTCCTACGTCTGTATAACATGCAGTATCTTTGTACATGGATCTAAATATCCTCACGTAGAGTGTACATAAACATGTTTACATATTATATATATATATATATATATATATATCTATGATTACAAAAAATATTTTATATGGATCAAACACATTCTGGATTTTAATGATGTAGGTATAACCAACCATGTGTTCTATATGAACCAGAGTTGACTATTATTTATTAGTCAGTATTTTTTATTTTTCATTTTACCTATACACTACTATTTTATATACACTGTCTGTATTATATGGAGACACCATTGGTGGTGGAAAAGTTTTTTTATGTCAAACCATATTGTGGCATCCCTTGGTACCTGAGTAGACCTAATGAAATCATGTGTAGATAAGGTAAGGAACCCTATCAGGGATGCATGATCAATTGAACTTATATAATGGAGCATGGGAGCATATGACCGAGAGCATGGTCATGATTCTGGTGGTGAAATCTTTTTATCTTTTTTTATTTTTTATAGAATGTTGTATATGACAATCCCATGTGACCCATGATTTCCTTTTCTATATCATCATGGCATGAAATCATTTTTTAGGACCCATCTATGTTTTTTCAATTATTGTTACAATTTATTGGTTGTTTACTCTTTAGTAGTTCATTGTTTTTTTGTTTTCATAGTTCAATATATTTCATTATGCCTCTACTTAATATGTTTATTTATTATTATCATTTCTCCAATTTGATGTGTGGTGAAATATCTACACCATACTACCATATACCATATCATCAAGTTAGAATCCTCTAGCATATGGGGGTGTGCTCTTGAGGCCATGTGGCCCACCATCTAATGGCACTATTTTAGTGGATCTCTGGTCAAGTCGTTACATGAAACATATCATTAGAAGAACTAATGATGATATTATAATGATATTATAAAATATACATAAAAGTTGTTTTCTTGGGTTCTTTCAAAGGATGTGTAATATTTACTTCTTTGGTGCAACAGAGTGGCTAACCAAGGTTATCCCTCAAATTAGGAAGTAAATTTAACAACATATTAAAGGTATTTTAAAAATGAAATAAACTACCTTAAAACAACTAGTTAAATTGATGGGGGCTGTTTATCATTTATAATACTATATAAAGTATGTAGGAATTTTTTTTAATTTTATTTTGTTTATTGTTTTTGAAATGAGATTTTGAAAATTTAAGTATAATAATTTTTTTCTAAAATATTTTAATGGAGTAATTGATATAACTCTACCTATTAACCTATTATTAATCATTACTATTTTAATTAACATCTACTTAATTATAACCCCTACATTTTTAACCCTCTAAAACTATTGGAATTAACTTTACCACCAAGATGAAAATAGTTAAACCCTAGGATCACTTTAGAATGTGAAATCACAACACCTTTATTTGATTGTCATTATATGTCTTGCTTATGGTCAGTGTTAAATTATGACAAAAATCCATTCTGGAAATAAGGATAAATTTATTTTGGGGATTATATTTTGACTATACATATTTTTCCATAGTGGTTTTGTTTTACGGATTATGGTCGTGCTCTCACAATTCACAGAATCCTCAAATTCTTGTGTTTTGGGTAAATTGTCCAATTAAATTCTAAGTTTCATTTAAATTTAAAACTACATTAAGATATCATATTACTTGAATGAAAATATCTCATTGATTCAAAATAAACTACTGAATAATTTATGTGTTAGATCAATTACTAAAAATAACTACTCCTCCTTGGGTATTATAGTCATCATAGAATCCTTTTGGATTTGTAAATGTTGTGTAAAGGATATAACGTAATAACATTTCTACTATTGATTTCACAACGAAATATGAATATTAATAGAATAAGAAATTTAAAACTAAAAGAATAAATGGAATCGGAATGTAGAGTTTGTTGAAATAACAGCAATATTAAAATAAAGAAGAAGAAGATAAGAGCATTTTGGAGGAGATCCTAGAATGACCACTTCCCTCCTCAGCTGGTGAATTGAATTGAAAAAAAAACAAATTAATATCTTCTCCAAATCCTCTATAGCACATCTAATCCCCTCCAAATGTTAAAAATACAATTATAGAGTGGGAGGAGGCTAGGTTAAAAGTGGGTTCAATTGGGAATGGGGAAATTCAACCAAATATTTTATTCAAAGTTACACAACATATTTGACCTGAAAATATCATGAACCATATGTCCTTACAAAAGAAGGATTTTTGAAAACATTGGTGTGTGATATTATCTCAAAATGTGGGCTCAATACAAGCATAGATCAAGATGTTGTGACTAAAATAAATAATTGTGGTCCAATGTGGGGAGTGCATCCCTTCTTTGATTTCATAGACCTTTAACTCCAATATAATAAGTGATTTAGCTAACATGTCTTGAATGAATGTTGTATCCCATTAAGTTAGGAACACATTTACAAAATTTCAAGTTCAAATTATACATATAAAAAATATTTATGTCTAAATTACTATAGTTATCTTTAAAGTGTAAAACATTAAATTTCTTAAAATATTATAATGAATGGTCTAATCCAAAATATTTTATATATAAACCTATTTAACACAATTTGAGGAAATTATATCATTTCTTATCAATAAAATACTCAATATAATTTTCTTTAATCAACTCCACAACACTTACCCTTTTTCAATCCTTGGAAAAGTCACATATCATGTATTCCAAAAAAATTGTGAGAATATTTCCTTGTTCATATTCCTTAATCCAAAGTGAAAATATAGGAAATGTTATATTCCCCTCAAGAGTCAGTATCAATAAATTTAATATTTATTGTCTCATAAATTTTATCAAAATAAAATCCAATGATATTAATGGCACTAATCATGGAAAAACAAGTTATTAGTCCACCATGACAATAAATCCTCATATGTGTGAGGTCCAACTATTTAAAGATCATATCTACAAACTCTATTCATTATATTTAGTTGAAGTAAAATAATTATTATTACATAGTTTAATTCACCAAAACTGTTCTAAATTCCTTTTCAGTCAAATATCAAGACCAACTCTCCTATGCATTCCAAAAATTCAAACCTATAGCTGCCGACCTAGATATCCCAACGTGTTGTAAATTTCATAACTCCCCTATTTATTAAAAAATAAAGGTTTGATAGATTTTTTATTGGTTTTTAGAGGTTGAATAGATTTGTGATATCATTTACACATTCATAGGTATATTTGGTATAATAATGAAATTGATTTGAAGGGAAACGAACATATGAACCAATCAATGAAATGAGATGAATTTTCTAACCTAACTTGGATATAAATTTTATTGAGTAGGAAAATATTCCCAAGTCATGGTGGCATGAAAAATTTTATGGAGAAATCAATGACATAATTTAACCTAATGAAATATAAAAAATAATGGTGTCATAATCTAAAAGGTCTTATAATGATACAATATATCATGTCATCAATGAAATACATTTTTATAAAAACCCACCAATAATAATGAAATATTATTCATTCCTATCATGATGCTAAGGAATTTTGAAAACATGAATTTTTATACATTCTATATGTATATGAGAATGTTACATGACATGTGTTTTATTGAGTTTTTTTCGTTATTGATATTTTTTATTGAATTTTTCTCCAAAAACGTAACAAAAACACACACAAAACACACATATGAAAATCCTAAATATCTACCCCATAATGTAGTACCCTCGACCACACATAAAATATTGAATTTTCCTCAATATGAACCAATGAAATGATATGTGCACATGACATGTATAATTTTAAATAAGGAATGTAATATAAAAGTTAAAGGGTTGGGAACGACCAGATTTTTTCAAGGGATGATGGGGTCATGCACTATAATCAAATCAACTTCATCTGTTTGAAGTCCATCAAGTATTTCTTCAAATGTTTCCTATTAACTGCAGATATCCTTCCAGTGTACTCCTGAGTGATATCCACTTCTCCCTAAGGGAAAACATTAGATACAACATAAGGACCTAACCATCTGGAATGGAACTTATCAGGCATCATCATTATTCATGAATGGTAGAGTAGAAAATTCTATCATACAAGAAGCTCATTTTGTTTTATCATTCTATAATGAGATAATTTTTATATTTCCATTTATAGACTTGAGTTCTCATATTATGACAATAGAATATCCACAAACTATTGAATTTGAAGCTTTAGTTTAATGTCAGATTAGGCCAAGTCCGTGTTGTATTTATCTATAGCCATATTATATTGATGCTCTACTTACATGGGGTGATAACAGGCTTTCCCAAAAACAATCCAAAATGGTGATATACCAATGGGGGTATTGTGTTCTCTCATATAATTCCACAACACATCTTATAATATCTTTTTGAAAAAATTCTTATTGAGTAGCATAGTTTTTCCTAAAATTTATTCAAACTCATGATTTGGAACCTCATCTGGGCAATTTTGTGGGTGGTATGGTGTTGATGTTTTGTGTGTCACCTCATACTTATTATAGAGGGAAGCCAAATTCCAATTAAAAAATTATGTTTCTTGGTAACATCTGATATAATTTTTTACTCCAAACCTAAAAAACATTGGTGCTTTGAAAATGTCCACTACAATATGATAATAATCAGTCCTAGTGGCCATAGCCTCTACCCATTTTCTCACATAATCAACAGTGACCAAAATGTGTAAGAAACCTAAAATAACTTGAAAAATGACAAATAAAATCAATTCCACAAAAATAAAAAATCTCATAGAATTATATGGGTTGTTAGGGGAATCCTTTATCTCCATAAAATGATTCCAGTTTGTTTGTAATGTGAACATGATATAAAAACACATGAGCATCATGGAATAATATAGGATAATATAATATAGAGACAATGAATTTTGTAGATATTATTTGGGTTCCAAATTTTCCTATATATGAAAGTGTATGTCATAAATCTATAATAGACTCAAAATCATGATTAAGAATACAGCTCCTAATAAATTAACCACTACAAATGTTCTAGAGGTAGGGATTATCTGAAACATAAAATATTGACTCATCCATTAACTTTTAAACTTGTTGATTATTTAAATTTGGAGGAAATTAAGAGGAAACAAGGTAGTTACCTAAATCATAATACTAAGGATGTTGACCTAAGATGTAATAATGATGCTCATCAGGGATAATTTCTTGAAGTGGTACCTAGTCCAAGGTGTCAGCCTCTAATTTCTGATTAGTCCTACTCATGTGGTCTTCCACCAATGTTCGTGAACCCTTCTTATCCTTTATCTCAAAATAAAATCTTTGAAGGAGGAGCATCCATCAGATAAGCCTAGGATTCACATATGGATTCCTCAAAAGGTACCTCAAAACAACATATTCATAAAAACAACTACTTTGGTTCTCAATAAATATGAAAACAGTTATATAAATTAAATATGATGGAAAGAAACTCATTTTCTATTTTTCTATAGTTTTAATGGGCCTAATACAATGTCCTTGAAGCATAGGAAATCACATGTGAACGTCCCTCCACCCTATGTGATAATAAAACTCCATCTCTGATGTCTGAAGCATCACACATAATGTTAAATGGAATGTACCACTGTGGGAATTTTATGATTAGTGGAGTGGTCAGATGATTCTTTATCTCATCAAATGAGGTTTTACAAGAATCATCAAACAAAAAATTAGAATCCTTTTGGAGCAATTGTGACATAGGGAGAGTAACCTTACTTAAATCCTTAATAAACCACCAATAAAATCATAAATTCCGTATGATAGATCTAACATCATGTATACTTGAAGGATAGTGTAAGGATGAAATAATATCTATTTTAGATCTATCAGCCTCTATCCCATGTTTTGACAGTACATTCTGTAAGAAACTTCCATACTCTACCATGAAGTGACACATTTAAATGATAAAGATCATATTCTTCTAAATACAACGATACAATACCTTTCCCCAAATATATATACATTCATCAAATAAAAATCTATACAGTATAAAATCATCTATAAATACCTCCACAATGGTCTCAATGAAATTAGAAGAAATACACTCTATGCATATCTGGAAGGTACCTAGTGCATTGCATAGTCTATATGGAATCCTTTGGTAGGAAAATTTACCAAATGGACAAGTAAATGTTGTATTCTCCTAATACCATGGATCTATAAGAACCTAAAAATATCCCTAAGATCCCCCAAGAAATAATTATGTGTTTTCCTAGGTAGTCAGTCAAGCATTTGATCAATAAATGGGAGGGAGAAATATTCCTTGCGAGTGGATTGATTTAGTTTCCTATAATCAATACACTCATTCCAAATGTTTTCACCATTATGGGAATTAATTACACTATATCATTTAAAAAAAAGTAACACCACTTTTTTTGGGAAAAAATGAGTAGGACTCATCCACTAGGAATCTAAAATGAGATTAAGTATACATGTGTTGATAAAAGTTTCAATTTTTTTTAATAACTTCTAGATGTGTTGGATTCAGTCTCTTTTGTGGATGCCTACCTAATTTATCCTCATACTCTAGAAAATTTTATTCATGAAAATGATGGTTCTAATAATTGATATGTTATCCAAGGTCTAATCGATTTTGTTGATATTCTCAGAAAAATGTTTCAAAAAAACATCATCAAGTTAAAAAGGTAGATTATTATCAATGATAATAGGTAATATCTCTACATTTAATAAGTATGAGTCTTTGAAATTTATTGTAAATTACATGAGTTCCAATAAAGGAGGTGTTTTATTGATGAAGACATTAAAGGAATTAAAATATGAACACCATGAAAATTAGTACTAGAATATACATAATCAAAATCAGGGAATAATGCATCAAATCCATCGACATACACAATAACTGAGTCATAAT
The DNA here is from genome assembly GCA_963277665.1 of Viscum album. NCBI lineage: Eukaryota > Viridiplantae > Streptophyta > Magnoliopsida > Santalales > Viscaceae > Viscum > Viscum album. Next base: position 484,795,194 of record OY728140.1, read on the forward strand.
CACAGTGAACATGATCCAAATCATAATATAAATCCAATTCAAAATAAAAAATAAGAATGGATTTTTTATTATAAATAGATTATGAGGTTCTCTTAGACCAAAAAAATATATCCAATACTCATAATCACTATAAGAATAGGAAATTAAATAACCAGGGTTTTTTATTTGGTGGATTAAAATGAGAAATAACAGAAGTATAATAGTCCATTGAGAGGTACTTCATGGAGTCCATAACATTATATATCACAACATCATCTCAAAATTACATGGGATGATTACTCAAATGTATATTTATGATTGTTTCATAGTTTTTTGGAAGGGCCTACTTTTGATAATTACAACATGATAATTTACCTGGCCATCCTTTATGTTATGTACATAGAAGTATGCTATAAATATCATGTATCTTACCCAATAATGTACATCCTCATGGACTTCTAATGGATATTCAGTAGATATATTTTCCAAATGTACAACTACTCTCATTAGTTTCAACTCAGCAACCTATAAAGAAGAGAATACAGAGTGAGGAATCACATTTATAGAAGCACCTAAATAACATAAATCATCAAAAAAATGTAACTCCGTTATGGTTTATGGTATGGTGAATATTCTTATAAAATTTTACTTTGTTTCCATTGTTTGATTTAGTATAATTAGTTTTGTCACATTTCATCCAAGATTAATCCTCTCTTTTCTCTTGTTCTCTCTTCGATTGTTACAATGTTCTTTTAAGAACTTGAAATAACTCAGGATTTTATTAATGGATTAGATAATGGGGGTGTTTATCTCCACATTCCTAAACGTGTACAAAAATCTATTTTTACATAATCTCATCATCCAACTTCATGGTTTTTGCATCTATGTTTGGAAATGGAATGGGTTTAGGTGGAACATCCTCAATATTTTTCTTACATTTCTTTATGTACTTGGGTTTCTCATCAGTTCGTATAAAATGTGGCTTTTCTATGGATGAGGAGAATCTTGATGAAATGATATATGATGATAAATCTGTTATTTCCCACCCACTTTTAAATGTTATGGAACAAAAATTCCCTTTAGTATTTGGATTAGGTTGGTAAGGAATATTTCCTAGGTTCTTACTTACAAGTTCCAGGAGGGTTATGGAAAGGTGTCACATTTATGTCCTTAACTCCTTCAACTCCGATCCTTGACTCTTGAGATCATTCTGTCGATTAATAATTTTTTTTCAAAAGATAATCTATGTTATAATCTACCTCTAGTTGATAATACCCTTTTTGTTTTCTTATTGATGGTTGAGTTTAAAATCCCATTTGGTGTTGTTGGAAACCCTATTGGAAAGGAGGAGGCTACATGCATTTTTTTAAAAGGGGGACTTTGTTGTATTATAGATCAAAAGCTCCTATCAGAATGATCCTTCCACCATTGGTTATTTGTTAGAGAAAATTAATCACACATCTTATGGGTATGTGGTTTTTTTTTTCGGATGATATGGTCACTTATGGAATACTATTGTGCAATCCTCAGTCTCTTGTAGTTGGGGGAAATAATCAGGTTGTTTGTCTGTTTTGGTGAGGATTATATAAGGCCTCAAAGGAGTGGGATGAGATATATTTTTAGATATAGCAATCTACATCACCATAGTGTTCAATTCATCAAATTTAGTATCAATCGAATGATTTTCATGAGAATAAGCACATACCTGATATACTCATATAGCATTGGGTATACCTCGATCACCAAATTGTTGGGATTTTTGTGCCATTTTGAAGATAAACACTACGTAGCCACTATTGTATTTTACCAATTCACCTCTATCTGCAGCATCCACCATTCCCTTACCCATTTGTGTAATTCCTTCGTAGATGTACTAGATGATGAGTTTCTCACTAATTTGGTGATGTGGGTAGCTTTCACACAACATCTTGAATCTCTCCTAAAAGTCATACATTGAATACCCTCTGGATTTCATAATTCCTTAGATAACCTATTAAATGGATGTGGTCCTCAATGATGGAAAAAATATCTATATTAAAATATAATAAAAATTGATCCAACTTGTTACGTCTTCATGTTGTAAATAATAGATCTATTGTTTTTCAGTTCTATAAATTGAGAATGGGAAGGCTCTTAGTTTGATTTTATTTTCAGAGACATTTCTTGGTTTCAATATAGAGAATACCACATTAAATTATTTTAAATGTTTGTTTGAATCCTCCCTTTATAGGCCACAAAACATTAGAAGAAGGTGAATTAACACGTATTTCAAGTCGATGTTTGATTCAAGGGTTGGATAAGTAATTCAATTTGATTGATAGTTAATATTTGGTGAAACCAATTCTCAAATGGTTCTATTATGTTTATTGATATTTTTTATCCATTGATTCATGTCTTATATTGGATTCATATGTATTTCCAATTTTAGTGTTCCTAGAATGGATTAATTCTTTAACATGTTGAATGTTAAAACTTATCGTAGACTGAGACTACCTAATTCGATCCCTAATGGAATGTTAAATATCAGGGTCAAGATATAATAGATCATTGAGAGTAGGTCATGTCATAAATAAGAGGAAAATAAAAAGGAAATAGAGAAAAATATACTATAATAAAAAAATATTGGGATTATTTAAAAAATAAAAGAAGAAAAGGAAAAAATAAAACTTTATAAAGGGGAACAAAGAAAGAAAGAATAGAATAGAATAATAAAACGAAAATTTAAATAATTACCACAAATTAATTGTGAAAACTAACTTACTCCCAGAAAATAGTTCTCATTTAATAGGGACTTTCATGGGTTCTTTTAAATGATATGTAATTTTTACATCTTAAGTGCTGCATAGTAGCTGACCATGGCCGTTTATCAATGGAGGAAGTAAATTTAAAAAAATATTAAAGGTATTATGAAAAAAACAATATAATATATAAAAATACTAGAACAGATAGTGGGTTTTTTCATTTATAATAATATAAGAATTATTTTGCAAGACAATTATATATATATATATATTTTATTTTTGTTTTTGAAATGAGAGTAAGAAAACAAAATGAGATGATGTTATTTAGAAACATATTTTTATATCGTAATCGATCTTACTCTACCACTTTAATTACAAATTATACATTACTTTTAAAATTAAAATACACATAATTATGTACTCATAATTGTTTAACACCTAAATCTGATGAGAATTAACCCTTACCACAAAAATGAAAAGAGTTAAACCCTAGGATTATAAGACCCCGACCTTACACCTTACTTAATATTGAATTAAATAAATAATTCACATTAAGGAACATTTTAGGTTTAGAGTTTTAGAGAATTAGGATATAACAATTACTGTAACACCCGAGACTATTATGTTATATAAATCATCAAAGGAATCTTTTTCTACACAACACTTGCTTGGCTTGCTTTACACGCAATCACGACCTTCCTCGATAGCTTGCGTCGTACGCAATACCGAGTTTCACTAAACAACAATATGCTATTAAAACTAGCCGTTATGAATAGTAATAACCACTTTTTGAAATTTTATAAATTTTATTTTTCAAAATGGACTTCATTTTTGGACTCAGAATATCGAAATTAGCCTAGGGTGAAATTTTGGTATTTTTCTGAAAACTTTCAATTTTTGATGAATAGTGAAACCACTAAGTGGTAGGTTAAAAACTGAATTTTGCATAAAACTTAATTTTACCGCTTCTGTGAATGGAATTTCAAAAATCCGAGAGACACGGTTAATATCAAGGACTAAAATGTGGTTCAATGAGATGAAAATAATTTTTTGGTGAATAGTAACTTTTTACTATTTTTACCGCGGTTAATAGTAAATAGGGTAACTAAGGGTAAATATGATATTAATATTACCCTAACACATGTCCTAATTCTATTGGACAAGTGTAATTCGACCAAAAACATACTTAGGAATAAAATATGACCATTTAGGCCCACTTGGATTAGATTAGGACATTTATTATTAATTTATTTAAAGAAGGGTTAAAATAGTTAAAATCAAAGTTTAATAAGTAAATCATTTATAATATAGGGTTATACATAAGATAAATTCGATTGTAAATATTCATTAGAAAGATAAAAAGATTTACTACATGATGATATTTTATTTGTAATTTTTAGACATCAAATAATTTAATTTAATTATGACACAATGATGATGCAGTAATTATCTTATTAATGAAATATTGACACAATTGATAATATAAATACCAAAATAAATGTAATTTGAGACTTTTTATGAATTCCACTAATTTTCTAGGTTGCTATGATATATTAGTGTTGATTTAATCAACTTGTTTCGAACATATAATTCTGTTATGACTTTCACAAAAATCATATATCAAATAGTGTCAAAATTGACACAAAATAGTTTTTAAATCAAATATTATATTATTAATTGTTATTTTATTCCTAAAAATCTAAGGTTCGGCCAAATGACTTAGATAAGGATATATATATTAATAATAAACAATTTGGGGTTCGTTTGGCATGTTATAGTAAGTGTATTAACCATGTAGTGAAATAAAACAAAAAGACACGGTAAAAGTTAAATTATTTAACTTAGAGTTAAATCTAATTGATAAGGATAAAATAATACCCTAAACTTGTCTAAATCTTATTGGTTGATAGGATTTCGACCCATCCCCACTTTAGCTTCGAAATAATACCCTTTGGAACCATTATAAACCGATTTTGACTTTAATATAAAATAATATTTTGAGATATTCCTAAGGTGCCCCTCTCCTCCCCTATAAAAGGACACCTCCTCCCCCTCCTCCTCACACCAATTTGAGCACTCAAGCTCGGCCAACCCCTGCCAAAATCTCTTCTCCACTTCCCTAGAAACATCCTAGAGGTTCTGGTCTTACTCAAAGACCAATTTTAGTTCCCTAAGAGGAGGTCTCCAAAAGGCGCTTCAAAGAAGAGGTAATTACCGTTACCAATTCTTTCATCTTTATTTCTTCTTACACTTCTTCTTCATAGGTTGTTTCATTATGAAGTAATAACATCAGTATCACTCATATACTGATATGTTATTATAATTATGAAACAACCATATTTCACCATCTATCCATCCTACGGAAAAAGAAATCACCGCGCGTGCGTACGTACGGAATACCGTCTCCACGCCGTGGTGTAATCTATTTTCCACCACCACCTTACATGGATGGGTATAATGGTGTAAAGAATAACTATACATAGTTATTAAAACATCATATTGATTCTGATATATTGTATAATCCACTCCAATTCAATTCAATATTTATAGAAATGATATCATCGCTCGTGCGTACGTACGGAATACCGTCTCCACGACGCGATGAGATTCATTCTCCATGTTAACCATTTAAGAATGATTAAATTGTATATATAAGAAATAATAATGAAATATATGACATTATAAAGATACTGGATTTATGTATATATATACATATGTATGTCATCTACTTACTTCCATTTCAAGACAATAAGGAAAGGAAAACAGCGTTCATGCGTACGTACGGACTACCGTCTCCATGAACGGTGTTTTTTCATTTTATTTATCTACCTATTATATATATATATATATACTGAATATATATGATATATAAATCATATTTTATATTCTGGAAGTAAGTAAATCATGATATAAGTAATAATGATGTCAATAACAACAAGTCAAAACACCTACGATAAATGAAACGATTTTACCCAAAACGCTTCTTTAACATGGAATTTACAAAAGAACGAGTAATATAATGTCATAAGTGAACCATATATGATATCATAACAATGAATATAATTCTGTAATAAGTCAATGACATTATTTAAATCATTATACAGGAGGTTCGGACACTTACAAAGAAAGTCGGACCTAAGGTAAGGTAAATATCACAATCTCATTTTTATCCGAGATTGTTTATTCGTAAGTATTTACTGGGGTGTATTTTATCATCCACGTCCATGTTCCTTCAATATTTAATATTGTTTCCATCCACTTAAAATAGTTTAAATCCAATTTTACTCTTCGGTGAGTTTTTAGTAAAGAATATGAAAGGAATCTTTTGTCGCTTTTTCATACGAGGTACTTTTTGACTTTTCCGACAAAAGTACGAGAAGAATGTTTTTTTACTTATACGGCACGAACGGATTTATACTATTTTATAAAGCCTTATCTTCATGAAGCTTCCTCTAAAAGATTTCATGACTATTTTCAATAAAATCTCTTTCTTTTAAAATTGCATGTTGTTTTGTGAAAAGAAATTGATTTTGAAGAAGAAAGGATATTTTCCTCAAGAATTCAATTCAAGTGTTTTATCAAAATTATTTTCCATATAAGATAATAAAGGGTTCTGTTTCTATCCATATTTTTACATTGATTTGACTATGTTGTGATGGAATTATGTTTATGAATTCCTTTATCTTATATGAATGGTTTTATGATGTCATGTTGTTTAAGAATCCCATTTTTATTACATGGGTTATGCAATGATGTATGATTTATGATTTTGTGGCACACATAAGAAAGGATTCATTAAGAGATGGGTGGGACCTATATCTCCCTCCAATGAATTGGGTAAAGATTTTATATCTCATGAGATAGACATGGCTGGAATGGTAGGTTATACCGGTTCAGTGAAACAGGACTGAAACGAGGATTACTCGATTCAGAAAGGGACTTTGTCCACTAAGATAGTCTTGGCAATGAGTCTTGACTAACAAGAAATGATTCTCTATGATTATGTGTGTATGCCACAATGAGTAATGTTTTAAGTTATGATTTCATTTTCACTACTATGATTTATCCCATGTTATGATATTATGAGCTCTTTTGCAGGTTAAGATTTCCAAAAGCTATGTTCTTATGTATATGTAGTGATTGATATTTCTTTTGTTTACCCTTACTGAGCATTTGAGCTCACCCTTTTATGTTTTCTTTTCCCCAGGATATAAAGAAAGGTTTTAGGTAAAAAAAGGGGAAGATCTTTATGGGATATATTGAAGATCTTTCACCACGTTTAGAAGATTACGTTCCGAGTTTCCAAAGACACTAAACTATTACGATCCTTGTGTGTGTGTTTTTGTTATGTACTATGTATTCTGCAAAATTAATGTAATGTCCATGTACGTCAAGCTCCGGGTCTCTACAGTTGGTATCAGAGGAAAGGTTTAGTCAACCTTTGGAAACTAGGATTCGAAAACGTTAGTGAGATCCCTAGAGATATTTCTAAGGTATGTCTAGGGATGTCTCTAAGGTTAAGTATACGTATAGTTTATAGTCCTAGAATTGCACTAACGATCTTCGAATTTTACCTAAGATGTTAGATATTGAGGGTACTAACCCTTTATTATGTTGTTTTCCCTAGCATGATCTTTGCCTCTCACACAATTCTTTTGGGGTTTTAGACGATGGCTGGAACCCGAAGGAACCGTGTTAATGCGGAATGTGATGAGCAATGCAATGATTGTACCCCAGAGCAACCAAACGATATGGGAGCTGGAATGCAAAATCTTGTAGCCATGCTCACACAACTTTCTCAAGCTATGAATCATGCAGGACATCCAAACGAGCAAAGGAAGGAGCAACATTCTGTTGAATCCTTCATGAGGCAATGTCCACCTTCTTTCAGTGGGTCTACTGATCCATTAGTTGCTGAACAATGGATAAGTACTACTGAAAAGATATTTTCAGTTCTTCAATGTTCTGAACATGATAAAGTTATCCTAACAGTGTATCGTTTGGAAGGAGATGCTGATCAATGGTGGAATCTTATTAAGAATACAAGGCAAAGGGATGAAATTGAGTCTATGGAATGGAACGAGTTCAAGAACTTATTTTTCAATAAGTACTTCCCTCGTATTCTTCGAACAAAGATGGAGAAAGAGTTTCTTGAACTGAAGCAAAGGGACGATGAATCTGTTGGTACCTATGAAGCAAATTTTACAAGACTTGCAAGGTATGCTTCTGGAATTATCATCCAACCTGAAAGTAAAGTTGATCGATTTTTCAGTGGCTTAAAACCAAGTCTTCGAAGGGCATTAGCTATAAGAGACTTCAGTAGCTATGAAGAAATTGTGCGTTGTGCTATCAAGGTAGAAATGGAAGTTGGTGTTACATATCCATCTCATGGTTTTGACAAGAAACGAAAGATGGAGTTCAAGGAGAAATCTCAAAATAATGGTGAAAAGAAGATGAATGTTTCCTTATGTACAAAGTGTGGAAAGAAGCATGGTGGAGATTGTCTTAAAGGGACTAGAAATTGTTTTAAGTGTGGAAAAGAGGGTCATCGAGCAGCTGAGTGTCGAAGTAATGGAAAAAGGGTTTCTAATGATGTGAATAAAGCAAACACTGCAGAGAACGCACCGCCAACACTTCAATGCTTCAAGTGCAAGGAAATGGGGCATTATGCTAATAAATGCCCTAATCCAAGGGTTAGTGATGACCGACATGAGCAACCGCTTAAGGCAAAGGACAAAGGGAAGTCACATGCGATCACTATTGGCAATGTTGAATATGACAACGATGTGGTGGAATGATTAAGTGTTTATGTAATGGGATTCCAAAATAATGTTGTATCTTGGAATATTGGAATATTTATGTATTGGTCTAATGTGGTATTCAAAGTGATTGAGATATTATGCGCATAATGAAGGGAAAACGAGAAAATGAAATGTTTAACAGTATTCATGAGCTCATGATTGATATAAGGACTAAGTGATATCATGGTTTGAGAATATAGAATTTTGAAGATTTTGGTATGTGGAAAGTGTTAACTTTTAACTGCATTCATGTTTTCACTAAGGTTCAATGGGTATTCAAGAGAGTACAAGATTAAGGCCTTTGAATGTTTGGAATGTGACCAACAAGATATATGGGGATCAACGACAGTATTAAATCTCTAGTAATCGTTGTCACTATATTATGAGAGTGGACTGCAGTATTATGTATAAGCCTAAAGATTAGACTGGATTATGTTGGACATAAGTTAGTATTGTTTAAGGATAGAAGATTTTCGATATTATTGATGGGATGTTATATTAACGTAGTTTTAGAAAAAGGACAACCTGCAGGACAGGCGACAGCCCATCGCTTCGGACAAGGCTGTAGGAATCGAACCCACAACCGAAGTGCGACTGGCCTTTATCGCCTACCACTGACCTACAGGAAGTCCCTGTTTAGTAGAAACTAGTTTTATTATATTAAGCAGTATGATATATGAAGTATAAGTCCATTTAGGAACTATATATGATTAATCTTACTATAGAATGACTTATGTATATTTAATAACTTTTGATTACCTTTTGTTTGAGACAGATGGAATGACCCGTCATTCTATCACATGATATGCTAACACTTCACGAATAACAAATTCAACTTCATTTATTTAAGAGATGAAGTGGAAATTGTTCAAGGCATGAACAACAGTGATATTGTATCAAAATAAAGTAAGTATTTATTCCAATTCAAATTTTAAACTTTAGGGAAATGATCTTGAAACCCAAAAATGTTGTCCTAGTGATCTTATACCTGATGAATCGGATGGTACCTTAGATCGTCACAAATCTATGGATTTGTGATTACTGGCTTTTCCATAGCCATGTTCTCTACCACTCTCCATCAGAACATGATGGTTAGATTTCTCTTCCATATCCATATTTTTACCTATGTGGAAACCCAACGATTAGTTTATTTGGGTAATCGTTACATTTCATACTTTAGTTTTTAAAGCCAAGTTTTGGTATTCCCTTTTATGATGTGGGTTTCTATTAAAGAAACTTTCGAATAATAAACCATTTATAACCCCGACGAATTTCGAGGGCGAAATTATTTTTAAGGGGGGTAGAATGTAACACCCGAGACTATTATGTTATATAAATCATCAAAGGAATCTTTTTCTACACAACACTTGCTTGGCTTGCTTTACACGCAATCGCGACCTTCCTCGATAGCTTGCGTCGTACGCAATACCGAGTTTCACTAAACAACAATATGCTATTAAAACTAGCCGTTATGAATAGTAATAACCACTTTTTGAAATTTTATAAATTTTATTTTTCAAAATGGACTTCATTTTTGGACTCAGAATATCGAAATTAGCCTAGGGTGAAATTTTGGTATTTTTCTGAAAACTTTCAATTTTTGATGAATAGTGAAACCACTAAGTGGTAGGTTAAAAACTGAATTTTGCATAAAACTTAATTTTACCGCTTCTGTGAATGGAATTTCAAAAATCCGAGAGACACGGTTAATATCAAGGACTAAAATGTGGTTCAATGAGATGAAAATAATTTTTTGGTGAATAGTAACTTTTTACTATTTTTACCGCGGTTAATAGTAAATATGGTAACTAAGGGTAAATATGATATTAATATTACCCTAAAACATGTCCTAATTCTATTGGACAAGTGTAATTCGACCAAAAACATACTTAGGAATAAAATATGACCATTTAGGCCCACTTGGATTAGATTAGGACATTTATTATTAATTTATTTAAAGAAGGGTTAAAATAGTTAAAATCAAAGTTTAATAAGTAACTCATTTATAATATAGGGTTATACATAAGATAAATTCGATTGTAAATATTCATTAGAAAGATAAAAAGATTTCCTACATGATGATATTTTATTTGTAATTTTTAGACATCAAATAATTTAATTTAATTATGACACAATGATGATGCAGTAATTATATTATTAATGAAATATTGACACAATTGATAATATAAATACCAAAATAAATGTAATTTGAGACTTTTTATGAATTCCACTAATTTTCTAGGTTGCTATGATATATTAGTGTTGATTTAATCAACTTGGTTCGAACATATAATTCTGTTATGACTTTCACAAAAATCATATATCAAATAGTGTCAAAATTGACACAAAATAGTTTTTAAATCAAATATTATATTATTAATTGTTATTTTATTCCTAAAAATCTAAGGTTCGGCCAAATGACTTAGATAAGGATATATATATTAATAATAAACAATTTGGGGTTCGTTTGGCATGTTATAGTAAGTGTATTAACCATGTAGTGAAAGAAAACAAAAAGACACTGTAAAAGTTAAATTATTTAACTTAGAGTTAAATCTAATTGATAAGGTTAAAATAATACCCTAAACTTGTCTAAATCTTATTGGTTGATAGGATTTCGACCCATCCCCACTTTAGCTTCGAAATAATACCCTTTGGAACCATTATAAACCGATTTTGACTTTAATATAAAATAATATTTTGAGATATTCCTAAGGTGCCCCTCTCCTCCCCTATAAAAGGACACCTCCTCCCCCTCCTCCTCACACCAATTTGAGCACTCAAGCTCGGCCAACCCCTGCCAAAATCTCTTCTCCACTTCCCTAGAAACATCCTAGAGGTTCTGGTCTTACTCAAAGACCAATTTTAGTTCCCTAAGAGGAGGTCTCCAAAAGGCGCTTCAAAGAAGAGGTAATTACCGTTACCAATTCTTTAATCTTTATTTCTTCTTACACTTCTTCTTCATAGGTTGTTTCATTATGAAGTAATAACATCAGTATCACTCATATACTGATATGTTATTATAAGTATGAAACAACCCTATTTCACCATCTATCCATCCTACGGAAAAAGAAATCACCGCGCGTGCGTACGTACGGAATACCGTCTCCACGCCGTGGTGTAATCTATTTTCCACCACCACCTTACATGGATGGGTATAATGGTGTAAAGAATAACTATAAATAGTTATTAAAACATCATATTGATTCTGATATATTGTATAATCCACTCCAATTCAATTCAATATTTATAGAAATGATATCATCGCTCGTGCGTACGTACGGAATACCGTCTCCACGACGCGATGAGATTCATTCTCCATGTTAACCATTTAAGAATGATTATAATGTATATATAAGAAATAATAATGAAATATATGACATTATAAAGCTACTGGATTTATGTATATATATACATATTTATGTCATCTACTTACTTCCATTTCAAGACAATAAGGAAAGGAAAACAGCGTTCATGCGTACGTACGGACTACCGTCTCCATGAACGGTGTTTTTTCATTTTATTTATCTACCTATAATATATATATATATATACTGAATATATATGATATATAAATCATATTTTATATTCTGGAAGTAAGTAAATCATGATATAAGTAATAATGATGTCAAGAACAACAAGTCAAAACACCTACGATAAATGAAACGATTTTACCCAAAACGCTTCTTTAACATGGAATTTACAAAAGAACGAGTAATATAATGTCATAAGTGAACCATATATGATATCATAACAATGAATATAATTCTGTAATAAGTCAATGACATTATTTAAATCATTATACAGGAGGTTCGGACACTTACAAAGCAAGTCGGACCTAAGGTAAGGGAAATATCACAATCTCATTTTTATCCGAGATTGTTTATTCGTAAGTATTTACTGGGGTGTATTTTATCATCCACGTCCATGTTCCTTCAATATGTAATATTGTTTCCATCCACTTACAATAGTTTAAATCCAATTTTACTCTTCGGTGAGTTTTTAGTAAAGAATATGAAAGGAATCTTTTGTCGCTTTTTCATACGAGGTACTTTTTGACTTTTCCGACAAAAGTACGAGAAGAATGTTTTTTTTAACTTATACGGCACGAACGGATTTATACTATTTTATAAAGCCTTATCTTCATGAAGCTTCCTCTAAAAGATTTCATGACTATTTTCAATAAAATCTCTTTCTTTTAAAATTGCATGTTGTTTTGTGAAAAGAAATTGATTTTGAAGAAGAAAGGATATTTTCCTCAAGAATTCAATTCAAGTGTTTTATCAAAATTATTTTCCATATAAGATAATAAAGGGTTCTGTTTCTATCCATATTGTTACATTGATTTGACTATGTTGTGATGGAATTATGTTTATGAATTCCTTTATCTTATATGAATGGTTTTATGATGTCATGTTGTTTAAGAATCCCATTTTTATTACATGGGTTATGCAATGATGTATGATTTATGATTTTGTGGCACACATAAGAAAGGATTCATTAAGAGATGGGTGGGACCTATATCTCCCTCCAATGCATTGGGTAAAGATTTTATATCTCATGAGATAGACATGGCTGGAATGGTAGGTTATACCGGTTCAGTGAAACAGGACTGAAACGAGGATTACTCGATTCAGAAAGGGACTTTGTCCACTAAGATAGTCTTGGCAATGAGTCTTGACTAACAAGAAATGATTCTCTATGATTATGTGTGTATGCCACAATGAGTAATGTTTTAAGTTATGATTTCATTTTCACTACTATGATTTATCCCATGTTATGATATTATGAGCTCTTTTGCAGGTTAAGATTTCCAAAAGCTATGTTCTTATGTATATGATGTGATTGATATTTCTTTTGTTTACCCTTACTGAGCATTTGAGCTCACCCTTTTATGTTTTCTTTTCCCCAGGATATAAAGAAAGGTTTTAGGTAAAAAAAGGGGAAGATCTTTATGGGATATATTGAAGATCTTTCACCACGTTTAGAAGATTACGTTCCGAGTTTCCAAAGACACTAAACTATTACGATCCTTGTGTGTGTGTTTTTGTTATGTACTAAGTATTCTGCAAAAGTAATGTAATGTCCATGTACGTCAAGCTCCGGGTCTCTACAATTACATCTCAAAAGATTACAAAGTAGTCACTTATACTAAATTTCCATAAAATAAAAACTCTTAAAAAGAAACATGTCTAGTTCCATGTATTAGATAGAATGACTTTCCCTTGATCCCATCCTTGACCCTATTCCACATTAAGTCCTGTGAAAAACATTTCAAAAAAACATTTGGTGAGCATAAAAAGCTCAGTAAGGGATACACAATGAATGAAAACTATTAGTTTTTCAGAACAACAAGTAAACCATGTATACTTTATCAAAGTAATACTTTTCACCTTTATGAAGTAGTAAAAAATATTCACTGAATAAAATATCATTACTTACCCTTTAGTAACCAAAATATTACCATAAAACCCATATAATGAACACATAACATATAAAGGTATCTTGGGACATAAACATACTTAAATGGAATAACCATACGGTCGACTTCCACACATATCACTTAATGAAATATCCATACAGCCGAATTCCATTCATACTTAATGGAATAGCCATACCACCGACATCCAAACCCAATGTATTGGAGGTTATAATGTAACCACCCTTCCTGGTATTCACGGCACCACCCGTCATAATGTCCAAGTACCATTATAAAATCATAAGACATTAAACAAATATAATGGAAAGAAAACATTTCCACATTACGATCAGAATATATCACATAAATATATCGACATAACAAATCCTTTATAAAAACCATTTTCATTACCAACATACATAAAAGAGTATATGGTATTTATTTCATTTTAAAAACATTACGGCTTATTTAGGAAGCCAATGACCAAATAATACTCACGGCGACAGAAAAGGTCATTGTCACCGCATACGTTAAAAGAAACATTAATTTTTGTCATTTTTTAAAACACTTCATTGAAAAAGATTCCATTTGATAAAAGTAAATGTAAAAGGGGTTTATACACCGTGTAAAAGAAATTTGTGTGTAAAACCAAATATGCCTCAATGGAAGGAGATTGAGAAGAAGTCCCTTACAAGGTCGGTATCCTTAGATTAATGATAAATCAATTACATGATTATGTGTGAAAAATAAGAATACAAAACATATAAGTGGATATTAAGTGTAAAACAATCATAGGTCATTCACAAATAATCATGGAAAAATAAAACCAATGACATAGATATTTAACTCAATGAAATGAGATTGAGTTATGACTTCTGTTACAAGTCCGTCTAAATGACATAAGAATTTATCAATGAGATGATTATGTGTAGAAATAGTATATCCACACAATGGTTATTGGAACTACAACATAGATATTCCTCACATAATCATGGAATAATAAAATCAAGAATTAGAGGTTTAACCCAAATAATTGAATGTAGGTTAAGAAGTTCCCTTACAGAAATTCGACAGCCTAACGACGTCACTTCAAAATTCATAAAATGAGTTGATGAGAGATAAAAAGGGTAACTCATCACTTGGACATAAAAATTACATTAATAAGGATATATAAGAACATATCCCAACATAATAGTATGTGAATTAAAAGACATAACAAAAGAAGTCTTTTAAAAAGAGGAGGGTGAAAGGTTCCCTTACTGACTTGGGTAACTTTCGAAACGTACGCCCCATTGAAGAAGGGTCATACAATGAATATGTAAGTACCCATAAATGAAATTATATTAAACAAAGAGTATAATAATGGGAAGTAAATACACCACTCAAAGGAAATGGTGGCAAATGTTGCATAAATCTTTCGGGACTAAAAGTGAGATGAACAATCCCTTACGAAAACTCGGCAGCCTAACGAGGCCACTTAAAACATCTAAAAAAATGGTTTAATGAGATCAAATAGAGTCTATCATCATATTAAAATAAATTTTACAGCATGAGTAATATAAAAGAACATCCCCCATCATAACAAAGTGGAGCTTAAAAGAAGTGACATAAATGAGAGTACTTAAAAAGAAAGAGAGGAGTAAGATCCATTACCTCGGGTCCGACTTGACTCGATAATTCTTTAACGCCCTGAATAATAAACATGAGTGAATTTAAACATTCTTATGAAACTTTTTCAAGTTCATTAATCCTTTTATATCACTTATTGCCATGTTATAATCATTATGAAATCATTTGTGTTAATAATGTTTGTTTTGTTGATATTTGGTTCTTAAGTCGAAAGTGTACTTCTTACAATCACATGTTGTTCATGTGGTCAAAGGTTCATTATATACAGAATGATATTCATGATTTTGATATCATATATATCATATATATCCAGAATATACAAGTATTTATAATATTACATAATCATTTAGAGTTAAGAAATGAAATGCACCGTTCATGGTGATGGTAATCTGTACATACCCATGAACGCTACATTAATTTCTATGTCATATTAATGGAATTAAAACCAAATGAGAGGTATGTATATTTTAATTCCATAATTATATTCATCATTTATATGCAACATAAATAATATATAATAACTTTAAATCCATCCTTTATACATCCCACATATGTCTTTAACAAATCAAATCACTTTGAAGGGGCGGTAGTCTGCACTTCCTAAAATGAAATTATCCTGTTTACCCACAATGGAAACCATAATGGAATTCCCCAAAAGAAAAATACAGAAGCTTAAGTAAAACATAAACATATTATATATCATATTTAAATATAGTGACGTCTTAATAGCCACCTTTTAAGGTGTTATATGAGTGTTGAACAATCATCGTTTCATGAGGCAGAAATTCTCCATCCACAGAAATAGTATGTTCTTTAACCATTTGATGTAGGTGTAGCTCGAATGCTTCTTATAACAACATCATATTATATTTAAGATAATGCAGTTTTTACAAACTACATGAATAAAAAGAGTTTAGGGGGTTGGAGAAGCAAAATAAAACAAAAGAACACAAGTGAAGACATTACCTTAAAATCGGGTAAGTCTTTTTGATTTGATCTCAAAGGCTTCATTGGGAAGAATTATTCCCAAATTGAGGCTTCTAGAAGTAATAGAGGGATGTGGAGAGACAAAATGGTCAGGGGTTGTCTGATACAAAGGCTTGAGAGGTGTGGGCTAGGAGGTAGAGGTGGGGCCTTTTATAAGAGGAGAGGGGTGCACTCTTGGAAAGTAAGGAAATGTTACTTTATTTTATAATGATTTTCGGATTTTAAAGGTCCCAAATTGGTGTGTTTAGAAGATAAGGTGATAAGGGTTCTAAATACACTCAACCAATAGTTTTTTTACATGTGTAGGTCTTAGATTTTACATTATCATTCCATTTTTTTTAAATCGTTAAATAATGAGGTACTCGCTGCATCATCATGGTGTCATAAATAATTTAACTTAGTTAATGTCTAAAAATTATAAACAAAATACTATGATGTAGGAAATCTTTTTATCTTCCCAATTAATATTTATAGTAAAAAATATGACTTGTATAACCCCATATAAAAATTGTTTTAGTAAAACAACACATGTTTGGGACATTTTAATTTTAACATTAAATAAAAAGGTATTAATGTCATTTTCCTACCAAAGTGGCTCCATGGGGTCCCCATGTTGACCCATGGATTTTCGTGGTCGTCCATGACACATCCAATGAGGGTAGGGTATGTTTTTAGGTCATTTCATATTATTAAAACATTATTTTTTCCTTAAATTAAACTAATTACCTCTAATCGGGATTAATAAACATAAAAGTTACTATTCACCAAAAAATTATTTTAATCTCATTGAACCACATTTTACCTCTTAATGACAACCATGTATGTCGTATTTTTGAAATTCAAATCACAGAAGTGGTAAAGTTTCATTTAAACGAAAAATCAGTTTCTTTAACTACCACTTAGTGGTTTCACTATTCATCAAAAATTGATGTTTTTCAGAAAATTACCAAAAATTCACCCTAGCCTATATTTGATATTACAAATTTAAAAATGATGTCTTTTTTAAAAAATTCAAAACATATAAGTTATATTAATTAATTTAATAATTTATTCCCGCTGTCAGAGCAAATAGCGTGTTTTCATGAAACAATAAGTATCAAAAGATTCACACTAGTTTAAGTCCAATTTCAAGATGAAATTAATTCCAATGACCACTATTGAATTAAATGGTAAAAATATATTCTAATTTCACTTTTAAACCAATTCAAAAGATAATATAATCATATAAATAAACTAGATTAAAAAGAGGTTTTGAATTAAAATATAACTTTTTCACTATTCATTAAAAAATGAACATTATCAGAAAAATTCCAAAAATTTACACAAAGTATAATTTGATTTCCCCATTCTAAAAAAGAATTTTATTTTGTCAAATATGAAACATAAAATTGTAAAAAAGTGGATTTAAAAGAGGTTCATCATCAAAATGCGGTTAATCGACCTTTTAAAGAATATTAGAAGGTTTGCGCTTAAAATTGGATTCATTCGCATTTTTAATCCTCTAACATTTATTGTAAAAATTTAAAATATATGAAAAACATTTATAATCATTTTGATGTTTGTTCTGTTCATTCCCTCCATTACAATGGCTAGGCGTTAACTACAATTTAAAATAATATTAGTTTATTATTAGAGTGCAACGTAAGATTCCCAAGAAACTCATTGTTGCATATTGGGTACCCCATCAAGCATAGTGTCCACTTTAAAGTAATTTTAATATTTTATTCACAAATATGGATAAATATAAAAATTTCATATCATGTATTTACCTGGGGTGTTACATCCTTCCCCCCTTTTGGGAATTACGCCCTCGCAATTTCAAAATAGGGCTTGGAAACTCCATTGAAAGTCCCACATCAGAAAAAGAGTCGGTAAAACAATCACTTCAAAATAAAGAAAGAGAAGTACAGAGGTCACCCAAGTTAACCCATACTAGGATTCCATGTATGAAAACATGGACATGGAGGAGAAAACATAGGGTCATGTACTGATGGAGAGTGATAGAAAACATGTTTAGGAGAAAGTTAACTACAAGAAAATCACAAACATGTGATGGGTTAAATGGTATTTGATTCCCCAGTAGGGAAAGTTAATAGACAACATTTCTGTTTTAAGTTTCTTTATATTGGGGAACCTATTCATAAGGAAACATAATCACTTATCATGTTTACTTTCAACCTTTATTATATTTCTTACACCAACTCATATTTTCTCCAAAAGACGAATATTTTGGAAGACTTGTTCACATTAAGAGTACTATAATCAACTTCAAGAGAATCACCTAATCCAAAAAAGAGAACTATATTTTTCCCATGTCTTTAGACTTTAACCAAAACCAAAACTAAAATGGTTAGTAAAAGATCAGATATTCCAGAAAAGGATAACCCTTTATAAAAATAAAATCTATTCATAATCTCCAAAATTTGTCCACCAAAACCCAAAGTTCAACGAGGACCATTCGATAAACAATTTCTCCATAAAATTATTTAAAGTAAACAAAACTAATATTGAAACCCAAATATTTGAATGATTTAGTCACATAGTCTTCCAATTTAAATCGTAACATTTATCTCCAAACTACATCAGTTGCTCTTAAAGTCTCGTATTGAAAAGTAATTAACCTAATCACATATCCTCCATGATAGGTTAACAAATTTCCATAGATAACCCAAAATCAACTTACTCTTAATTCATAAAATCATCTAACTAAAAATAATTAGTCAAACTAACCAGGGACTTCACGTAGTCTAGTGGTAGGTAATAAATACCAGTCGCACTTTGGTTGTGGGTTCGATTCCCGCAGCTTTGTCCGACACGATGGGTTGTCACACGGTCTGCGTGTTGTCCTTTTTCAAAACTATATAATTCTCAAATCATTCCCAAAAAAGAGATAAAATTGTCAAAAATAACCATAACATAATTTAACCTTAATTTTACCTCATGCCTTTCACTTTCCATCATAACATATAGTAACCCATAATTACCTCAAAAGTATGGATCATATAAACCCAAATGGTTCTTTATAACTATGTCCAAAAAAGAACAAATAAATATTCCTTGAATAAAATTTTCATATATCAAACATCAGGGTTACACATACTATAAAAAGTCTTCTAATGTAACCCCATTATCAAAAGAGACTTAATACTCTTAAGAATCTCACCATAACTCTTGAAGCCCTCATATTTTGACTTCTTACTCATTCAACATTCTTCATGATCCATTAACCATTCCTTTCAAACTTATTCTGAAATACTTCTTTCCTAGAAAAAAATCATGAAGCATATCCTATGATTCCAAAATAGGAAAACAAATGTTATGAAATAATCCATACCTTTGACTGGTCATTGTCAGTTTCTTCATCCTCAATCGGAATGGCATTAGGTATTGGTAAATGAATATTTGTACGATCTTGGTGATCACATTCACGAAACTTCTTTATAGGACATGTGTTTTCATAATGACCATGCACACCACATTTAAAACATTCAATTGATCCCTCAGAAAGAAATTTTTTCCCTTTCCTCGAGTCAACTGGATGATTCCTTTTTCCATGGAAGGTTCTTGATTTAAGACCTTCATTTCCACATCTATAGCATATGTAGGTCCCTTTGAAACATTTTCCTAGGTTTTTCTTTCCACATATTTGACCCATAGGTTTTTGAACACACTCACCTTTATGATTATTACCTGTAGTTCCGTAGGGATTTGTTTATCGCATATATGATGCCTTATAGAAAGCACCAAGGTTTAGGTGGAAAATCATGAATCCAAATAGTTGGTTGAGGATAAACACAAGAGTTCTCATTGCATCTCCCATATCATTCAGTGGATCACTCAGAAAACTATCACAGTTTCCTTCACATCCACTATTACCTTGGTGCCTGCTAGATCTAGCCATTTACTAAAACCAAAAAGGACAGTGTGAGTATATCAACAAAACCATCATGTACTAATGAGAAAGATAAACACTATTATATACTTACTCTTTCAAATTATCTAAAACTAGGACTCTTTCTAAGATTTTAACCATTATTGTAGTGTCACTTATGCTTAGAGAATACCCTAACCCCTAAATTTATCTAAACCGACCTCTGATACCAACTATAAGGCCCTGACCTTAAACCTTACTTAATATTGAATTAAATAAATAATTCACATTGAGGATATTTTCATGTTTATAGTTTTAGAGAATTAGTAAATAACTATTACATCTCAAATGATTACAAAGTAGTCAATTCTACTAAATTTCCCTAAAATAAAAACTCTTAAAAAGAAACATGTCTAGTTCCATGTATTAGATAGCATGAATTTCCCGTGATCCCATCCTTGACCCTATTACACATTAATTCATGTGAAAAATATTTCAAAAAAAACATGGGGTGAGCATAAAAAGCTTAGTAATGGATATACAATGAATGAAAACTGTTAGTTTTTCAAAACAACAAGTAAACAATGTATTCTTCATCAAAGTAATACTTTTCACGTTTATGAAGTAGTAAAACTCTTCACTGAATAAAATATCATTACTTAACCTTTTGTAACCAAAAGATTACCATAAAACCCATATAAAGAACACATAACATATAAAGGTAACTTAGGACATAAACATACATAAATGGAATTACCATACGGTTGACTTCCACACATATCACTTAATAGAATAGCCATACGACCGACTTCCATACATACTTAATAGAATAGACATACGGACGACTTCCATACCCAATGCATTGGAGGTTATAACGTAACCACCGGTCCTGGTATTCATGGCACCACCCGTCATAATGTCCAAGTACCATTATAAAATCATAATACATTAAACAAATATAATGGAATGAAAACATTTCCACATTTTGATCACAATATATCACTTAAATATATCAACATAACAAATCCTTTATAAAAACCATTTTCAATACCAACATACATAAAAGAGTATATGGTATTTATTTCATTTTAAAAAAATTACTGCATATTGAGGATGCCAATGTCCAAATAATAATCACGGGGGCAGAAAAAGTCTTTGTCACCGCGTACGTCAAAAGAAACATTCTTTTTTTTCGTTTTGTAAAATGCTTTGTAGAAAATGATTCCTTTTTATAAAAGTAAAAGTAAAAGTTGTTTATACACCATATAAAAGAATGTTGTGTGTAAAACCAAATATGCCTCAATGAAAGGAGATTGAGATGAAGTCCCTTACAAGGTCGGTATCCTTAGATTAAGGATAAATCAATTACATGATTATGTGTGACAAATAAGAATACACAAAATATAAGTTTATATTAAGTATAAAATAGTAAGAGTTCATTCACACATAATCATGGAAAAACAAAACCAATGACATAGATATTTTACTCAATGAAATGAGATTGAGTTATGACTTTCGATACAAGTCCGTCTAAATGACGTAAGAATTTATCAATGAGATTATTATGTGTAGAAATAGTATATCCACACAAAGGTTTGTGGAAAATACAACCTAGAGATTCCACACACAATCTTGGCATAATAAAATCAATAATTAGAGGTTTAACCCAAATAATTGAATGTGGGTTAAGAAGTTCCCTTACAGAAATTCGACAGCATAATGGCGTCACTTCAAAATTCATAAAATGAGTTGATGAGAGATAAAAAGGGTATATCATCACTTGGACATAAAATTTACATTAATAAGGATATATAAGAATATATACCAACATAATAGTATGTGAATTAAAAGACATAACAAAATAAGTCTTTTAAATAGAGGAGGGTGAAAGGTTCCCTTACGGACTTGGGTAACTTTCGAAACGTACACCCCATTGAAGAAGGGTTATACAATGAATATGTAAGTACCCATAAATAAAATTATATTACACAAAGAGTATAATAATGGGAAGTACATAGACCACTGAAATTAAATGGTGGCAAATGTTGCATAAATCTCACGGGACTAAAAGTGAGATGAACAATCCCTTACGAAAACTCAGCAGCCTAACGAGGCCACTAAAAACATCCAAAAAAATAGAATGATGAGATAAAATAGATTCTCTCATCATAATAAAATAAAATTTACATAAATAGTAATATAAAATAACATCCCTCATCATAACAAAGAGGAGCTTAAAAGAAGTGACATAAATGAGAGTACTTAAAAAGAAATAGAGGAGTAGGATCCCTTACATGGGGTCCGACTTGACTCGATCGTTCTTTAACGTCCTGAATAATAAACTTGAGTTTATTTAAATTTGATTAAGAAAATTTTTCAAGTTCATTAATCCTTTTATATCACTTAGTTCCATGTTATAATCATTATGTAATCATTTAAGTTAAAAAAAATTTGTTTTGTCGATATTTGGTTCTTAAGTCGAAAGTGGACTTCTTACAATTACATGTTGTTCGTGTGGTAAAAGGTTCATTATATCCAGAATGATATTCATGATTAGGATATCATATATATCATATATATCCAGAATATAAAAGTATTTATAATATTACATAATCATTTAGAGGTATGAAATGAAATGCACCTTTCATGGAGACAGTAAGCCGTACGTACGCATGAACGCTACTTTAATTTCTATGTCACAATAATGGAATTAAAACCAAATGAGAGGTACATATATATTAATTCCAGAATTATATTCATCATTTATATGTAACATAAATCATATATAATATCTTTAAATCCATCCTTTATACATCCCACAAATTGCATTAAAGAATCAAAACACTTTGAGGGGGCGGTAGTCCGCACTTCCTAAAATGAAATTATTGTGTTTACCCATAATGGAAACCATAAAGGTATGACAAAAAATAAAAATACAAAATCTTATGTAAAACATAAACATATTATATATCATATATAAATATAGTGACATCTTAATGGCCACCTTTTAAGTTTTTATATGAGTGTTGAACAATCATCGTTTCGTAAGGCAAAAATTCACCATCCACAGAAACAGTATGTTCATTAACCATTTGATATAGGTGTGTGTAAGTGTAGCTAGAATGATTCTTATAACAATATCCTATTATATTTAAGATACTATAGTTGTTACAAAATAAATTAATAAAAAGAGTTTAGGGGGATTGGAGAAGCAAAATAATACAAAAGATCACAAGTGAAGATATTACATTAAAATCGGGTAACTCTTTTTGATTTGAGCTAAAAGGCTTCCTTGGGAAGACTTCTTCCCAAATTGAGGCTTCTAGGAGTAGTAGAGGGATTTGGAGATACAAAAGGGGTAGGGGTTGGCCTAGCCAAAGGCTTGAGAGGTGTGGGTAAGGAGGTAGAGGTTGGGGCCTTTTATAAGAGGAGAGGAGGGGAACTCTTGGAAAGTAAGGAAATGTTACTTTATTTTAGAATGAGTTTCAGATTTTAAAGGTCCCACATTGATGTGTTTCTAGGGTAAGGTGATAAAGGATTCGGAATAAACTGATCCAATAGGTTTTGGACATGTTTAGGTTTTAGAGTTTACATTATCTTTCAATTTTATTTAAATAGTTAAATATTGAGTTAATCGCTCCATCATCATGGTGTCATAAATAATTTAATTTATTTATTGTATAATAATTATAAAAAAAATACTATGATCTATGAAATCTATTTATCTTTCCAATGAATATTTATAGTAAAAAATCTGACTTGTATAACCCCATATAAAAATTGTTTTAGTTAAACAACACATGTTTGTGACATTTTAATTTTAACATTAAATAAAAAGGTATTAATGTAATTTTCCTACCAAAGTGGCTCCATGTGATCCCCAAGATGACCCATGGATTGTATCGGTCGTCCATGACACATCCAATGAGGGTAAGACATGTGTCTAGGTCATTTAATATTATTAAAACATTATTTTTACCTTATATTACAGTAATTACCTCTAATCGTGATTAATAAACATAAAAGTTAATATTCACCAAAAAATTATTTTAATCCCATTGAAAAAACGTTTACCTCTTAATTACATCCATGTATGTCAGATTTTTGAAATTAAAATCACATAAGTGGTAAAGTTTCATTTAAACGAAAAATCAGTTTCTTTAACTACCACATAGTAGTTTCACTATTCATCAAAAATTGAAGTTTTTCAGAAAATTACCAAAAATTCACCCTAGGCTTTATTTGATATTACATATTAAAAAATGATGTCTATTTTTAAAAATTCAAAACATATAATTTACATTAATTAATTTAATAATTAATTCCCACTGTCAGAGCAAATAGCACGTTTTTATGAAATAATAAGTATCAAAAGATTGACACTAGTTTAAGTCCAATTTCAAGATGAAATTAATTCCAACGACTACTATTGGATTAAATTATAAAAATATATTATAATTTAACTTTGAATACAATTCAAATGATAATCTAATCATATAAATAAATTAGATTAAAAAGTGGTTTTGAATTAAAATACAAATATTTTCACTATTAATTAAAAAATGAACATTATCGGAAAAATACTAAAAATTTACACAATGTAAATTTTTATGTCCCAATTATAAAGAAGAATTTTATTTTGTCAAATATAACACATAAAATTTTCAAAAGTGGTTTTAAAAGAGGTTCGTCATCAAAATGCAGTTAATCGACCTTTTAAAAAATATTAGAAGGTTTATGCTTAAAATTGGATTCATTCGCATTTTTAATCCTCTAACATTTATAGTAAAAAGTAAAAATATTTGACAAACATATATAATCATTTTGTAGTTAGTTCTTTTCATTCCCGCCATTACAACGGCTTGGTGTTAACTACAATTTAAAATAATATTATTTTATTATTAGAGTGCAACGTAAGATTTCCAAGAAACTCGTTGTTGCATATTGGGTACGCCGTTGAGAATAGAGTCCCCTTTAAAGTAATATTAATATTTTATTCAAAAATATGGATAAATATAAAAATTTCATATTCTTTGTTTACCTTGGGTGTTACAAGGATAGCTTTAGAACATGTAATCCCAACACCCTGATTTGATTGTTGTTCTATTTATATATTATTGTAAGTGGAAACTTATTTAATAAATAAATTATATTAATATGTATTAATTGTTTTTATTGATTATATTTGAAATATAAAAGTTATACCATGTGGTTTTGTTTGGATGGTTAAGGTCACACACTCACAATTCACACAATTCTTAGCCTCATGTGTTTTGTGTTAATTATTAAATTGATTACTTAGTTTCATTTAAATTAAAAATCAACTAATAGATCATATTAAGTGAATTAAATTATTTTATTTTTTCAATATAAATGTATTAATAATGTAATAGATATACTGATTACTTAATAGAACCACTCTTCCATGGCCGATGTATTCTTCATAGAAATATTTTCCATTTTAAATGGTCGTGAAAATGTTATAACCCAATAACCATTCTACTCAGGATATCAAAACCAAATAGAATGATTTAGTGAAGGATATAAGTGAAAAAATAGAAAAAATAGATGATAAACTAAGTGTTTATTGAAATACCCACAATATTATAACAAATAAGAGGAATATAAGATCAATTTTGGAGGAGATCCATTCTTGATAGCTTCCATCCTACAATAGTGAATTTAATTTAAAATAAACTAATTATTATCTTTTCCCAATCTATTATTTCATATCCAAGACCAAAAAATGATAAAAAACACATTTATAATGTGAAGGGTAGGCTTTGATACAAGTGGTTTCAAGTGTGAATGGGGAAATTCGGCCGAATATTTTATTCGATGTTACACTGCCAATTTAGCATTTACAAAGCGTGAACTAGATTCCCTTCCAGAATTATTATTTGTATTAAATTATTTTATATAGATCCTCTAGAAATTTGGGCTCAATAAAGTCAAGTAAAATCATGTTATGGCACTAATACATAACTGATTTCTATTCACAAGTGTCCAGAAAAACATTGAATTCATTACCTTGTTACTCCAATCAAATGCAAAATTTAGCTCCCATGTCCTGAATTAACATTGTATCCCATTATTTAAGGATCACAATCAAAAAATTTATGTTCATGTAAAACATAATAAAATATTTATGTCTGAATTAATACAGATCACTTTAAAGGGTAAAACTGGATTTTTCATTAAATATTCAAATGAATTATGTAATACCAAATATTTTATAATTAAAAATATTTAACACAATGTGAGGAAATTTTATCATTTATTTTATATAAAATACCCAATAAAATAGTGTTTTATCAATAATTGTTTTATCTTCACTAGAACACTCTTCAGTAGACTTCATCAGATAAATCCTTTTATGCCCAAGATATCTCTATTATTTTTGTTTAACATTTTTTTTCATTGAATAGATGGACCTTAGTTTGAGAGATATATTTCCCTTCTATGGGGTAAATCATGGGTTGTTCCTATTGGTATAAAAAGGTATCTTTTTGGTTGTTCCAAATCTATAAAAAAAGAGTTAACAATTGTGACTTGTTATAAATAAATACAATGATAGTTATTCCTCTACATAAAAAGGATGGTTCTAAATTTTCTCCACATGTGTGAAAATGGCGCGATAGGGTTTGTTCCTAAATTTGTTAAAAATTATTTATAAAAGGTTGTTACTCCTTCAAAATCCCGGACACTATATAGTTTGTGACATAATATCATGTTGAGTGTGTGAAGTGTAAGAATATGACCACATTTATATAAACTGTTATAAAAATATATATTTATATAGTTTAATTTTTCTCGAAATAATTATATTATCATTGATAATAAAATAAAAATTTCAATCCACCCCCACCTCTTATTCATTCATTTTTCTCACCTACTAATCAAACACATGGATCTATTATAGAAAATACGAAGCCTACGAACTAATTTTTACCACATAGTATTACCACCATAGTTAGACAGGGTGCATGGTTTCATAAAGGATTCACATTTGAAGATTTATGTGTATGATCTGTTACAAATTATTGATTGGGTAAATCTATACAATAAAAACATAGATACATTTTCCAAGAACCTAGTGGCGTTTGAAGATCGATATGAGAGGTAACGTCACAGAACATTTGTTCATTTAGTGTTAAAACTATTGTAGCATTTGGACCTATATTAGAGATCCTATTAGTATTAAATACAAACATGGTCTTAGTACCCAACCTCTTTGAGTTTATAGTTCATTTCAGTGAAAAAAATGATGGTGGAAGGCTGAAACAACTATATATTTTTTGGTTCAGACCCTTTGAAAATCATTTTGGTGAATTATATTTTAATTACAATAGTATATGAATTTTGAGTATTTTGGGAACCTTGATTGTGGATTTATAATATATTAAAATATATAGTTTATTACTATACTCATGGGTTTTTTAAAATAATATTATATCTTCTAAATAATAGATTTTATGGGAAATATGAGACCATATATGACTGAGTACTTGGGGTTTACCCTAGCTGTAATATAAATTACCTTTGAATTGGGACACATGAGAACAGATGTGAAATGATTATGTAAAATTAATCAAATAGTTAATTAATTTTTTTGTCATTATTTCTTTGAACCAATCACGCCCTATTAATTAAATTCTAAAAAAATAAATTGAGATAGTCATATAACCCTGATATATTTAAGAGTATTCATGGGAGATGTATTAGTGTGGTATTTCGTGAATCCAAGTATCAATGATTAAAATCATGAGATTTCATGTATGTATACACAAATTCAATATTCATCAATAATTAAACCATTATTCTAGTTGATCATCACCATTTTGTTGGATTTTATCCAGTCAGATTGTTTTTCTGATCGTTTAAAATTTATTTTCTTCCATATACATAACTATATCATGGAAGTATTAGCTTATATATTTTCTGGATACCTTTTAGGGATGTTTGATCTATAATTTTCACTTTTAATCACATTGTATTTCTCTTTTCTACATAGTGGTTTGTGGTTCGGTTCTTGACAGATATCGAGTCTACTCATATAATTTATTTCATGGTTGTAACCCCATTTTCTTCATGTGTTCTTTTCAACTCAATATTTATCTAATTATTTTACTAACACTATTATAATATAAAAATATATTAATCATAAACTGAAGTTTTCATGTTGTAATAGTTGATGTGGATCTCAGTTTATTGAATCATTTATAGGTGGAAATGCTTCATGATGAGATGGTGGGAGTGGATGGTTTTCTAAGACAGAATGCATGGGAGAAATGATATTTGACATAGATTTATGCTTCCTGATATTCATGGTTGTAAATAAAGTTGCATTAATATACCCCCATGAATAAGATATTCAATGTAGGTCTTGGGATGTTTCTAGGTAAAATTGAAATTTAGAGTAAATTTTACTTAGATCGAATTAAATTTGGATCATAAATCCTAATTACAAGGTGTGTCATTTCTAATAATAAACATCTTTTTTCTGAGGGATACAATGGATAATGTTTCATTGAATGTTATATATAAAATATAATGCCACTATCACATGCGTATTGTGACTCATAGATAACTATCTGTCTTGTTCAGGGAGTACATTCTTAAGAGTTCATTTTTCCTCACACGTCTTGGGTGTTGGGACCATATGGTGTATACCACAAATTCTTATGACATGAAAGACTGTATTACATGACACATTCAACTTTAGATCCCAAATTCCATATATGTTAACATAAATTAAAAATAGGTGGATATTTAATTTCAATGTAGATCACCATTTCCTAGAGAAGATACTATTTAAGGAAAACATCATGAACCCTAAGGAATATTCCTTGTAATAACACCCAAATTGTATATTAAATAGTTATTAATATTTAGACATGATTTTGGAAATATAAATTATCCAACATAAGTTATTTTATAGGTATAACATGATCTTAGTATTATCATCAATATCTAGGATGGGTCATGGGGGGTGATTGAAAATAATATTTAGCATTGGTTAGCTGATGATAGGTGTGGGTGTAATAGTGAGATAATCTACCATTCCCAATATTCAGTCTAGTATCCTACCTTATAACCCAAGATGCCTGATCCCCTATTTGTGGGACATTCATAGATAAAGTCATCTATCCCCATGTGGGTATAAGGTTATAATCATATATCTATTTCGGTAGGTAGGGTTATGTATCATATCACCTTATCTTGATAATGTGATCCTACACCAATTGTATAATACATATATAAATGAGGTATCCTCCTATGTAGAATGTTGTGAACCTATATATATGAGTTGAATTCCCTCAACTAAGGTGTATTCCATTGAGGTGAGGCCCTTACCTTTTATTGATATTTCATAGAGTGTAGGAGAATGGTCATCTTAGTTTCTATTTGTGAATATTTCAATCAATATTTTCCTTTCCATAGGATTTATGATATGATTGATATTTTGATACTTATTTATGAGTTGTATGGATTCCTACTAGGTATGTAAATACTCACCCCTACATGAGAATCTATCACACACATTTCAATTCTTTTGTAGATAATTGGTTGTACGGTAAATAAATGGGTGGAAACTATGTTATAAGATCCTAGAAATACTCACCGGTGGTGTCATCTTAGTTGGGAAAAAATAATGTGATTGTGTTTTTGGACCTACCTTATGTCAAATTCCAAGCTGGGATTCCCTTTCTTTTGGGAATTAGTTTTTCCCAGTTATATTTAGGCATATATTTTACTCATCACCAGTACATCATATATATTTTTTCAAATTTTTATTTCATTTATCAGTTTTATTAGTTATAAAATGTATTATTTTAATATTTTTGGTGTTGTGTTTTGATTACATATATGTAGGATAATTCCTACCATTTCTGTGATATTTCTACATACTACTAATCATCATCCCCTAGACTATTGGGGGTGGGCTTGGTGTGGCACAATTAGCTTTCCTCCAGCCTAGGTGAGGCCTTGGTGGGTCAATTCATGTCATATATCTATAAAAAAATGAGAAAACAATATTTTTGAACATAAATGAAGCCTAATAGATTTATAGAAATACAAAAATGAGAGATTAATAGTGACATAGAACATTTCAACTAAAAATATTAATGAGAGGGAAGGGAACCATAAAAATTAATGGGATGTGTTATCTATAATCCCATAAGGAGGAAAAAAATAGAAAACGTTCATTAAGAATTGATGTAAACTATTAAATTATTAATTTAAGTATCCTTCATTTGAGATGTAGAGGATAATTTATGTTATAAAAACAATACATGTAATTAATGGATACTTTTAAATAAAAACCTTACCTTAAGTCTCGGTACACATCGTATGTCCTATAAAATTATGAAATATCATATTATATTAATCATTTCTTCCTTAAAATGATTTGAGTTTATATTTTATTTATTATTTTAAGTTTTAATTCATTTTTATTAGTTTTCATTCTTTTACAAAAAATTATCACTCGCGTTGGTTGTTTGTGGTAATTTAGTTTATCATATCCAAACAAAAAATTGTAAAATTATGGTAGAGAAATAACATTTTCCATAGGTCCCATATGCTATAAATGTTCATAGGTATTGTCTCCATATGATTGTTGAATAAAGGGAGGTCAATATGTCCTGATATAGTTTCCATTCATCCAATTTTCCTTGATTTTCATTTTTTTGACTATTTGAAAATAACTACATTTGTTTACATTTAATTTCATTACTATGATGAATATTTTCACATCATAAAATCATAATAATTGAATCATAATAATATTAATGTTATATTAAATAATAAAATAAATTCATAATAAATTCTCTAAATATATAATTTTATGAATGCATCATTTATCAATCAGGTTTCATAAAATCACCATTAGTGAAACAATGTTTTCTAGATTGTTTAAAGAATAATGGTACATTAGTAAATAATTGAGTTTTATAAAAACATTAAATTTTATAAAAATATTAATAATATAATTTTATTTATTCAATAATGATATATAATTGGTAAGAGGAGAATTAAAATGAATAAAAATGTATTCCTTAAATAAATTAGTATTTTGGTGTTGCAATTTCTTATGAAATTTTTTTAATGAGAAGGAATCAGTAATTGGTAATCTATAATCTATATTATATAAAAATGATGACAAAAAATTAAAATTAAATCATGTAAATATATGAATTTACTCTTATAAATAATATATAACAAAAAAATATCATGTAGGAAATGAAAATAGATAACAAGAAACCATTGTTTGGTAATATTACTAATTTATAAAAAAGGGACCAATGAGACTTTATAGTTTATCTCACACCATTTACGGTCCAAAATAGTAATAATATAATGATAATGGAATAATTTTATAATACTATTTGTTTGATTAATTTTTTTAAGTAAAAATAATCACAAATAATAACATGGAATGATTCCTAGAAACACTTACTTTAACACTCTAATGGCTTATGAGAAGGGTTTCGTTGGAGGAAATTTAGTACTCCCTTATAAATGATAGTTACAAATAATGATAAAAGAGATATATATTAATGGAATAATATGGAATGGTTGTTTAAAATAGATCACCATAAAATAATCTCAATATAAATGGGAAATTCTATAAATATAAACCCTTAGAATTCTCTTGAGCTACCTCTGTTCGATTGAGCTTGAAGGCTTTAGAGGAGGGGATTTGGCCACACAATTGGGATTAAGGAAATTTGAAGGGAACATTGGATATGAACTTGGAAAGATCTTTTTCAATAGAAATAAATTTGTGAGTAAGGATAAAGGTGAAGGTGGGTGTTTATAAAGCTAAGGGTGAAGGTAATTTTGAATTAATAATTAATGGTTTTTTTATTTATGAAAAAAATATGAATATACTTGATTCTTATTGTATTTCTTTTTTTAATTATGAAAAACAAGGTTTTTACATTTTAAATTTAATTCAAAACCAAATGCCATATTCTGAAAATGTAATTAATAGAAAAGAATATTATTTTTATTATGAAAATTAAACAAAATTGGGCTTATTAAAATGAATATAGTGAATGTTTGAGTATCATGGATATAAATTTTGTACATGGAATAGATTTCCATATAAGCTTTGTGGGTTTGAGTTAAATAAAAAAACATAAATGTTAAAGAATGAATGTCATTAGAAAAAAATAATGAAAAAATAAACATAGTGGGTATAAATGAATCTTACGAGAAAGGTATAAATAGAAATAGATATATATAGACTAATAGTGAAAATTTCTTCCAAATACAAAAATTAGGAGGAAAATAACCTTTTAAAAAATATGGTGTGTAATATATAAGTCCATAAGGAATGGAAAAGTGACATAAATTCATCATAAATCAATTTAAAAATTTATTTATTCATTTTAAGATCATTAATTTAATGAAAAGTTTTGAAAAAATGAAATAGAAGAAAAAAACTTGAAAATTATGGAGGCTTTGAATAAACCCTTACAATGAGTCATAGATCACCTTGTATATCCCCTAACTATTTGACTAATTAAATATTATTAATTATTTTCCTGATTTATAACATTTAACATGTTCATTTATTTAATATTTATACTTTTAAGAAATTCATTGTCACGTTTCATTCATTTTCAATATTAGTATTGTTTTTATCAATAGTTTTTTAGTCTGTATGTTTTTAATATCGAGAACTATTGTGGAATGATTGTAAAAAAAAATAGTCATTTTCTAATGATTTATTATACTCTATAAATTTCTATCTATTACTTTCCTATTAGTTGAGAATCATGGGAGTTTACCTTTTCATGAAACGGGTTCCATTCACCAAATTTTTCATTTTTAATCATGTTCCTAATAGTTTAAATGTTACAATAATTTTTTACTTATAATATCATTGTTATGATGGATATTTTACTATTTCAAATAATATTAATAAAATTAATTAAATATTAATGTAATATTAAATAATAGATTCAATATTTATGAATGTATTATTAAATACACATATTTTTGAAAACATTATAATTCATTAAGCTTATGTAAAACCACAATAGGTGATATAATAGTTTTTAATATTTTTCAAAAAATAGTGGTATCCTACTGAATATAGGGGTTTTATAAAAAAATTATCTTATATCTAAAATATATTTATAATGTGAAATTTATATATTACTTAATTTCTTGTAATCAGGATGAGGATTACTGAAATGAATAAAAAAAATTTAGAAAAAAATTGTATCTTGGCATAGTAGGAGCTTATAAAAATGGGTTAATAAGGGAGAATTGGTAATATGTAATTTATAATAGAATAGATAATGGATTATAAAATTATGAAAATTAAACAATGTAAGTATATTAAAATTATTTTCGGTCATAGTGGATACTCAAGAGGGGGTGAATTGAGTTCCAATTGAAATTTCTGTTAAAAATATTTCTATTAAAATCCCCCAAATTAAATAACAAGCTTAACTCTAGTTAATTTTTAATACAGTAAAGTGTCAACTAGGTTCTCAAGAGATTGATTAGTTCTCAGTCAATATAATCTGAATATTAGATTAGCATTCGAAATAAACATAATGATTTACAATAAATAAAAATACTTTCTAGTTTAACTATATGATTTATTTTAAAATATTTTTCTATTTAAATTACATAGCAACAGAATATCCAATATAGTTTAGAAAAAAATAAATTAGCATAATATTTTTAACCAAGAGGTTCAGTCTCAAGCTGAGACTTAGTCCTCTCAAACTGTTTATATAAACCTGATCCACACAATGGATCTGGGTTTTACAATAGTGCTCAGACTGTCCTGGTCCTGACCTCTACCACAGTTCTTCGTGGGAAAACAAAAAACAACAGCAAACAAGCTGTCCAGGTCCTACTTAACCTCTACCAATATCCACAGTGGTATACAAGAGAGTTATAGAATTTTTGTGTGAGGATATAGAAATCATCTAGTTTAGCACATGAGTCTGTGTGTGTATGGAATATATAATGTACACACACTACTCAAACTTTAAGTTAATGAATCACTGAGAGAGATTAGATATGAGTTTATAATGATCTAGTGATTTTAACTGCAGCCTTGTACTTCTTTTGATTAAAAATCAATGCTTCTGAGTCCTTCTCAGGTTATTTTTCTTGAAAACAGAGTGTCATATGCTTCCATTATTTTCAAGTTCAGTTTGATCATCTTGAGTGCATGAAGAGATCGTTGTAGTTCTTCACTCCTTGACTAATGTTCATCTGGTTTTCTATTATTGTATGAATGGCCTTGTGTATGTCCAGTGTTCTTCAATTAAGCGGTGGTATGGATGTTGCCTCTCTATTTTGTATATATTTCTCACTACAGCTCGATCATCTTATATTCCTTCAGATCTAGCAATGGGAATGATTACTTTATGGAATGTACATGGTACAGTTCACTGACATCCCAAACACTATCATTAATTGATAGCATTTTCACTAAAATAACAAAATATGACTGTTTGTACAATTTAAATAAAGCATAAAAGTTCAAGAAGTAGAATGTTTGTAATGGTCAACTTGTATCTGTAGCTGTTTATCTCTATAAAGGTATCTCCTTGTACCGGTCGCTTTATGTAGCGATAGGTCTCTATGTAGCAGTGAGCGCCTTCTGGTAGCACTTTGTTCTTGTACCGGTAGCTCCTTGTAATGGTAGACTTGAGTATCAGTGAATTCCTTATACCGAAGGACTTTATAACTGTAAACTTATATAGCTGTAGTTGTCACTATGTATTGATAGCATTCTTTCTTACAAGTAGAAATACTCTAACGGTAGCTCTGGTGTAACGGTAGCTCTCTGTGTACTGGTGACCTTTTTGTAATGGTAGACTTGCATACCGATAGACTTATACATACCGGTAGACTTTTTCTAACAGTAACCTTTTGTTGTGCTGGTAGACTAACATACCGGTAGACATCTACATATTGGTAGCTCTATTCTGTACCAGTGACTAAATGTCTGTATATTCATTCTATTCATATAAAGAGTTTAGTTATAATATAATGAAGTATATACACATTTAATTAATTGAATGACTTAAATATATCACAATAAATTTATCATTAGGACATATTTGGAAGTATTTATATTTTTAGTTTTAATATACATAAACATCAACTTAAAATTATGCAATGATTAACTAATAAACATCATTTGAAATTAACAAAGAATATGGAAACATAATTGAGATTATCAAAATAGGTGAGGTCAACAATCTCCCCCTTTTTGATAATCACAACATATGATATCATAATTCCAATATAAGCCATAATGTATCAGAGTAAAATACATTGGATTTTATTTTTCAGTGTGAGTAATGACATTTTAAAATGTGATATATTAAATGTATCAGAGGATAAATAGTATTAAATGCAATTGTATCAGAGGTAATAATATAAAAAATATACTAGAATTATAAAACAAATGTATCATAGGTAATAATAAAAACAATATACTATAATTATAAAACAAATGTATCAAAGGTAATCAAATATATCAAAGATAAAATAAACTCAATGATTAAATTTCTTTTTTCTCTATGAGTCAAGGATTTCTCCCCCTTTGTGATTAGAAAAAAGAAGGGCAAAAACAATGCACGAGAGAAAATGTGGAACAGTAAAAATAGAAATAAAAGAAGTATATAGAAAATGTAAAACACAAAGAAGCGATTCCAAAAAGTGATATATAGTAATGAATAAAGATTACAAGATACAAAACTAGTACAAGAAATAACTAATATTCCTATAAAACACAACTATACCCACTCAATCCACTTCTTTAAAGACCACATTGGATTTTCCTTTCAGATCTAAGGTTGACTTAGGCTCAGAAGGTTGTGAAGAAGACTTTGGAACTCTTGTAAGGAATAGAGGTGGAGCATCAACAGATACAAGATCAGATCTGTTTGGAATATGTCTCTAAGTAATAATAGTTGTGAAACTTCGAATAGCTTGAGATTGGGTCATTTAGAAAGTAGAAGAAGAAGCTGAAGATCCAGAAGCAGGTGCAGGTAGAGAAGGAGGCACTATTACAATCTGAGCATCAACATGTAAGAAAGGAAACAAAAAATTCCTGAATTCCATGATAATTCATCCTCCCCTCATCATAGAAAACAAAAAGTCATCCTTGTTTTATAAAAACCTATTAAAAGCTGGAGTTCTCTCCCTGAGATTTCTTACTTGTTCTCTGAAGGATTAATTTACAGGATGTAATTTCAGATTTTCCAAATGAAGTTTGAAATGGTTGGTCAACTGATGCTTGGTATACACATTCTGAAAATAAGAATCAACATTATCCTTTACTTTTTTCTGAGAAGCATAAGCCTCTCTCATAAAATTCTTAACAATTTTCCCTATATCCCTAGTGGTTGTCACCACTTGAGTTAGGGATGATTAGTCCACATAGAAACTTGTTGATTTGGAACCATGCTTCGCTTTCATCAAGGATCGAATTTAATCCAATTCTACTGAAGGTCTGGAAGAAAGAGAACTAAGAGAAAAATCCACAGTTTCTTAGAAACATTTAGTTATCCCACTGATATAATTTTTCACAATAGTGTCCTAGGTGATGAAATTCTATTCCACTAAAGTCTTAAATTCCCCAAAAAATGAAACCATCTCGCCAACTACGCACATTACAAAGGCCATGTCATTGTCTACTTGTGATTTGGAGCTTATTTAAGACTCTATAGAGACAAGTGACTTCTGTAGAGATTCAACATTCTCTACCAAAATTTAAATTTGATTTAGGCATGTCTTGGCTTCATTTAGAAACTCTTCCACAGAGGTAGACACATCCCATCCAAGAGAGAGTTCAAAATATCTTTCCATTTTTCTCAGCTCTTCAATTAAATATCTTGTTATGTCTGCAATAGAATTAGCCCAAGTCTCCATTAACACATCCCTTAATGATACAAGATCCGCCTTAGTAACCAGATTTCGAGGCACAACTAGAGGTGCTCTTTCAGATAAAAGACTTTCGACAGAGTCATTCATAATAGAATGAATGAAAGATATCAACTAGGTTTCCATTATTCTTATCTCTCCCCTAAAAACTGATCTTATGCTTAGACTTTAACTCCTCTAAGTCAGATTTTCTCACAAGATCTTCATGTAAGCTATCATAGGGGATATTATAATCAACATCAGGTCTGCTAATAGGTGTCTCATCCTCAAAGTTAGGGTAATCTAATCCAAACACGACAAAACCTGGGTCTTCAATCCAGTCATCAATCCAAAGAGTTACTGAAACTGAACAAATCCTGGAGGGATTATCCCCCTAAACTATAGATTCCTCCTCAATAGCATTATCCGACTGGTATTCCTCATTAGAATCATCAACAATCATATCTATCTCGACAACCGGAAGGTCCAAAAGTTTTGGTATGTGATCTACTGGTTCAACTAGATCAGCCTCTACATGCATAATAGAAAATCCAATCTCTGGACTCAAACTAAGAGTAGATCCCTCATATGTTCTCTCGAATACAGATCTTTCATCAATAGGTATTTCTTTCTCTTCAACATCATCCCTAGCCACAACTGGTTCCCTTCTGGGCAAATCAGTTGGAGTACTATCTTTCCCATTTGAAATACTATGAGTTGTAGGGATGGGAGGAAGATCAGGATCCCATCCTTCAACAATAGTCTCATCTTCATCAGAATCACTATAGGATGGGATATCCGCATTAGGTCCTAGAACTATATTCCTCTCATCCTTTGGCCAAGAAGGATAGTCCATAGGATAGTATTTGTCTTATACCATTTTTTCATCATTCACCCACTACTTCTTCCAGGGATTCGAGTACACTTTCATAAACTTGCATACTGGTCAAGTAATGAAAAAATTATCCATCACCATAATTGCCTCATCTTGAGACCCAACAACATTATTTGACTTTATCATGACAGATAGCAACTTTGCAAAAAAAAGTATTGGTCTTGGATTTTGTTCTGGTCATTTCCTCTATTTGAATAATTAAGAGTCTGCATAGGTTGATCTTCACTCCATGCCTCAAAAGATACATCAGGTATATGTCTTGAAACTTTAGGGTGGAAAAATCCCCTCTCCTGGGATTAATCACATGTTGAATAAACTTAAACGTTAATTTTTTCTAACCTTCCATCACTGATGCAATCACTTTCCTTGGAGTTCCATTTCCAGTTAGCTCAAGAAGTGCATCTTCATATACAAAATAACCAATAGCTATAGATATGGAATTAGAAGAAAATCCATACTCTTCTTCATGAGGTACTCCAAGGTTTTCATCCCATTCACTATATGAGAAAGATATCACTTTACCATTCACAAACAAAATCATCATATTCTCCTCTTCTGACGTCTCAAAATGAACCTGCGAATAAAATTCATTCACTAAAACTAGGAAGTAAGGTCCATTTTTAGTCACAAAACACTCGAGCTAGCCTTTCACCACCAATATCTTCAAGATTAATGATTTTATAGATATGAACCATTCAGCAGAATGCTCTTTTTCAATCACTATCTCCCTCTTGGTTAGATGCAGATTCACATGCTATCTTCTTTCTTTAACAGTGACACATCCAATGGTTCATGATTCAGCATTTTTACACTTAGAACATGGCAAATCTCCTTTACTAAACGTCAGTCTCTTCACACAATCCATTTCCACAACTAGAGACTTAGAGTTCAAGAGAAGTCTGAAGGTTTGGGTTTGCAAAATGGTGACAATCCGAATGATTAGAGTTCACGGGGGATTGAGTAAGGTATATTCTTGAGTTTATATCATTTATGAATAATAAAAAAATAAAGTACTAAAATGATTTGGCTTTAGGAAAGAAAAAAATAAAACAACCTGATATGTTATACTACTGAGAATTCTAACAATAAGCCCTAACGGTGAGAATGGTAATGGTGAGGTATTCATAATAGTGAGTTTTTATAATGAGAAGGTATTCATAACATTGAGGTTTTCTAATGGTGCGGTATTATTAACGGTGAGTCTGTCTAATGGTGAGGTATTTGTAATAGTGAGGTTGTTTAACAGTGAGGTATTCTTAACGGTGAGGTTGTCTAACAGTGAGGTATTCCTGATGGAGAGGTTTTCTAGCGGTGAGGTATTCCTAACGGTTTATCATTCCTAACTCATGTCTAATGCATCTTAACCTCTTATAATTTAAAGGATTTTTGAAAATATCTTCTAGTTGATGTTCAGTGTTTATAAACTCAAGAATTATATCACCCTTTTGATAATGATCTCTTAGAAAATGGTGCCTAACATAAATGTGTTTAGATATAGGGTGATATAAAAGGTTCTTTGAGATTTTAATTTCATTAGTGTTATCAA
Source organism: Viscum album (assembly GCA_963277665.1). Classification (NCBI taxonomy): domain Eukaryota; kingdom Viridiplantae; phylum Streptophyta; class Magnoliopsida; order Santalales; family Viscaceae; genus Viscum; species Viscum album. The sequence goes on from OY728140.1 coordinate 484,834,979, forward strand.
AATTTATTAAAACATGTTTAAAATCATATCCATAGTCCAGAAAAGTGTTTTTAATCCATATAATATGTGCACATAACTACCATAAGCTATATACTATGCTTCAGTAGTAGATAAAGCAACTGAATTCTGTTTCATAATACACCAAGATACTAAATATTTTCCCAATAATTGACATGTTCCAGATGTGCTTTTTCTATCCTACTTACAACCAGTAAAATAAGCATCTTAATAACTTATTAAATCAAATGATTGTCTTAAATTTTCAGTATGTTTGAGATATTTGAAAATTCCTTTAACAACAAGAAAATGGGATTCTTTAGGATTATCTTGAAATATTTCACACATACATACACTAAACATAATGTTTGGTCGACTAGAAGTAAAGAAAAGAAGACTCCATATCATACCTCTGTAGTTGGTTTGATCCATTGGTTTTCCAATTTCATCAGCATCCAACTAAAAAACAGTACTCATAGGTGTATCACTTTCCTAAATACTATCTAAACCAAAAAAATTTAAAATAACTTTTTTATACTTACTTTGATTTAAATTAATACCATATTTATTTTGAAAAATTTGAAAACCAAGAAAATATTTGAGTCTCCCATGAAACTCATTTCAAATTCATTTTTCATACTCTATGAAAAATTGATACATAAAGAATTTTTCGATGATCCAAAAATAATATAATCAAAATATATTTTCACTATCAAAACATCTTTGGATATTCATTTAGTAAAGAGATTTTGATAAGAAATTCCTTTAGAAAAACCTTTTGAAATAAGAAAAATACTAAGTCTATCAAACCAAGCCTATAGAGATTGTTTTAAATTGTATGATGTTTTAGAAAGCATAAAAACTTGATTTGGAAAATTAGGATTAGTAAATCCAGGTGGTTGTTCAGAAAAAACATCTTCAATTATAAAACCATTTAGAAAAGCACTTTTAACAGCCATTAGATATAACATGAAATTCAGATGAGCAGCATAGGCAAGTAGAATCCTAATAGCATCTAATCTATCTTCAGCTGCAAAGGTTTCTTCATAGTCTATTCCTTCTTCTTGACTATACCCTTGTGAAACTAGCCCTGATTTGTTTGTAATGATATTTCATGATTCATCAACTTTGTTTCTAAAAACCCATTTAGGGCCTATGGTCAAAGTGTCCTTAGGTCTATCAACTAATTCCCAGACTATGTTTCATTCAAATTTATTTAATTCTTCTTGCATAGAAATTACCCAAAATTCATCATTGACTGCATCATTGATATTTTTAGGTTCTAACAGTGAAAGAAAGGCTTGATGTTCAACCTGTTTTTTTAGAGAAGATCTATTCTATGTCCCTCTATCAAGATTACTAAAAACAACATCTAAAGGATGATTCATTAGAGTCCTATTTGATCTTGTAAAGGTAAGACTAAACATTTCAGGTTCTTCTCTAGGTTTGGGATCATCAGGAGGAGATTCTGTAATATTTACAGAACTGGTTTTCTTTACAACAGGTTCACTAATTTTATCATTAAGGTCGAGAACAAACAGATCGTCTTCATGATTTTCAAGAGAAGACTTAGGTTCATGCCGAACAGTTTCATCAAATTTGATGTGAACATATTATTCCACACATTTGGTTTTTTTGATGAAGACTCTATAAGGTTTAATTGTTATAGAGTATCCTAGAAATATTCCCTCATCACATTTAGAAGAAAACTTGTCAAGATTATACTTAGTATTGATAATAATGATTTTGAAACCAAAAAATCTGAAGTAACTAACTTTAGGCTTCCTATTATTCCATATTTCATAAGGGGTCTTCTTAAGAATAGGTCTAATCAAGACTCTATTTATAATATAACAAGTTGTATTCATAGCCTCAACCAAAAAATAAATAGGTAGGTCATAATCATTAAGAATAGCTCTTACCATTTCTTGAAGGGTTCTATTACTTCATTCAACAACACCATTCTGTTGAGGTGTCCTAGGGGCAGAAAAGTTGTGAATATATCCATTGAGTGAGAAGTAAGATTAAAACTCGTGATTTTCAAGCTCACGGCCATGATCACTTCTTAGGGTCTTAATATTAAGTCCACTAAGGTTCTCTATAGACTTGTAAAGTTTAACGAAATAGGAACAAACTTCACTTTTGTGAGAAATAAAGTATACCCATGTATATTAGAAAAGGCATCTACTATGACATAGACATAGTGCTTCCCACATAAACTAGAAACTCTAGAGGTTCCAAATAAATCCATGTGAACCAACTCGAGAGGTTGAGAAGTTGAAACTTCTTTCTTTGATTTAAATAAACTTTATGTTGCTTTCCCTTTTGATAGGAAGTACTAACTTTGTCTGATGGAAATTTTAGTTGAGGTGGGTCTCTAACTAAATTTTTACTAGTCAGTTTTCTATGTGAATGAATGTTGAAATGTCCTAATCTTATGTTCCACAACCTAGAATTTTTATAAAAAGAATTTACGCATGAAATTTTTTGTTTAGCTAAAGAATTCAAATAAACTGCATAAAAATTTTCATTTCTCAATGAAGAAAATACTAAAATATTTTTATAATTAAAAACATTACAAGAATCATTTACAAATTTAACATTGAAACCTTTATCACAAAAGTGATAAATACATAAAAAATTATATTTATGTCGATCAACAAATAAAAATTTAGAAATTAAAACTAAATCAGTTTTACTAATATGGCATAAGATGATGATCTTTCCATTTGAATTATCACAAAAGGTGACATTTCCTCCATCAACTTTGACTAAGATTTTAAAACATGAATATTCTCATGTCATGTGTCTTGAACTCCCACTGCCCAAATATCAAGTCTTACTATATGAACTTTTTAAACGAGTTTCTAAAAAAAAATTAGATAGAAAATGATTTTGGTACCTAGATTCTGTTGGGTCTAGATAGGTTAGAAAGTAAAGCTTTAGGAATCCAGATTTATCTTATGGGTCTCATATAATATACAGAATCAATAGATTTGAAAAGGTAAACTTTATTTGATCTATAACTATGTTAATAACTAGTTGAAGAATATTAACTTCCGGAACTAGAACTTTCGGGATTCTATCCAGAATTAGGAATAAATCTATTTTTAGTAATATATCTCTTTCCAGGATGATAGCCTATTCTAGTGGTATATTTTGGTGCCACGTGTTTTCCTATCATTTTTGTAAGTGTATCTTTTCCATTTTTTAATTTCTATAAGTCCTTGTTTAATTTCTCATTTGACAATTACAGTTTAGTATTTTCCTCTAGTAATTGATCATTCTTTTCCTTTTCTATATCTAGTGCAGATTTAATAGAGCTGGTCAAAGTATGTTGTTTCTTCAAGGACTTATACATACCCTTCAATTCATTACAGGTTTTTTCTAGCTTATTCAAATATTCAAATAATTTTTCACTAGACATATTTTCAGATTCAGAATCAGAATCAACTCCAGAATAATATGAATTTTGAGCAGGAGTATCCAATGTAACCTTAGATGTTTTTGTCATGAAACACATGTAAACTTTTTGAGATTTTTCATCCTTAGTAGAATCAGAATCACTTCAACTATATTTTGAAGTAATCAATGTTTCTTTTATATATTCCTTGTTCTTATTGTCCTTGTAGTCATATTTCTTCTTGAATTTTAACTTTGGATAATCTCTTTTTACATTTCCTTACCTTTTACATCCACAACATAAAATTTCATCTCTCCTATCAGACTTTTTCCAATCCTTCTTCCAATCTCCTTTGTTGTCATAATTTCCTTTGAATTTATATTTTCTGAAGAATTTCTTCTTCGTGTAGAATTTCTTGAATCGCCTGGCTATCTGAGCCATCTCTGCATCACTTTCAGATGCACTCTCATCACAGCTCGAACTATCACTTGTAGTTTGAAATTTCTATTTGTCCTCACTCTTTGAAGCAGATGTCATGAAGGATACTGACTTCTTCCTTGGTTTATCACCATCTTCCTTATTCACATTAAGTTCTTCTACATACATCATTAACATACCAATCAACACTTTAATAGTCAATGATATTATATCACAGAATTCTCTTACTGAGATAGATGTGCCTCTCCATCTCTCTGGTAGACATCTAAGTACCATCATGATTTTCTATTTTTCTTGAACAACATTTCCCAATGAGCTCATTGTATTAAATATCTCATTGAACTTGAGATACATGTCAAAAATAGGTTCAATAAGATTTATTTTAAAATTATCATACGTAATAGGGTAGTTATTCAATCTCATTTCACTAACATTAGTTGTTCCCTCATGGGAAGTATCCAAAGTGTCACAGATTTCATAAGTAGTTTTACAAGAAGATATTCGATTAAATTCTTCATCCCCTAAAGAAAAATACAAAGCATTAATTTCGTTATAATTATTATTGTAAGCTTCTTTAATAGATTTATCCCATGTAGTTCTTTCAGTTTTTGGAATCTGATACTAAGTCTCTATAGAATTTCAGATGTCGAATCCCATAATTTCTAAATGAATTTTCATTTTCAGTTTCCATTGGGAATAATTAACACCATTAATGAAAGGTTTCTTGTTGGTAGAAAAACCTTTTTGTATATTATCCATAATTATATTTTATCATTTATATTTAAAGACATAAAATTTAGAACTAACAGAAAGTTAAGATCCTTAAGATAAAACAGGAATCACAGTTGAAAAACTGAGTATTTGAAAATCCATTATTAATAAACCAACCTTTGATACCAAATGTTGGTTGGAGTGGATACTAAATAGAGGGTGAATTTAGTTCTAATTAAAATTTGTGTTAAAAATTTTTATATTAAAATCTACCAAATTAAATAACAAGCTAAACTGTAGTGAATTTTTAATAAAAAAAGGGACAGTTATGTTCTCAAGAAATTTATTAGTTCTCAGTTAATCTAATCTTAAGATTAGATTAGATTCCAAAACTAACCTAATTATTTACAATAAATACAAAAACAATCTAGTTCAACTATTAGAGTTACCTTAAAATAGATTTGTATTTAAAGTACTTAGCAGCAGAATATTCAATATAGTTTAGAAAAAAAATCAAAATAGTTTTAACCAAGTGGTTCAGTCTAAAGATGAGACATAGTCCTCTCAAACAGTATATATAAACATGATCCACACCCTGGATCTGGGTTTTACAATAGTGCTCAGACAGTCCAGGTCTTGACCTCTACCACAGTTCTTCATGGGAAAATAAAAAACAACAGCACACAGGTTGTCCTTGTTCTTGTTGATATCTACCACTATCCACAGTGGGATACAAGAGAGTTATAGATGTTTTTTTAATGATTTATAAATCTTCTAGTTTAGCAAAAAAATCAGTGTGTGTATGGAATATTCCGAGTACACAAACTTCTCAAAACGTAAGTAAAAGAATCACTAAGAGTGGGTAGATATTAGTTTAGAATGATCTAGTGATTTGAAGTGCAGCTCTGGACTCCTTTTTATTAACCAACAATGCTTTTCAGTCATTCTCTGGTTTTTGTCTTGAAAACAGAGTGTCGTCTACTTCTTTGATTTTCAGGTTCAGCTTGATCAGCTTGAGTGCATGAGGAGATCATTGTAATTCTTAACTTCATGACTAAGGTTCATCTTGTGTTCTCTTCTTGAATGAATAGCATCATGTATGGCTAGTGTTATTTAAGTAATTGGGGGTTTGGATGTTGGCTCTATATTGCGTATATCTTTCTCTCTGCAACTCGATCTTCCTTATATTCTTTCAGATCTAGCAAAGGGAAGGATTACTTTAAGGTACGAGGTATAATTCCATGACATCCCAAAAACCATAATTAATTAATAGCAGTTTCATTAAATTAACCAAATATGACCGCTAGTATAATTTAAATAAATCATAAAAGTTCAATCAATAGAATTCTTGTAACGATCGACTTTTATCGATAGCTGTTTGTATCCGTAATGGTGTCTCCTTGTACCAGTCGCTTTATGTAGTGGTAGGTCTCTGTGTAGTGGTGAGTTCCTATTAGTAGCTCTTTGTTCTTGTAATGGTAGCTCCCTGTAACAGTAGACTTGAGTAGTGGTGACTACCTTATAACAGTGGACTTTATAACGGTATACTTATATAGTTGTAGCTGTCACTCTTTATAGATAGAATTATTTCTTACCAGTAGACTTACTCTAACGGTAGCTCTATTGTAACGGTATCTCTCAGTGTACCAGTGACCTTTCTATAATGGTATACTTGCATATTGGTAGACATATTTATACCCATAAACATATTCCAACGGTATCCTTTCAGTGTACCGGTAGACATACCTACCGGTAGACTTATACATACCAGTTGCTCTGTTCTGTACCAGTGACTAAGTGTTTGTTTATTCATTCTTTTCAAAGAATGAGTTAAGTTAGAATAAAGTGAAGCATGTACATGATTAATTAACCGAATGACATAAATATATCACAATAGATTTATCAATAGGAAATAATTTAAAGTATTTATATTTTGAGGTTTAATGTACATAAACATTATGTAAAAATAATGTAATGTTTATATAATAAACATCATTTGGGGTTATGAAATAATATGGAAACATAACTATGATTATCAAAACAGGTGAGGTCAAAAATTATTTTTAATGTTTTTATAGAAATGTAATATCTTAAAGTAATTAAAAATAGATAATTAGAAAAATATTATTCTGACATAGTAACTAGTTGTGTCAAAGAGTTTGGTGATAGATAATTGTTAATATTTCAATATGAATTGAAAAAATAAAAAAAATGATGATGGAATCAGGGAATATAATTAATATTTCAACATAATTTTATGAAAAATAATCCCAAATAAAAAAGGATAAAAGGCTTGTAAACCCTTAAATTAATAAAGTAACGACTTAGGAAAAAGTTTTGAGGAGATGTAAATTAGTAGTGTATCATAAAATATGGATGAACATAATAATAATAATAATATATATAATAATATATGAATTTAGAAATGGTGTTAAAAAGATAACATTATAAAAGACTCTCAAATTATAGGGGAAGGCCTCATAAGAGGAACACTTATCTTGATCTTGAGTCACCTCCTTTCAATTGAAAAAAAATCCTTTATAGAATGGGATTTTGATAACACTTGAAGAATTGGTACTTGAGAGGGATGTACATTGAATGATTTAGGAATAATTTTTGTTATGGGATGGAATTTTGGATGTGATTAGAATGGGGTACATGATGGGTGTTTATATTTCCATTGGGAGAGGTAACTTTGAATAATGTATTGATAATATTATAAAATAGGCCCAATAATGTTAACAATATTGATTAATACTACATTTATTTGATTATGATTCAAAAAATCCGAGTTCTTAAATTTAAAAACAATTCAAAACCCAATAGAGTCTTTTAAATACTTAATTAAATGTAGAAAATAAAAAATAACTTCTTATTAGAATAAATTATAACATTAGTTCAAAAATTTCAAACATAGGTTTTCAAAAAATAAACTTTATTTTAAAATGATTTATTTTACACGATAAATTTATATTTAGTTGATATATTGTTTTCAAAAAAAATTAATTCATATTTTTATCCTGATGATATTATAAAATTTATCATTATTCATAAAAACATAATTTTTTTCCATTCACAAAAAAAGAAACTTTTTCAGAAAAATTTAAAACATTCACCAAAACACAACTTTAATGATATGATTCCAAAAATGACGTGCATTTTATAAAATAAAAAACGATGTAAATTATAATTTTTTTAAAACAAAATCACTTAATGTATGAAAAACAATATATTTTTAATAAAAACTATTTTTATGAGTTATTAAATTTATATATGTTATTATCTATTATATATATACCTGATCTTAATATGAAATAAAAATATATTATTATTAGGTTTTAAAAAATATATCTCATAATAGTCACATAACCCAAAGATATAATGTTCAATGTCTTAAAGATTAGCTAGGAAAACATATTATTTTAAAGAACATTCGAACGCTTATCCATAATCATGGTCCTCTTGACCCTTTTCAATATATATCACATGATAAAATAATATTCCTAACTCGTATTTTAGTAAGATGATAAATGGATGACCACAAACATGCCAAAATGTAAAAACATAAAAGATCATAAACACGGGTGGGGTAGAACACTAGGAAAAGGATAAACTATTATTTAGAGATCATAATGCCTACAATAATAACCATAAATCATGTTATAGGATCATAGTAACATAAAAATATCCTTTAATAAAAATATAATATAAAACATATAATACATGAACATAAAAAAAGTGTGGAATACGTTGAAAAGAATATTCTCCAACATTGGTATTTCATTGAAATTAAATGCATCTTTAGATCTTTTAAAAAAATAATAAAAAACATGGGTGGGTGAAAAAAAATAATAAATAAAAATAAATTGATTTATAAATTCATAATCCTGAAATTTTTGCACAACCATAAGCATAGTAAAACTTCTGTGAGAAAACCAATTTTCCCACACAAATGTGAACAAACTCATTACGTCCTCTCTTGAAAATGGGAGAAATACCATAAATAACATTATTGTGTAAAAAAATCATTATATTCATGATTGAATATTATAAAACACTAATTTTATTTTAAATTTTACAAATATGTTTTACCTTATTGATTTTTTTCATTATAAGAAACAATGAGATTATATTAAGTTACATGAAACATTGAGATTAAATTAAATGTCACGTCCTATTAAAATATTATTAGGACTGTTATCACATAAGAATTAGAATAGATAATAGAAAAAGGATTAACTAAATATTTAAATATTACTTACACATGTATATATAATTATTTTTTGTCGACCAATTATGAAGAAGTTAAAATAATAACTATTTGAAAATAAAATAAAACTTTTTCTGGAAATTATATTTATGCAATCAGACATATTTTAACTCAATAAATTAAACAAAAACCATTTAGAGAATTATTAAATCATAATTTATTTTTTATATATTCAATAATCTTTTTAACATTAATCCAATGTGTTTTGTAGATATTATATAATAATAAATTCATTTTTAGTCATAGAAGATTTTCTTTATAAAACCTTTGGTCACCATTTGCACACTTATTTTATAAATAATTTTTTCCACATTAAGAAAAATTATTTTTATAACAAATTTATCATTGGAAATAAACATTTCAATATTATATTAGGGTGATTTTTGATAGTTTTCTGAAAAGATTAATATTTTGATTAATAGTGAAAAATAATAAATTTTAATAGAAAAATATATTTTAGTTAAAATTATTTATAAAATAAAAGTATATTTTAATTTTGTTTTCAAAGAAATTTTTTTTCAATTATATGTATGTATAAATATTAATCTAGCTTATTTTTTTGGAATCATTTTGTATTTAATTTTGAAATAAAAAAATTGTAAACTTTTTAACATTTTCACATTGAAAAACATCATTCTCATCACATCTATGAGATTAATGTAAAATTGTATTTTACCACTTCTAAGAAAGGAATTTTGAAAAATTTATTAAATATTTGGATAAATCATAATCTATATTATATAATTATCCTATATTTCATTCCACCAATATTAATAATGAAAACATAAAAAATTAATTATCAGGGTTAATGTAAAATGGGCTTACTAAAAACATTATACTAAAAAAATATATGTTTAATGGCCTATAAAAATATATAAAATATATTTTATGGAAATATTTCGACCTTATAAAGTAATACTCCCAATATTAATCAACTTTTATCCTTTTTTCTTGTTGAAAATGGGGGGATGCCTTTTTATTTTCAAACAATTACAAGTGTGATACCCACCTCACTTGTAAAAGGACACCCCATATACTCTTTTACATACACCATAAAAACAATTTCATTTGGATAATCCAAAAAATATATAACATCCCAACTTCACTCATCACATCCTAGAATCCTTATTGTTGTCTGTAATCCAAACTAAAAATCCTTTTGATGGAAACATAAGGAAATTACCAAAAAATCGGTAACATTCTTCAACAAGCATTTTTTATTTCTTCCTCCACATCCTCCAGTTATTATTAAAAAATTAATATATCAAAAAATTAGTATATTACAGATATGGATATGTTATTTTTTTTATTTTCATGACCTAAAACTATCTTTTATTCCATCAAAAGGGTCATGAAATCGTCATTCATATGTAAGGAAGACCACTACCTCACAATCCAATGTCATTCATTTTTCCATTACCACATCTCATGGCTGGTTATGCTGATAGATATAAATTTTATATATGATATTTATAATATAATTACTCATTTTTAGTCATTATATCATATATACCGTTTTACACTTCATTCTATAGGAGACATGATAAGTTGTACGTGTGTATGGAAAACTACTACCTAACAAAGTGATGTGATTGATTTTTCATTAACCATTTTTTTCATGAACATGAAACTAGTATAACATAGAATTTTCTTTTATTTATTAAATTGGTATAATAAACAAGGATGTCGTATCTCGAAGGACTAAATATTTTAGTATCTTTGGAAGAACTAGATACTAACATATGTTTTTCTTTAGAACATGAAAGGCAAAAACATAGAAACTCACATGGAAACATACTTAAACTCCTATAATATACCTAGACGTTATCCAAAATATAAAGTTTTTCATCCTAGGGAAAAATAAAAATTAATGGGTGAGCTCAAATGTTCAATAAGGGTATGAAATAAAATATATGGTAACATAAATATAATGTATACGGTCAGGTGAATGTCTAACAACACATGTGAACGATACATTAAATTAAATATAATATAGAAGGAATAAAATACGATCAAAATAATGTTATATAAATAACCACATGGGGATAAAACATGACACCATATATTCTACTAGTCGAATAATCAAATGAATTATCCATTACTACTATTATAATGATGGAATTCATAATGTTTGACATCTGAAGAAACTGTCAAGGCCTCAACCCAAACTTCAGATAATAATTTATCAATGCCTCATACAAATCCATATCTAAAAATAAAAGGGTGAGGCCTTGACCAATTATATATCAATTTTGTCCCATGAGACATATCGATGCATCGAGGGGCGATAATGGCCCCCACATGTAACTTACTATTTAATATGGATTCCATATATAAAAGGGGAGAAACATAATCAACATATACATTAATATTGAAACTGTAATATAAAATGAAAATATTATTCTCAATTATTAAACATTATCATAAACTATATGAATTAATGTGGTGCAATGTATCAAGACTACACATCCCCAGTCCAAATAATCAGAAACCGTTCAATAAAATATATTAGGTGGTTACATAATAGGCCAACATAAATTAATAATATTCAAAAGTTGTTATTTAATTATATTAAAATACTCTAACAAAATCATTTATAATTCTTGAGATAAAACCCTTTTTTACTTTGTAAAGAAGTGATCTTTTTGATAAATATGTGTATTTGTCATAAAAATATGATTTTAAACATGTATATCCCAGAAAATAAAATGGAATTTGATTATATATATAGTAATATTAAATGAATATAAATATTGTATTTTTTAAACAAAATTGAAAACATGTAAAAATATTTTTTAAGAAACTTTAGAAGTGATCCACTTTAGTGTTGTTTAAGAGAAAATATAAATGAGTCTTCAAAGTATACAATGGATAAATTGTGTTAATAAATCCAAAAATGAACTAAGGTAGTTCCTCATGATAAAAATAGGGATTTTGTTAAAATATTGGGGACTTATAAAAAACTATGTTTTGTACTTGAAAATGGGCAAAAAATTGGGAAGTACCCTTTAATTGGGATTTCATATCAGGAAATATTGAAATGGAAAACCTATAAAACATTTATTTCCCCCATAAAAAATGATGAAATTATCTGGATACATTATTTTGGAATATATAATGATAATATACAAAAATTATATTAAAATAAATAATAAATACATTTTTTTAAAGAGAGATAATGCATAACCCAATTGCAAAATGGAGGTTCTAGGGGAATCCCTTACCACCATAAAACAGTCAAACCATATTCCCCATATAATTAATGATCATAAAATTAAACAATGAATAAAATTAATATAATTAGATTACCAATATTATACATCAATGGTGTTATATTAATAAACCACTCACAATCAATAGTGTTGAATAAGCCATATCTCAAAATAATAAATGTGAGATGAGAAAACCCATACCTTATGACCAAAAGTATTTTTCACTTGAACACAATGTTTTAGAGAATCAAATCATATTAAATTATAATGTAATTTAGAACTTATTAATTTTTTTTTGATTTATTATTATTTTATTATGTTCATTTATGGACAATATGATGATTTATAAGATTCAATTTTGTAGTTCAGTAATGCTCATTTCTATGGTTTTCATGATTCGTTCACTAGTATACATGTACGAAATATCATGTAAAATAGAAATTATTATCCATAATTTAAATTATATATTATTTATGAATGTAAAATATATTTAATGTTCTTATATATAATTTTTTTCATGATATGAGGCTGATTAATTTGATAACACATTAATGATAACATTTTAGTTTATTTTGTAGTTTTTAAATTATTTGAAACTAGTTTTGTCTTATAAATAAATATTATGTATATATAATAGTTCTGTAATATTTAATAAGTTTTATAACATATATTGAAAATGGGTTTATAAAAAACCCTAAAAGAGGAATTGAAAAACTAAAACTCTTCACCAGTGAATTGAGTAATTTGGCACCTCACGAGTGATGTTTTCAATATTAGAATAAAAAGGATAAGGGGAAAGAATTGATGGTCGATATAAAATTAACATAATAAAATTAGATTATATAAAATATACTAGAGTTATTATGTCACTATGTACATGGGATGTGATCTATTTATAAAAATATAATAGAAATTGATAGAGATAGAAGGTTTTACTTTTTGAGTGGCGCCTCCTTGAGAACCTCCCTCAGGGACATAGAAATGTTATTTTGGTAAGAATAATATGAATAAAATAGGATTGGGAGAGGAAATGGGAAGAATATAATTAATCTTCATGTGTTTGGAGGTGTTTGGAAAAGGATTCATGAAGGCTGTTATTTATTGTGGAGGAGATGACTGTTTTTTGAATATTTTAATCATTAGTTTATTATTTTGGATCAAGACTATAAATATTTTGTATTACCATAAATAAATACAATAAATAGAAAAGTTATTTTTGAGATTTTGGTTCTTACATTAGAGGTGAATCATGAAATATAGTGTTTAACATATAAATTATATATATCGTAAATTACCATATTTCACTATTCACAAAAAAATCAACTATTTTAGAAAAATACCAAAAAATCATTCTATCCATTTTTCAATGTGTAGTATTAATTAATACACTAAAATTTATCAAAATAATTTCCTAAAATTGGTAAATTTAATTTTTATTGAAAACCATTATTTATTCGAAGAATGATGATTTTAAAATTATAACTGATTTTATAACACTTTGTAAAATTAATTAATGTCTCATAAAATTATATGATATTAATTAGAAAAAAAATATTTATTCATGAATCTATTTTATGAAAAAAAATATTTAAAAAAAATTATAATAAATTTGTAAATAAATATTTTTGTTTCAAAAAAATACCAATAGTTAATTTATTCATTTTTAAAACATTTATTTACTTATTCCATGATATAAATAAATTATATTTTCTTTCATAAGATACCAAAATTTTATTTATAATTTATCATGTGATGTTACAATTCTATCGATCATAATACTATTCCTAATGGCCACATTACTATTCCAATGGTCATATTTAATATTATATTATTGTTTTTTACTCAGTGTGGTGTGAAACATAAACTATCAAAGAAGTTAAATTTTAAAAGGGACATACCATAAAATATATGAGTGTTAAATTCACCTCTCTTAAATAACTTTAATATTTTTAATTTCTATAATTTCACATCATTAAAATATTTAGGTAGTTTTTCCTAATAAATTCCTCCCATTTACACGTCAACTCTTAAATTTTATGATTTTCCAAAGAAACTTTACATGTTGAGTCATTTGATTACTCAACACCTATTCATTAGTATCAAAAATATAGATAGTATCTTCATAGTAAGATAAATCTGGATCGAATTGTCTCTCATCATAACTGAGAAGATGCATTGGGACTGGCATGTTCTTCCTTAATAAAAAGAACAAGAACACATTTTGTACTTTCGAATTCTATTTGGCATTTAAAAACAATAATTCCCATATCTAATTACCTCTAGAATTTTAAAAGGTTAAAAGTACCTGGGGCTCATGTTTCCGTTATTTCTAGATCATATAACACCCTTCCATGGAAATAACTTCATGAAGATGTGATCTACCACTCGAAACTCCAAATAATCTCTTTGATTATCGACATAGAATTGTTTACTACTTTGTGCTACTTTGATATGCATTTTAATAGTCTCTACCTTTGTTGTTGTTTCCTCCACATGTTCGGGTCCTACTAGCTTCTATGTACCAACTTCATCCATAAAAGTAGTTATACGATATCTTTTACTATATAACCATCATATGGTTCAATTTTAACAATTTAATAGAAATGACCATTGTTAAAAAACTCAAAAAATGGCAAATAATGATTCCACATACATTAAAAGTCATGTGGGAAGGACCTCAACATGTCTTGTAATGTTTTAATCATCCTTTTTAATTTCTTGTTAGTTTGTGCGTGACAAACAATGCTCAAATGAAACTAAAAATCAAGAGGATTTTTTAGGCTTTTACAAATCTTTTATATGAATCATGGATCACTGTCAGACATAATAGAATGTGCTATAACATGAGGTTATAAAAAATCTTTAATATGAAGTCGATCAAGGCTCTATAATGGAAAGTCCTCTCTTATAGTGATGAAATGTGAAAATTTGGTGTGTCTATTAACAATTACCCATATTGTATCATTATTTCTTGGAGTCTTCAACAATCTAGTGAAACAATTCAATGTAATGTAATCACATTTCAATTTCGGAATAGGCATTGATTGAACTAATCTTATAGGTTGTTTTCTTTTATCCACCACTTGATGAAAAACTAAACACAACGATACATAATCGTCAATTTCTTGCTTCGTATTATCCGACCAGAAATATTAATTATAATATCATTATATATTAGTGCTCCCATTATGTATAGAGAAATTATATATATGAGAATAATCCGATAATTCTTTTTTTTATCTTGGGTATAGAGAGAACACCAGGGATTTAAAAACAAATTAGATTTCTATCCCCACACATGAAGTCATCCAACATCCCATAATTTACATATTTTGTTTTCTTTTGGACATTCTCTACATAAGACTAAAAACTCTATATCTTTTCCAAAATGGATGTTATAGAAACTATTTGAATAAATAATGATGTTTTACCTTCCTTGAAAATTCCCGTATCTATATTTACTAGATCCATGTACACAAGATCCTAGTCAATCCTCAGTTTGGTTAGAACTCCATGTCGCTTCCTCATCAATGAATATACTACCTTATTGTTCATCATTGGATTGACGTGTATTAAAAAATCATAGTCTTTGAGTAGATTGATACATAACCATTGCCTTATTTTGAGTTCATTCTATGAGAAGATATATTTTAAACTCTTGTGATATGTATATATCTCACATATTTTACTATAGAGATAGGGTCTCAAAATTTTTAGAGTGAATATTACAGACTCTAACTCAAGATCTTCAGTTGTATTGTTTGGATCATTAGTTTTTATTAGCCTTTATTAATAGGCAACAACTCTATCATTATGCATAAGTACATGTGTAAGTCCATTCTTTGATGCATCACTATAAATCATAAATTCACCATTTCCCAATGATTGAATCAACATCAAAACATTAACTAACCTATTCTTAAATTCTTTGAATAATTACTTATATTACTTCTTCTAAAAAAACATAACATGATGATTTTTAAGATATGTTAATGGGTTATATAATTAGGAAAATGTTTAAACTAAACACCAATATTAACAATCTAAACCAATAGAACTCCATAAATTGGTTATGTTAATTGTTTTAGGCCATTCGTAGACTACCTTTCTCTTAACATGATCTATTGAGATGTCATGCTTAGAGTCGATATGGACAATAAAAGAAAATATTTGAATACATAATTCACACTTTTTAAACATCCCATATAACACTTTTCATCTAAGATTATCCATAATAATATGTAAGTGGTTATAATGGTTCTTCTATATTTTAGAGTAAACTATGATATCATAAATAAATACAACATCAAGATTATCAAAATATTCATTGAATACTCTTTTCATAATATCCATGAAAATAGAGGGTAAATTAGTCAGTCCAAATGGCATTACTATAAACTCAGAATGTCCATACCTTGTTCAAAATGTTGTCTTTTGAATATATTCATTCATTATATGTAATTGATGATATCTAGAATGATGTTCAGTCAGTATAAAATATTTATCTCTATGAATTTTATCAAATAAATCATTACAACATAGGCGAGGATAATTTTTATTTATTTTAATAACATTGATCTATCTACAGTCAATAAAAAACTCATGTATTCGTCTTTCTTTATAACTTAGAGAACATCGGCTCTCCAAGGTGAAACACTATGGAATATCCATTTTCAATGAATCCCTATAGTTGTTTCTTTAACTCAATTAAATCCACCAGGTCCACTCTATAGGGATTATTTGATATGCTTCTTTAATTAGGGGTTAAATTAATTGAAAAATTAACATCCCTCTCTATATGATGTATGGGTATAATTCTCATGAAAAATATCAATATAATCCTATAAAATATGAACATCCTCACTTTGAATATTTATTTCTTCATCCAGTGACGTTTTTTCTCATCCTGCCCAATAATTTCACTTAGAAGAGATAAAAGAGGTGGATCCAAATATGAATGAGATGATAAATTCATCCCTCTAAAGATAATAAATTCCATATCTTCACCTTGAATAATATTTTCTTCCTCTTTGTAAAAAACTTTTGAATTATATTTAGAGATCCCATCCATACTATTGATTATATAAATATAAAACATAGGTATGAAGATAATCTCAGCAATTATATGACATTTTTGTGTTATAATATGAACTACACGACAAATCTCTTTCATTATCAAGTTTCCTATATGAGTCTTTATTAACATCTCCCCTGTTATGGTGATTTGGAAATATATAATTTATAAATAAAAATAATAATTTATAAATTATTTAGATGATCCAGAATAAAATATAGATTTAGATAAATTTGAGGAGATTATTAAACTAAATTTCACCACAACATTAGGAACTTCAAAATCAGATGTTGTGACTGCATAATCATGTCCTTGTTCCCCTGTAATTTTATTGGGAAAGTTTCCTTTATTATTTGAATAAACATTTTTCCAGTGTCCCATAACTCTAAAATTTTATTATTTAACATTTTTAGATTCGTTAATTCATATGAAATATTTATCATGATAGCCTTTCTCACCACACTAGAGAAAAAACCTTTTCTATTTTTCTAAGAACAAGGGTGTTTCCTTCCACAAGTATCACATGTGGGAAAATACCCTTTTTCATTCTTAACTTTATCCATTATTTGGTCCACCGCCTGGTTCCTCTCCTATCTTCCCTTAAATTTATATGATATAGGGAATTATTTCTCTGTCTTGACAGCACATGAGACTATATCTTTGTATGATGAGAATGTTTGGGATACCAGTTCCATTAATTGTAATGGTTTTAACACATCAAATAATTGATAAGTCTTGATATTTGGATCATGCATATTATCTAGTAAATTCCATGATACACTTTTAAAGCTTGAATCATACATGGAAACGTTTTAATCCTATTTTTATCTTAGACTCAAGAATTTTATCTATATATCCAATCGATGTTCCTGAGGGAAATATTTTTCCAATAAAATTTCCTTAAATATTTCCATTACATATTTGAAATTTCTTTCTCCTCTTTTGTGTTTGTAATCAATGAACACCATTGAGTGGAATCTCCTAGTATATGATAAACTACAATGACAATTGTCTCGCATTCCAAACTTCCCAATGAGATAAATATCTTCTCTATGGAACTTATATGTTTCATAGATTCAAATGGATTATTAGCCCCATTGAATGAATGAGTTTTGTTTCTCATGAATGGGCCTAAAATTGATCCTCCTCATTATGGATCAGTATAATCCAATTTGGTAAGTTTATTTCTCATACCTCGAGTCAATTTTCCAGGTATAGTTATAGGTTGGTCACCTCCAATTTTAGCTCGTACTCCAACATCTTTATCTTGCATAAGTGAGAATGAAATAAATGAAATATGTGCATTGATATCATTTCCATTCCTTCCATAAGTTGTTATTTCTAAAAATCATACGAAAATAAATTAGGTTATAAAACATAATGAATTATTTCAAATAGTAAAAAAATAAAATGAATTGAAATTTTATGAAAAGATAATGTTATAATTTTAAACATGGTTTATTTAGGGATATATTTACGTTTAATTAATTTATAATTATTTATAAAGAAAGTTTTAATTATCTTAAGCATATACCCTATGAGTACCAAACTAGATGTGTGGTAAGGCACAATGTCATGTACTAAGTTACACTTAGTCAAGCCCCAGGAAGAATGATTAAGTGGTTACACGAAGGTACATCTATGCCAGAACCACATCCACTTATATTATCCAAATATGGATGTATTACTTAGAGGACCCACATAATCTATACGTAACCAGAATTCTATTATGTTATTCAACTCTTATCCTCAAAGACTATCTTTTGGTAATGTTCCCTGATCAATATTTTTAATCCTATTTCCATGGATTCTACAAAACATCATCTGATAAAAATTTTAATGGTCCCTACCCCATTATCCTAGAGCCGGTGGATAAAATTATTAAATTGGTATAATATTAATCATAAGTAATATTTTATTAAGTATAAAAAATAACAAGACAGAAGTAAAAATAAGATCATGGGGGTCGAACGAACTACATCCAAATGGAATCAACTATAACTAGGATGATAAATTCATGATCAAGTGATCTAGTACTAGAGAAGACAATGGGTCAAGAATCTAGATGCGTCTGAGTAGCCATAATGTATGCATCATTGTTACCTTAAATCCATGTATGATTCACTTCAACAATGTTTATGAGAAGAATATTGACGCTCTATATGTGATAAATTATGGACCCAAGAGTAGAAAAAATACTCCACTAGGATTTTTAAATGATCAGAGAATCCGTTTTAATAGACTGTAGCATGATATTATTATTATGAAATTATTTAATCCCAATAATAATTTCACGTGATTTAGTAAGAAGAGATTCTCTATGGCCATAACAAGAAAAAAAATACACTACCATCAAGCCTATAGTGTCACAGACCACACCTTACCCCGCATGAGATAATTAATTCACATTACATCAGTATTAATCATAATTTTATTGATTGGTGGAATCCATTGAAACCACCTAATGTGACCAGTCACCCTTTGGGAGGGTGAAAAAATGAGTCTACCAAACATGAAATGTCATAATGAGGGATCTGTATCCCACTACATCAAAAATAATTATTGAATCATTATATTGATTGTGGGATTTTTTTCCACTACCAAATAATAGGAGATGACCCCCTCATGTCGCACCTTGTTTCTGGAATTCCCTATAGACCAACAACCTTCCACTAAGAGGATGGATATGCACCTTCGTTCAAAATTTTTATTTCCAAAATCGTGAAACTAGAAGAATATTATTATTTTATAGATTATTATTAGAAATATTATCTAAAAAAACTACCAAAAATCCCCAATACCACTACCACCCAGTCTCCCATAAGGAATATGTGTAGATAATATTATTCACTGGAAGTTGTTCAATAACTTTATTTCTATGAGATATAATTAATTTTATTATGGACCTCAGAGTCATTATGAATTTGATGTTATTTTATGCGCCAAAAAATAAATCATTATTAGCAGGGATATCACTACATGAGATATAACCCCCCAACCAATTTGAGATAGTATTCACTGGTGCTAAGGACCTTTAATGCATGGTCAAAAAGTGAACTTTTGGGGGGTTTCTAGAAACAACTGGTCCCAATCCCTATTCATTGTGATCTTCTACAAAATACTATACTACTATGTGTTTAGGACCACATCAATAAAAGATACATAAATAATTTCGTAAGATAAGGAAATTCCAGAAGTTGGACAACCCAAAAAGACCAGTGGATCTCCTACATAATTATGATTACAAAAGTTAATATTGAAAAACCTAATAATCCAACTAGAATAAATTTTTATACTTCACATATGCTCACGATTCGTCAACCATAGTCCCACAATTTTCCACTTCATAGTGTCAATGTTTTCACTGTATTTAGAGGCAATGAATATTGTGCAAAGCGTACCCTCCAAATAATCCAAATACAACCTTGTCTGAAAGAAGTATATAGAATCATTGAAATCCCTCAAGTTTATACCCCTAGATTAAAAACTAGAAAGGATCTTCCACAATTCCCATTAAAATTTTCCATCAAAATGTGTATCCCATATATAAGAGAGAATGCGATTTTCAATGTTATTAACCATAGTTGTGGGCACCGTAAGAACTGACATTATGTGCATGAGAATGCATGAAAGTACAATATTCACTAATTTAATACATCCGCAAAAAGAAATAAATGGGTGAGATCATTTGGAATCATTATTAAAATCCATTATTATACATGAAAGTCACATATAATATACATCTTTTCATCATAGGTAAAAATAAAACATATGAATGGGGTGATTGAAGAAGATCAATAAGGGTAGAAAATATAACTAAAGCTATCATAAATATAAAACATAAGACAAGGATAATGTATAAAAAAAATTAATTAAAATAGAAACTTAAACATAATATGGTAGTAATAAAAGATGATCAAAATAATTCTATATAAATAATCACATGCGGACAAAACATAACCTTGGATAATTTAAAAGTTCAATTATCGCATGAATTGTCATTTACTAATATTATAATGTTGGAATGATTACTGTTTTAAATCTGAACATACTATTGAGTCATCGAACAAGACATATGAAAATATGTAGTAAGGGCCTCATCAAAATCCATAATTGAAAATAAATGGGAAATTACTCTATAAAGTCTATATATGGGTTGTTTCATGAGACTTATTAACGAATTGAGGGGAAAAATAATCCCCACCTTTCACATAAATAGTATAATTCTTTCCTCATATAGAAGGGGTGAAACATAATCACCATATACATTCATATTTAAAATAACTTATAATATTCAATAATATTCCCAATCAGTAAACATAATGGAAAAGCATGTTGAGTAATGTGGAATATGGTATCAAGACAGCACATCCCCGGTCAAAATAAACATAAACCATTCAATAATATAGTGTGGATGGTAACATAAGATATCAATCACAAAAAATAATAATATTAAATAGAGGTTTCTTAAATAGGTGAAAATACTCAAATGAAATCATTGAAAAATATTTAGAGAAAAACCATTTTACTTCGATAAGAATGGAGGTTTATTAAAATAATTTATATTTGTCCTAAAAATATGAATTTAAAAATGTATATCCCATAAAATTAAACTGAATCAAATTATTTCTTATGAATATTAAAATAATATACATAATATAATTTTTCAACTGATATAAAAACACGTAAAATGTGTGTTTATGTACCATTACAATTGAGCCTCTTTAGTTCTGTTTATGGGAAAAAAATAATTGAGTCTCTAAAGCTTAAAAATGAATAATTGATTAAATAAAACTAGATATTAATTATTAAAGTTTTTTTATGATTTAAATAGCGATTTTAATAAAATATTGGCGCCCTATTACATGTTATGGAGTTTACTTGAAAATGGACATGAAATTGGGACGTACCCTTTAATCGGGCATGCTTATCGGTAGGAATTTAAAGGAAAACTTATAAGTCACATATTTGAAAACAAAATAAAGGTGAAATGATCTGGAGATATAATTTTTGAATAAATAAATAGAATTAATAAAAATTATATAAAAATAAATAATAATTAAATTGGTGTAAAAAGGGATAAAGAATTTCCCGAAATAAATACGGGGGTTCGAGGAGAATCCCTAACCACTATGAAATAGTCTAACCATATACCCCTTAAAGTTAATGATCATTAAATTAAACATTTTATATAATGAATAGAAATATATTCATGATATTATAAATCAAAGGTATGCATACATACATAGAACACATGAAATAGTGATGAATAAGGCAGATCTCAGAAAAATATAGGTGAGATGAGAAAACCCTTACCTTATGTCTGAAAGTCTTCTGTAATTTCAAATAATGTCATGGATAATTAAATTATATTAATGAATAATATAATTAAGATCCTATTAATCATGTATTTTATTTATTAATATTTTATTACGATCATTTTTTTCTCTTTTTATGAGTGATAAAATTCAATTTAATCATTCGGGAGTGTTCGTTTCCCTGGTTTTAATGATTGGTTTAGTTGTATACATGTACTAAAGATCATTTAAAATGGTAATAGTTTTCCAGAATTGATATTATATGTTACAAATGAAGTTAAAATATATTTAATGGACTTATATATAATTTTTTCCTATATATGGGGACGGTTCATTAGATAAAACGTTAATGTTAAGCATTTAGTTTATTTTGGCATTTTTTGGATTATCATGAAATAGATTTGTCTTATAAATTAAAATAATTTTTACATACTTGTTAAAGAATATTAAATAAGGTATATAAAATATATTTAAATTTTTTAACCCAAAAAAATGTTTTTCTGACCATCCTTGAAGGTGAAATTGTGAAAAGAAAACTTATCATCCACAAAGGCGATAAATCGGAACGTCATAAAAAATGTTTTCATTTTATAATGAAATGGATAAAAGAAAATAATTAAAGTTTGATATGAGATTGACATATTAAAATTAGAGTATATAAAAGATACTTTATTTATCATGTTGGTCTATATAGTGGAGGAGAGGGAAGTATAATAATATAAAAGAAAATGAAAGAGAGAGAGATAGAGAGAGAAGGTTATACCTCTTGAGTGTCACCTCATTAAGAACCTCAGTAAGGGAATTTTAAATGGTATTTTGGTAAGACCAAAAATCCTTGAACATGAGTTAGGGGTTTGGGAGAGTAAATGGGTATATTATAAGATATTTTAATGGTTTTTTATGTTTTATGAGTAGGGGTGTTGATGAGTGGTCATTATAGTAGAGGAGATGGTGTTTTTCTATAGTTTTAACCATTAGATTATTATTTTGGCTCAAGCCTGTGAATATATTTTATTATCATGATGAAATATAGAAAATTCTGAATTATATCTATATTTTTGGGTTCTAATATTATTATTTACTCAAGAAATGTGGTATTTAATTTGTAGTGTAAATATACTATAAATTAACGTATTTCAATATTCACAAAATTGAAACTATTTTTGAAATATTCAAAAAATTCAACCTAATTTTTTTTAATGTTCTTGATTTAAAAAATGGACTCTATTTTATGGAAATATTTTCATACAAATGATAATTTTAATTTTTAATTAAAATCTTCATTTATTAGAAAAAAAGTTTATTTTAAAATTATAACTCATTTTATAACCCTTTGAAATTTTAATTAATGTCTCATTAAATTCTATTATAATCATTATACATTATAATATTAATTGATGAATCTTTTTTATAATATATATTCTTCTAAATCATTATTTTAATTATAAAATTGTAAATAAGAATTTTTTTTTCACAAAAATACCAAAACATAATTTATTATTTTCAAAAACATTTATTTACATATTCCTTGATATAAATATTTGATATTTTCATTCATAAGATATATAAATTTTATGTATACTATAATAGGTGAAGTTACTATTCTCTCGGTCATATTATAATTCTTAATGGTCACATTACTATTCCAATGATCATATTTATTAGTATATTACAGTTTTAAACATGGGGTTGTGTATTGCATAAACTTTGTAAAATATTAAATTCTAAAATGGAATTTCCACAAAATATTGGGGTTTTACTGGTTAGATTGAATATTTTAATGAATATATTTAATAATAATGAAATAATTATGATATTAATGAAATAAATATCATTCTTTAAAGATTATATATCATTTTAAGCAATGTGACTCTCTATTTTTATCACCAGACCACATGGATGATGTTTATATAAATATTAAAGGAAGTAATTTGTTATTTATTATATTATTAACATTTTGAAAAGGGAAAATATTACTTATCTGTTTTCCATAATTATTGTTGAAAAATGAAAATTTTACTCACTCGTATATACAAGCTACTATATCCCTAATTGTAATATACTTTATTTATAAAAATACTCATTCATGATTAGAATTAAAATTATAATTGATGTATAAATATGATAATTATTTCATTATTATTATTATTATTTTGGATATTATTTAACCATGATTAAATTAATAATACTATAAATAACAAATAAAAACATATATGAAAACTAGCATATCTATTAACCATATTGTGATTTTAAAAAGTAACTATTAATAAATGGGTAATAAATAGTCATGATTAAATCATATATGGTATGATGCATATAATTATTTATAAATAGTATATGTATAATAAAATTATTTTGATTATACAAGTATTTCGAATGTGTACTATAGAATTCTATACTCAAGATAATGGATTTCTACTATCTCTTTTATTTCTAAGGCATAAATGAAAATTCACCAATTATATATTTTGTGTGGTGTATATACTTCCCCCTTTAAATATTAAATAAATAATATCATTATTCTGATTATATTCAATTTTTCATTATATTTTATTCTTTATTGGGGATTATGATTCAAAATCATACCAAATAGGTAATTGATTTCCATCTCAATTTTATTTTTTGTGACACAAATGACACATTCACTATGTGTTTAATTTTTGTGTTGTATATACTTCACATGAAGGTATTTTATGATACATACCCATAAATGTTTTTTATTTACATATAAATTTTATGGTATATCTTTCATGGGTTTTATGGTTCAAAAGTATCCAAACCGGTAATGGATTTTACGTCACTTTTTTTCTGTGAGACATATGAAAATTCACCACTCATTTCATTTATGTGATGTATATAATACCCCATTAACATGTTATATAATAAATATACTTGTTTTCATGATATTATAATTATAATTTTATTTAATTCTTTGATGGTGATTACAATTCAATGTTACCAATTAGGTAATGGTTTTACGATATAATCTCATAATTTATCGAGAATGATTAGGTATATGCTTCCAATGATGAAATATTATCATTAGTATCACAATAAAATCATGATTATAATCTTGTTATTTCACGAGAATACAAATTTTATATTCATTATTCAAACGTAATGTACTACAGAGATCAAAATAATTTTGTTATGAAATATTATATTTATTTCCCTATTCGGTCAAACACTAGTTTTTTTCATAAAGGTTGTTTTCTAAAACCAATTTAACTTTTTTTTAAAATTTATTAAAATTATTTAATAAAGAATGTTTTACCCATGTATTACTTTTTACATAAAAATAAACAAATATTTTTGTCATTTTCCAAAGAATTACCATTTTCATTTTTTTATAATTTTAAAGGAATCATTATTTTAACTTGTATAGATTGAATGGAATTTCTCACCTTCATGAGCATTATTTTATTTGAAGATTACTTTATATGTTTTCAGGGTTATTTTTTAAGAAAAGGATTTTAAAATTATTATATATTTTAATTGTCTTTTACAAATTGGAATATATATTTTACACAAGAAATGTTTTAAATGATTTTAATGATTCCTTTATAAATAATCATTATTATTTTAGAAGAAAATGATTTCCAAAATATTTAATGATATGTTAGTTATTAAAATATATTTTTAAATAATATTTATTTTCATCAAGAAATGTTCTCTGAAATATTTCAAAAATAAATTTCCTACTTAGATTCCATCATTTGATGCTAATAATGCTTTAATAGGGATATGATCCCATGATACTATTATAGTATTATCTATGGTGGGTTTAGGTTTATAATGAAAATATGATTTCAAATCTAATTCCTCTTCCATGTGTTATTAAAAGCTTATCAAAGCCTCTTCTTTTCATGGGTTATGTTATGATCAATTGATTAAATGATTATAAACTTTGTTTATTTTCCATAGGTTATGATATGATGAAATGTTTATGATACCCATTTCATTTCATGGTTTTTGAAATGGTGAATGTTTTATGATCTTTTTTCACACAAACATATGATTTTTACAATGTGATGGGTGGGTCCAATATCTCTCTTCCATTCATTGGGAAGATATTTATAAATCACAAGTAAATATTTTATGCATGAACAATATTAAATATTCACAATTTTATGTTTGAACCTGATTATATTTTCACAATGTTATGCTTGAACTGGATTAATTGTTCACAGTGTCATGTGCAGACCTTCCTTTAATTTCCATAATTTTATGGATGGACCTTTTTTCATATCCATAAGTTTATGCAAGGGACTGATTTCATGTTTTTAACTTAATGAGTGAAATTTTTTCTACATATATATGTTCAAAATGTTATATGTTTATGTGTATTCCACAATCTTATGCCTAATAAAAATACTATTACCTAAGGGATCAAGTTCTTTGATTCCTTTATGATTCATGTCTTAGGAACTATAATGTGTTATTCTACATATCAGGAATATAACACATGATATGAAGGGTATGATTTTCAAATATTATTCTCATTCTCTCGTAACCTTATGTTCTTTTCATGTTTAGGTTATAATTGATATCTTAACTTCTTGCCCTTAAATAAATTCTAATATCTCCCATTCTTATTTTCTTTTCTCTAGGTTATGAAGAATGGTTTTAATTAGGGCATGTTGATGAGGAGTACTAATGGGGAAGATATTTGTGGGAGATATTGATGATAATTAACCAAATTAGACGATTGGTTACCTAGTCTTTAAAGATGCTAACAATTACGATCATCAATCATTTTTTGGGTAGTGTATTGAATACTCATCCAAAAAGATGTAATGAATATGTATGAGTAGCCTAGGTCTCTATAGTTGGTATTAGATGGGGGTTTCAGTTATCCTTTATATACTAGGATGAAAAATCTTTAGTGATAATTTTAGAGATATTTCTAAGGATATTTCTAGTGACGTCTCTATTCATATGTTTACAGATGAGTCAAATTATATAATATTATCCTAAAAGTTTGTTAAAGGATAGAAAAAGTGGTTTCCCTGAAATTACATCCTAGTTTCGATGATGAAAATGTATGTGGTTCTGGAAAATAAGTCCCTATGGTTAATAACTCCTAAAATGTCACATTGATCTAGACTCAATCATCACTTTTTACATGACAATGATCATTTCTATACACCTAGTTTGACGCTCCCAGTTGATGTGCTTTAGAAATTCTCAAATCATTATGAACCATCCTGAATGATTTTAATAGATGATGATTTTTAATAACCAAGTAAAAACATAAGGAGTCATATATTAAAAATAATGTGTCATGAATTAGATATCCTATAAGAGATTTATTATGATTATTTTTTTCATTATAATTATTATTTCCCCTAATATATGTTTTTTATTTTTGTTCAATAAATGGGAGTAGAAGGAACTAGTTTAACACTGAATGTGAAGGATAATATTAATATGAGAAAATAAATGGGATGGTGACTAGATTGAAGGATATTTTCATTATTCAAAATTAGATATCATAGAACATGATTAACTACATTCACCTTAAGTAACTCTCATACTCACCAATGAATATAAGGATAGAGTCTGATGAGAGTTTTTGTAGTAGAGGCCATAGTGGAATGACGATTCAGTTTACTATATATTAAGAATGTGGGAAGAAGAACTCAAATAAATGTCTCAAAGGTATGAGAATGTATTTTGAGTGAGTAAAATAAGTAAACAAAGCATGTAATTTTAAAGGAAAATTTATTTTTTAGACATAATAGATGAGAATAATGGTCTCCCGAAGATATCATTGAATAATGAATGTTTCAAATGTGGAAAATATAGACATTATGTAAATAAATGTCTTAAGGGGAAGGATCAAGATGAAATCATAAAGTCATATATTTATACTACTAATTCTGAGGATAATACAAGTGAAAACTGAATGGTATATGATTTTAAAATAGTGTTTTTTTGATAAACAAGACAATGATGATTAAACTGAGTTTGAGGAATGTTAATAAGTGATTCATATTTTACATAATAAGAAATTGATATTAATGATATGGTGATGGAGCCCATATAATGTATTAAGGATGAAGTGGAATAATTGAAGTGTTTATGTATTGATATTCCATAACAATGAAATATATAAGGATTTATTAATAAAAGTTTGCTTTTAATGATTTCATGAATATGATGAATGGTACTGATGAATAAGAAAAGTGATTTAATTTCAGGGATATATATTGAGTAAAACACATGATAATTGGATGGAAGTAGTTAATATATTCCAAATGCTATGAAAATTGTGTTTGTATTTGATAAAGAGATGTTTGATATAGATAAAGTAATTTGGATTGTATTGCTGACCTTATTAATATGTTTCATAAGAATACAGGATTATGGTAATCACATTTTTGAAATGTGAAAATTAAGAGCCACTTCATGTTGTTTTGGGGATTAATTATAAGTTTATTTTGGAATTTTATTGGAATTATTTCTAATGTTTTGGATTTTAATATTTTGGAAGGTTAAGATGTTTAACCATTTATAGAGTTGGATTAATTTGAAATTGGGATATGGGTCTTGAGACTAATTATTTACTAAATCATATAAATATTTATCCTTAATTAATAACATATAATAAGATTTTTACATGATTACTAGAGATATAACGAATGATGTATCATTGAATTATTGATTTTCTGATCCATTAGTTCTTCTAAAAACAATCTTATTCATTTCTTATAGTTAGTGATGGAGTGAAAATTGATCAGAGCACAACCAAATGATGAAACTGTTCATATGACACAACAGAATTTTATTCCCTATGTATATCCATCCCATTAAAATTATTAATCATATCATGATGGTAGCCTCATGATTGGTACTTCCAACTACCCTCTCTCAAGTTTAATTGTTTTTAAATCCACCTCTCATAAAGAAGGACCTATCAGATCCATCACATGTGTTGAAATCAGAGGCCGTATCACAAAAGAATGATATTTTTTATAAGGAAAAACTTGTTGATATTATTTTCCAAATAGAGAATGTTCTAAAAAATAAGATCACTTACCTGGTTAATGTTATGTGGAGAAACCACCATCTTGAAAAATTTATATACGATCCTAAGGATGTAATTAGGTATAATTATCATCAATTCATGGTACCAAAGTGAATAATTTTTAGGCAAACATTCATTTGGGGGGGGGGGGGGTAGAATGTAACACCTAGAGAATTTGTAAAATTATTTTTATCAACATAATTTAAATATTTTGATATTTTTCATTACACATTACACTGAGTTTAACTTTTCGTAAATGCAACACCGAGTTTAAACAAAATATTACATATAATTAGAATATTATTTTGATATTTATCACATAGCAGTTTGAATAGATGGAATGAATTGAATTGTATAAATTATAGGAATATGATTTATAGATTTATATGTAATGAATTCTTCGGAGAAGAATGAAATTTAAATTAAAATAATAGCTATTTTAAAATAAAATAATTTTTTTTCTTATAAAAAGCTATTTTTATTCAAAAACTGTGGTTTACGTAATAATTTAAAGAAACCAGCTTTTTGTTAATTATTTTAATTAAATTTATATATAATTTGTTGAATAAAATGTTTGAAATTCATCTAATATTTTTTTTTCTAGATAAAATAAAATAATAAATTCAATTTTACAATAAAAAACTATTTTTTTCTTCAAAATTATTTTTTCACCTTTTATATACAAATTTTAAAATATTTATTTTAAAAAATAAAAAAATATATATTTAAAAAAAATTAGTTTCTCAAATAAATGTGTCAAATTTTCTTACAGTGATTTGTTTTATAATTTTATAAAAAGAATAACTTTTTGATGAATAATGAAAAATATAAAAATTCAATTAAAAACTGACTTTTCAATTAAATTTTTATTTATATAATTTATATTTGACATATTTTTTAGAAAAATTTAGTGAATTTATATATTTATATATTGATCCAATTTATTTTATTTTAATCATCTTACTATTGAATTTTCATATGTAATATTTTTAAACTTTTGAGCAGTTTCTCTTGGAAAACCTCCTTTATCGTCACTTCTCCGGGATTAATTTTAAATTTAAGCTTTACACTTATTTCATTACAGTTTATAAAATTTAATTCTATATTTGGAAAATTAATAATTTATATTATCTCATATGGGAATCTAAAATGGATTTACTGAAATAAATATTAAAAACAATAAAAATTAATTATCGTGTTAAGGTAAAAATGGGTTTACCAAGGGGTTAAACTAAAAAGATAAGGGTCATGATGACAAACAAAACTTGTATAAAATATATTTTACAGAAATATTTATATATTATACAATATATGGATGAATAATACTCCAATTATGATTATTGTTTCATGATATAAATGTTTTTAAACCATTATATTTTCCAAAAATTACATGTGTGCCACTCACCTCAGTTTTAAATGCCCACCCTCTACTCTCTTATGTACACCTTAAAAAACATTCATTTTGATCAATCATTTTCCAAATAACTCCAAAAATTATATCATATAATCCTATAAACATTATTTTTCGTATAAACTTATTCAATTATTTATTTTATTGCTATCCTAAGGAGGTTACCAGAAGAAGAGGTGACATTCTTCAACAATCATTTTATTTTATTTCTTCCATCACCTTGCTAAATTATATTTAAACAATTATAATATATAAACCTCAATATTTTAAATGTAATTATATGTTTTTATGCAAATTTTATGTCAAAAAATAGTACCCTCTTTCATTAAATGTGTTATGAATATATCATTTGTGTGAACGGTGGCCAACTATCTTGCAAACTGATGTCATTTGATTTTCTATTACAACATTACAAGGTTTGGTATGGAGATGGATATTAAGTATATATATGATATTTATAGGATAATAAAGATTATTAATTGAATATATTATATATTAATTTTTACTTCCCATTTTATTGGGTATACACTAATGTCATTTGTTTGTAAGGCGAGTTGCCGCCTCACGAAGTGATGTGATTTGTTTTTCACTAACGCTTTACGTGGAAGATAATAACTATAATTTTAATAAATATATATTAAATGAATGAAATTATTATGATATTAATGAAATATTTATCATTCTAAAAATAAATATGTCACTTGATTTTTTAACTTTTCGATCATAGGAAGATGATAACTGCATTCGTGTATGTTTGGACTACCGTCTTCATGAAGCAATGAGAATCTATCTTTTTATCACCAAATTACATGGATAATATGTATAATTAAATTTATATAAATTATATTGTAATTATTAAAATATTTAAATTTTTAATGATAAATTATTTCTAAACACTTTTCCAAAATGATCATATTAAATTTGAAGTGTTACTCATGTGTACATACGACCTACTATCTCCGTGATCATAATATACATCATTTCTGAAAACCATATTTCAAAATTGGAATTAAAAGTATAATTTATTTATAAATATTATAATTATTTCATTATTAAGATTATAGAGATGATGGATCCATGATCAATGTAAGATAAACTAAAATAAAAAATAAAAGCATATAGGAAAAAGAAATCGGTTATTTCTGAAAATGCGATTTAAACACGAAATTATTAATAAACATGAAATAAATTTTCATTATCGATCCAAAGATTTAATAACATATATAAATATGGTTTTTTAATATATTAACAACAAAATAATATTTTTTATACTTGACTTTATAATGCTTATGAAGTAATTCAAGACTTAAGGTAAGGGATTTCTATTCATTCTTTTATTTCTAGGAGACATGAATATTCACCATTCAATTATTTTTTTGGTGTTTATACTACCCCTTTGAAATTTTATATAATTAATATAATACTTTTAATGATATTTAAGTTTTCATTTGATTTCATTATTTTTGAGGTATTATGATTCAAAATATAACTAATTGGGTAGGGGAAATATGTCTCACTTTAATTTTTTGTGAGAGAAATACCATATTCACCACATGCTTCTTTTATGTGGTTTACACTATTCATGAATTTATTATATGGTTATTATACATAAATTTTTTGTATTTAAATATCAATATTAGGATACCTATTTCATGGGGTTTCTGGTTCAATAGTTTTCAAAGTGTTTTGGTATTTCTAATATATCTTTTATTTCATGGGGATATGTGAACATTCACAACACATATTCTTTATCTGGTGTATATAATTCCTCTTTGAAATGGTTTATCATGAATATAACTTCATTCATGCTATTATAAATTTTTTAATGGTATTATTTCATGGGACATATGATTCATTGATACCAAAGTTGTAAGGGTTTTATTATACTATATCATCTTTTATCAAAATTGTTTTTCTTTTATTTCTTATAATGATGAACTATTATGATAAATATGTCAATAATGTAAGTAATTAGATTATCATTTGGTTATTTTATGATAATAAATTTTTTCAATTCATTTTTATCTCATTATATAATCAATATTTCAAAATAATGTTTTTCTGAAAATTCATCTCTATTTATATCTTCGGTGGAAAATATGTTTTTATTCAAAAACAATGTTTTTTTAACAATGAAAGCAATTTTGAACATTATTAAAATGATTTATTACATATATTTTTTCCCATTTTTTAAATTTTACATTTTTTTAATGTAATCCTATATCTTTTTCAAAAGAATGCTTGTTTGGTTTTTACAGAAAATGTGATTTGAATCTTTTTTTAACATGTATACAATGGACATAATTTTCTACCATCATGACCATTATTATCTTTAAATATTATTTTATGGGTTTTCAAGGTTATTTTAAAAAAATTATTTTAAAAACTATTTGAGTCATAAATAGTTTCTTTTTTCAAATTATAAAGTATATTTTTTTAATAAACATTTAATTTTTTTTGAAATATTCCTTATACATTTTTAGGGTTATTTAAAAATATAAGGATTTCAATAATATTTTATGAATTAATAGTTTTAAAAATTCATTTTCAAAATAATTTTTTCCCTCAAGAAATGTTCCAAGTGATTTTTAAAAAAACATTTTCATCCTATGATAAGATAAATTGATGTTATTAATTCTTTATTGGGGATATGATTCATTCATACAATTATTGTTATTTTCCTGTATGGTTTCTGATTATAAATACATGTTGTTTAAAGAACGTATTTCTATTCTATGGGTTATACTACGCTTATGAAACCTAATTTTTTTAACAGCTATCGTATGATGAATTAATATAATTATTATAAAACTTATATCTTTTCTACATGTTATTATATATATAAATCTTTATAAACCCCATTTCAATTCAAGGGTTATGATATGATGAATTTTTTATGATCTTATGGAATAAAAACATATGATTTTCATTATGGGATGGTTGTGACCAACATATCACCCCAATGCATTTTTTGAAGATGGTTAACTCTTGATTAAATGTGTTATTTGTAATGTATCGACAATTATTACACATACAGGTTCCCTAAAAAGGTTCACCAAATAACCTCAGGCATTCCTCCCACTATGCTAGAGGCTAATAACATGAATCAAGGGTCTAATATGTAATTTAGGGAGGTTATAACCTCTTTGTAAAAGAATCAAAATTGTGGAAATAAATATGAATTATATCCAAAATACTCTAACAACCAATCATTATTCATAATCTTCCTAAAACCAAGCATCACACAATTGATTCTAAAATAGAGGAAAACAGATTATAGACAAAAGTAGTAAACATTTACCTCTATAAAGGTTTCATGTATCGAATCAAAACAAAAAACAAAGGTACACTTACATCTCACAAGTGATTCCAGACATCATGTCTCTTTCCGACCTCCATGATCTATTCTAAATACCAACTCTTCCATATTACATATAGATCGTGTCCTAATCATTTACTAAATACAAAAAGTCTATTCAGGTACCAATTTGGTGGCCTAATTAGGTTGTGAGTACAACTCAGTAGGCCACCACCAATGGATTCTAAAGAAATATCCAGTAAATAACACTATATGATTTTGTAAAAAGAATAACAACAAAACAATAAGGTAAAGAGATATCTCATTTATTATTCTTTAGCCAACTATGTTATCCCTGGGTTCATGATGACACATGAAACAGTAATAAACACTTAATCCTTTGATAAATTCTATACCCTAAATAATTATCATTTCAAATTTCATTGATTCATGGGATTTCATTACTCATTTCATCTCAATCTTATTCAGTACCCTGGAGCATCAGTCACAGAACCATCATCAAAATCATGAATTAGGGGCCAAGAACATCTGTTTGAAACACCCAATGAATTTGGAGCATTAATCCCTAAACCATACCATATTTTTAGTAGTTATATATATATTTATTTATTTATCTGGGTCCTAGATCCTTTTTTAGGAACCCCTTGGGTATTTAAATAATCATTCTTTTACCCACACATCATTATTCACATGCATATTCATATATCATGGTTCTACATTCATAACTAATTTATCAACCATCCTAAACGTGTTTTAGTAATTAATTTTTCATACACGACAATGGATATTCAAATTTATCACAAGGAAAAACCAAAAAAATTATCTATTAATCCATTTAACATCATTTATTTCCAAATGCATTAACCCTTATTAGATAAGCTAAAAACCCTTTAAATTCTATTATGAAACATGGAATGACGATTAATTTCAATTAAATAAAACCATTATTAACCTTTTCACATTTAATATTTATTATTTCAAGGAAAATCTTCACTCACAATGGGTTTTAATCAAGTGGGTGTCCAAATTTTCAATGGGTATGATGGGATGTGAGAAGGGTATCTAAAGTTATTGTAAATCAATCAACTTTTTAAATTTAAAAACTTTTAGAACATGGAAGTTCAAAAATAAAACTACTACACAATATTAACATAAATAATACGGGATTTATAATTTAAACCACCTACCACATGTTTTTTAATGAATTCTTTGAGAAACCATAGCCCTTAATTCAAGGTTGAATGACTGAAATAATAATAATGGAGTAGATCTAGAATAAAAATCTCGGATAAAGTTCCATTAAAAAATATTAAATAAACCAAGATCTATTCCATAAAAATGTATTCATTTATCCCTATAATAATGTAAATTAAGGACAGAGAGATAGAGTAACCCAAGAAAGAAGAAATCACTTACCAAATAAGAGTTGATCCTTCAAATGCATCTTTGATTCACAAATAAAAGTGTTTTCAGCTCCCTGGAATCCTCTTATGAGCCTCCTAGAATAAATGAAATTGTCTTAGTCTATGATAACACGATTATGGATATTCACTGGGGGTTTGGTAACTTTTAAATAATATTTTAGTGGTATAAAATCATGTATGCACGGTTTCCTAGACATGCTACACAATTTAAGAAACCGTGCAGCCCTACTATCCGGGGTTCAAAATTACTTATAAGTGGGAACATGGTTTTCCAAACTATATTAAAACTATAAAAAATGCCTCTTTTTTAGGGTTCATATTTTGGGGAGGGTGGCTACATGGTTTTGTCAAACTGTGTGCCCACTTCCTTTGGTTCTAAACGTGGTTCCTGGTTTTCTATGGAAAACTCCTTGGTTTTCGCTTACTATGTTCCAACCTTTCATAGGCCCATGGGCTTCCAAAATTATCTAAATTCACATTAAACAACCCAATAAAACAACCAAAAATGTATAATAAAAATAAGGCAAAAATATTTCTAGATTATGATCATGATACATATACAGAAATTTTGGGATCTTATAGTCTCATAACCTTATAAAAAATCTTAATGAAGATGAAATTTCATGAATAACTATGCCTCTGAGGTAAAAATATTGGGCAACGTAAAACATATATATACTTACCTCTCCCATTTTCTTCTTAAACATGACCATGAAAACCCAAAACTCAGACCCAAAATGTAGTCCTACCCTGCTACACTTTATCAATGTGATCCACTACACAATACAAATACTACTCAAAGGACGCATCAGCCTCACGCTCAACATTATAAACATAGATCACATGAGAAGGGACCAGGTGGTACTTATAAAGATATGAAACATGAAAAACATCTTCCATATAAATATACTTTTATGTATGATCAAATCAATATAAAACTAGTTTCATTCTCTCCATAAGATCAAATAGTCCATCAAAGCTGGTTTCCATCTTTTCCAACCTTAGAATCCCACTGGGAGAAAATCTTGGAGAAACCAAAAGGAATTAACAATATCCTATTATACAATCAAGAAGTCGAAGATTTTGATCAATTTAATTCTTATATCAGATCTTTATTGTATCCATATGCTTGTGATTCTACTAAACCTGACTTCTCCTATATGAGACTTGGACCTGAAAACTATAACTTTCCCAACTATATCAAATATACAGTTTATCTACATAGACTACTTTAAATAGACTCATATGGTCTATATTAAGAGTAATTTGATTAATGTTGTTATACGATTTTTAAATTCATGTTCACTTTTTCTCCCATTTATCCCTAAATGATAGGATGTATTCCCTCAACATATCCTCAAGCACATTTTTATTACAATAGGATTTCTCATTTTACTTTGGGTGAAAATTCGTACTCATAATCTACAAAAAATAAAGACCCTTCTAAATCCCCTTTAAGAATCCTGGAGTAAAATTGAATCATAATATGAAACTATAATTTATGGAACCCCATAAAAATGTACTATCAATTGAATATATATATCTCCAAAATAATAAAATGCGATATTTACATTTATAGGAACGAAGTGGGATATGTTTTTCCAATATTCCACAATCACATATAACATATCATTCTTCTTGGGTATCTACAAAATACCAAACATAAAATCCATGGAGACATAATCTTACATCCATTATAGAATGTACAATCACTGCAACAGACCACCTGGTCATTTATTAATGGAATTGACCTGCTGAAATGTGTAGAATCATATCCTAAAACATTCAATTTCCCTTTTCATGCTTATCCAGCAATATTTTAAACATAGGTCACATTGAATTTTGGTAAAACTAGAATGCACCAGCCACATTGAGGCATGAAACCCATACATAAACTCCTCAAGCATACATGTAGGCACAAAAACAAGATCTCGAACACAGATGATCTTAGCCCCAGTTATAGAATAATCGGAAGGTGACTCCCAACCTTCATGTTTCATACTTTAAGGAAAAACACTAATAATCCTCATACTAAATTTTATTCCTCTAGTTCATAAGTGTGGAATCAAAGGATAAATACATAATTTTTATCTTATGTTGTCCCTGTTTAACCCCAATATAAATCGTACTTAGAAAGGTCATTATAATCCACTCAGAACTAGACCCATGATCTTCCCGAGTATTCATATTCTGTCTCAATGTGTTAGTAACACGGTTTCCCTTTCTTGGTGACTAATCCTTCTAAAAATCAAATGAATTCATATACTTAACCCATTTATACTACAAGACATTAAAATATCAATATTTAAAAATATAATTTAATATTTTTTTGGATGTTATACATAATAAACCTTTCACCCATTTGGTAATATTTCCAACACAGTAAGACATAATACAACATGGCCAGCTCGATATCTTTTGTCAGATAATTCTCTTTATAGGCCTTAGATTTCATGATTCATATTCAATTAGTCGATATTTACGTATCAAAATTGCTTCAATTCTGATCCTATATTCATCATAATATGTGGTATAATCCTCACCCAAATCATGTAGGATCAAAATTAATGGGGTAGATATGCACTTAATTAAATTCTGGAAGGCATTATCACATGATCCAGAGCATTCAAACATGGTACCCATATTGGCCAGGATTGAAAGTGGTGGTTTGAAATGGGAATAGTCTTGGACGAATCTATAATAATAGACATCAAAACTCAAAAATAATTAGATATCCAAAACATTTTTAGGATTCTCCATAGAAATCACTATTTGAAATTACTTTTATTCCACTAAAACACCTTCATCAGAGATGATGTGACTGAAGAATTGTACCCTATTAATTTATTATTGAAACTTAGATCACATAGCTTATATTCGATCTTCTATCGTTATACTGAAGATGATTTTGGAATTTTGGGAATGTTCATCATGAGTCTTAGACTACACAATTATTTTATCCAGAAAAACAACTGCAAAAAAATCTAGGTTTGGGTGAATGATTCAGTTCATCAAGACCACAAACCAAGTTGGAGCATTTTTTTACCTAAAAGGTATCTCAAAGAACTCATCTATTCCATATCTGCTTCGAAAAATAGATTTTGTTATACCATAAGGTCTAACTCTCAATCGATGATACCCTAATATCAATTAAATATTGGATAACACAAAATATCTTGTCAACTATTCAAAGATATCTTTTATGTTTGAAAGAGGAATATGTTTCTTAACTATCAAGTGGTTCAACATTCGATATTCAATATATAAATGACATGTCACATCATCCTTCTTTGTAAAAAAATAGTGAACCATAATGTGATGTACTCGAATGAATAAATACATTATCCATCAATTATTACATCTATTTCATAACCCCTTGAATCTCTATTAGTGCCATTATGTATGGTGGAATAGAAAATGGCACAAATCATAACCCGAGATAAATTATAAACT
The DNA here is from genome assembly GCA_963277665.1 of Viscum album. Classification (NCBI taxonomy): domain Eukaryota; kingdom Viridiplantae; phylum Streptophyta; class Magnoliopsida; order Santalales; family Viscaceae; genus Viscum; species Viscum album. The sequence continues at coordinate 484,874,039 of OY728140.1, forward strand.
CAAAATCTCTCTAAAGTGGAAGTCTAGAGAAGTCTTCCGAAAAAATATCCTAACACTAATCAACTATGGGTAGAAATACACAATGTTTCTCACCCCCACTGTCCAACAAATGATTCACGGCCTGGGTGGTGATATCCCATATTTCCTAGTGACTTTTCCCTGAATGGACTACATGGATATATCATTCTCCACAATAAACATAAATCTTACCCTCATGAGATTTAAATGACACTATCCAATGGTAACAATCGATGTGAGATACATATGATACTAAATAGTACATACCCATGTCACTTCAAAAGATATATTTTCATGTACATACCTACCCTAAAGAAAATGATACTCACTAGTCTCGAGGGAACACCCTTGTGTTGGAAGGTTTATTTTGACCACTCTCCCAAGGACATATGGATCATCATAACCCCACTGAAAAACTCCACTACCAAAATCGAACAATTAAATTTTTTGGCAGATATAATATAATGCGAGGATACTATGTCAATAAATAACCTTAAAATATAGAAGCTATGAGAATAGTACATCAAATTGTTGATGGCCCAACCTCACTATACCCAGCTGTGGGAAGAACTACATGAAACAATCCTATCCTGATTACCTATGCTTCAATTTGATCGCCATGTGTTTCAACACTCTACTGATATGGGTGCTCTTTCCACAAAGTACTATATATCCACTGCCTTGACTAGCATGGCTTATAGTAATCCATCTTCAAAAATAGTACGATATAGAAGAATCCCTTTCTATACTCTAGTTTGGTCTTTCATATACACCAATACCCATATTTCATGGGTTCTTGAAAGACTATATTAGATGCCCCATCATTATATAATATCAACACTCTACCATTGGTTAGAGACACTAGTAATGAAAGTGACCTACCATAACACACTAATAGTAAATCAATAATATTTTTCCTTATGTAATCTATCCTTCTCCCTAGATACTTTATTTTCCACTTGTCTTGTTAAAATTATCATAGAGATGCTTCCTCCCCTTTGAATGTGTACCTCTTTATCATCGAAAAAAACCACCTATACACTTCTATAAGCCTCCTTCTGGTTCTGCTTAAAAATTAGACCATTATTCACCACCACAATAAACTTCATTAGCCAAAATAAATTAGCATGGGACATAATATCACATTTAATTACATCAAATACATGTTTCATCGCAATTTCCTGATCTCGGTCCAGTGCTGAGAAATGAATTGAAAGTCCATTAACCAAACAATATAGTCATTTAAGGACTTTTTTCCATGGGTTGACCATATATATTATTCTTATCTCTCATATATCAGATCCTCTGGAAGAATTTTTTGCACGAACTTTTCTAGGAATTCCCTTCAAAACATGCCCTCTAAATGCTAAGCTTGATCATGAATATCCCACTGACATTTCACTGATCCTTTTAATATATAAGCTTCCATCTTGGCCATTTTCTCTAAAAGAGTCTCCAAATAATCTAAGATGGTATATATGAACATTATACAAAACTCCACCACCAAAGTTCCACCCTCCTCAGTGAACATCATTAGATGTTGGAACTGGAACTCCTATGACAAATGAGACATATTTCGCACAACCCACCCTAGGACAATTTCCTTAAATCACATAAATAATGAAATGTTCTCCTAGAACATTATTAAGAACTATCAAGGAATATTGTAACACTACTAGAGGCACATTTATATCCATTTAATCCCATATTTTTATCAATTAATGTTTTTATGGAGGCATGTCATTGTAATTCAAAGCACATGTCTTAGAATAAATAAAACAACATTAATTTTTCTTCTCAAGGTTTATTTACATAATCCAATAATAATTAATTCTGTAGGAACCACCCAATAGTAAAAATTATTCCACTTTCACTACCCTTAAACATCTTTAACATAATATATTACTAACACAGGGTAATAACTCCTCATTTTATAAAATTTTCATTAGACAGCCATTTTAACCATTTCAAATTACCACATTCAGAAACATTTTAAAATTTTTATTTATCATTAGGAACTATTTATTTTCAAATTACCCAAATAAAAAAAACATTTTTCTTTCGAAACTACCCACATATAACCTTCTTTTCCATTCATACCTTATATGATGCATTTTTTTAAATTCTGGATTTCCTCAAATGATACATGCATAATCAACCCTTTTTTCATACCAGTGCATGAATAAAATCATTTAAATAGTAACATCACATAAGATTTGAATCAACAAAGTGGAAATATCACCCAACTGTGACAAAAAAGATTAAGAATAACAATCTCACCCTTATTACTTGGGTTCCCCACAACACAAGTCTAAGCTACTCTTATGCATGAGGTCATGAACAAAGCCCAAATCATACTAGTATCTGGTATAAAATTCCCAAATGTTAATACAATTTAAAATAAAATAAAACATCCTTTTATTTCACTTTGTAATGTTCCAACTCATGTGCCACATATCATTGCTCAGAGTCGATTCACAGTATGAGCCCATGCATACCTCCTCGTAGGCTAGAGGCATCCAACTAGAAGTGAGGGTCTAAGATATTATATGGGGAGACTATAACCTATTAAACAAAGTTTAAAATTAGTGGAAATGATCATGAAATATATCAAATACACTAAAATAACCAACAATAAAACAAAATCAATATATAATGAAGCATCACAAAATGAATACCAAAAAAGGAAAAAAAAACCAAATTCCAAAAAAGTAAATAGGTTACATCATAAAAGATTCATGTTTCTAATGAAAACCCAGAGTAATGAGACACTAAAACTCCAATGTGGGAATTATCATCAATTATATTTCCCTTATCCAAACTACTTTCTGAATCACAACTTATCTATCTAACATAGGGATCTTCCATTACCCTATCCTACAAAGATGAATAATATTCACGTAATGATTAGGAGGCCCAATTATAGTGTGATTGTAAACTAGTAGGACACCACCTATAGAATTTATATAAATATACACACTATAATAGTTTATGAAATTGTATAATGAATAATGAAAAAACAATAATGTACAAATATTTATCATTTATTAATATATATCCAACAATGATATCCATGGGTTGACGATGACACCTTTACAAATCATACCCTCTTTGGCCCATGATGGAGTCTGAACCATACATCATAATGTTTTAAAAATTAAATAATTTATGTTCTTTCATTATTCATTTCATCTCAATTTCATTTAATACTATGGAGCATCATACCTGGTACCATCATCATAATCATGGCTCAGGGGCCTAGAGTATCAGTTTGACACCACATTGCTATTAGGAGAATCAGTCTCTAGCTCACACCTCATTATTAACATTTATATATATATATATGTGTGTGTGTGTGTGTGTGTTGGGGGTATTGTGTATCCGTTTGGAACCCCATGGGTACTTGGTGTATTAATCAGTGACCCACACCTCATTGTTAACATGTATATCCACATATAATAGTTTCACATTCATAAATAATTTATCATTAATTATAAACAAGTTGTAATAATTAATATATTATAAATTCCATAGTTCTCCAGATTTATCATGAGGAACAACATGAACAATCTACCCATTAATCGATTTGTCATCTTTATTTCAAAAATAATCAAAACTTCAATGTTAACCAAGAAAACCCTTTAAATTCCATTATCAAACATGAAACGAGGATTTATAATAATTCCATACACCCATTATTATGATTTTAACATTTATTAATTATTATTTCATGGTTAATTGAAAAATCACATAGGTATCAATCATGAAGGATTTGAAATATCCAACGAGTCCAACGAGATCCACGATGTGTCTATAAATTTTAATATAATTCAATGATTTTTTTAATTAAAATGAAATTCCACAACATGGAAAATTAAATAAAACAAATACACATGATCATGATCAATAATATATTATTTATCAATTATAATACCTCCCTCAATATCATTGATGAATTATAACCAAACCATAGCCCTTAATTCAATGTTGAACAATCAATGTCACAATAGTGTAGGAGGTCTAGGATCAAAACAAACTCGCATGATCCAATGAAAACAGAACAATTAAAACATATATTAATCCTACAACATTAGTGGAATTTATCCATCTCGATAGGGGATGCAATACTGGAGAGAGAGATTGAGGATCCCAATCAAGAAAAGAAATCACTTACCAAAGGGAAGTTAGTCCTTCAACCAAATCATCAATTAACTATGAAATGTGCTTGAGGAGTATTTGAAGCCTCTAGAGAGATTGAATGATTAGAGGAAATCATATTAGACTATCATATGGTGATCATAGATAATAACCAAAGGTCCGTGAATTTTTTAAACAAATTCCATGGGGTTTAAAATCTTGTTCTCACATTTTCGTAGATGTGACTTTTAATTTGAAAAACGATGGGCCCTAACCATGATCCTCTATTGTATAGGGTTCGCAGTTACTCCTAGGTGGGAACAAAAATTTTCCAAACAATGCACAAACCACACAAATCCCTCTGTATAAGGGTAAAAAATTTAGGGTTTGGGGTAATATAGTTTTTTTAAACCATGTTCCCATTCATATGAATCTAAATAGGGCACTCAGTTTCCTAGGTAAACCGTATGGTTTTCCCTAAGCATGAACTAACCATACGCAGCCCCATGGGATTCCAAAATTCTTCAAATTACCAAGAAAATAAACTAAAATAAAAAACCAACCAAGGTATGATAAAAAGGGTAAATGTTTTATTTTTTTAAAGGCTATGTCCTGGTCGACGACCAAGACAGAAATTATTAAATTCAAGAAAGGAAATTACAAAAGTTTGAAAGAGGGAATTTTATTACAATATTTAATAAAGAGAGGGAGGAAATCATCTAGAAACTCATCATACCACATAATGGAATGGCTGATCCCTGTGTTGACAAGACCATCTACCACCATATTAACTTCATGGTAGGCATCGGTGGTAATATATTTGATTTCTAAAAGTGAGTTCAGGCAGATCTTCCAACTCGCAGTAAGAGGCCAAGAGAGGTGAATGTCACCATTCTAAATTTCATGAATAGTGGTGGTCGAGTCGCTTTCAATCCAGATGTTGTTCTAGCCTTTATACTTAAAAAAGTGGATGGAATAGATGAGATCCAACATCTCAGCTTCAAGGGAGGAGGTGACCCCATAGCTTCCATACAAACAACCATGGAAGTGTCCTTTGAAGTCTCTGAATATTTATCCACAACTCGTAGGGCCTGGATTCCCTTTTGAAGCTCTATCCAAATTGATATTAATTCATCTAGTTAGCGGGGATTTCTAGAAGACCTCAATAAAACGTTTTGGCTGAGGAAAAATTCCTTCAATGTTCAGACATCGCAGGATCACGAAGTCACTGATCGAGTTGTCATAATAATGTTTTTGGATCGAGGCAACATCGTTAATGGCAATCAAGATTCTCGTACGTCCTGCAATGAGATTGCGTGAGTGATTATTTTGAATAATAGAATCTCAATCATACTAGATAATGTGTAGATGCTACGCCACATCAGATATGAAGAGGTTATTTGTGGACTTTGTTTCTTATCCATCATTTTATTTTAGGGCTTTATATAAAGTCCTTAACTTAATGTTTGAAACTGTTTCTATTTATTGAAGTTCACAATTTTATAATTTTATTTGTATTCAATAATTATAGGTCTTATGTCAATGTTATGATCTTATAGACCATGTCCTTTGATTACATTTTATAAATGTATTATGAACTTCCCTGATTTATTCCATGTCTCAATATTATGATCATTGATATGAATCGTATAGTTTTCAAATGATAAGATTATGTTTTCATACCCTTATTCTTGTTTCATTATATGTAATCATTGAATTCTCAATTTCATACCACTTATGAGGATATGAGATCATCATTTCCTGTGTTTTATTTCTCTAGCTTATGAATGATGGTTTTTACTACGACTTATTTCTGAATAGTACTAATAGGAATGATATTTTGGGGTGATGTTTAATATCATTCACCAAATTAATAAAATTTGTACCTACTATCAAAAGACAGTAAACTATTATAGTCATCAAGCATGTCCTTTTGTAATGTATCAAATATTTATCTAGAAATATGTAATATCTATGTATGAGAATCTGGGGTCACTATAACTATCTCATGATATATGTCACTAAACTAAATAACTTCATGGAGATTTGGGACCCCAGTCATCATTAACAATACATATGTGCGCCACTTCAAATCAATCATCATCATAATATAAATAACCCATATAAAAAATAATGGGTTTCTTAAAATTATCACATATCATGAACATAATAAATCATATAATATAAAAATCATATTTTCCATAAGGTTATCTTACATGATAAAAAACATAGGATAATAAAAACATCACATAATGGAGGATAAGATTTAGAATAAATATAGATGTGAAAATACAAAAGGATTCACAAAACCATTTTAAACATTGTTATACATGATAGTGTAAAATATTTTAAATTTTTTGAGAAGTTAGGAATAATAACTTTTTAAACATTATTATATTTATTTATAAATAAAATTTCCTTGAGTATAGATAAATTTTTCAATATAGTGAATTGATAATACTTTTTAATATTTTACTTCTAAAAGTATAATTTAATAATAGGGACATAAATAATATTTAATTATTTAAACAAATGAAGTGAAAATGAATTTAAACCTATTAATTAAAAATTAAACCGAATGGATACATTAATTTTATCAATGGGTTTAGTGAAAGATAAAAAATTATATTTTAAAATTATAGACAAACCCTTTTATCATTTTGAAATATCCTTTCTAAAATACTAAAAAATTAAAACGATAATGACTAATTTTTTTTATATTGAGTATAGTGGATGAAAAGAACACTAGGGACAATTTTTTTATTTTGCAATAGGGTAACTATTACATTTTTGGGATGTAATAACATTTATATAGAATAAAAATAAAATAACATAGAATGGAAATATTTATAAAATAATTTCATTCTTTCAAAACAAATGAATCATGGTAGATAAATTCTTTTCTGTTAAAATAATTTACCCAAAAATGAATATGGAAGTAAAAATAATATAATTTAAGGTTAAATTAATTTAATTTTAATTATAATAGTCATATGATGGTTGTTATGACCCAAGGATGTAATTTGAGTCATGAAAACCCCTTACAACTTTAGTAATTTTTGAATCAGAATTCAATAGAAATATGAAAATCATATGGTATTATAAATACCATGAATTAAATCATGTTTCTTTCCTAAATAATATTTTATGATATATATACACCAGATAAATAATAAATTGGTTCATAATGATAATAAATGTGACAATAAATAGAATATAAGATATAAAAACCTTATAAATTGAGAATTGAATGGATTGAAAGAAGGTGTAAGAGATATTTTGAGATAAACATTTATATATGAATAAAAGGGTGAATTATTATGAAATAAATTCTTTTTAGGTAGGTATTTTATGTCAAGTGTAATATGTAAAAAACATGAAATCAATCCTCAATGAATGTAAACTAAAGACAACAGACACATACCATGTTTCCCTACTTGGTTTATAACACTCTATCCTCATATAAAAAACCTATCTAAATTAATAGTCTATTTAATAACCGTAATCATTAATATTACCCTTTTATAATCCTTATATGAATTCTTTATCATGATTATATTAATTAATTATATGTAGAATGATATCATGTGTTAATAACATTAACAGTTTTCATATGTTTAATTATTTTAATATTATTACCCATCATTTTAGAAAACTATAATATATAATATATAATATAAGATACTATAATATAAAAAAATATATTTATTTAATATATCCTTATTCTATTACAAATGATTTTTGGTTATTTTATGTTAAAACTGAAGTGATAATAACTTATTTTGGTAATTTTAGGCAATGAAAATGTGACATTAATAAAATGTTTAGTATTTAATATAACACTTTAAAAACAATATAACAATCCTTTCTTTCTTAATATATTATACTAATATTATTTTTCATATTCCTATAGTCAGCAATAATAATATTTTAATGTATTGATCATGTAGGTGGTTAAATCCACCCAAACCTGAACACACTTTAAATCAATTGGATAATATAGTTAAAGAGTTCTTTGTTTTGATATAATATCATTATAAATAAATGATATATATATATATATATTATAAAGGGTTAAAATTCTATATTATTTTATATTACTAAAATCGAGATGAAAAATAAAAAATGATTCATTATGGAGGCGATAATCTTCATGTATGCATAATTGGTTTTATTATTTCTCAAAATGTTAGAGGATGAGAGGGTCGATATTAAATTTAATTTTAAAAGTCACAATTAAATTATATATATTTTATTTATAATTCACTAACCCTATTAATAACATCTAGAAAATGTGGTAATGAAAAACAAACGACGTCATTTCATAGAGGTGGTAGTCCACACAATGCAGTACCGATGTTCTTTTGATTTTCTATGTGGATGTAAATGAATAAGTAATGCTTATAAAATTAATATAAAAATTATAATTGTTATAATGATACTTAATTTTTCACATTATTATAGTGATTATATATTTAGAAGTGTAATATTAAGAATAATAACATAATTTGGAGATAATACTTTTCTGTGATATTTGTTTTTTTTTAGAATCCCCCTTGAAATTGAAATATTTTTGATAACAATGAGTGGCCATGGGATTGTATTCATAGGAGTGGATTCAATGGAGAGATAAGTGGAATATTTTAAAGGATTTTTCTGAATTGTATCTTTGAATTATAGAAAATTTATCCTTTTATATGGGGAGAAAAGGGGATGTTTGGGAAACTCTCATCATTCTTCAATAGCTCTATGAAACTATGTAAGATAACATGGATAAAAAAGGAAACAATTGTTGTTTAGGGAATGGTTGGGTTGATAATGTCTCATCCAATTTCTTTCATCCATGTTTTAAACATATTATATGGGGATTAAAATTAATTTTATACATTTTAATCGTTCACTTTTAAATTGGGTGAGTAGTTTTTAGCTAAGTGGATTTATGATTTATTAAAAATATACCATACAACATTTCAAAAAAGTTGGGTGTTATGAAATTAAAATTAACTTATATTTACAAAATTTATATCAAAAAATATAATAAATTAACTTTTAAATTAAAATTAATATTGTGTAGAAAAACTAATTTAGTAGAAAAATAAAAATATGACCATTATAAATTCATAATTTTTTTAGTATTGATTAAAAAATAGACTATTTTTATATAATTTTTTATATATTTAAAAATTATATTTGATTTATTATTTGATGGAATTATATTTAATTATTTTCATATAAATTGTATAATATTAAAAAAACAATAATTTGAAAATAAATTTTTCATCATTATCATGGAAATTAGCATTAATACTAACAATGAAAAGTTTTTTAAAAAAATAATTTTTTATATATTACATAATTTTAAAATTATTATCTAAAATAAAAAAGTATTTTTAAAAAATAACTATGTATGTTTAAGGATGTCAATATAAGAATTATCACATGTAACAAGTAAAAACGAATTTTTATGAAATGTGTTTTTTTAAACAAAAAAAATTATATAGGAAAAATTTCAATAAGTTAATTATTAAAATGATAATAATATTATTATAATTTTATATAAGAGTTATTGAAAACTAAAATCAATCTAAAACCTAATTTATCAATGTATAAATATAATTAATGAAACAGATACAAAACCAATTTCATAAAATATTACATTATTTTCTAAAATGATTTTAATGGGTTTTATAAATTCACATAGCATTTTCTAAATTTTTATTGTAATTTAGTTATATATATATATCGTATATGTAAAATGATTTAAAAACATCTAAGACATATAAATTTGATGGAATTATCAAATTCAATAAATTTCACTTGTCAACCAAAATATATTATTTTAGAAAAACCTTAGAAATATATCATAACAAAATTTTGTTGAAAGGAATAAAAAAATTGGTATTAATTTATCAAATATGAATTCAATGATTTTTAATTCTTTTTGTAGAAAATATAAAATATTATTAAAATAGAATTTATTAAAAATATAATTTTGAGTATTTACTAATTTTACATTTTAATGGTAATAAATATCAATGCTTTACCAAATTAGTGTATATTATATATTTTTTAATAATTTATTATTAATATGTTGTGTTTTTTATGTTGGGTGTATCATATGAAATAGGTTATTTAACATCGTATTTAATTTATAGTATATAAATTCAGTTCTCATTACAGTCTACCCCCGTAGAAAAATATATCATGATCATGTAATTATAATTTACATGCATGAGTAGTTAAAGGTGGAGAAAATATTAGCTTGAATCAATATGTCATCTATAATTAGATATAATCACAAAGAACATTTGGAAGGCTATAAAAAATTATTTTCCAAAACAATTTCAAGGAAATATATACCACAAATAGATATTTTGGACCATGTGAAGAATTTACATTTCATCATAGATAATTCATAGTCTGTCATGCACTAATATATGGCCCCAATTTATTTAGAATGTGTTTTTATAAATTCTTGACATCAATTTGGTGTCAAAGTGAATATATAATATCCATTATGGAAATGAGGAATTTTTTTTGTTAGAGGTTAATTTTATGATTTTCATATGTTTTATTTATAAAAAAATAATAATCCATCAACTAAATGTTTTCTATAAAAAAATCAATATGGGTGATGACTTGATTTCCTAACAATACATCCTATATGCAATAGAGTTTATAGAACTATAATACACCAACTAATTTTGGGATGATAATAAGTGAAATATAATTATAAATGTCCCCTTTATCAATAATCATTTAATATGTTAATACTTTCACCCTAGGTTTAAGTGGTTGTGTATTCCTACTATCCTCTGTAATCAGTAAATTAGGGAGTTTACTTGGAAAATGCCTAGGTTCCCCATAAATTAGGTATTGAATTTTTAGTAGTTCCCTATGAATAGTTCTAACAAATTATATCATTATAAAATGACACGTTATTTTAAATTGAGGATTTTATTCTTCAAGTTCTCTTTTAATAAATTTAAATCATATTTAATTCCCCTTAGGTAATGTCACTTGGTCTTTCTTCCCATATTTTTTACATAATGGGAATTGAACATTTTTTCGTCCATCATATTTATCTCTTGATATTTTATGAGTATCTATCATTCTATTATGTGGTGTGTTTGAGATGTTGACAATGGTGAAGTTGTTAATCATATTTCAATATTGCATGTTTGGCATAATAATAAGTCTTTTCATTAAAGTTAAAATTATGATGGGTTATTCTTTGAGGTAATCATTGCATATTCTATTACACAAATGGTTCTTTCTTCTTCGAGCCATTACTAAAACCAAAACTGATGAAATGAGTGAATAAAAAATTATAATTCATGGATATTAACATAAAAATAAAAGTAATTTTAACCATAAATCATATTGGAATTTTACATTATCATGTTTGAATTTATTTATTTTAGTTTAACCTATATCAATCATATTATAACCTTGGTTACATTAAGTCATGTTATCTTACACACCCTTACCTAATATCTAAATGTTACATGGAAATATATCCATTATAGGGGTTATAAAAATCAAATGATCAACAAAATCATAACACCCATGTGTTTCAAAAGAGGGTTGATGTAAGGGTATATTCAATATACACTAGAATGATGTCTGATATGCACTTTTTTGAATACTTTTTGGGTTATTAAACCTATATATTTTATTGGAAAAACCATTCCCACTTGTACTATCTGTGTAGGGATGTATTGATTGGAAAACCATATAGTTATGACTGTACAATTTGTTTATAATATCATTCTAGTCATAGATTCTTCTATAGTGTTTTTTATTAGGTTATCTAAAATAATTCCCAGAATAACAAAATTGATCTCAAGAAAGATGAAAACTAATCTTCAAAATAACTAATCCTTTCTCAAATACCAAAAAAAGTGACCTAAGCTTAACTTGGATTAAATAATTCAGTAATCTCAAAATTTAAATAATATATCACAAAAAAAATTCATATCACTGATAACAAAATGTTTAGTGTCGTGGAGATTAGCTACATAAACATTTTATTTTACGATGTATGTGAAAATTACTACATAATAATTATCCTATAAACCCTTTTAAATATATCTCCAAATATTTAATCATCTTCATAACCTATGGATTAGAAACAACAGAAATGGGTGGGATCAAATGCTCAGTAATGGAAAATCATAGTGGATAAAAACCATAAAAAAAATATTAGGAAAAGGGATAAACAACTTATTAAAAGATCATATGACCATAGATCATAATCATAAAACTTGTTAATTTAGCTTAATATCATGAAAATATCATTATTTAAGCTTAAAAGATAAAACTATAACATGTTAACATTTCATAAAAGCATATAATACATTAAAGTCCTAATCATGTAAAAAATGGAAATTTGTGTAAAAGAAATGCATCTTGAAAACATTGAAAAACATGATAATTAACATGATAGTATGGAATAAAATTATAAAAAATTTAAATATTCATCATAAATTGATAAAAATTAAATTATTGAATAAAAATATAATCATGAAATCATATGTCATCAAACCCATTATGCCCACACCTGTGTGAAAAAACACATTCTGTTCAAGCCTGAAAATTTGAGCCAACCCATCATTCCCATGTCTATATAAAAAAACTAATTATGTACATGCATGGAAATCTCATGAGATATAATCCTAAACCAATGCATTTAAGGGTGATATAGGACCCCACATGTCATTATACATATATGTGTGTGCCAATTAAAATTAATCCTCAACATTTCTTAAATAACCAATGGAAAAATGGTGTTCCTAAACCTATAACATAACATGAAGACAAGAAATCATAGGATATAAAAATATCATATTAAAAAATTATCCAAAATATAATAACATATATTTGTGGATTAAAATATAAATTTATGTAATATAAAATTTTGAGAAATATTGAAGTGAAAATACATAAATTTTATAAAAAACATTTCTAAACATTTTTATAGAACAGTAGTGAATGTTAATTTTGTAAAACATTATTTAAAGGGAATGAAAATAATTATGATAAAAGAATTACAAAAATTTAAAAATAAAATATCATTGAAAATATAAAATAGTTTCTAAAAGTAAAAGTAATAATGCTTTGAAATCTTTTAATTCATAAAATAATCCACAATAATGGAAAAATGAAAAAGATTTAAAGATTTCATGAAAAATAAGTTATTATACATTGAAAACATTTCATTTTAATGTAAAATTATGAAATACATAAATTTTATCAAAATAAAATGTGGGGTTGATGATTAATGATTTTATTTTTAAAATAATGGAAAACATTTAAAACATTTTGAAATAACCTTATTGAAAACCTGCATCATTAAAATGACAATGAAGCAATTATTCTAAATTAAGTTAATTGAAAAAACAATTGGAGATAAAAATAATTTTATTTTCTAATATGCAAATGAAAACATTGGTGGGATGTTAAAACCAGAATATGGAAGAAATATTGATTAAAATATTTGGGAAATATTTTTAAAGAAAATTAATTTAAAATATTGAATCATGAAGGAAAAAAACAATTTTTTGAAACATAATTTCCCCAAAAAATAATTTGAAAATAAAAAATTCAACTTTATAGGTAAGATGAATCAGTCAAGAAATATAATTGTCAAATATGAGTGATTATGACCCAATGAAATGATTTGATTATTAAAAACCTTTATAGGTTAATCAGTATTCATTGAAATATTAGAAATCATTTGGTTATATAAATATCATGAATAAAATAATGGATTATTCCCAAATACATTCAGGAATTTATATTCACTATAGAAATATTATATTTTTTCATAATAACAAAACATATGTCAATGAATAGATGTTATGAAATAAAAACCGTACTATTTGTGAAGTGAATAGATTAAAAGAACATATTGGAGTGATTAAAATATAAATATTTATATCTCATGACCATGGTTTATATATAATTAAAAAATTAATTTGGTTGGTAGCTATATCACATCAATATTAACAAGTGAAAAACATCAAATCATGCCTCAAAAACCTAAACTTGGGATAAAAAACCCTTATAATTTTTCTTTGATAGGTTGATGAAACTCTAACATCCTGTAAAATATACATAACTAACTAAATATCTTATTTAAAAACCATATTCATTAATATTAACTATTTATAATCCTTATACTAATTATTTATCATGAGTATATTAATTAGTTATTGTTTAATATTACCATCAAGTGTTAATAACATTAACTGTTTTAAACATGCTTATAATTTTCATATAATTAGCCATAATTCGATTCAATGATTGTAGTATTCCAAATTTTTAATGATATTAACACCCTCATTTTTTGAATATATGATTGTTTTTATATAAAAAATTGATTTCTCAATTAAAATCCCCATATGCATGATTTTAAGGCATCGGGCTAGGGATAATGGGATTTGAAGGCGTTTTGCAAGGGTGGAGGGGACATTACCATGATTGAATAAGGGTAAAATACATTTATTATGAATTATGTAAAACTAGGATATCATTGGCTAATGTTAAGTACAAATTTCATAAGGCTAGGCCCAAAATATAAGCACTCGTTAAGGGCCATCCAGTATTGAGTAATGGTAGCCAGCCATATAACGGTACCTATGTAAGGGTAGCCATACATTATGTTAGTGTTATTCCAATGGTACATAATTGTATAATTTTTGCTAAGGGTACTATATAATGATACCAACACACAACATATGTTTACCAGCTTGTTTAATGGTACCATCCAAGATAAGGGTAGTTGCGTAAGGGTACTGGCTCACATTAGGGTAAATTTTGTAAGGGTACTCAATATTATAAGGGTACCTTATCATGTTAAATGTTGTTTCTTACTAGTAATAAACACTTTACCATGATTATGTAATGTTGTAAGATCCACTGTGTAAGGTTACCTATCTTTTGTATGGATTAAACAAAGTTACCATTATACATTTCATTTCATATGTGTAAGGATAAATAAATTTTCAATATTTTTTTATTTTTACATTTTGTTCGTCATGAAAGAAGTTCGTAACCTGTTTACAATTCCATAAAATGAAAAAAAATCATGGATTTTAATCCTTGGATTGATTTTAATACACAGATCATATTTATGTATAATATTAAAATGCTCCCTATTCAATAAACGATTAAACCACAAATTAATTTTTTGTTTAAAGAACTAAAAACATATACATAGTTTTTGATAATGGCCCAAAGTAAGATGTGGAACGGTAGAAGAATATTTGAAATGTTTTTGAGTTAAACCTTGATTATGATGGAATGATAGGGTTCGATGACCATGTATGTGTTTCATACAAAACATATTTGGCAAGGAGATATTAGATGAGTCTCAGAGTCCATTATTGGCTATTCATCATGGATATGTAATGATTTGTATAGATCTAAAAGAGTATTTATAGAGGGAAAAAATATAGAGATATATTTCAATATATGTAACATTCTGATCCATATGTTATTAGACTAATTGTGAGATAATAAGTCAAAGGGGATGTTAAAGCCATTACCCATAATCTAATGTAAATGGAAAAATATCACCATGGATTTTTTCATCGATTACCCAAAAATATCTAAAGGCCATAATTATATTAGGAGTATACTATATCACCTTATAAAGATAGAAAAATAAATTTCTCTACTGGAATATTTCTCTCTTCATCATATTCCAAGAATATATATACAGTAATTAGTATGGATTGAAAATGTATAACATTATATAGTTTCTGATTATGTTCATTGGTTTCCTAATAGGTTTTAGAAAATACATCACCATGCTCTTTATTTAGAGTTATATTTTAGAAAATAATATCATCCTTAGGAAGATATTCAATTTGAGAGAAAAATTAGAAACATGGAGTATATGCTATGATATTGTTTTGTGTATCTTTCAGGTAGTTAGGATCAACACCTTTATTTTGTCGAGTTTTATTAAAACAATATCCTTCACTCGAGCATACAAATTGATACTTATAAAGCCCTCTATAGAAATAAGTGGAGACATCCCACATGATGGGATGATTTTTGAGAATGAACGATATTGTGACTTGAGTTAGGAATCAAAATGGTATAGAATTTATGATCATTTCCATATAACATCAAGAAATCTTAGAGTCAATATAAAATTTATACTGAAAATCATCGATTATATCTAGAGTTTGAAGTTGGTGAAATGTTATTTATATTATTTTCTCCATGGAATATTTTTTTGTGATTCAAATATAAAGGAAAATGGAACCCTAGGTATATTGCCCCATTTTATATTAATGAATTATTATTAATGATAGCTTATCTCTTGGAGCATCCAACAAACCACTCTCAAGTTCACAACATGTTTAATTTATCTCCTCTAATAAAGTACATATCTAATTTTTCACATGTACTAAACTCAAAGTTTATACTACTAAAACACGACGATTACAATAAAGAATAGTCCCCAGAAATCTTGGATCATATAGATAATGTGATACACATCAATACTACTCATCAGTTTAAAGTTCTCACGAGGAATCATAAAATCAAATAAGATGCATTGGATCCTGAGGATGAGATGAAAAATTGATATCCTCATTTTTTTAAATTAGAGGGACCAAATGTTAATGCTAAAATTCATTTTAATGGGTGTTGAATGTGAGACTCTAATATTTTATAATATATTTTACATTAAATAAATTTTATTTCATTAAAATATTATTGTACATACAACACCATGTTTAATCGAATCATGATATATAATTAAAATATTATTATTTAATATGATAGTTATTGCCAAACCATTAAATTTGTGGGTATGGATATGAATATTTAAATTTCATATTTTTATCACAATTATAAAATTAATTCATTTGTTATCATTTAATTAACAATGAAATTAAAAAATATTTTAATATAATGGATATGTTTTTATAAATACTATTTTTATGTACAAAATATGTTTTCATCATGATAAATTAAATTATTCACTATTTTTAAATCAATTTTATGAATTATATTAATTATATTTTCAATAAAATGTTTTCACATTGATGTACTATTTTTTCTAGGAATGTGATAAGAATAAATCCAATTTTATACATAAAAATATATTATTCTAAAAAAGAATTTTTATTGCGTTTTTTGCATTTATTTTATAATTAATTTTTGAAACATATATAAATTGAAAATTAAAATATGGATTCCAAATTTGTAATAAAGAGGCATAATTTAGTAAATAGGGCCTTTTTATTTTTAGGCACTATGAATAGTATCTATTGTAAAATATAGCACTTCGATAAAGATTAATTCCAGTTTTCATAGGTTAAAACAAAAAGTTATGGTTACCATTTTTCATATTCGTTCTTATTGTATAAAGATAATTCAACACCTATCACCTTAGAATTGATATTTAATTATTTAATAGAAAATTTTCCCTATAATTTATTATATAATATTTAATTCAAATTAAAATAAAAAATTCCACTCTCTTACATTGGAATATATCTTTTATATTCACACATGGAAAAAATATTGTTCTAATAGATAATAAATCCATAATTTTTCATAATGAAATTATTTTCATGATAGTAATTTATTAAAAAATATTATTTAATATATAATTGCAATAAATTTATATGTAATGCCAACATAATAATTTATCAATCAATAGAAAAAATGATTTGAAAAATATTAAAAGTAATATAATTTTAGTTAGTTATAGTGTTATAGATATTTTATAAATTAATATAACATAATAGCGTAGTGTTAATGGATTATATTGGAATTATAATCTTTTTCGTGGTGTCATTACATTAAAATCAAATATATATTTCCAAAATTAACATTAATGATATTTTATAAGAAATAGTATTTTATTAAATGATTTAAAATACATCAAAATAATATTTTTAGCCAATGGAATGTAATATGGTTTGAAATATCAACTATGGTCCATTTATGACTGAATTTTTCATTTATTGTAGTATTTATAACTCTTTAATATTGAAATTTTTGTCATAATAGTGAATGTAATTAATGGTTAATGAAGGGGATTGTAAAAAGGATAAGGATTAAAATCAAACCGAAAAGAATCTAAATTTCCTTGGATGATATTATTTTACCCCTATATAATTTTCATCAAATTTATTTCAATTACAAATCATCTTACTTCATAATGAATTTATTATATTATTACCTTTTAATAATTTCAATGAGTTCCCCACCCATCACTTATAAAAGTGCACCTATCCTTTCTTTTATTTGCACAAAATTGAGACATAAAGATAGCCAGAACCATAAATAATTATATTTTAAACATGCTTATACATGAATTAGAGGTTTTGTTCTTCTTAAATGACCATTCAAAGGGTCGTTATGAAATATTATAAATGATTTATTTCCAGGAAGTGGTTATCACCTGAATGGATCCCTTTCTTTTTTTACATCTTCTATTACATCTAATAAAACCATGGTATTTATCATAAAATTATATCTTTAGTATCCTCAATATATAAAAAAATTTATTTTGAATATGAAACCTGCATTATCATCCCAATTTCTCATCAAATGGGAAGTGAAATTATCGCTCTTTTATACATATAGATTTCTAGTTCCATGTAGTGGTACAATTAATTTTTCATCAGCATCATTTATGGATGGGTATTATGATAGGTATAATGTTTATATATTATATGTTTGCAATAATTTCTCTTTTTAATATTAATATTAAATCTACCTTATTACTTTCCTATTTTCTGAAAATGATAATGTCATTAGTCTATATGTGTGGACAACCACCTCCAGGAAGTGATCTGATTTTTTAATTTCTACACTATAGGGATGGTAAAAAGGATAGATTTTATAAATTTATATGATTTATATTGAAGTTCCAAGTATCAAATAACAACTAAGAATGGGGGGTTTAATCAATTGTTCACTATTTTTTAGTGTCAGAACATTATAAAACTTATCCCCAACAACCTATTAAGATTTATTTCCTTTTTTTAATTTTAGAAAGTAATCATGAATGGGAGAAAAGTAGAGAAAGTAAATTGCACAAGATTTACAAGGCTTGACCTTAGCATGAGAGCTTATGTCCTTTATGTAGCCACTCTCGTGGGTCTATGGGAATCCACTTATATAAAGAAGTGAATTCACCTTGTGAAAAATCCCATTTGAAAACTTTAATCTCTTGATAGGAAAGATTATACTAACTCCAATCTGTTTATATTGTTTTCTTACAGAAAAATGAGCCAAACAAAAGAATAATTTTTTTTAATATACTCCACAAATTCTCAGTCCCATTTGGCTAAGTTAGATTTTCTCAGTACAATAATGATGGTTTGTAATTTACTCTCCTCAAACACTCAAAGACAACTACTTAAATCATGTGGTAATTTTTCACTTTGAATTCTCTATTTCACCCTATTTTATGTGTGTGATATTTTTAAAAATGAAAAAATGATTTGAGCTAGTATTTATTGGAAACTTAAAAAACAATAGTGTGAAACATGAAAAAGATTACCTATTCCAAAAATCTCAAAAACTTTGGAATTTTTTCATATTAAAACATCAACTTTAATGTCACCAAAAATTCCTAAATATATCAAATATTTACATAATATTTAACTTTAAGTTGTTATTTTTCAACTCTTCAAATATTTCTGAGTACGATAATTCTGCATCTTGGTTATTGTTTTTTCAGAAACATGCTCAGAATTATCGATCATATTTTCTCAAAAACATGCTCAGAAATTTTGTTCCCATTTTTTAGAAAAAAGTTTCTAATTTTACTAAATATAAGGTTATAAATTGATAAGATTTTGTATTCTACTTACTTTAGAATACATGTTCCGATTTTCTCAATAAATAGGTTCCCAATTGCTCAAAAAAGAGGATCAGATTTTATTATAAATCAGGTTCTGAATTAATCAAAAAGTAGGTTTATAATTGTATAGAAAGTCTATCCCATTTTTTCAGAAATCAAATTCCAAATTTCTCATAAATCAGGTTTTTAATTTCTCATAAATAAGGTTCCTAATTTCATGGAAATGTGATTTTTATTTCTTTATAAAATAGGTTACGATTTTCTCAGAAAACATATTCAATATTTCAATATAAAGTGTTTCTGATTTTTAAAAAAATAATATTATTAATTTCATAGAAATAAGGTTTTTAATTTCTCATAAAATATGTTCTGATTTTCAATGAAATTAGGTTTGTAATTTCTCACAAATCAGGTTCCGAATTTCACATAAATTAGGTTAGTAATTTCTCATAAATCAGGTTCCAAATTGTTCTGAAATCATGTTCTGGTTTTCAACTAATTATGGTCATGTTTTTATAATCATCGATGATGGATCCTTTTTATATCTTCCTTTATATAATTTTTATTCTTTCATACTTCTCTACCATTTCTAATAAATCATTTGTCATAAACTATTTCAGGATTTTTGATAATTTCTTGATCAGCAAAGCATCATTTGATTTTGTTTAGAATTTCTAAGAATCTTTCTAACATAATAATTTTCACCCTTCAAAAACAACATTTTTCAAAACTCTTTAGTACCATAAATACCTCTTCATTTTGCAACATCATTCTTGAGGAAAATCTTTCCCAGCAACTTCATTCTTTCTGGACAACAAAAACATTTTTATACAAAAAAATATAGTTATCATCAAACAAAAAATTAGAAAAATAATTTATCCAAAAGGAACTGTAATCTCCCCATTTGGATTTATTGACAACCCTCATTAACACATTTTCTATCTCTCGATTTTTTGGGAATAGATATATTTAAATTAAATCATGTTTTTTGACATTTATCTAAACATATCCTTTCCCAAATGATTGTGTCCTCACACCACAGTACTAAAAAAGTAATGTTTATGAATGAAATACATCCCTAAGAGGAAAGGAAATTATTTGCACATGTAAATATAAATCACCAATTATTTTATTCTTCTCATAATATAATCTTTTATTTTATCACATTTCTTTTTCTATCCCCTATTATATGATAACCATAACATCATATTAAAAAAATGATGATAATTAAAAAAATTTACATACCAGAATGTTTTTTCTTTCTCTCCCACATTGTTAATATATTCCAAAGCACAATGGGTGTCATTCCTTATGTGGTTTAGGAATACATGGGAGGAGGCTGAACAAAAAGTTGCAACCTCAATTCCTCAAACCTTTTCTTAGAAATTTATTTTTTAAAGATATTAGTAACATGATACTTTATTGAAATGTATTCTAGAAAAACATCAATACAAACAACATTCTATTTTATAAATTATATCTTTATATCAATGTATTTTGATCTTGAATCATGGTCATGATTCTCAAAAAGATCAATTGAACTCTAATTACCAAGAAATATCTTTAATGTTTTAGAAAATTTTACTTTCAAATCTTTCAATGGAACAATCATACAAAACATTTGATTACAGGACTTAGTGGATGGAATATATTTAGATTCATCTGTATTCAATGTTACTGAAATTTGTTTCTTACTATTCCAAATCACTTAATATTCATCCAACCAAAATGTTCCTTATGAGGTGGACTTTATTTCATTTCAATCTCTACCTTAATCAATATTAGTATAACAAAACAACTTTTTCTAACTTTTTCTTTTGTATGACAATACTTGAGAATTGTTTCCCATGAAATATCTCAAAATCCTATTTTTAGTCAATATATATATATATGATTTACTTGAATTAATTTAATACATGGAACATAAAGTCACAACATAAAAAATATCAGGCCATTAAGCTGTAAGATAAAGAATAATTTCTATTAGCTTATTAAAATCTTTCTGATTCATACATATTTCAGATTCTTCTTCGATCAAATTTGTGTTCACTAAAATAAGAGTTGAAACTTTTATGATTCAACTATTCAAAACTTCATTAATAATTCTCTATCATACATTTCTTGAGATAATAATACGTAACTTTCATTTTTATGATCTTGTAATCCATGTAAGAAATTTATTTCTCCCAACATTGGAATTTCAAAATTCTTCTTCATCTCTATAGAAAACTATTATGAGACTTCTTCTTCATGTCCAACAAAAATTATATCATCCACATAAATAATATCTAATAAAGATACAGAGTCAATGTGTTTTACATATAAGTTTCTATCAATATATCCTTTATAAAATATCACCACTCTCAAACATTTGTGATTCTTTGTGTACCAAGAACATGGTGCATGTTTCATCACATACATAGATTTCTTAAGTTTACAAACATTGGTTTCATCCATATCATGTAAAAACCCACAATGTTTCTCAATGTAACCTTCTTCCTCAATATCATCGTTTTAGAAAGTTGACTATATCCATCTGATAAACATTGCAATTCTGATTAGTAGTCACTGTGAATAATCATTTGAATAGTTTCTAGCCTTGCAATGGTGGTAAAGGCATCATCAAAATCCACACCTTACACCTATTTATATCCTTTAGAAACAAGTCTTTATTTTTTTCATAAAACTTCTCAATGCGCATTTAATTTATTTATATACACCAACATTCTATTGATCATAATTTTATTTTTTGCCCTTGGAAGAGGTTCCCATGTTTCATTCTTCCCAATCTAATCCAACTCTTCATCCATAGCATCCACCTATTCTCTATTTTGAATAGCATCTGAAATTGACTCTGGTTTAACTTTTGAGATAAATGAAGTCTTATTTTCTTTTCTCAACTACCTTTTAATCAAAATTAGAGCCTTAAAATTCCGAAAATAATTTTTATATTCAAAATGTTTTTATGGTAAGAAATCACAAGGTTTCTCTCCCAACATCAATTTCCTCTACACAAGACTCATTGAAATCATGATGAAGTTGTTTTGTTCAATATTCACCATTGTTGAATTTCTTTAATGTTTCAACCTCCAAATTCTCAACAAATATTTTTGTGGAACCTTTATTTTCAATTACCTTCACATCATATGAGTATGTAAAAAATGTAAATGATTGTTCCATTATTTGTAACTTCTTATATTTGGTTAATAACACATGAATGTTCTTTCCTTTTCCTTCTCATCAAACATTACCAAATCTAGATTTTTTGGTTTGAGAAAACATGTACATCCAAAAACATTGAATTATTCAACAAGGATTATTTATTATAACGCATTTCATAAAGAGTCATATAGGTTTTTGACCTCAATAAGAATCTATTTTTAATATGTACATTAGTTCTATCATCTTCACCCCAAAATAATTTTGAAAGTTTGTACTGTACTAACATACTTATTCCCATTTCCACCAAAATCCTATTCATCTTTTCTTCACCTCTATTTTTTTGTGGAGTGGAAGGAGAACAATATTGAATATTCATTCTATGATTTCTAAAATAAGTATAAAAATCATAGTTTGTGAATTCCATACCATTATATCTTCTCAAAAGTTTTTGGAAACCCCCAATTATTTATTAACATATTTTCTAATGAATTTGATCATTCCAATCATCTACGACATGTTCTTTATGAACATGATGTTTGTGATCTGGGTGAAATCATTAATAATAATGATAAAGTATAAATTCATTTTTTTGATAGATTTATCATAATCCAATCCAAATAGGAATGAATAATCTTAAGAGGACTGATAGATTGAATCTCAAATATTTTAAGACATGTTTAGGCATATTTCCATTCTGGGAAGTAATAAAAACATCTTTATCACTTATTTCTAGCTCTGAAAAATTATGAACGAAATCTAATTTTGAATGTTTGTTCATACTTTTCTGACTAAGGTACCAAAGTCTTCAGTGGAAAAATTTTCTTTCTTATTCCGCACTTACCTAAAATTAGTTATTGAGTTCTACAATTTGTAAGAGAATACCAATGGTACTTTATCCTTTTAAAATAAAGTTTCCATGTTTCATAAATTTGATGATACAAAAATCATTTATAATGATTACTTATTTTAATTCATCAAAGAGTTGACTTATAATAATTATGTTTTTAACCCATCAACAAGTAGAACATCCTTGGATTTTAATTTTTCTTCTTCAATCTATTCCATTACAATTCTGTGGATTTATTTTTAAATGTCATTTCCCAAAGTAATTGTCCCCCCATCATGAAATTAATTATGCTTCAAAATTATAATATCACCATTTATTTGTGAAGAACAAACACTATCAATTATCCATGGTTTGTTCCTTTTGATTGATTTTAATGTTGTATCAACAAATAAATCTCTTTCATCAACGTTCTTCTTTTCAGTTCTCTTTTCATCTATGTCATGTGGAATTTGTTCCTGAAAAAGTGATATAAAAAGTTCAACATGATGACCAGAATGATCACATATTCCACAAACATCTTCCAAAACAAATGTAGATTCTTTGTTGAAATTATTTTAAAATCTTGAGAATTCCCTCCTCCTATAATCTTTGTCCTAGGAGAGTTTCTCATTCATCATTCACTATTTATTCCACTTTGCTCAAACCATCTACTGGGTAGAGTGATGCAGTGCCAAAAATTATAATATCTGTTCCCATATATTCTACAGTACCTACAATAGACATCAAATATAGATTTTCTATTTAATAAATATGTTTCTCTTTAAAAACTTTGTTGAGTTTGGTAACTTATTTCAGCTCAAACTTACTTAGGATGTGGACTATCTTTACTTTTGAGTATGTTTTCAACTTTTTTAGAGTTGATAGGTTTCTCAAATCCTTTTTTCCCGATAATTTACAATACCTTTTCCATAACATTAAATATTATATGAAATAGATGAACCATTATTTTTAGAATGATAATATTTCACCAGATTCTCAAAATGATCCTTTTCAGTAATTTTAAAAGCCATGTTTTTATTTTCATGTTCTTTTTATGTTTTCATTTATCTTCATAAAATATTTTCAGACTGATGATATTTTTATTGAAAATTGTTCACATATTCTTCCTTAGCTTCTATCTTCCTGATGATATATTTAATCACCTTGTATTGTTCATCATTTCTATGTCTGTAGCATAAAATCTCCTAAATTTATTCATCCTCTTGCTTGATGACATATTTTAATACATCAAAAATATCATCATGATATTTCTAAATTACTCTAATTTATTTATTGAGAGATTTTTTTTTTCTCATGACATGCATGAAGTTCAATTCTGAGAAAATAATGTCTATATTATTCTTCACTCTTTTATGTTTATTTTATTTTCTAAAATTTGTCAATAAATGTTAAGAACATTTCTAAAATTTTATACTCAGAAGAATATTCATTAGTTATATCTAATTCATCCTTCTTAATGAATAAAATTATTTTATTTATTGAAAACTTCTTGAATTTATTTGAAGATATATTTTATTTATCATTTTTGTTTTACTTTTTCCATAGAGGGTTTCCATCAAAATCATCTCAGTAATTTTCAACTATATTCTTATGGTAATTCATACCAATGAGTCCAGTTAAACCACATTCAAAACATTTGAGGGGAATTTTTCCTTCATACAAACCACATTATCTATGATAGTTAATGGATATGAGTGACAGGATTATATAATTCAACTCTTTATCTTACTCATTACTTGACTCACATGGATCAGCATCATTAACTTCATTTATTTTCATATTAATCATTTATTCAAAATCCAATTCATCCTTCATTTTCTTCATAAAGATTAGATATTTCCTCTTTTCATAAGCAATAAGAAATTAATGAAATTCATCAAGAGATAAATCATCATTATCTTATAAATTAGAAATTTTAGAATCAAACATATCCCGAAAGTTTATAATATGTTTTTTACAATTTTAGAATCTTCCATGACATATCTGAATCCTCTGATGTTGAAAACAATTTCATTTACTCTTGTGAAGTATTCATCAATTGTTTTGTTGTCCCACATTCTAATATATTCATACTTACTAAGCGTAATTTTTATCTTTTCTTCCATGAATTTATAATTCCCTTCAAAAACACATTCCAGTTTTTCTCACATACGTTTTTAGGTTTCTAGGTACATCAACTTATGTTAAACATTTTTTGATAAGGATATAAGGATTTTATTTTTATCTTTCCATCAGCTTCTATATTAATTTTATCAACAAACATCATTGTAACATATTTATAAACTATTTGAAAACAAATAACTACATCAATAAAAACTATAAGGACAAGAGATTGGATATTTGAAACATCCTATTTTAGAATAAATGATAATTCTTTTATAAAATTTAGTAATTCCTCTACTATTGACAGAATTGATATTATCCATGATAAGGATTCAACAAGGGAACCTTTCTCTGATCCCAATTGTTGTTCCATGCATTGAATAAAAACTGATATGGGGGGGTGTAGAATATCTTTTTAACATTTTATATGTTTAAAAACATTAAGAAACTTAACCCCAAAATCCTTTTACGGTTTACTTCAATATCTACTATTAGAATGAAATATTGTCAGAAAGAAAAGTATAGACATTAAATCACAAAAGATTTAAAAGGATCGACCTAGTGTGAGAACCTACGTCTATTCTATAGACACTCCCACAGGTCCATGAAATTACACTAATATTAATAAGTGAATAAAACTTATGAAAACACTAGTTATAAATCTTCGATCTCCCGATAAGAAAGATTATACTGACTCCCATTAGTTTAAAATGTTTTCTTATAAAATAATTTATGCAAAAAAAAAAGAATAATTTTCTTGATTATGCTCCATAAATACTTAGTTAGAATCCTCAATCTAATTGTAATGAATCAAATCTTCATAGTATGACAATGATGGTTCGGATTTTCCTCTGCTCAAACACTCAAGAAAAACTTCTTCAATCTAGTGGGAACTTTTCACTTTTAATTCTCCAACCCTCTGCCTTCTGTGCATGTTTAAAAGCATCAAATGAACAAATGATCTAATCAAGTATATTTAAAAATCTCCAAAAACAATGGTGAGAAACAAGAAAAAAAATTCCGCATCCTCAAATATAAAAAACACCATAAATCACTTGAATAAAAACATGAAATATGAATCCATCAAAACAACATAAATTTTCTATGATTTTGGAATGATTTAACTTCTAGTTGGAAATCTTCAACTCATTAAATATTTATTAGTATGATAATCATAATTAATAGATCTAATTTTTTAAAAAATA
This sequence comes from Viscum album, assembly GCA_963277665.1. NCBI lineage: Eukaryota > Viridiplantae > Streptophyta > Magnoliopsida > Santalales > Viscaceae > Viscum > Viscum album. Next base: position 484,901,355 of record OY728140.1, read on the forward strand.
TGCTAAGAAATTCTATTAATATTTTCTCATAAACATTCTTAGAAAATAGGATCTAATTTCTATAGAAAATAGTTTATTATTTCCTCAGAAACTAGTTTCTGAACATTTCAAAAATGTGATTATGATTTATTTATAAAAAAGGTTCTAATGTGTTCAGAAAAGAGGTTCCAAATCGTTTTGAATAGTGGTTCTTATTTTCTCAGAAATTTTGTTCCAAATTTCTTATAAATTATTTATTGTATGGCTTAGAATAGTGGATATAGTTTTTCTAGAAATCAAGTTTAAAATTTCATCAAAATCAGGTTTGAAATTGATCATAAATCAAGTTCAAAATTTCATATAAATGTGACTTTGTTTTCATCAGAAAATATTTCCTAATTTGTTTAGATAAAATGTTCCGAATTAATAAGAAAAACAGTTCAATTTTTTTTAAAATATATATCCATTTTTCTTAGAAAATAGGTTTTGAAGTTCTAAAAAATTGGTTCTGATTTACTCAAAAGTAAGGTTCCAAATTTCTTATAAATTAGGTTCCAAATTGCTTACATATCAGGTTATGAATTAATCAGAAATCAGGTTCTGAATTATACAAAAATCATGTTTTAATTTTCAAATAATTTTGGTTCTATTTGTCAGAAAAATGATTCTTGATTTGATTTCTAGCTTAATTTAAGTGATTCTGATTCTTCCACACTTCTCCACAATTTCAACAAAATTTTTTATCATGAATTTTTTCATGATATGTGAGGGATTATTGATCAGAAAAGATTCATATAATTTTTTTATATGGTATGAGATACATTTTAACTTATAAATTTTCACTCTTCAACAACAAGTTCTTTCAACACTCTTCAACTACAAAAATACTTCTTCATTTGGCGTCTTCTTCCTTGAGAAACTTCATTCCCAGTAACTGCATTCTTCTTAGTTAACAAAGACGATCTTATATGAAAAATTTAGTTATCCTGAAATAGAAAAATTGTCAAAAAGAATTTACCACAAAGTTACATCATATATGATATCTGAAAGATTCAATAAGAGTGATTAATTATTTATCTTTTTTGTTGTCTCATCTGTCAAAAAATGAAAATAGAATTTATACATAATTAAGGCCTACCATCTTCCGGAATGGTGTCATTCATTATTCGAACCCTAGATCTTGTGAATGAATATAATTATATATTAAATATATATAATATTTTATAATTTATAACATTATGGTGATGATGGAACCATAATCAAAGTACAATGAATGATATATTTGAAAAAAAATTATCATGAAAAATTAAATAATTAACACATTTGAGTAGTTATTTTAAAAAATAATAATTAATAAATATAATTGAAATGTTAAATATAGATCATATAAAATATTATAATTATATAAATAATTCATTTAAAGAAATATAATAAATTTTAATATTATATACATAATTATATATAACTTTCAAAACTAGTGGAAGTTGGGTTATGATATTTATCTTAAAACTCATTGATTATCCAAATTATTTTAGACTTAATTCTATTGATGAAATATTATTCTCTATATCTAAAGAAACTATTGTTTTTTAACCATATAGTTATTTTTTAAAATGACATGTTTTAATTGATTTTTTTATCTTTAAGAACTCATGAGACAAAAATAATGTGTTTAAGGAAAAGAAAATTTATTTCTCACATCAACCGAAAATCCTTTTTCATTCATGTCCATGTTTTATAAAAATATTTTAAAGATTTTTTTTACTATAAAAAATTATTTTTTAAAATTATTTTTACTAATTTTTGAATTATTAGAAAATATATGAAATTTAATATTCATTTAATTCTCCAAATGACGTTCTTTTTATTCATATACTTTAAATGTGAAAAGAATATATGTTTTAATGTATATATCATGAAAAAAATTTCCTTCCATAATGATCACTCAATTGTTTGAATCTTTTAAGGAAATTTTCCAAAGTTATCTTCAAATAAATTAATTTCATTAATATTTGGGAAATTTTTAGATATAAAATAAATGGATTCAAATTGAAAAGTGTATATTCATCAGGTAATGTTCCAATTGGCGTTTTAAAATCATTTCCCATCTAAGTTGGAATCCTTTTATATTTTCTAATATTTATGAAGCATAGGATTTAATGATACAATCCTTATTATTTATTTTCATGGTTTATTATTATGATTAAAATATTTTTAAGATAATTTTACCTTTTTATGGGTTAAGTTACGATGATGTGATGAAATGTCTCTGAATTCAATTTCTTTTCTATGGGTTATTCTCTGATTAATTGTTTATAAATACTATTTCATTATCTAAAGTTATGATTTGATTAATATCTTATGATCCTGTGGCACTCACATGTATGATTTTCATTATGGGATGTGTGGGCGTATAATTATATATCTCTCCAATTCATTTGGTAAAAATGAATATCCCTTGGAATGAAAAATATAGTAATGGGAGTGAACCATGTTTAGTAGTTGAATATATATAATAAAATATTTTAATATGTAAACATTTACATATTTGGTGGTTTTGGGAGAAAACACAATATATTATAATAGTCTTGGATGTGAGCCTTGAATACAGAGGAAACTAACTTCTATATTTATGTGTATGCCAAAAGTTATGTCTTTTTGCTATTTTGATGCACCCATGGATCATGTTTTTTTATTCCTTTATGATTACTTTCATATCAACTATCAAGAATTATGTCATGAATCAGTATTTTGATCTATAGAATGCAAGGTTTGTTTTTAAAATTTTATGGTCAAGGTCTAATAGCCTTGTTTTAATGATATATTTATGTGATCATTTATGTCTCCCTTTTTACCTTTATTGATCAATGAGAACACCCTTTATTATGTTCAAATTCCCCAGTTTATGTAGAAAGGTATAAAGTACGATATCTTTAAGAAGGATTCTAGTTATGAAGAACCTAGTTGAAGATGATGTAGTTCACTTATGAACCAGTTTGTGTATCAATGCATCCAATAATAAAAGACCTATAAAATTATAGCATGGACTATTATATTATATAATGAATATTCAAAAAATAAGATGTAATATATACATATTAAATGTATGGGTCACTATCATTTCCTTTGAAAAGTTTTTCCTTCCTTATCCTAGAATAAAAAAATGATAATAAAACACTTTAGTGATTTACATAAAAAATGATATTTTGTTTATTAATGAGTTAAATAATGATGTATCCATAATAGAAAAATAGGAAATATTTATTTATGTATTTATATAATATTATTACCTTAAATATTTTATCTTAGATTTCCATGATATAATTTCATAATATTGTTCAAGTTAGTGGTCAAATACTCCCAAACAAGAACATGCCATGATTATTAGATGATTATCTGGTCATTTAGTTACAATATTTTGATACCATTATAATAATGATATAATTATGTTTACATTAGCATGGTATATAAAAAATATAATGTTATAGAATAATAAGGGATGGATATGAAACAATTACATAGTATAAACAATTGTTTTTCATGATAGTTAATTTTATAAAAAAATGTTTATTGGTTATATGATAAATAGGTTATTATATATTTTTCCTATAACCTCATTCATATCATGAAAATTATATTTATCCTTTCAACACCTTTGTATATCCATAAATGAGATTAAATAATTAAAAATGGAATACATCAATCCAGGGAAGTGGTTGTCCACACGTTCACACAGATGATGATATCATTTTTCAAGACCACGAGGGTTGAGTAATATGGTTTATCATTTTATAATCATAAATATGTTAAAAATATAACAATTATACATTAAATAACCATTTTATGTAGTCAAGTTAGGTTATTACGGAAAATGAATAGGTTATTTCATGGTGGTAGTAGTTCCCATGTACTCAGGTTTTACATTTATATTTTTTATAATGGGAATAGGAAAATTCCATTAATGATTGTACCATTATTATAATAATATATAAATATACTATTAATACAACTGTAATAATTTTATGATGGTGTAATTTGATTTTAGGAATTACAAGTGCACATAAAGAAATATTAATGGGAATGTAGGGATTAGAAATGTATACCAAACTACTTGGATTATCTCATTCATGAAGGGAGTAAAAATATTAACAGATGGTATTTTGAGATTGCCATAATAACATTAATGTATATTTGAGTGTTTAAGAGATATTAATGAATATTTTGATAGGAATATAGCATTTTTTAGGAAATTTGAGGAAATTAGAGCCCCTTTTATAAGTAAAATGGAATGGAATTTTTTTAATTCTCATAACATTAATAATGGGAAGTCACACTCAATAAAATTGTATAAAAAAATATAATTAATAGAGTAGAAAATTTATAAGGTCATGAATGGTCTCATCCATACATTCCCATGAAATATTTAAGAAATTTTGTTGTCATTTACTGTTATATTTTTATTAATTCCATTTCTAGTTTTACCACCATAACTGCTATTTACCTATGTAACATATCTTTCATGATTAAAAAAATTTAATATTATATAATATGGCCCAATTAAATTAAAATTATAAATCAATTAAACATGAATAAATTTATAAATGTGGTAAAATTTACTTTTAAAATAAATATTATATGATGTATTATAATCAATTTCATGAGAATAATATTATTTATGTTAAAAGACATTAAATATAGGGTTTTAAAATAGAATTAATTTATTTATATTTATACAATAACATATAAAGTCTATAATTATTTATGAAAATGATTATATATATATATATTATTATTGTTATAAACTAACAATTCGATAAAATTTATGGTATTTATAAAAACAAAATGTTTCATTATTCACCTAATTTAGTTTATAGAAAATCGTAAAAAGTTAACTTAAGATAATATATCTGTAATAAATTCAAAAATTAAGACAATTTTAGTGTTTTAATTATCTTATATTTATTGATATTATTTTTAATTAAAAACAAGAAAAATAGAGAAAAGGGGTTTGTATAAGAATTAACGTCTTTTATATTAACTACTATTTTCCATATACATTAATAATTAATCAAGTGTTAAATTATTATTCAAATGATCTATAATTTTTTATTCCATCAAAAGAAATATTGTTCCTTGAAATAAAATACAATTTTTTTAAAAAAATCATTTTTATGCATAAAGTGAATTGATAAACAGTAATCCTTTTAAAATAATAAACATCCATGATATACATATTAGGTCTGAGATATGTGATAGAAATAGAAATGTGGGGTGTTGTATTATATTAATATAAAAAATAAATTATTTTCTAAAATTAAATAGTAGAAAGTGATCGGTTCAATAAATAAATAATTCAACCACAATGATATAAGAAATAATAGAAAAAATAAAATTTAATAATGTAAAAGATGAACACGTGATATTATTATATTAGATCACATCTAAATGAAACCATGTCTAATATTTAAAAAAATAGATGTATGGAACCCACTATGGTAAATGCCTTTTGTAGGAGAGTGATAACTCTTTACATCCACCTTTTTAACACTCAGAGGCTCAACAGAATTCACATTAATTTTATGGGTTAATAGAAAAACACAAATATTTATAGGAGAATACATATATTAGCCTTTTATAGGATTAATCTTAACATCTTTTTTTTTGGTTTTGATAAAACCTGTTCATTTATAAGGGAAAAAGAACATAAACATTATAGGTGAGAACAAAACCAATACTTTCCTAAGCTAGGTTCTGATTTACTCTATTTAATCGGTCAAGAGGAACTCAATCATTTAATGAGGCAGACTGAACACAGACACTTACAAAAGTGGTCCCTTCCTATGATGTTTTACTGGTTAAAAAAATTTTCTATTGGGGTAGACTAAGTCATGACTCTTATAGGATCAACCCTTTCCTCTTTTATTTTTTAGGTAAAGAGAAACCTGATATTCTAATGGGATAGTATAAACTCAGTACTTTAAGTGGATATAAAAAACCCAAATCTACATTTTTATGGTAGTGTAACCCCATGCAATACACAATAAGTGTGAAGAATACAACCTAGATAGTTACAACACAATTAAATAGTAAAAAAGTTTAACCTAGTGAATGTTTATTGATAGAGAAGCAGGATTTGGATCATGTAATGCTCAATCCCTTCAAGATGTTGAAACAATTATTCTAGGGAATCAAATTGTTTATTTTAGCATGTAGATGAACAATGAAGCACTAGGAATAAGGAAGAAACTATGAAGTATGATAGATTAATAGCAAAGTCATATATATTGTATATTTACAGCATAATTTAGTCTTTCAATCCCAAAAAAATATCAATGTCTATTTTCTATTCTAAAAATTCCATAAATCTTATTCATAAATTGTAACAAAAAAGACATAATGGGGCTAAAGATCATAATGAATATTAAGGCAATGAATACTTAGGTGGGTAACATCAATAATATATAAAATTAAATTCACATTATAAAATGAAAAGAAAAAATTATAATTCATACAATTCTAAGTAATAATTATAATCAATATTAATGTCCCTTAGAAAACACCCATAATGCATGTGAGACAAACTGTTCACATTCCAAAAACATCTAATGTTGAACTCTTGTTTTCATTAAATAATCATTAAAAATCAACCCATGTGATTAGAATTTTATAAAAAACATAAAATATATTCACAAAGATTTAAATTAATAAATATTAATTATATAATAAAAAAACCTTAACTATATCCACATAAAATGTACAAGAAATAGAAAAGTGGAATGATACATAAAACATATGATATTTCTTAATTTTACAATATTCTATAGAAAATCTCCACAACACATTGGTAAATCAAAATGTGGGTTTAAATTAACATATTAATGTAGTTTATTCATATAGTTGAATCTAAATAGATGAATCTATGTAAGGAAATTCACATACCTGATTTCAAAAAAGCGATTTTAGAAAAATTTAAGACAACTTAACTTATAAGGTTTCAAACTTCCAATAGACCTCTAAAATTATTTAATCAGCTTTATGTCCAGTTTAATTATATTTATATATTTTTTTTATTTCTATATAATTATTAGTCACCATAATTGGACTTATACAACTCAAGATATCATCAAAAATAAATTACATAATTATTCTAGAAAACTACATATTTTTATCATAAAAGAGGATGTAAATTCAATATAATATTTTTCTAATATATATATATCAATTTAGATATTAATTTTCATTAATTAAATGTTTATTTTTTTCTATAATTACAACTCATTATGAATAGCTTAATTTGGAGTTTTTTACCCCATGTTATAGTCAATATAATGAAGATAATTTCACTCAGGGTAGGTTCTATGGTAGGTTACATGGTCATGTCATTTTGTTCATGTAGTATGTTACCATGATCATTTTATTTTGTTCACATGGTAGTTTGAAATGGTTAAGTGATTTTTTTCATGAGGTAAGTTGATATGGTTACATAATTTTCTTTCCTGTTGTAGGCTAACACTGTAGAGACCCGGAGTTTGACGTACATGGAAATTACATTACTTTTTCGGAATACTTAATCCAAAACAAAAAAAGACACACAAGGACCGTAATAGTTTAGTGACTTTGGAAACTCGGAATATAAACATCTAATCCTGTTCAAAGATCTGCAACATCTCAAATATCGATCTTCCCCTTTTTTTCTTACCTAAAAACTTTCTTTATATCTAGGGGAAAAGAAAACATATAAAGGGTGAGCTCAAATTCTCAGTAAGGGTAAGCATGGAAAAAATAAAACAAATCATGTTCATTTGAACTTAAAAACATTAACATAATGTTTAAAGATCAAAAGCATGAGCAATGATATAAAACATTGAAGTACGTAAGGCATATATCATAAAGAAACATTTATCATGATAAAATAGCATGGGAGTAAAACATGTAATTGTGGAAACCATTCATCACATGTCATGATTTCTATAGTATCCAAGGCATTGCTTCCAAGACCATCTTAGTGGAAAAACCCCCTTTCTGAATCGAGTTCACTCCTCGTTTCAGTCCTGTAACACTGAACCGGATTAACTTACCATTCCATCCATGTCTATCTCATGAAATATAAATCGTTACCCGATGCATTGGTGGGAGATATAGGTCTCACCCATCTCATAATGAAATCCTTCTTACTTGTGCCACAAAATAAACTTGAAACATTCATCATAACCCAATGAATAAAATGGGTTTCATAAACATCATCCCATCACCTCATAATCCATATAAAACAAAGGGACATTTCATCATAAGAAAAGTGAAACCATGTAAATCATAGATACATTAAACTTGAAACATACACATATAAAATAATTTCATCCTATATGGAAAATGGTTCTGGAAAAACACTTGAAACGAATTCTTGAGGAAAATATCATTTCTTCTTCAAAATTATTTTCTTTTCACAAAATTCCATTCAATTTTAAATTAAAAGAATTTTGTTGAAAATAGTCATAAAATATTGTAGAGTAATCTTCATGAAAATGAGGCGTTATGAAACTGTAAAAATCGTTCATGCTGTATAAGATAAATAAACATTCTTCTCATACTTTTGCCGGAAAAGTCAAAAAATACCTCATAGGGTAAACAAAAGAAAGATTCCTTTCATACCATGGGGTAAAAGTTAAAATGGGTAAAAAGGACTTTAAACATACATGATAAAACTTTTGTAAAACATGGACATGGATGATAATAATAACCTCATTAAATACTTATGTATAAGCAATCTCGGATATAAAATAATTGAGATTGCAACATTATCCCTTACCTTAGGTCCGATATGCATCGTACGTATCCAAACCTCTTGTATAATGATTTAAATAAAGTCATTGACTTATTACAGATTCATATTAATATTATGATATCATATATGTTTCACTTATGACCTAATACTACCCGTTCTTTTTGTAAATTCCATGTTAAAGCAGCGTTTTTGGTAAAATAATTTCATTTATCGTATGTGTTTCGACTTGTCGTTCCTGATATTATTACTTATATCCTAATTAAAATAATTCCAGAATATAAAACATGATTTATATATAATTTATATTCATTATATACATATACATATTATAGATCGATAAAAGGAATGAAATACATCGTTCCTGGAGACAGTAGGTCGTACGTACGAATGAACGCTGTTTTTTTTTCCTTATTGAATTGAATGAAACTAAATAGATTACATACATATATATATACATAAATCCAGTAGAATTATTATTTCATATATTTCCTTATTATTCATTATATAAACTTTATGATCATTCATGTATGATTAACATGGAGAATGAATCTCATCGCGTCGTGGAGACGGTTGTCCGTACGTACGCACAAGTGATGATATCGTTTCCATAATTATTGAATAGAATTGGAGTGGATGGTATGATATATCAGAATCAGTATGATTTTATAATAACCATATATAGTTATTTTTTATACCATTATACCAATCCATGTAATGTGTTGGTGAAAAACAGATTTCACCACGGCGTGGAGACAATATTCCGTACGTACGCACGCGTGGTGATTTCGTTTTCTGTAGGATGGATAGATGACTAAATAGGGTTGTTTCATACTTATTATAAAATATCAGTATATTATTTATACTGATGTTATTACTTCATAATGAAACAACGAAAGGAGAATAAGTTGAAGAAGAAATAGAGTTGAAAGAATCGGTAACGGACATTACCTCTTCTTTGAAGCGCCTCTTTGAGACCTCCTCTTAGGGAACTAAAATTGGTCATTGAAGAAGAAAAGAACCTCTAGGATGTTTATATGGAAGTGGAGAAAATAATTTGGTAGGGGTTTTCCGATCATGAAGGTTCATAGTGGTTTGAGGAAGAGAGGGAGGAGGTTCCCTTTTATAAGGGAGGAGTGAGGCACCTTTGGAATAACTAAATATATTATTTTATTATGAAGTCATATACAGTTTTTAATAGCTAAAAATTAATTTATTTCAAAGATAATGATGGGATGGCTCTAAATCCTCTCATACAATAGAATTTAGACAAGTTTAGGTTCCTATTTTTACCTTATCATTTAGATTTATCTTTAAGTTAAATAATCTTACTTTTACCATGCCTTCTTGTTTTCTTACACTATAAGGTCAATAAACATAATATAACAAGCCAAACGAACCCCAAGTGGTTCATTATTAATATATATATCCTTATATAAGTCATTTGGCCTATCCTTAGATTTTTAGGAATAAAATCACAATTAATAATATAATATTTGTTTTAAAAACTATTTTATGTTAATTTTGACAGTATTTGGTACTTGATTTTTGTGAAAATCATAGCACCATGATTATTCTAAAAAAGTTACTTAAATTAATAATAACATGTCATATTAACTTATAAAATTATTGTAATTCATCAAAAGTATCAAATTACATTTATATGGGTATTTATAACATTAATTATGTCAATATTTCATTAATAAGATAATTACTGCATCATCTTTGTGTCATAAATAAATTAAATTATTTAATGTCTAAAAATTATAAATAAAATAACATTATATAGGAAATAGTTTTAGATTTCTAATTAATATTTATAGTCTAATTTATCTTATGTATAACCCTATATTAAAAATAATTTACTTATTAAACTTTGATTTTAACTATTTTAACCCTTCTTTAAATAAATTAATATTAAATGTCCTAATCTAATCCATGTGGGCCTAAATTGTCATATTTTATTCCTAAGGTTGTTTATGGTCGAATTACACTTATCCAATAGAATTAAGACCTGTGTTAGGGTAATAATAATATCATTTTACCCTTAATAATCTTATTTACTTTTAACCGTGGTAAATAAAAGTAAAAAGTTACTATTCACAAAAAAATATTTTCATCTCATTGAACCAAAAATTAGTCCTTGATATTAAACGTGTCTCTCAAATTTTTAAAATTCCACTCACAAAAGTAGTAAAATTATGTTTTATTAAAAAATTCAGATTTTTTAACTACCACTTGGTGGTTTCACTATTCATCAAAAAATAAAAGTTTGCAGAAAAATACCAAAAATTAGGCCAAAGCTATATTTGATATTATGAATTCAAAAATTATTTCTATTTTACAAAATTCAAAACATATCAGTTGCATTAAATAATTTAAAAATTAGTTCTCATCATCAAAACAAATAGCGTGTTTTTATGATATAATAACTATCTAAAGATTGGCAATTGTTTATGTCTGCTTTAAATGTGAAATTACACCCAATGACCAAAATTGTATTAAATGGTAAAAATATATTCCAAATATACTTTAAAACCACTCAAATTTATAATTTATCACTATTAATTATTTCGATTAAAAAAGTTGTTTTTAATTAAAATTTATTCTTTTCACTATTCATCAGAATATGAAAGTTATCCGAAAAGTACCAAAATTTCACCCTAAGCTAATTTCGATATTCTGAATCCAAAAATGAAGTCCGTTTTAAAAGATAAAATTTATAAAATTTAAAAAAGTGGACATTACTATTCAAAGTGTCTGGTTCATAAAAATATTATAATAATATCTCGTTTAGTGAAACTCGGTATTGTGTATTTCACATGCTATCGAGGAAGTATTTATTGTGTGTAATGAAAGACAAGTCAGGGATTTGTGTTGTGAAAGCTCCTTTTGGTGTAGCGTACAACACAAGACATTAATGAAATTAAAAGAAATATTTTTCATAAAATCTCAGGGTGTTACATTCTACCCCCCTTAAAATGAATTTCGCCCTCGAAATTCGTCGGGGTTATAAATAGTGTACTACTAGAAAGATTCTTTATTAAAAACCCACATTGTAAATAGGAATACCAAAACATGGATTTAAAAAATAAATTATGAAATGTAACGGTTACCCAAATTAACTCCTCACTGGGTTTTCACGTAGGAGAACATAGGTGAAAATATGGATATGGAAGAAAAATCTAACCATCAATTTATGATGGAGAGTGGTAGAGAACATGGATATGAAAAAGCCAACAATAACCAAGTGATAAATTTGTGATGATCTAGGGTACCACTCATTCTTCAGATATAAGGGCACTAGGACAACATTTTTGGTTTTCAAGATCATTTCCCTAAAGTTGATGAACTTGGAATTAGAAGAAATCCTTTTGTGATTTTGGTACAGTCTCACTGCTGGTCCTTCTTTGGACAATTTCCACTTCATATATTAAATAAATGAAGTTGAATTTGTCATTCGTGAAGTGTTAGCAGTTCATGTGATAGAATGATGGGTCATTCCATCTATCTAGAACAAAAGGTTATAAAAGTTATCAAAAATACATAAGTCCATATATAGTGAGATTAATCATATATGGTTCCTAAAATGGACTTATACTTCATATATCATACGGCTTAATATAATAAAACTAGTTTCTACTAAACAGGGACTTCCTGTAGGCCAGTGGTAGGTGATAAAGGTCAGTCACACTTCGGTTGTGGGTTCGATTCCCATAGCCTTGTCCGACGTGATGGGTTGTCTCCCATCCTACAAGTTGTCCTTTTTCTAAAACGACGTTACTATAACATCCCATCAATAATATCGAAACAAGTTCTATCCTTAAACAATACTAACTTATGTCCAACATAATCCATTCCAATCTTTAGGCTTATCTAAAATACTTCGGTCCAATCTCATATTATAAAGAAAACTATTTCTTGAAATGTCCTCAACCAAGCATGTGAATACCATCATTTATCCCCCATATATCTTGTTTGTCACATTCCAACCATGTAATACCTTAATCATGTATTCTCTTGAAAAATGAATACCCATAAAACCTTAGTGAAAACCTGAATGTTGTCAAAAGTTAACTCTTTCCACATTCCAAAATCCAAAAATTCAATATACTCAAACCATGATATAACCTTCTCCTTATATCAGTCATGAGCTCATCAATACTATCAAAAATTTAATTTTCTTCTTATCCCTTCATTATGCGCTTATCATCTACTTTCCAAAAATATTGGTGCCATTAATCACACACATTCAAAACATAAGGAAAGACAACAGTGTAACAATCCTTAGATGTCTCTTTATTCCATAGTACCATGAGATTACTTATACAACATTACACTTGATAAACATGTAATCATTCCACTACCTTCTTAAACCATTGACCGAGCTTCAACAATTCTTTCATCTCACATATCATTTGTAGTATTTTCATCATCATCAACATAAATATTACCCATACTACAATACTGATTCTCTTCATGAGACTTTCCCTTAAGGCATTGGTTTTCATAATGCATGTACATTCCACATTTAAAACATTTAACCATTTTTGAAGTCGTAGAAATACCATTATTCTCATCCATGGTGTTAACTGAACCTTTTCCTTTGCACTTACTGGCTTTATGTCCTTCTTTTCCACACCCAAATCATCTTCCAGTTCCTTTGAAACATTCTCCTTGATGCCTCTTCCCACATGATTTACATAAGGGAAATTGAACTTTCTTTCCTCTATGATCATCATTAAACTCCATCTTTCTCTTTTTATCCGAGTCCGGAAACATACCAAATTTTAGTTTATTGATCATATTATGAGATTGATAATTCGACATAATAATGATGTTTGGACTTCCAAATCCCATTTCATTTGGCTGATCATGAAGAATATCATTCCATTGTTCATCATATCCTCTATTATCGTGAATCTTCCTGTTTCCAGCCATTTTCTAAAACCCAAAAAGAATAGTGTGAGAGGAAAAAATCATGCTAGGGAAAACAACATAGTAAAGGGGGAGTACTCTCAATATCTAAAATCTTAGGTTAAATTCTATGATCATTACCATAGTTCTAGGACTATATCATATACGTATACTTATCCTTAGGGATATCCCTAGACATACATTAGAAATATATCTAGGAATATCACTAACGTTTTCGAATCCTAGTTTCCAATGGTTGACTAAACTTTTCCTCTGATACCAACTGTAGAGACCCAAATCTTGACGTACATAGACATTACATTACTTTTGAGGAATACTTAATACATTACAAAACCAGACACACAAGGACCGTAATAGTTTAGTGTATTTGGAAACTCGGAATATAAACGACTAATCCTGTTGAAAGATCTTCGACATCTCCCATATCGATCATCCCCTTTTGTTTTCTTACCTAAAACCTTTCTTTATATCTTGGTGAAAAGAAAACATATAAAGAGTGAGCTCAAATTCTCAGTAAGGGTAAGCATGGATAAAATAAAACAAATCATATTCATTTGAACTTAAAAACATGAACATAATGTTTAAAGATCAAAAGCTTGAGCAATGACATAAAACATGGAAGTACAGAAGGAATAGATCATAAATAAACATTAATCATGATAAAATAGCATGGGAGTAAAACATGTAATTTTGGAAACCATTCCGCACATGTCATGATTTCTATAGTTGCCAAGGCATTGCTGCCAAGACCATCTTAGTGGACAAAGTCCCTTTCTGAATCGAGTTCACTCATCGTTTCAGTCCTGTAACACTGAACTGGATTAACTTACAATTCCAGCCAGGTCTATCTCATGAGATATAAATCTTTACCCAATTCATTGGATAGAGATATAGGTCCCACCCATCTCATAATGAAATCATTATTACTTGTGCCACAAAATAAACTTGAAACATTCATCCTAACCAAAAGAATAAAATGGGTTTCATAAACATCATCCCATCATCTCATAATCCATATAAAAAAATAGCCATTTCATCATAAGAAAATTGAACCCATGTAAATCATAGAGAAATTAATATTCAAACATACACATATGAAATAATTTCATCTTATATTGAAAATGGTTTCGGCAAAACTCTTGAAATGAATTCTTGAGGAAAATATCCTTTCTTCTTCAAAATCATTTTCTTTTCACAAAATGCCATGAACTTTTAAAATAAAAGTATTTTGTTGAAAATAGTCATAAAATATTTTAGAGTAAGCTTCATGAAAATGAGGAGTTATGAAATAGTAAAAAATTTTTCATGCCGTATAAGTTAAAAAAACATTCTCCTCATACTTTTATCGGAAAAGTCAAAAAATACCTGATAGGGTAACCAAAATTAAGATTCCTTCAATACCATGGGGTAAAATTCAAAATGGATTAAAAGGACTTTAAACATACATGAAAAGAATTTTCTAAAACATGGACATGGATGATAATAATAACCCTAGTAAATACTTACGTATAAGCAATCTCGGATAGAAAACAATTGAGATTGCAACATTATCCCTTACCTTAGGTCTGATATGCTCTGTACGTATCCGAACCTTCTGTATAATGATTTAAATAATGTCATTGATTTATTATAGAATCATATTAATTTTTATGATATCATATATGTTTCACTTATGACATTATATTATCCGTTCCTTTGTAAATTCCATGTTAAAGCAGCATTTTGGGTAAAATCATTTCATTTATCGTATGTGTTTTGACTTGTCATTCTTGATATTATTACTTATATACTGATTTACATAATAAAATAATGTAAAAAATGATTTATATATAATATATATTCATCATATACATATATATATATTATATATCGATAAAAGGAATGAAATACACCGTTCATGTAGAAGGTAGGTCGTACGTACGCATGAACACAGTTTTCATTTCCTTAAAGAATTGAATGAAAATAAATAGATGACATACATATATATATAAATAAATCTAGTAGAATTATTATTTCATATATTTCATTATTATTCATTATATAAACTTTATGATCATTCATGTATGGTTAACATGGAGAATGAATCTCATCACGTCATGGAGACGGTAGTCCGTACGTACGCAAGAGTGATGATATCGTTCCCATAATTATTGAATAGAATTGTAGTGGATTTTATAATATATCATAATCATTATGATGTTATAATAACCATATATAGTTATTATTTACACCACTATACCCATCCATGTAAGGTGTTGGTGGAAAAACAGATTTCACCACGGCGTGGAGACGGTATTCCGTACGTACTCAGGCATGGTGATTTCGTTTTCCGTAGGATGGATAGATGGTGAAATGAGGTTGTTTCATACTTATAATAAAATATCATTATATGATTTATACTGATTATATTACTTCATAATGAAACAACGAAAGAAGATTAAGTGGAAGAAGAAATAGAGTTGAAAGAATCGGTAGTGGACATTACCTCTTCTTTGAAGCGCCTCTTTGAGACCTCCACTTTGGGAACTAAAATTGGTAGTTGAAGAAGACCATAACCTCTAGGATGTTTCTATGGAAGTGTAGAAGAGAATTTAGCAGGGGTAGGACGATCTCAAAGGCTCAAAGTGGTGTGAGGAAGAGAGGGAGGAGGTGCCCTTTTATAAGGGAGGAGAGGGCACCTTTGGAATAACTAAAACTATTATTTTATTATACAGTCATATTCCGTTTTTATTAGCTCCAAATTGATTTATTTAGAAGCTACGGTGGGTATGGGTTGAAATAATCTCATCCAATAGAATTTAAAAAACCTTAGGTTCCTATTTTAACCTTATCATTTTGATTTAACATTATGTAAAATAATTTAACTTTTACTGTGTCTTCTAGTTTTCTTACACTATATGGTTAATAAACATACTATAACTAGCCAATAGAACCCCAAGTGGTTAATTATTAATATATATATCCTTATATAAGTCATTTGGAAGAACCTTATATTTTTAGGAATAAAATAACAATTAATAATATAATATTTGTTTTAAAAACTATTTTATGTCAAATTTGACATTATTTGGTACTTGATTTTTGTGAAAATCATAACAGAATGATTAGTTCTAATAAAGTTACTTAAATC
This sequence comes from Viscum album, assembly GCA_963277665.1. Lineage (NCBI taxonomy): Eukaryota > Viridiplantae > Streptophyta > Magnoliopsida > Santalales > Viscaceae > Viscum > Viscum album. The sequence goes on from OY728140.1 coordinate 484,918,181, forward strand.
AATAATAACATGTCATATTAACCTATAAAATTATTTTAATTCATAAAACGTCTCAAATTACCTTTTTTGGGTATTTATAACATCAATTATGTCAATATTTCATTAATAAGATAATTACTGCATCATCATTGTGTCATAAATAAATTAAATTATTTAATGTTTCAAAATTATAAATAAAATTACATTTGGTAGGAAATAGATTTATCTTTATAATGAATATTTATAGTTGAATTTATCTTATGTATAACCCAATATTAAAAATGATTTACTTATTAAACTTTGATTTTTACTATTTTAACCCTTCTTTAAATAAATTAATATTAAATGTCCTAATCTAATCCAAGTGGGTCTAAATGGTCATATTTTATTCCTAAGGTTGTTTTTGGTCTAATTAAACTTATCCAATATAATTAGGACATTTTTTAGTGTAATAATAATATCATTTTTACCTTTAATTATCCTATATACTTTTAACCGTGGTAAATAAAAGTAAAAAGTTACTATTCATCAAAAAATATTTTCATCTCATTGAACCACATTTTAGTCCTTGATATTAACCGTGTCTCTCAGATTTTCGAAATACCAGTCACAGAAGTGGTAAAATTCAGTTTTATGAAAAATTCAGTTTTTTTAACTACCACTTAGTGGTTTAACTATTCATCAAAAAATGAAAGTTTCCAGAAAAGTACCAAAAGTTAGGCCAAAGCTATATTTGATATTATGAATTCAAAAATAATGTATATTTTACCAAATTCAAAACATATCATTTGCGTTAATTAATTTAAAAATTAAATCTCGTCGTCAAAACAAATAGCGTGTTTTTAAGAGATAATAACTATCAAAAGATTGACACTTGTTTATGTCTGGTTTAAACATGAAATTACACCCAATGACCAACATTGTATTAAATGGTAAAAATATATTCTTAATATACTTTAAAAACACTAAAATTAATAATTTATCACTATTAATTATTTTGATTAAAAAAGTTTTTTCTAATTAAAATTTAGTAATTTTCACTATTCATCAGAATATGAAAGTTATCTGAAAAGTACCAAAATTTCACCCTAAGATAATTTCGATATTCCAAATCCAAAAATGAAGTCCATTTTGAAAGGTGAAATTTATAAAATTTCATAAATTGTGTATTACTATTCATAACAGCTAGTTCATAAAAATATTATAATAACATCTCCTTTAGTGAAACTCGGTATTGCGTACTACACACGCTATCGAGGAAGGTCTTTATTGCATGTAATGTAAGCCAAGTCAGGGATGCGTGTTGTGCAAGCTCCTTTTGGTGTAGCGTAAAACACAAGATATTAATGAAATTAAAAGGATTATTTTTCATAAAATCTCAGGGTGTTACAGACACTGTTAGTTAGCTCCCCTATGGTAGGTACATTTTGTTTATCTGGTTATGTGAAAAGATTAGGTGACATAGTTAGTTGACACCAATACGGTAGGTTCACATTTTATCTTGCATCCCAGTGATGTAATCAAGTGATATGGTCTTTTGAATCATACATTGTAGGTACATTGTATTTGGTATATATGAACGGTCAGTTGACTCCCGTACGATATATTCTAGCCTTTTGCAATTTTTCAATTTCCTTAAATTTCAAATTTTAGTTCCAGAATAATTTCCTACGATCACATAATTACACTTATAGAATATGTTATGCACTATCAAAAAAACTATAAACATTTTATATAAGTAAACATTATGATACGATCATGTTTAATAATTCTTTATTTAATTCATTATTTTTATAGTTCTATAGGAAAAATTAAATCATTCAAATTATCAAATCATAATGTCATTCAAGGAGACATTAAACATTCAATCCCTTGTGTATAATTTCGAAACAAAGTATAAAATTTCAAAAACATCTCCCACTTTCTGAAAAAATCCAAAAGATATTGTTTTAGTAGAATAATTTGCTCATTCAATGTAAAACTGAAAATTTTAATTCCATTTAAATAAAATAAAACTATAAACAAATTGTATTCCATAACATTATTTTAAATTCATATTTAATGATATATATCAAGTATCCACCATAAAAAATACCTTTCTATTTTCAAAACATGCATCTAGAATACACGATTCAATAAGCATAATTTCAGAAGTTTTCCCTAATAATTAATTAGAATCCCTTCATAAGAAATATGATTTCATGCTAACTATATATATAGTCAGTAAGATAATATTTTATACTATGTATGATAAGTCTTTGATTAGTAATATAATACACAAATATTAATAGAAAAAAAGTAAAAGTAATCTAAAAAAACCAATCCATATTTCACATATTTTGAAATAAAACAGAATATTTCAAAATAAAAATCATTGAAAACCTCCCCTTTATTAAATTTTAAATACATATATCCTTATGTATGACAGAATAAATTTTTTACTAATGGAAAAAAAAATTCAACATAAAAAATATGTGAAAATAAATAATATCTATACAAGACTTGTTTTTGGGGGAAAATATATCGAATTGAAATAAAGGTTATCTACCCCTTCATTGACACATTATATAATAATAGTTTTAGAAAATATAAATTAATCTGAAAATATCATACTCAATTATAGCCTCCATATTATATATAAAGAAACTAAATTATATATTTTTTAAATTAAAACATAGATAAACTAATAAAGAATATTTTTAATAGCAAATATCTACCCTAATAAATAATATTTTAAAATTGTACATATTGAAATCATGAAAAAAAATACACTTTAAAATATCTCACAATTAAAAAAATATATTGCTAAAATTAATTCATACGAAATTATTATGGATGGAATAAATTTAAAAATAAAATATAATAATGACTTCCCCTTTTGATTTCATCTTCATTCATTCTAGAAAAATCTATGTAGTTAAAAAATATTTTAAAAAATCAATAAAATATATAGATTTACTATTTTGAAACCTATACATATAATAATTATGCATAATGTTTTCCAATAAGTAAAATATACTAGATAAATTTAGAATTGAGGACAATAGTTACTCTCCCTAAATTGATACATTCCTTTCAAAATGAAAATATCAATATTTTGTGTGCATAATCATAATCACAGGTGTGGACACTTATCCGGAATCTAACTTTAATGTGACAAGGAGCCATAAAACATATGATAAAGAAATCAAAGAATTTGCAATTCAACCAAAGGATAATATCATAAAATTAAGTCAAAAGTTATGTCTAAAATAGAATAATTACAATACATATTTGAATATTAAAAAAAATAAGTTTATTTCATCTAATAAACATAATAATACCCAAGTTCACTAACCAAAAATTAAAAATAAATAATGAAGAATGTGGTTTCATTGGAAAATAATAATATATATTAATTATTAGAAAAAATTAAAAATTAAATATTATTATTATTATTCTAGTATTTTATAGATAAAGCAATAACTATATACATGTTGAGCATAATAACCCAAAATTAAAAATTGCACGGATTTAAAGAATGAATTTATTTTAAATGAATATATATACATACCATTAGGTACATAACTAGTAGATAATTTGAAAGATTCACCATGAAATCATATTTGTACATAACTGTCTTTTTATGAACAAAAATTGAGTAAACATCAAAGGACTATTAAAAGAATACTAAAAAAAGAACCACATTTAAAAAATTATGTTATGAAATTACAGCAGACTTTACTTAAAAAAATTATTTATAAACATAATAGGAACAAAATAATCACATAAAAACCACTAATTTTATCATTACATTTCATGAAATAAGTAGTGTTTTCAAAATTGTATTTTGAATCACATTTAATATAAATTATAATTTAAAAAAAATAATTTTTAACATTCTCTAATTCATATTTTTTTCTTCCATATTATATTTTAAAACAATTCTAATCCATAAAAAACTATTCTTGTGAAGAAGGAATGGTGTTTCTAAGATTTTCATTTTCACTTTTGAGTTTCTTACATTGATCTGTAACATTAGATATATCATACATTTATAAAAAGAATATATTTTATTTATCTTCATTATTATTTGAAATAAATTCTTTAATCCCCTCATTTTTATCCTTGAGATTTAACATTTCAGAATCAATATTCATTATATGAGGAAATAAATCCTTTTTCTTTTATTGAACCCTTCTAAATTTTTTTCTAGTGACACATATATTAAAGTCAATTGTTTTATTTAATCTGTTTATTAATATCACATTTCATTTATATCATCAATAATTGTTTCATAGTTTATAGATTTTATTGATGCATGAGAATCATAACTAAAATTTCTGTAATTAGCTATACATTCCACACATGTATTTATAGATTTTCTAGCATATAATGAAATATCAGATGAACAAGAATGAGAGGGTAAAAATGTATCCTTAAAACAATTTATCATAAATGAAACCTTAGTAGTCTCTTTTTTAATTTCAACCTTATTTCATGAACATTCAGAATCACTCCATGTATTAATATATTTCATTTTATTCTTCTTAAATTTTCTAAAAATTTTGAGATTTTCAAAATTAGGCTTACTATATCCACTCATCCTTCAAAAATAAAAAATAATACATGAGAAATATAATTTAAAATGTGAATTACCTTGAATGATACCCCATTCAGAAAAATTATTGCATTGCCATATTATGTTTGGCACACCTTTTTTATGAGTCCATACTTTCTGTAATTAGATCCAAAAGATTTAATTGAATATCCTTCTTCAAATATAATTCTATCTAGATGTGTACAAATCTCATAAAAAGTGTGGTAACTATTATTTTAAACAAAATATTTTTAGTAAAAGAAAAATAATGAATATTCATGATCCAATAATTAAGATCATATTTAATAGAGTCTTCCGCTTTCAAATCATTCAGATTATATTTAGGAAATTCATTAGATTCAATCAATATATCACAAAATAGAATAACAATACTCTATAGATAAGATTATATCAATATATTTTATATAGCATACTAACATTCATTGAAATTTGGTGGCAGTGTCAGATTCAAACATCCTTTCTTAATTATGTTACTTATCATTGAAAAATATATTTCCCTTAGTCTTATTAAGGACTATGATAAAATGTTACAATAATTAATTTTCACAATAATATTAAGCACAATAAATCATTAATGAGAATATAGTTGATATTAATTATTAAGTTATAAAGAAATTGAAAAAAAAATTCTTCAAAGGGTACTTATCTGATACTAGTTGTTACATATCAAAAAATAGCTACCAAATCTCATACTTATAAGAGTCCCACTCTGATATTAATTTGTAGGTTCGAGAGAGGTGATGGAAATGGAAAAGAGGGGGTGAATCATATTTCTCTAGAAAATTAATTGGAGTAAAAACTTAATCATGAGAAATTTATTAGTTTTTAAATAAAAATTTCAAAAACACTGATATAAGTAATGACAAAATTATTAAATAAAATAATGTAAAAGATAAACATAAAATATTTTTATATAAGTTTAGATATAAATGATCCCTTGTAGACATCTCACACAATAGAATTATATATGGGACCCACTATGGTATATCACTTTCGAAGTAGAGTGTAAACTATTTATATTCACCATTTTCATATTTGGAGGATCAACCCAATTACTTTTTCTTTTATAGGATAATTCAAAAATTCATCCTTTTATAAGAGGAAAGACAACATAGAATTTTATTCGCATAAAACTATTTAATTTTCTTTTTCATGTTTATAGTGAACCATGTATTTTGTGATGGAAAAAATAACCCATACTTTTACAAGTGTATACCCAACCTTTAATTTCACATGCTTAGTGAAAACATCTTTTGTGTTATGAGTTTTTAGGAACCTATCCTTCTTAGGGGATAGAATTAACAATGAATCATATTGGAGTGGTCCTTTATATTATTTATTTATAAGTTTAATGGAACCTTGTATTATTAGGGGATATACTAAACATAGTCAACAAAGTTTGTAGAATAAAACCATATTTACTACATTTAAGGTTCTATAACCCCTTGAAGAACACGTGAAGTGCAGATAATATTTCTGAAATATTTACAACACATTGAAATAATAAAATTGTTTAAACTAGAGAATTATTTTTCCCGAAGAAGCTATCATTTGGACTAGGTAAGGATCAATACCTCCAAGGATTTAAAATAAGGATTCTCAAATATCCATTAGAGTACATTAGTAAGTAGATGAACAATGACTCTCCATGAATCAGTTGGGAACTATACAATACAAAGAAGTAAAATAATTGTAACAATTATAGTCTATTTATCATAATATTTGGTATTTTTAGGAACACATATAGAAAATTTATTTTTGCATCTTCAAATTCCTCAAATCACATCCATATGTTCTTACCATAAATACATTACATGGAGGCACCATTTAATGAACGTGAATGCAATGCATTCTCATGTCCGTCGCATCAATACATTTTAAAATTAAATTAATTTTTCATAGTGATAAAAAATTATTTTAATTCATGTGGTTCTAATGAATAATTATAATCAATATTTAAACCCTTTGGAAATATCCCATAAATAATGTGAGACAAATTTTCTACATTCCAATAACTTTTAATATCGAAATCGTGTTTTCAAGAAATCAATATTAAACATCAATCCATATGGGAAGTGTATAATAATAAAATTGAAATCTATTTTAATGGATTTTAAATAACTATTAATTAATTATATAACTAAAAAACTATATCCATAATAAATGTTCATCAAATGGAAAAGTAAAATGATGCGTAAAATAAAAAATATATCCATGTTTTACAATATCCTATAAAAAATAAAAAATCAAAGTAGATAAATACTAAAATAGGTTTAAAGTAAGATATTTATTTATTAACATATGTGATTCAACATTGGAGAATAAAATTAAGGAAATTAACATACCTGATTTCACATATATTAATCTTGAAAAATTATATATTGCCTAAATTATAATGTTTAAATCATAATCGGAAAATATGAATTAGCCTTTTCTCCAGATTAATTATTTTTATATAATTCATTATATTTATTTATAATCAATATTAATTTTACTTCTAAAACTAAATATGTAATTCAAATATAGTAGAATAATAATTTTTAGAAAACATAAAAATTGCAACTGACAGTTGGCATTGACTTTAAAATATTTTTTATATTAAAAAAACAATTCAGATTCCAATTTTTTCAAATTAAATATAGATAATTTATTTATATTTAAAACTTAATAATAATCAATTAATTTGGATTTTTATCCAAATATATAGTAAAAATAATTAACCTAATTTTACTTATGGTATGTTCCTTGGTAGGCTCCATAGTGAGGTCATTCTGTTCACGTGGGAGGTTAACACGGTTAGGTCATTTTGTTCATATGGAAGCTTTACACGGTTATTTGATTTTTTTCATCTGGTAGGATGACATAGACATTTATTTTTTTCATGCTAAAGTTTGACATGTTTATGTGACAGTATCATTTGACTAACATATGGTATTTACATTTTGTTCATGCGGTCAGGTGACATAATGAAATGAAATGGTCTGTTGAATGCCATATTATATGCAAATTTTTTAATTTAGTTAGGTGACTCAGTTTAATGACATAGTAAATTAAATACCTAATTTTAGGTACATTTATTCATCTGTTTTGTTGACCCAAATAGTCGACTCCCATACGATAGGTTCTAGTGTTTGTTTAATTTCCAAATTCCTGAGATGTTAAATTTTTGTTCATTAACAAGTAAAATAATATTATAAGGTCTCAAATGACTTATTTTCCTAGGATCACATCACAAATATTTTATAACATGTCATGAACTATCAATAATAAATAAATAAATAAATTTTATATACATATAAATTAATATATGATCAGGATTAATCATACATTATATAATTCAACATATTATCAAAACATAAATTAGTTAAAGGATCCACTCAATAGTATCTATAAATATAAATATTTTATTATATTCTTTTGTAATTCAAATTTATATATACACAACCCATTATTATATCAATGTAAGAACTATTAATAAGATAATATCGATGATCATAAACATATTTTATAAAAAAAATTATTAACTTTTTATTACACATGATCAAATGGGTCTTAGTCCACGGAAAACCCTAGTGAAGCTACCTATATTAAAAGATGAAAAATATTGAATTCATAAGGATGAATTATATATCTAAAATACATTTCTTCGAACATCATTTATTTATTTATTATATAGTTACATCAATTTATATAAGCTAATTTAACGGCTCTGTTTCAGCTGTCCTACTTAATTTTCAAAATATATCAAGATTTATATTTTTATTTGGTATAGTGTTTAAAAAATAAAATTAATATATTATTTATTTTAGGGGAATATATAGTGAACTATTAGAATTTTATAATCCCCAAACTATGGGATAATAAAAATAGGGTTAGTTATCCCCCCGAGGTCCAGGGCATGATCCTTATTTTTGAGTTACGATCCCTTGGATAATGTTTTTTCTATTGAGGCATGGTATTTACATATTATTTTTATTTTTATAGTGTTTATATGTATGTATATGTTTTTTTCTATTTATGATTATACAGTATTCTCTTGTACTTTATCCTCGATTCAAGAGCTGACAGATCTTTTGATGGTCCTTTTTATTTTGGGGTATTCAGATATATATGTTTATACCCACCCATGCATGGTAATATTTAAAACATGTTTCATGTATTATTAAAATTTAAGGTTTAAGGGTGAGTTTCATGGTGTCCCGAGTATTGGAAAAGAAATTTATTACGATGTGGTGTTGTTGTCTTAGCTTAGACTATATCATGGCAGAGTGTACTAGGACCCTCCTTTTATCAAATTATTTTTAGGTTTTTCTTTCTCTTGATGTTTTATATTTCAATGTTTCATTTTTTATTATTCTTCACTATTCACCTATGGTTCCTAGATGTCATTTTAAGTATTTATTTCATTTATCAATTTTTTTAGTTATGAATTAGTTTATTTTTAAATATTCGATGGAGTTATCTATGAAGACGTACTTTGGATAATGCATCCAATTTGTGTGGTACACCTTCATGGTTCTAGTCACTATCCCCTGACCTATATGAGGTGGACTTTTGGATAGAAGACTTAGCTTATCACTATCCTAGGAGGGTCATCGATCGATTAGGTGTTGTTAGAGTGTGATTAATGTGAGTTTTCAATGGGATGTAGTTTGGAGATAAAAGTGTTTTTAGGTTTGGTTTTTGAATTTGGAGAAGCATTTTTATGGAATCTAAAGTTCATCTATCAAGTTAATAAAACCACTAAAATTTAAAAACACATTATATCCATCAACCAAGAATCTAATTAACAATATTCTAAATGATTCATTTGTACACTGGTTTCAGCTGTAAATGTTACATGAATAATATATGATTAGGTTATTGATTTTCCTTGTTCTTCTTGAGTCAGCTCGCCTTATATTCCCTTTTGAAAATGGTTTTTATTGTTAATTTAGAGGGTCCCAGCATAGATAAACATGTATAGGATCCCATGGAGGGATCATGATGGTGGTAATTTAAGTGAATAGACCTCTATTTATGGTTGAGTTCTTGATATTTGTTTCCATGAAGGTTAAGAGTTGTATCACCACTATTAGATAAATGGGTATATTTACCTACCGATATATTAGAATACATTTCTCTTCATATAAGAATATAATTATTCTAGCTACATAGAGTGATTATGTGTATAGTTTTAAGGTTTTCATCAGTAATAGAGGTGAATACTCACTAGGTTTTAAGGTGATTTGGATCCACATATGGTAGAGAACTTTATAGAGTTAGTGGTTTGAGTGTTCTATATTATCTGGACCCCTTAACACTAAAATGTGGTTCTTATGGGTTTCCTTTTTAATTGATCATTGGGATGTCAGTGAATCTGGGTAACAAAGATTCATGAAAAAGAGACACTCCCCTATAATATGTTTGAGAACCTATTTTGAGTGGATTAATATCTAAAATCTATTTTAGCTATACCTATTTAGAAGTTTAAAGATATTCATTTTGGATTTATAACAATTCAAAAGTAAATTCATTGATTAACATACCTCACATGATACTCCCTTGATTTTATCCATTATGTTTTAATCTATACATGTGTGTTTGAACCAGGCGTCCAAATATAGATTTATGCACGTGTAGACCATGTTTGAATTCTCACCTTTGATGGGGTCCCAAAGAGAGATTTATTGATGGAGTGATTCTTGGATTTGGAATGGAATATATCTAGTGTTATCCTTTTTATATCATACTAATTGAATATAATATTGTGTATATAGTAGTTTATATAATGATCTATATTTCATAGATGATCGTAGGTGAAATCTCTCATAGAGGGGATCTGGTGAGCTAGATGATTGTATTATATTTACTTGTGATGGATCTGGTCATATTGAAAGCGATTTCCTGACATGAATAACATTAAATTATATAAAATCAATGGACGAACACCCAAAATCATTGGAAATAATGTAAATAGGGGCCTCCCTTCGGTGGTAAAAATGTCCCTCTAGGAGATCTCTAGTAGAGTGGCTAGTAGGTCCCTAAGATGAGGGGTTCAAGGGGGTCAACATTACAATCCATATATTCCACTACCACCCCTATTACCCCAATTCCAATCATCATGGGTATGATGTCAATGACATAGTTAGTTTTCATCTATTAAGGGTTAAAACCGAGAGTTATAAGGATTGTTGTTTAGAATAATCTATGTCTTTTCAAATTTACTATAAGTACTCATAAATATAAGGTTGATTCATTCCATACAATGTATAAACCTTATTAAAGAACATTATATTTTAACAAATTCCCTATCCTGGCCCATGTAGCTAGAGACTCCAACTATGAGTAACCCCATAATCACGAACACATTCCTTTTTTGAGAAATCTTGCTCAATGGAGAGAGGATCACATCGGATTTCCTTATGACTGTTATGAATCATTATGATGTCATCATTGGTTTAGAATTTCTATCTATAGTCTATGCCAAGATAGACTATATTCTTATAAGTAATTTTTTTTCAAGAAGTCGGGGTGATGTTTTCCAATATGGTGGTGGTATTTTCAATTTATCTAGTAATAGATATTACACAAAAATATGTTGTTGATCAATCACTAGTTAACATGTCTAACCATTGGTCTTGTGGATCCAGAAAACATTCTTCTTCCAATAGTTTTTGAGGGGAAAATATATATCATCCCCATGTATTTCTCAATAATAACTCCTCATTGGGAGGATGAATTTTTTATTGGACACCACTACTGAACCTCAGAAATATTTTATGCCACATATTGTATATCCTTATTCGAGCTCTGTGGGATGAGAGTATAGTTGGAGAAACATAATGTGAATGGTTTCATCAGGCCTAATTTCCACATTCAGAAACATCTATGTTTTTCATTAAGATGATTCATATGATTTTTAGTATTTTGTAGAACATCCCCACCTAAATTGAGTGACCTTAAAAAGAAACCAATATCATGATTATAGTAAAACAAAATTAGGCTAAATATAGAAATATCATTCTTAAAGATCAATATAATTTTTAGATATCATAAAATCTGAGTATGAGAGGTGGATATCAAAAAATGGCATTCCAACATTGTTATTAATAGTATGAGTTCCTAGTTACTACTTTGAGTGTGAAAAATTCCCCATCTATTTTTTATGGGACTCATGAATAATATATTTAATAAATTCATAGAATAGATCTTAGTAGTTTTAATCGATGAAATCATCAACTATTTGGAATTAGAGGCTGAGTATGGGAATCATATAAGGATAGTCCTAGACATTCTATAGGATAATATTATTTATTGATTGCATCGAATGTTTTTGTTGTAGATTGAAGATGTTAAAATAATGGAGAATATTTTATTAATGGTTGTAGTAGAAAAATATCAAATAAATTTTGAGGCCATGATAGCTTGGGAGCCACTCAAGAGTGTGATTGAGATATAGAAATTTCTTGGTTATGTTGGGTAATACTATATATTTGTGGGGAAATTATCTAGTTTCATGGAATAATTGAATTCCATGGTTTTAAAGGGGAAGAAATTTATTTGGTCAAAGTGATGTTAAAGTTATCTGATGAGAAATTAAATAAATTGTCTAGAGATCCTATATCAAGACTATATGAGAAGGTAGTATAGTACATTGAATTATTTGATATGTTTAAAGCTAGGCTCAAATGATTATTTATGTAGGGTTAGTTGATGATTGATTACAGTTCTAGGATGTTGAGATACCATGAGAAGAATTGTGAACCATAATGAATGGGATTTATATGTAGTAGTGTTCTATATAGAAAAAATGAATGAAATGATTTCCTAGAAACTAGTGTTTAATCCACTCGGATAACTAGATACTCTGGTATACCTTTTCTCGGATAGAATTCAACTTGAGATAGAGGCATCAGATAAATTTACAATATATTATGTGTTCAAGAGAGTGTACACATTGGTGGAATGTAGTGTAGTGTAATATACCAATAGAAGGAAATTCCACAATTAATTGTGAGGCATGGAATAATAGAAGATAGACTAATTGAGGTTATCCTAGGAAGATGTGGGTAGAAAATATTACCTCCAATCAATGGAGAAAAACACACTCTTTCTTTAGTGTATACCGTATGTTCAACATGGGGACAACGATTTCATGGTAATGTGTGAATATATTGTCTTAAATGATGAATGGTATGGGTTCTAATTAGGTTGAGATCATACTATACACTTTTGATGATTTAAAATGGTATTATTTTAAAATTTGTGTGGATACAATAATGTTGTTATATATACTTCCCTTGGTGGTGAATCCAATAGTGGTGGGGATTTCTTAAAATAATTTTTGGATGTTTTGGTGGTTAGTGAAAAATAATAGTGTGGATGAATTAGTTTCTTGATGCTTCCACTATCAATAAGTAAAGGTAAAGAATCATGTTGCTATAGGTTTATCCCAAAACCTTATAGTTTGGAAGTGGATATAAGATGGTATATCAATGGATTTATTATGGGAAATCCATGATAATTGAGAGTAGATGATTCTATCTTGTTGATTAAAGTCCAATTGACCATGTTTTCCTATATGATTTTCTTTCATGAGTAGGTTTCAATAGATAGATTTGGATTCTTATATGATTTTGATATAAATTTATTATACTGGTTACTGTTGATGATTTTATTAAATTATAATTCTTGATCAATATCCTTATTCTAGTAAGGACATCATGGGTCCTTCAAGACCCAATTTCATATGAGTATGGATTTAAACACTATATATATGTGTGTAATAAACAAAACCAACCAGTTCCTTAAGGATATATTGTGTAAATTCCTATTGGACAAATAATGGAGATGGGGGGTGGAATTTTTTAGGGGGATTTTTCCTAGAGCAATAGTTATCATAAATTATTATCTTGTTTCATTTGGGGATCTTCATGGGAGGCCTTCTAGGTTTCTCCTATGATGAATGAAGGTAGTTGATTCGTCAATTAGGGGTTAAAAAATATTGAAACTGATGATAAAAAATGTATCAGGTCATTCATATAAGCTTTAGTACCACATAGAGTTATTCAAAGTCATATTTTCATCGTCAATGGAGGCCTAAAGAGTTTGATGATGGAGACAATTTGTTACTAAAAGTCTCAACTCAATGAAGTCTGTGTAAGTTTATTCTTGGAGGTAATATTTCTCTTAAATTAACCATGTTGAGTGACTCCTTTCCATATCACATAATTAAATTTGAATACTTATTAAATTATACATTTATTCCATATAACACGAGTGATGAAATTTATTTTTCTATTAAAATACTTATAGAATAAAATATTTTTGATAATTTTATTTATTAAAACATTTTTTACAATATGTATTTGTCATATGAAATGATTTTTGAGAAAATTACATCTTATTATTAGTAGGTTATAAACAATATACAAAAAAAAATTAAGTATAAAATTTCAATTACATAGTAAAATAACCATTCTTATTTCTTAAGGATTGATCATTATGGGGTTTCATCCTTACTTCTATTGAATCTTACAACTTTATCATTATGGTATTAGATATATGAAATCATTATTACAGTAGAAATGATACATATTTTGTTATGGCTTATAATGAACATTTAATGATGCTTATACTGTTTATGATACCAAAACATGAGGGGATGACCTTTACACAGATCATGAAATTCATGCTTATATACATTTTAATTCTCTCACAATTCATTTTCACTAATAAAACCTTTTTAATGAAAATCATCTTTAATGGAGGAATATGATTGTACATTTTTTAGGCTTATAAAATTCATAATTGTAGATAAAATAATGTTTATGAAATAACATAATTACATTTTGATGATGATTCTGGACATCTAGGTTTATAAAAAATAATATCAAAGATGTTAAAAATAATTATTATGCACTAAAAACTTTTGTTTTTAAAAAATCACAATGTTCTCTAATTACCTATATTTTATATATTGATTCACTAAATATATATATTAAAAAGTTTCTTAAATATAGCTGTTTCTTAATTATATTTTAGATATTTCAATATTATATGAACAATATTGGGTTCATTTTTCAGAGAACTCAAATCACAATAAAAAAGGTGGAAACATATTAAATAATTATTCTGAATTCCTAAAAATTCATGACTTTTGAATTTAACTGAATTGAAATATAAAAAATTTTCCTTAGATATTTTATAGTAATTTTTATTGGCATTTAATATTTATTATTATTGTAATATATTATAACATATGAGATAATTTTCTCTCTCAAACAAGTTCCTTTCCATATCATGGTATTGTGTTTTTATATTATAGAAGGAAATCCATTTTAAAAAAATGGTTTCTAATTTAAAATAGAATTACATGTTATGATTTATCTAAGAAATGGTCATGATGAACTATTACATAGTTCATTACATTGACACGCCCACATAAAGAATCTATAATATAATAAATGAAAGGACAAGAATATTTGAGTTTTTTTGTATATTTCTACGAAAGAGATGGTCATTTATGAATACTTTGTACATGAATAAATTATTTAAATATATTTTAATATAAATAATGATATATATCATCATAAAACATATTAATTACATTTATCTTTTCTTATTTATACTTTTACAAATATAATTGAAACACTCTTGGTAGGAATTCACTATAAATTTTCATTACTACATAATATATCTCTATTACATAAATATTCAAAAATTCCTCTTAAATATAATTTATTTAGTTATGTAATTATTTAAATTTTTTTATTGGTGAATGTTTTGGATTGTTATTTTACATTCAAAAGAAGGTTATATGTTTTTAGCTTTTTATAATCTTTTAAATGGTATGCCAATGGTTAGGTATATAAGAAGAAAAATGTGGTTCTCGAATTATGCCATATTCGATAAAAGAATGTTTCTTTGGTTGGTTCATGGTACAAATAAATTCATGTTAGGTTATTTCATCATTTTACAATGAATATTATAGATTGTTCCTCTACAAGTTAAAAATACAGAACAAGGTTCATGCCTCCATGTGTGAAAAATTCATTGAAAAAAAATTATGATACCTTTGAAAAGTAATTTCATTATATAGTGGGTTTCATACTCTTAGGATGGCAGTGTCAACAATATATGTATTATATTTTTATTTAAAAACTATAAAAATATATATATTGATATTTTTATTTTGTACTAGTTTAATAAATAAACTTTTATAGTTAATTACAATGTTGTATAAGGGTAAATTAACACTCATCTTGACCATTCATTTATATCACGTACTTAGAAAACAATTGGTATTAGATAATAGACCACGAAAGGATTGTTTTATTTATCTTATATTTATATTTTAATTTATAAAAATATTATACTCAACCATATAAGGAAATGATTCTTTTGAGATATAAAGAACAAGATCAAATGATTTTTGTGTTCCGTAATCACCGTCATTCTTTGACCGAAATGGATTGGGATTTTTGAATGTTTGGATGGAAACATATATAAAATATCTCATTATTTACTATTTAAAGACTATGGTAAATACTTCTAAATTTTTAGAGGTTGATCCTGAAAATATTACTAGTGTTGATGTTTTGAAATATGTTTTTAATTTTAAAATCATGAACATAATTTACTCAATTATTAAATGGAATGTATTTAGTAACATTTAAACATTTAAAAGCACACTGATTATGTGTATAATATTTCAAAATAATAATTAGAGTTATAATAAAAAAATTACAACTATATATGGTATGTAAATGATTGAAAATCTGTGTTCCGAAAAGGGATAAAATTAAACTATAAACATTGTGTTTAAGTGATTTACTTGTATTCAAAGTGGAATTAATTCAATAAAACAATATATACATAATATTGCTTTAGATTATAGAGTTATAAGAGATATTCCTAAAAATTGGCTTCCTAAAATGGTGAAAATAGTTAAATGTATTAATTTTGAAGAATATTTTCTCTAGGATCTTATTTCGTATTTATATTTACATGAGTTAAAATGGATTAGTGTTGATAAATAAAAATTTAGTAAAAGAAAAAAAATATTTTAAATAACAAATAAATGTTACTAAATTCTCCATTGATTTTAAATTATAAGTAAATCATTATGATAAGAAAATTAATGCTTCAAAATGAGGTTATAAGAGAGAGAAAACTATTTAAGAGGAACAAAAGAGTTTATTCTAGAGATTATCAAAGAAAAAAATAAATTTTAATGATGATTATGTTCCAAATGTAGTCATCTATTAATTCATAAGAAATGGGTATAAGAAAACTAAATTACTAAAGTTGAGAGGAATGGAAAAAAGATGACTAAAAAGGATAATAATTGTTTGGAAGCTTGAGAGATTTTTATTAAATACTTAGATTCATGTAAATAATTTTCGTTCTGAAAAAATAGAAAAAAAAAAATTAATATAGATTATTCAAATCAGTTAAGTGACTCTAAAAATGACTCTTGTAATTATAATTAAAAATAACATGGTATGGATGAATTATATAATTAAATATAAATATTATATAATGTTTTTATAAATTATAAAATATACAGAAGGAACTAATAAATATTGTAAAAATATTTTTTGGGAAAACAAGATCAATCATGAATAAAATAAAAATGTATGAATGATAACTTATATCTTTAATGATATAATTAGTGTACATTTGGAGTTTATTCAAAATTAAATAATAGACATTAGGATTTTCTATCTATGAAATGATGCTAAAGAAATAAAATTTCAAGATTTTCTAGATACTAATTAAAATATTAAAAATGAATCACAAATTTTAAATAAATACAAATAAATTTTTTTTTATAAAAAGTAATGTTATGATAAATTGGAAATATTTAAAAAAAATTATTTTAATGTCAGGATAATAAATTACAAACAATGTTTTAATTTTTTTAGTTCAAAAGAATGTGTTTGAGGATTAGTATGTTTTATATATAAAATGAAAGGAAATGTTGAAAATGAATCTTCCTATATATATTTATATTATATTAGAAAACACTTTTTCTACATCTATAAACATATCCTTGAAATTGCCACTAAATAAATTTTTAAAATCTATTTAGGTTCCTAATAATTTTTTTGAACTCGATTAAACAAGATATTTATGAGAGTCTATTATTTTCAGATTTACCATTATAGGATTTGTGGCATAGAAATATGTAAAAGAAAAAATTTTAGTAGAAAGGGGGTATTCTAGCCACATTAAAATAGATTCCTAAAACAATATAATATTCAATAAATGTTGAGGAGGTAATGTTACATTTCATGAAACAAAAAACATAAAGTAAAAGGATTTAATAAGGTTGGTTTATATAATTTTATCATAATATCCAATGTTTTTTTAGTCCAATTATTAAAGGATATAATGATAAATGTCTCACAATTTATTGATTATTGAATACCTATAATATTTCAAAATGATGATTGTATATTTTTTTAATCATGAATCATTCATATTTTATGCAAATGAAAAATAATATATATATTTTGTCAATTTTACTAATAAAACTATAAAAAATATAATATTCTTAAATTATACATATAGATAATATATTATAGAATATTAGTATTGGACACAACAATTTTATAATGGTTCAAAACGTATCTAGAACCCTAAAATTTATTTGGTTGCTCAAATTAAATCATGAAAACACCAATATTTATGGTTCATGCACGAAAATTAATCATCATAAATAATATTAAAAACATATTAAGAAACTAAAAACTAAAATCCCTCTTAAAATTATTTACCTTGATCTATTTTTACATAAACCTACTACTATTGTGGGTGTAAAATGGTATGTTTTTTACGACTTTTGACTATAGAAGATTTATATATATTTACATTTTTAATCCGAAATGTGAAATATTATTTATTACATATTATCGATATAATAAAACTGATAATGGTTACATAATATTATCTATTATATGTGACAGGGGTTGAGATTTATTGAGTATATAATTTGATAAAATTTGGGAAGAAAATGGTTATTCACAAAAAATATTATCCCCTAAGACACCATAAAAAATTATGTCATTGAGAGGGAAAACGAACATTACATGAAATGAGTAGTTCAAAGATAAATTATTTTAAAAAAAACCTGTTATTTTTCATCGAAATATGTTAATACAATTCAATATTTATCAACTATATTTCTTATAAGATTTATTTTGATGAATGTTCCTTATAAAACTTGGAAAAGGAGAAACCAAAAGTTTGGTATTTTATAGTATTCATTGGAAAAGTTTATAGTATTAAAAATATATATTCAAGAAATATATTTGATTAAAAGTTTTATGAATTTATATTTTTTAAAACTAATATTATATTACATATTATATGTTTTTATTAAAATTTCCATAAAAATTGATGGAACTATAATTATTAAATTTCAACCAAATTTTTTAAATGAAAATAATGATGATTTAGAAAACTATGAAGTGGGTATAGAGATTAAAATCTAAAATTGGTTTAAAATAAAAATTAAAATGAACATGTTGAAATAGAGTGTATCTCATATAAAACAACATTTAAATCACATAGATATGATTTTTCAAAAAAAGTGATTGGAAATGATTACTTGTGGAATAAACTTGATATTAATTGATGTATGTTGGTTCTCATTATTTTTTATCATATTTTTTTCCAAAAATTTTTAATAAAGTTGTTACTAATTATAAATAAGTATTTTATATAGAATAATAGTCAAATGAATTTCTAGAAAAAAAAATTATATTTAACAATACTTATTAAAAAAAATTAGGACCAAAACAGATCTTTAGAAATAAACTTGAAGAATATGGAAATATTATTATGATAAGGCCAAATTAGTTTCACAAGGATATTCCCAAGAATAAAGAGTATTTTATGATAGATCATTTTTTTATTTCATGGTAAAAATATATAATAATATTATAATCTTGTGTGGATATTCGTGGTCTTATATTATTTTAAATTGTTGTAAAAAGTGAATTTATAAATAGATTTATTTTTAAATAAGTATATGATAAATATACCAATGGTTATTAAAATTAAAATATTCATAATCATATTCTACAAAATTCTAAATCATGTTATGGATGTATGAAATTTCAAAGATGTTAGTATGAAAGAAAATGTTATTTTATTTTGAAACATGTTTATATTAATGAAATTATTGATATAAATTTTTTTGTTAAGAAAATATATAAATATAGTTTGATTTTTGTGAATAAAAGTGGTTATTTTTTTTAGATCTTGAAATGATACTTTGCATATAGAATTTTAAGATGTAATGACTATTGAATTTGATATCAGCCTTGTGGAAGATTTAAAATACTTATTTGGACATCAAATTTTTTAAAGGAATGATAGCATATATTTAAATTGATCTAAGAATATAATAAAAATAGTAAACTTATTTCATCATATTAGTTATACAATTTGAAAAATTCCCATGAAAATTTTATGTAAAATAGATTTAGATGAATCTATAAAATTATTAGACACTAAAAATTATAGATGAATGATTAGTAATATATTATATTTAACTATTTATCAAATTGATTTTATATTTTTAGCATTTTATTTAGATATATTTCATCGTAATACTAAGAAAATACATTTAAATTCTGTAAACATATACCATAAATATGTTAATGGTCCACTAAATCATCATTTTTTTATCATTATAATTTTGATTTTGAGTTATAATGTTATTAAGGATCCTTATTTAGTGGTATTAAAATTCCTAGAAAAATAACAAGTGCAATGTTTCACATTCTAGGAAAAATATAAATTTCATAGATCTATGATAATAAACTAGTTATTTATTTCTAAACTATAAAAGGAAAATGCATGGATGATATATTTTATTATTGTAAATATATCTTGTTTTAAAAAAATTCAAATTATTTTTATTTTTTCATTAATAAAAATAAATTTTTTTTTATGAAAAAACTATTTATATTTCTATGAATATCATACATTAAACCACATAAGAACCAATCATGTTGAAATTTTATATAATTTTATTAGAAAGAAGGTCTAAACAATCAATATCTATTGGGAATATGTTCTAACTAATGATCAATAAGATAATATATTTTTTCAACCATTATATTTTTCAAAATTTTATAGAATAAGGATTTCATATAACAGGATGTATGTTTGAAATATATCTTTTAATTAATTTATATTATTTCTTTATATATCAGTTTGAATCCATTTTTGGGCGTCATGTGTTTATAAAGTGTTTAGTGTCTTAATTCAAGGCTAAATTCACCCCCTTCAAAATAACACTGGATGATTTATATATTATTTTTTAATTTATCGTTTTTATAACATGTTGCGATATTTATTTTGTAAAAACTATTATTCTTAATAAATGATATGGTTTACTAACATGCACATAAAGCTATTTTCATACATATTAAACATGTAAAATATATTTTAAACCTGATTTACTAGATAGTGGTATAAAAATTGGTTACATTTAATTAATTTTATATAATTTTATTCCTTTAATATACAAAAATGATTTTGAGTCTCCATGTCACATTGAAATTTTTTTATGAAGAATTATCATATCATTATACATAAATATTAAATCATTTAAAATATATAATCATTTTTTGAAGATGTGATTGTTCAAATAAGGGAGAAAATAATATATTAAGATATGGTTTTTAGAATTTTATCTAACTCATTATATTCATTGGTATGATTTTTATTTTAATTCATTAACATTTTTAATAATTTATTATTTTTTAAAAAATTTCATACAATTTTTATAATATATCTTTAATGTGTTCTACCCATGTTCAAATTATATCCCCTAAGTATGTTTGAAATAGTTTCTATCAATTTAATATTATTTTTCAATGGTGGAATTCAGAATACTATTATAGGGGATAAAACATTTTAATGTTTATTAGAAAATTATTTCTTAAATGGGGTAGATATATTTTAACTTATTTATATCATATTTGTAATTTCTTAATGGGGGTAATTTATTAAATGTTATTTAAATGTTAATTACTAATAATAGGGAGATTGTTTAGTTACTCTTTTCCACTTCATTTTATTATATTTTTTTCAAAAACCTTTTTATTCTACTCCCATTAACATGTATAATTAAATTTGTTTTATTCTTCCACATTATATAGAAGAAAATATTAATATTAATTTTGTTTATTGATTTATTCTTCATGTTCATCTTGTGTTTTATGAATTGATTTTGGGGAAAAATAAATCTCTATATAAGTTAAGTTATAATCTATATAATATAATTTTTTCTAAGAGTTTCATCATATTTATACTTTAATAGAATAATTATTATGATTTTAAGACCATTAATTATGTTCTATCATCCTTATGTACATTTAATTTTATGACATTAACATTAAAATTTTATCCTTATGAAAACATTCAAAAGGATTTATTATTATAAAATAAACCATAAAATATAAATTATCCTTTTTTGTATTCATCTGTATATATAACATACAACGAAACATATTTCGGTTATGTTTCTTACACAGAATAAGATGACCTTTCTATATTTTATAAAATTCATGCTTACAAACATTTTTACACATATGCAGTTTATGTTTATAGTAAAAATGTTGTTAATGAAAACTCATCCTTATTGGAGGATAAAGCTTATCTATTTTCATGTTTATATAAACATCATGCTTAAAAAATATTTAAAAATATTTATTAAGAACACAAAAATATATTTTTCTAAAAATCAAAGTGTCACTATTTTGATTCTCTTTTATATTTAGATTAACTACATACTTATATTAAATTTTTCTGTTGATAATTTTTTTTCTAATTAAGTATTAATTTTTTATATTTTATTATAATAATTTTATTTATGTTTTTAGGGAAATTAAATTCAAAATTGCATATAATTAATTGTGTTTAATATTAACACGACATTATTGAGTATTTAGGAGATAAAATTTAAATTGTTAAAATATGGAGAGTTTTTTTGAAATCATTTATGAGAGTTTTATATGGAATTTAATACTAAGTATTATCATTATATTTACAAATTTATTAAATTAAAAATTATTTTAATGAATTACAATGAATAATTGTATTTGTGTTTAGTAATTGTTAATGTGATGTCATGTGAAAGTTATTGTGTCTCATTTTTCTAAAATTCCACATGAAAAGTATATTGAAAATAAGATTTAGAAAATAGGATGTATTTATATGGATTCGCATTCAAGTATACTTCCTTAAGAAAATAAAAATGAATCTTCTAAAATATTTCTTTTGTTATAGATATGGCTAAGGATAAGATTATCTTTTATGGAGATGATGTGAATGTAAAAAACGATTAATATAGTTATATAGAACCAACTAAATGTAACACCTTGAAATTTATTAAAGGTATAACTCATTTTTTTAGTTTTAATCCTTTTTTTATCTTGTTAAAAGTTCAAAAAGGACTAAGGGAAGTCTTAAAAGCATCCAAGTCTTGTTTGGAGCTCACAACTCCTAAAATTGGATAACATGAGTGGGAATCAGTGTTAGCACACAACCAGTGCTCCCCATGAGACAACCATTTGGGGATCCTTTTTTATAGTAGAGGCCACACATTTTGTCTAAAAACATGTGATCCATGCCACATAATATCTATAATTACAAGAATTTTGGATAAAGTACTTTCGCCCGACATTAGTAGGGTTAGGAAATTTGTGTACCTATCACATGAAAAGGGGGTCCTTGTATATTGGAGGTATAATGTCTAGTGGAAGGTTTGTCCAACCATGTGTCTGAATCATGAGACCCCATTTTTATAGTGATTTTACCTAATTTCCACTAATTTTTTTGAACCCATGTTTCTTCATTTCATTCCTCCTTCGGTGGAAATCCCCTTGTTTCTCCTATAATGGATATCTCCTTTCACCTTATATTGGGATATCCATAATTCCTGCATTTATAATTTGATCGAACCTATTTCCTAAGCATTAGATCTGCAATTGTAAGCTACCTCATCCTCTTACTTCCATTTGTAATACATCTTCACAATACATGCGCGATTTTGATCCATGATAATATTCCATATTTTTTGGCCATGAGACCATTATTATATTTACATTTATTCGTATTTTAATCAAAGGTCGGTACTAGATGTGTGGTAATACACGAACATAAGTTAGGTGGTCTAGAAATTATCTCTCACCGTATTTTTTTCATATCATCTTCTGATGTTTCACAATCTGGGGTTTTCAACGCAATTCTTTAAAATGTGTTGAACATGTTTAATTAATTATTCCATGTTTAGTTTATTTCATGGATCATTTTGAATGAGTAAATGTTTTATACCTCATTGATTTCCACCACATAGATGCTCAAAATGGAATATCATTGTTTTAAATAAATTTTTCAGGGACCAAACACTATTTAAGTGTTCAGATTGACATTGAATTGGAATTTTCATCCTTAATTAGTTAAATGTATTGATTTAATTTAAATGGAAGTGGGTGGAAATTACACACCACATTCCATGTGGTTATGAATGTGAATTATATAAAGAGTTCACCCTTAGTTGATTGTTCCAAATGACTATAAATTTATTGAGGTAAAATCTCATTACTTTTATTATTAGTATTCCATTACTATTGGATGGTGAATAATGATTAATGGTTATATTGGGAAGGGAGTTTCATTCTCACTTAAATTGTGTGTTGGGAATGACATCTCCCACTATTACACTCTTATCAGGATAATGGGCATTAAACTCTACATTTCCTTGCTTCTAGTGTTCAGAATGAAGACTCACCCCACCATCGTAGGTGATAATGAATATGTCTCAAATTCATATGAGATTCTGGGATTGTGCACTTTTACATGATCCATTAGCTCATTGGAATAGTTATGGACGCCTGAGTTACACCCTGGGTCTAACTAGCACCAATTATCCATGTATATGGATCTAAAAATCCTCATGTATAGTGTGCAGATACATGTGTACATATTATAAATATTTGTATATATGATTAATATATATATATAGTTTATGGATCACACTCATTATGGCCTACACCAATGTTGGTAGATCCATCTTGGTGTCCTATATGAACATGAGATGACTATTTTTTATTATATGTAATTTTTTATAATTCTTGTGAACTACACACTACTATGTTATATACACTAGTTGGATTATTTATATGCAAAACTGGTGATACCCTAATCAGCATATCTAACAGAGTACTCAAGCCACCCTTGGTAGTTCGGTGGACCTTATGGCTACAAGTGTGCATAAGGGAAGCACCATATAACAATTTCTTGATCTTTTTCATTTATATAATGAATCATTGAAGTGGAGGGCCTAGAGTATCCTCAGGATTTGAGTGGGCTAGTGAAATCATTTTTTCATATTTCTTTATATCAGGTTGTATATGTATCTCCCCTTTATACACAATTTCATTTTTTAATATCAGCATGTCATATCACTATTTTATATGACTCAGCCTATGGTCTTTTGATTATTATTATAATTTCATGGTTGTTTACACATCCATAGTTTATTTATTATTTAATTTTTTTGTTCCATCTAGTGTATTATGCTTATTATACTTTTTATTTATTATTACCATTGTTTCACTCTCATATATGTGTGGAGTATTCCTCATCCTACCACGAATAATTCTTTCCATCTAGTCAATATCTATTAGCATATAGGGAGGCACACTTGACTCCATGTGACCCACCACCTCGAGGCAATGTTTTAATGGATTGCAGGTCCATAAATTACTGAGTGGTACCAAGGATTATTTTTTCTTTTTTTCTTTCTATTTTTGTATTATAAATGAGATTATGAGGTAAGAATTTTTTTTAATAAAAATATTTTTAAGATTAGAAAACCCACATACTGGGGTAACCTGAATTACCTAGGTTGGGTTGTTACTGTTAATGGATTTCACATGTTATAGTTAATATGATTTCACAATTGGGTGATGCAAATGATATGTGGAATTATTATTATTGATGTTATTGATTTTGGATTTACTTACTAGCCTATTTAGGTTATCAATTAGCATATCATACATCATCATAGGGACATTAGGACTAATATTCAATGCATTTTCAATGCCATGTCTACTTATTGTGTGTGTTTTCTTATGGAATATATTTTAATGCATTGATTTATATATATTAAAAATTACTATCACTTCTTACAAGGTTAAATAATTGGATTAATTAATGTTCTTACATTAATATAAAAGGTTTTTCCTATATGGATTGGTGATGAAACATTAATTGGGAAATTATATGTTATGGAGTCTGGAAAATCTAGTTCTTTTGACTAAAACAATGTTAGTTGATTGGGTTAAATGAATTCAAATGGTGATTCATGAAATAAAATCATTGTTATAATATATTACATCCTAATATCGAATGTAATTCTTAGGTTTCAATTAAATGATGTGCCAATTGAAATTTATGTTGATTTTTTAATTTAAAAATTGGAAATGGTGATGCATTTAAATATAACATGAATATATATATATATATATATATATATTATAAAAAATATTATAAACATAAATGAATTTAAACTTGTAAATTAAATGGTTACCACTAAAGGGGGATTTCAATTTCAAATAAAAGGTTGTATTCCTCTATACCATTCAATTGACACTCTATATAATGGAACCCCTATCATTTGATATGAAACTGGACCAAAACCCATCCTTAGTAGTGGGTATTTGGGGGTTCTTTTATTTTTCTTATGGCTCTTTATGGATTTCCATTTCAACAGGACCTAGATTTAGGAGTAGGTAAAGAGGTGTTATATTTTATATTGAATGTATGTATATCTATCCTATTACCTATTAGGGATCATTTAAATTACTAAATACCATTTTATGAACTGCGTTTGAGTTTGTATAATCATTCCACCATGGAAAACTCAAGTCATTCCCCAAGAAAATGGTGACGACCACACACTAGAGCTAGAGAGAACTGATTTATCAGCGATACCTCATATAGTGCCACATAACTGATTGCATGGGCACCGAATCACATTTTTAGGAGGGACTTAATTATATGATATAGTACAAGAATGGTTTTTTATCAAACTTCCCAAATGTTGGAAGTGATTTCTTATGATATTCAACAGAAAAATACTCCCATTTTCTATAGGGATAGTGGAACTCATGATGTAGATCATGAATAGAGGATATGATCTCCAAAATCAAGCATATGAAGTTGCCTCTAGAGTAGAGGGTCATGATTTCTGTCTATATCCCAAGTGGTTATTCAATGTGATGGTGGGATGTTATTACCAAGAATGATTACCATTATGATATGATATGGATGGACTTCCATTTAACCTTTTATAAATACATATTTTCATAGACAATGAGGTCTATGTGACTTAGAGAATTTACAAACCAGTAGTAGTGAGCCATGTTTATCATGGATTATTATAGTTGTTTTAATGATTGGGAATGGTTCACTTTGAATTTATATATATATGAGTTAGAACATCGAAGTTATTTAAGGATGAGATGGTGTACACTATCTAATCATGTGTCAAAGTATTATTGTTGAATACTATTTTATATGTTGTCAAATATGTTCTCATTAATGAGAGGAATTTGATAGTAGACGATGAGGGATAATAGGGTGGTTCAACACTCAGAATTGGTAGTGTTTATTCTTGTAGGAGAAAGTGTTTCTTTTAGGTTTCTCATGGGGTAGTTTTAGTCAGGGATGTCATACTAAAGGTTTCCTCATATATCACCAGTGTGGAAAAATCATACATATAAAACCCAAGGGTGTGTAAGATACAGTTGAATGTAATAGTTGTGGAGGGATGGAGAATATCAAATGATTTTGCCTTAATTTTCCATTAGATTATAGTTAGTGGAGATATAAAGCTACCCCACATTCTAAAGCTAGATGATCAAGATGAGGTGGTGGTCAAGGAATAGGTAATTAGACTTCGGACTTGTAGTTCTAGCAAAGCAGTCTTACTCAGGTTAGTTAGGAAGTGACTCAGGGCCATGGTAATGTTTAATTACATATAGTATAACTTATTATGAAGGGGAAGAGTGATGAACATTCTTCTATATGAGGTACAATTCTAACAGCCTCTACTCTATTTTGTTTATTAATTTACATATTTTCATCACACTCTTTTATATCTAATGAAATTATAGAGAGTCTGAGCCTTGAGATAGTTTATCTCTTTGGTGTGATGACTATTAATACCCTATTAGGTGTCTGATCAGAAGGAATTAACTGATATAAGTACTTTAACCTTGATAAAGGAATATATATTTTCATATGTAATCTTTTCACCCATGAAATGATAGGATTTTATATAATCATTAGTATAGACTAGTTTGTTCCCTATCGAGACCCTATTGATTTTGATTTCTTAAGGGTGATGTTTACATCGTTAGAGGGTGGGATACATATGCACAATAGAAAATTGGATTTCCATTTATCTTGAGCTGGACTTGATAATAAGAGGATGGGAAGGGTGATAGATCAGTTCTTTAGTATCCTCTGGGATCATAAAGGAATAAAAGCTACTATTTTTCCACCAATAGTGGATTATTTTTGGGATGTATTTCCTGATGATTTTTCTAGGTTTCCTTAATTGAGATAAGTATAATTAATCATTGATATATTTTCATGAGTAATTCTAGTGTCTATTCATTCTTATATTATGACACCTCTAGAAATTCTAGAGCTCATGAAATAGTTGGGAGACCTAAGACCTAAAGGTTTTATCAGGAAAAGTACATCATCATGGGGTTTACCCATTAATTTTTAAAAAACTAAGGATGGTAACCTCATTATTTCCATGGATTATTGATGGTCGAACCAAATTATAGTGAATAATTAGTATCCTTATCCTGAAATAAAATATATTTTATATTATCTCCAAGGATCTTGGGTTTTCTCAATGATCGATTTAAGGTCGTGCTATCACCAGGTGCATGTAATATCTTCAAACATACCTTGTATAACTTTTTAGACCAAGTATATTCTTTATGAATACCTAGTTATTTCACATGGTCTAATAAATTTGAAACTATTTTCATAACTCTAATTAATCTAATTTTCCACCCTTATAAGTATTCTTTTATGGTTGTCTATTTAGATGACATGTTAGTGTATTCACATTCTCAACATGAGCTTGCCCAAAATATTGAGATCTTTCTGAATACAATGAGAGTGAATCATATTTATTCCTCACTTAGTAAATACTTATTTTAGCTAGAAAAAGAATACTTTCAGGTATATATAATCTTAGTGTTAGGAGTATCAGTATACCCAGAGAAAGTGAGATCTGTAGTTTCATGTCGGAAGACCAATAAATTATGTGATATACATAGATTCTTATGGGATATATGGGTATTTCATATGACTAATCCAATATTTCTAACACATAGTAGTTTATCTTTTATTATTTACTTATAAGGGAGTGAAATTGATATTTTTAGATGATTATGAAGGATCCTTTCAATAGTTGAAGGGGTTAATTAATTTAGTTCATATACTACTTCTTTTAGAGCTAAGAGAGAGAAATATAGTTTATTATGACACATTAGGCATCAGGATGGAGGTTGTATTAATGAAAAAAGAGTGAGAAATAACACACATGTCTCATCAGTTGATGACTTAAAAGTGTAATTACCCAACACAAGACCACGAGCTAGTAGCTGTTGTATGTGATTTACGTTGTTTAGGAAATTAATTACTTGGGGAGAATTTTATGGTGCTCATTTATAAAAATTAATCAAGTGAATATTTAGAAAAAATTATTTGAATCTGAGATAGAAAAAATAGGATGGGTACCTTAAATCCTTTGATTTCAAGATTTCCTGTATACATGGAAAAGGAAATGTTTTAGCTAATTCTCTCAGCCGAAAGACTTGAAGACATGTAGTTCATGTAACATCCTAGGTATTTAGAGAATAATATATTTTCATACCTAAAAATATTTATAAATAAAATTTTAATTTTATGTTCAATGGGACACATTATACGATACCAAACATGAAATGCAATAATAGGTTTCTCTGAAATTTACGTTGCAAACAACATTAAGTTATATCAAAAAGTAATATAATAATACTATTATTTTAAATGGTAGTAACACATATCTGTTGTATTATAAGGATGAAAATTATAAATACAATATGATTAAACATATTTTCTAAATGATTTTACATTTAAAAAATAAATTTTAGAGGCTTAAAATGTGAATGAATCCAATTTTACGCATAAAATACTATAATATTTTAAAAAGATTGGTTTATCACCTTTTATTGTAAAACTTTTTTTAAATCTACATTTTGTCACTTTTATATGTTTTTTTTGAAAAATTAAACATCTTATTTAGAATCAAAACATCAAAATTTACTTTGGTTGACATTTTGGTATTTTTCAAATAAAACCCATATTTTGATGAATAATGATAAATAATACTTTTTAATTCAGAACTTATATTTAATATAATTTATTTATAAAGGTAGATTGTATTTTTAATTGGTTTTAATGTGTAATGGGAGTATGTTTTTATGATTTAATAAAATTGTGGTCATTTTAAGTAATTTCATATTAAAATTGGACATAAACACATGTCAATGTTTTGATTGTTTTTACTTCTTAACAACCCGCTTTCTTGTTTTGACAAAAAGAATTAATTTTAATTTTTTTTCAAAATATATGTTTTTAATAGAGAAAAAATGATTCCATATTTGGAATCATAAGTTCCAAATATGTAAATAAGTACCTTTAATTTTTGACATTATGAATAGAAACTTCAATAATTATTTTTATTTACCATTGTAAATGGAAAATCATGTTAATCAGGGTAAAAACTAATATTATAATAATACAAAAACACCCTAAAATGTGTCTTAATCTGATTTGAAAATAAATGGCCATCCATTATCATCCTTGGGACTATTTTAGGACCCAATGGACCCACTTGGGTGTGATAATGATATGTTGTAATAGATAATTTAAAGTAAAGATATATATAACATAAAAATGGATCATTTTACTAAAATGAATTTAGGGTGAGCTTATATAATTGATAAATTTTACTATAAATTGTAATTATAAATATGAAAAGATTTTAACATCATCGTATTTTATTTATAGGATTTAGACATTATATAAATTAATTTATTTGTGACACAATGATGATGAAGTGATCACCTATTAAAAGAATGATTGATTCAAATAAATGATATTATAAATATAAAAATAAATTTAACTTCAACATTTTGATGACATAAATGAATTTTAAGGATTATAATGACATGTTATATTTTATTTAATGTTTTATTTTATAATAAATCATGTTGTGATGACTTAAAAAATCAATTTCTAAATAGTGACAAAATTGACATAAATGAATTAAAAAAATACTATTTTATTAAATGATATAATAGTCATAAAAACATTGATTTAGCCAAATGACATAGATAATGTTACAAATATCATTAATTATCTACTTGAGGTAAACTTGGAATTTTTATGGTAACTATATTAATGATATTTTTTAAAGATACAAGAATATATGATAAGAGTTAATTTATTTATGGAAGGTATAAATCCGAAAGATAAGGTTACATTTGGGAGCTAAACGTGAAACTAACCTATGTTCTAAAAGTATTTTGAGCTATAATAATATTATCCGTGAAATATTTCACTTTTTTAACTATTATAATTCGAAAATAAATTAATAATAATATAATATTGTAAGACTTTCCTTAAGTACCCCTCCTTCCTCTTATAAAAGGCCACCAAATCTACACACATACTCACACCACTAAGGCCCCATGAATCATCCAATGTATTCTCAAATAAGCTCCCAAAATCTATAATTTAACCCTTGAAGCCTTATATTGGTCATTAGGAATCTCATGTTAGCATTTTGGGTCAAATAAAAAACCGTTGCCCGATTTAGAGGTAACGTCTTCTCTCAAGCTCCTTTCATTAATTTTCCTTCTCCAACACAACAAAATACCTTTATTCCAATATTTTATTACACCAACAGTATCTTAAACATACCAGGACATTGTCATGGTTAGTTTGATACATAAACATACAAACACCTCTATCTAATTGATATAGAACATTATGTTTCTGTGTATAGAGAACTACTACCTCATGAAACGATGATTGTTCAATTTTCTCCCACAACCTGTCATGGTGTCCATTATGATGGAAGTTTTTTTATATATGATATATATTATATTTATATTATATATATTCTTCTAAAAGTTTTATGAAAAACATGCTTTTATTCTTTCCATGTTGATTAAATAATATAATTTCATTTGAGAAATTGTGGACTACCACTCACTCAAAATGTCATGACTCATTCCAATTAAACATGGAACATATAAAGGTTAGTTTTATTAAACCTATAAAACATAAATGAAATTAATATAATACTAGTATTATAATATAAATTTATATATTTGGATTATTATTCTTTTAATATAACAAAGAAATGAAAGTAGTGTTCATGCATATATATGACCTACCATCTCCATGAATGGTACAATTTATACTTTCTCATAATATAATTGATATTATAAATACATATATACCAGATATATAGTACATTTAGACCATTAATAAAGTTTGGATAATATGTATTTTTGACTACGTGGTCAATTTACATCAATAAAAGTTCAATTTTTTACTCAAGTACCGAATACCGACAGAACGTCCGATATGAACTTAAATAATTATGTAATTTATACAACATTGTAATAAGTGACTTAAAATGAACAATAAACATGGAAAAAGGCTGTCATGAAAGAAGAAATTAACCTATGTTTATTTTTTATGAACATAATGATTGTATGTGATGATTCGGACTAAAGGAAAGGGACTTTGTCTCAATATCCTTTAATTGAGGAATATTTTGATAATATACACCACATTATGTTATATGGTGTATAATAAACCTCTTTGAAATTTAATTTCATTCAAAGGGCATCTTTTTTCTATGAATCATTTTACCAAATGACAAAAAGAAATGTTTTAAGGTATGCGGGGACAAAAAATCCTCTACCGCCATAACCGTTATTTTATATTTGGATTTCTCTAGAATCCATAATGTTTTAAAAGGAAAAGAAATCCCTTATTAAATTTTTGGGTGTTTGGTATTAAAAAAGGCATTGAAAGTGGATTTACTATTTCAATATCTTTAAATGATTTGTTTGTGATTGAAAATAAAATTTTATGATTGAAATGTTGATAATTGAAATATTTTATGTGTTATAATTATAGGATGGTACTAGGACATTTTATGGGTTTTTACATGATAATCTCAATATGGTTGGTTACCTGATAAACCAATGAAGTGGGTTTCCATGATAAACTAATGATGGGTCGTTAAGTTATAACCACCAATTTTTCAAGTGTGGATGTCAGTTGTATGGCTATTATATTTAGTGATATGTGTGGATGTCTATTGTAATGTTATCCCATTTAGGTATGTTTATGTCCCATGATACCATTATATGTTATATGTTTCTTTATATGGGATTTATGATAATATTTTGGATATAAATGTGTAAGTAATGTTCTTATATTCAATGAAGTGGTTTTTCTACTTATTAAAGGTAAAAGAATTAATTTATAATATAGTATTGTTGGATTAATTGTTTTCAAAAGGCTAATGTTTTTCATTATTATTTATCCCTTTCTGAATTTTTTGTGTTCATCCAATGTATTGAAATTTTTTTCACAGGACTTAAAGAAGAATATAGTCATGGATGGGATTAAGGAAAAGTCATGTTGTTTAAACATGAAACAACCATGTTTATATTTAAAAATGATGTATTTTATCAAATATTAGATAGTGAGTTAAAGGGTATACATATAATATTTTAGTTCTTATGTATGAGTTATGATGTAATTATCTTAGGATCTAAAGCTAAAAATATCCATGATGTGATTAAAGGTCAGATTATTGACATAGTTGAAGATTATATAATTATTAATGATTGGGCCATATAGTTCAGGAGGTCAGTAGTGAGTCAAATTTTATGGCCTTTTGTTAAAATATTCATGTGGACTTTTAAAAGGGCCAGGGCAAGACAATAATATCACCTATATCAAGGAACTCTACCCTTTTGGAACATGTGAAAATTAGTGAAATCCCATATTCTGAGGGATTAGTCCTAAGGGATAGTATGTTAGATGACGATTCATTATCAAGTTAGACTATGTGTGAGGATGAAGGCTTACACTTTTAGGGGATTGTTTCGGTCTGAGATGATATCCAACATGAGTTTAATAGTGAATTTAACACCTCAGTTTGGGTATTATATCCTCTCATTAAAAATAAGTTTTGATACTTACATCAACAGGATTGGTGGCCTAGTATGAAGTGGGAGGTAGTCGAATTTATCACATGAGGATCCACATTTTAGAAGGTGATGGTATAACATTAGCGCCTGGAAATATTCTACAACTACTATCCATTGCCTAGTGAAAATGGGATGATATCTCTATAGAATTCATAATAGGGTTTCCTATATTTCATCGAGGCAATTACATAGTTTGGATAGTCCATTATTATTTTATAATGATCAAATGCTTATTTGTTATTTTAGATAACTTCTCAGTATGAGATCTAGGGAGGATATACATCACGGATAACATACCTCTTTATGTAGCTCCATGATCTATCATATTTGAGATGGATGCCTGATTCACATCCCAGTTCTGGTATTGGATTAAGGAGGCCTTGGGTATATAAGGGATTCGGAGCACATCCTATCACCTATAGATCTATGAAAGGAAAAGTGCACGATTTAGGAATTAGATTACATGATCCTTGCATGTTTCATTGAATTTAGAGTTTCGTAGAATAAATACATACTCCAATTAGAGTACACATAAAATAACATATTCTGGGATATTATTTAGATGGATCCTTATTATACTTTATATGGTAGGACATTCTAATCACCTTTGAATGGGATGATGGTAGGATAGGTTGCATTGCTTGGGCCACATCTTGTCTATGAGACTTCTGAGCAAGTCCAGTTGATCATAAAAAAAATTCTTCCTGCTTAGTCTAGATAGAATTATTATTCTAATCATCTTTGATGTACTCTTGGGTGTGAATTTTTGGATCATATTTTCTTGAAATTTTCTCCAAAGATGTGTCATCGATGAATTTAATGGTAGCCTAACCTTTTTCCTCGATTCGTTTGAGACATTGAGTTTCCAAAATTAATCATACTAGTAGCTTACCTGATAGAACTTCTCCATAGATACCGATATATGTACATTTTATTTCATGTATCTTAGCTTTATTTTATTATCCATACCCATCTGACATTATCCACCATGATGAGGATGAGTTTAAGGTGGATTCTTCCTTGGATAAATATGTGGTGCATATCCTTGATCATAACATGACGAATCCCCTAGGAAAGTCATTTCCATTAGTATGTGTGCTATGGTAGACCAGACAAGTACAATAAAATAGTTGGGAGTGGGAGTCTGATGTCTAATCCTAGTGTGCATATATTTTCTCAAAAATCCCTCTTTATCCTCATAAGACAAGCTAGGTGTTGATTCCCTTTAATATGGGTAGGTGGTAATGTCCTAGATTTCACCAAAGTTACTCCTCATCTGTTATTTTTCATAATAATTTTATAACATGGTAATTTTTCCTTAAGGACTAAGGAGGAATTAGAAGTTTTTGGGTCTTGTTTGGATCATGAAGATCCTAAAATAGAGAAAACAGAGTGGGATTCATGGTTAGTGCATAATTAATTTTAATCATGCCGGGAACCTATTGAATAGGAGAGGACTCATGGTTTATTTTCAACTGTGTGAGCTAGGCCACATGCCATAATGAATTAGATACATTTTTGGTAGAGTAATTTTGTATGGATTGTTCATTGTTAGGAAAACAATGTTCCTAGATCATGTGAAGGGGGTCCTTGGACAGTGGTGGAATCATGACTATCACATGGTTTCTTAAACCATGTGGAAAATCATTTCATTTAATTTTTAAGATGATTTTATCATGCTACCTCTGAAAATTTTTAATCCCCTATTATTTATTATCCTTCCTCCACTAGATGGAAACACCCTATTTTTCTTTATGTGGATCTCTCCCTTCACATCAACTCGGGATCTTGATAACTCCAACATCTAGACATATACAATACCTCTATCAAAAGAATTGGATCTACAATGGCAATCCACCTAATCCTCTTCCATCATTTCTTCATTCATATTCACATCTCTTGTGATATTTAGGGAAGATATTATAGGACCAATTTTCATGGAATTGGAACTATATTCTATTTTCCCTCGCTATTATTCGAATCAAATGAAAGTACTATTTGATTTTCCATCCATAGAACAATGGTATGTGTTATAGTAATTATACTTCAATATTTTGGTGTTTTCAAATATTTAAATGATTCACCACATGATATACTTTTTAGCACACAGCTTTAAAATGTGATGAACATTTTTAATTAATTATTCTATATTTAATTATTCCCATGGACCATATTGAATGATTACATGATGGACACCTCCATGATTTCCACCAATGGTTATGCTAAATGGAACACCCTTATTTTACAAAATTTTTTAATTGACCAAATATAATCTATGTATTTAGATTGACTTGGAATTTGAATTTCCATGATTAATAAATTAACTGTGTTTATTTAATTTAAATAGATTTGGGTTCAAAGGCAATGATAATTATCATGTAATTATACACATGAATTATATAAACGGTGGACCATGAGTTGATTGTTTTCAATGAATATAAATGTTTAGAGGTAAACCATCACATCTATTTTTATTAGTATTGTATTTTTATTGGATGGTAAACAACAATTAAGTGTCTTGTTGATCATGTTGTTTCATGCTCCCTTATGTTGTGTGTTGGGATTTACGTGTCACACCATTATACTATTATTTAGATGATGGTAATGTCTATATATGTTCCCTTTCTTTAGGTGTTGGGAAGGATGAATCACCCCACCATCCTGAGTGATGGGTAATACATCAGTCATTCATATGAGATGCACAGATTGAAACCTTTTTTGGATCCATTGGCTAATTAGTCATGTTATGGATGCTTGATTCATTCCACAGGTCTAGATAGCATTTATTATCCATGTATATGGCTCTAAAAGTCCTCATGTATTGTGTTCATAAAAAAGTATACATATTATATATATATATCTATGATTAAGACATATATTGTATATAGATCAAACTAATTCGGTAATATAAAGAAGTTGGTGGAGCCAAAAAAGTGTCCTATTGAAACATAAGTTGACTATTATTCGTTATTCATCATTGTTTATTAATCAATTTACAAATACACTACTATGACATGTACAACGTCTGTTTTACTTGGAGACACCATTTGTGGTTGAAAAATAAGTATATCTGACACCATACTAAGGCTTCCCATTGTACCTGAGTAGACCATATGACATTTGGTGTGGATATGGGAGGGAACCTTATCTTGGATGCTTGATTAGTTGCATTTATATCTTAAAGCATGGGAGTAGAGGACTGAGAGTATGGTCACGATTCTGGTTGAGAAATCTTATTACCTTTTTTGTATTTTTTATAAAATGTTGTATATGACTATCCCATATCACCAATGTATTCCTTTTCATATCATCATGGAATGTATTCCTTTTTTGAATCAACTATGGGTTTTTATATATTGATACAATTTATTGGTTTTTTAGGCTTTAGTAGTTGTTTGTTATTTTTGATTCCATAGTTCCATTATTTTATAATTCCTACACTGCTTATGTTTATTTATTATTACCATTGTTCCACTTTTATATAGGATGAAATATCCACACCGTTCTACCACAAACCCTCTCTACTTGTTATAAACCTCTAGCATATGAGGAGGTTATCTTGAGGTCAAGTGGCCCACCATCTCGGGGAACTGTTTTAGTGGATCTTAGGTCAAGATGTTATAGGAAACGTATCATTAGAGTAACGAATGATGTTATTATAATTTTTTTTCCAACATACATAAATGGTTTTTTCATGGGAACTTTCAAATGATATGTAATTTTTAAATATTTGGTGCAAGAGAGTGGATAACCAATGTTATCTATCAAAGAAGGAAGTAAATTTATCAATATATTAATGTTATTTTAAAATTAAAATAAAATAACATAAACAAGCTACATAAAAGGATAATGGGTTTTTATCATTTATAAGACTATAGGAAGAAGGTCGGAAGACAAATTTATTTTGTTTTTTTGTTTTTTAAATGAGTTTCAAAAAACGTAATGTGTTGATTTTTTTGGAAAAATATTTTAAAGGAATAATAAATAAAACTATACATATTAACTTATTATTAATCATTAACTTTTTAATTAACATCCACTTAATTATTACCCCTATTTTTTTAACCCTCTAATACTATTATATATAACTTTACCACAAATATGAAAAGAGATAATCCTTATGCTAACTTCAGAACATGAAATCAGAACACTTTTATTTTACTATAATTCTAAATCTATATTATAGTCAGTGTTAAATTTTGACATGAATATATTTTTTAATAAGTATGAATTGTGTTTTGGAATTATATTTTAACTCAACATATTTTTCCAGAGTCATTTTGTTTTACTGATTAAGGTCACGCTTTCACAATTCAAAAAATTCTTGAACACACATTTTTTGCATTAATTATTAAATTTATTTCATTTTTTATTTCAATTAATAACTCAATTAAGATATCATATTAAGTAAATTAAAATAGCACATGAATTTGGAATAAAATTATGAGTAAGGCAAGTGGTAGATCAATTACTAAAAATAACTTCAACTCCATGGGTTGTGTATTCATCTTAGAAACCTTTTTCATTAGCAAAGGTTGTGTAAAAGGAATAACACAATCAAATTTCAACTATTGATTTATAGACTAAATAATTAGTTTAATAGATGAATAAAATTAAAAATAAACAATGAAGTGGAATAGGAAACTACAATTTATTGAAAAAAAAATATTAAATAATAAAGAAGAATATAAGATCATTTTGAAAGAGATCCAAACTTGATAGATTACATCATACATTGGAGAATTTAATTGGAAGGGAAAAAATTAATCACGGCTCCAAATCCATTATGGAATATGAAAACCCCTTCAAATGGGAAAAAAACATTTATAGAGTGTGTGGATTCTATGTTACAAGTGGATTTAAGTGTGAATAAGAAAATTTGGACAAATATTTTATTCCATGTTTCACCAACTATTTGACCTTAAGAACTAATGATCTGGATGTCCATAAAAAAGGAATATTTGTGAAAAACCATTTG
Organism: Viscum album; assembly: GCA_963277665.1. Taxonomy (NCBI): domain Eukaryota; kingdom Viridiplantae; phylum Streptophyta; class Magnoliopsida; order Santalales; family Viscaceae; genus Viscum; species Viscum album. Next base: position 484,957,125 of record OY728140.1, read on the forward strand.
TGTGATATTCACTCATAATTCCAGATCAATGAAAGCATGTATCAAGAGTTTATGGAAAGAATACATAACTGATGTCTAATCAGGATAGTCTATCACATCAATGATTTCATATAACTTTACCTCCAATAAAATTCCCAATTTAGCTACCATGTCCTCAATTAATGTTGTATCTGATTAATTTTGGAACACATTTACAAAATTTGATGTTCAAATAATACATATAAAAATATTTCTATATAAATTACAAGAGTTTTCTTTAAAGTGTAAAACTGGAATTTTCATCAAATATTATTAATGGTAAAATACAAAATATTTTATAAATAAAAATATTTTACACAACATGGTGAAATTATATCATTTATTATCAATAAATTACTCAATAAAATTATGTTTTTTCAACTCCACCACACTTATCCTTTTTCACTCCTTGTTAAAGTCCTATATCATTTATTCCAAAAAAAATTGTGAGATGTTATGCATGTTCATATTCCTCAATCCATTATGAAAATATTAGAAAATAAATATTCCCATATAGAGTAAATATCAATAAATTTTAAATTCATTATCTTTAAAATTTTAGCAACATAAAATCCAATTTGATTAATGAAACTAATCATAGGAAAACTAGTTATGGGTCCACCATGAAATTAATTCCCTACGTGTGTGTGCCAACCATTTCTAGATCATATCTCCACAATATATTTAGTACATTCAATTGAAGTAAAATAATTATTCTTACCTAGTTTAATTCACCAAACCAATAATAAATTCATTTTCAATCAAATTTCAAGACCCACTTTCTTTATCATTCCTGATAGTCAAGTATATAGCACCCGACCTAGACATCCCCATGTGTTTTACATTTCATAACTCCCCTCTTTATTAATAAATATTTGTTTTTTGATAATTATTTTTTATTTTTTATTTTGATTTTTTTGATGGTGTGAAACTGTAAAATATCAGGTACACACTCATTGGTCAATTTGGTATAATAATTAAATTGATCGAAAGAGAAACAATCATATGAACCAACCATTAATATAAGATGAATTTTCTTACCTAACATTGATATAATTTTTATTGAGTAGTAAAAATTTCACAAGTCATGGTTTCATGAAAAGGTATCTGGAGAAATCAATGACATAATTTACCTTGAAAAATTATCACAAATAATTGTGTCATAATCTAAATGGTTTTATAATGACAAAACAAATAATATCATCAACAAAATTAATTTTTAAAAAAATCAACCCTTACTAATGAAATCTTTCTCATTCTTATCATGATTACAATGAATTTTGAAAACATTCATTTTTCATTTTTTCCCTATGTAAATGAAAATGTTATATGACATATTTTTTATAGAGTTTTTTTGTTTTTTCTATTGCAATTTTTTTAAAACAATTTGACAAAAACATAACACAAAAAACCCAAAATAAAATTGAAAATATCTACCAAAAAGTATTATCCCCTCCCCCACACAAAAAATATTTAATTTTCCTCAATGTGAACCAATGAGATGATATGTGCAGAAGAAATGTATAATATTAAATAGGACAAGTAATAAAAAATGAAAGGGTTAGGAAAAACATGATTTTTTCAAGTGATGATGGGGTCATGCAGTGTAATCAAATCAACATCATTGGTATGAAATATATAAATGTATTATATCAAATGTTTCCCATTTATTTTATATATCCTTCTAGTGTCCTCTTATGTGATCTCTAATACACCATATGTTGTAAAATTAGATACAACATAAGGACCTAACCATCTGGAATGGAACTTATCAGGATTCATCTTTAGTCATGAACTGTATATTAGAAATTTCTCTCCTACATGAAGCACTTTCATTTATCATTCTAAAATGTTATTGTTTTTATATTTTCTTGTAGAGTATTCAATCATTATATTATGATATTAAAATCTCCTCAAAATCTTGAATTTTCTGCTTCCAATGAATGTTATCTTGGGTCATGTCTATGTTTAATTTTTTAATATCCCAATAAGCCCAATGGTAAACATCCATGGGGAGGTGGCAATATATCCTAAAAACAATCCAAAATGGGCATATACAAATGGGGTACTTAAGTGCTCGCGTGTAAGCACACAACAAATCTTAAAAAAATATTCTTTAATATTTCCTAATTGGTTGCATAATATTCCCCAAAATTTGTTTCAAATCCTGATTTGGATCCATAGTTGGTCCATTTGTTTAGGGGTGGTATAGTGTTGATGTTTTGTGAGTCACCCAATACTTCTGATAGAGGGAATCCAAATTCTGATTGCAAAAGTGTGTCCCTTTGTCACTTATGATAGACTTTTTATCTCCAAACATGAAAAATATTTGTGCATTGAAAAATAACACTACAAAATGATAATCATCCTTTTTTTTCATATCCTCCACCCATTTTCTCAAATAAAAACTGTTATAAAATTTTTATAAGAAACCAAAATATCAAGAAAAATTACCCAAATAGAAAAAATAACAAAGGATAATAAGGGTTTATGGGGAATCTTGAATCTATTGAAAATGATTCCAATGTGTTGGTAATGTGATCAAGGCATAAAAAACACATGAGCATCACAGAATAAGAAAGGAAAATATAATACGGAGTCAAAGTCCTTCTTAACAATTTTTTGGCGTCTAAAGTGTCCTCCATATGATAGTGTTTGGAAGAAATGTGGAACATACACAAAATCATGATCTGTAATACACCTCCTAATAAATTGACCACTATACATACAGTAGAGGTTGGGATTATTGAAACATAAAATCATGACTCACTCTTTAACTTTTAGACTTTATGTTTGTTTAAATTTTCATGAATTCTTGAGGCAACAAGGTAGTTAACTAAACATGAATACCAAGGATGTTTACCTGAGATGGAATAAATATTATCTATGGGGAATGTTTCTTGAAGCAGTACCTAGTAAAAGTTTTTACCTCTAATATGTGAGTAATACAACTCATGTGGTCCACCACCATGTTTTTTGAGCCATTATTATCCTTTACCTCAATATCGTTTTCATAAAGGAGGAGCATCCATCAGGTAATCCAAGGATTCACATCAGGATTTATGAAGAGGTACCTCAGAACTGCATAGTTAGGAAAAACATCTACTTTAGAGCGCAATAAATATGAAAAAAATTGACACAAATGAAATATGTGGGAAAGAATCTCATTTTCTATGTTTCGGTAGTTTTATTGGGTCAAATTCAATTTCCTTGAAGCATAGGCAATAATATGTGAACATCCCTAAACCCTCTATGATAAGAAAAATCCAACTTCGATGTTAGAATCATCACACATAAGGTTAAATGAAATATCCCATCATGGGAATTATATGATCGGTGGAGTTGTTAAATAATTATTTAGCTCATAAAGGGATGTTCTTCAAGAATCATAAAACACTAAATCAAAATCATTTTGAATTAATCACGGAATATGAAGAGTAATATAACTAAAATCCTTGATGATGTTCCGATAAAATCATACTTTACCAATGATAGATCTACCATCCCATACACATGAAGGATAGAGTAGGGATGAAATAATATCTACTTTTGGATCTATCAACCACTATCCCATGTTTTAACAGTACATTATCAAAGAAAATTCCATTCAATTCCATGAAGGGACACTTTTCATTATTCAATAATAGATTATTCTAAATAAAACGATTAAATAACATTCCCCAACTGAAGATACATTCATCAGATAAAGATCTAGGAACTGAAAAATCATTATTAAATACCTCCTTGAATGTCTCATTAAAATCAAAAAAAAAATAAACTATATGAATATCTAGAAGGTACCTAGTTAATTGTATTGTCCAAATGGAATCCTCCAGTAGATAAATTTACCAAATTCACAAGTGAATATTACATTATCATAATTCTATGGATCTATATGAACCTGAAAATATCCATGACATCCCACCAAGAAACAATATTGTGTTTTTTCCGCTACTCTCTCATGAATTTAATTAATAAAGGGGGGGGATAGTCCTAGAGAGTGGATTGATTTAGTTCCCCATAATCAACACACACACACCAACTATTTTTCACCCTAATTGTAAGTAATTACTATCTATCATATCTAACAATAGTAACACTACTTTTATTTGGCACAACCTAAATAGGACTCATAAATTAGGAATCTTAAATAGGATAAATTATACCTTCCTTGAGAAAAAATTCATATTTTTTAACAACATCTAGAAGAGTTCGATTCAATATCATTTGGGTACTCCTACCATATTTATCCCCATCTGGTAGAAGAATCATATTAATGAAAAAACTGGGGCTAATAACTGATATGTTAGCCAAGGTCAACTCTATCTTCTTGATGTTCTTTATCAAAAGATTAAAAAGTTTTTCTTCATTTTCAAAATGTAGATTTTTGTCAATGATAACATGTAATCTCTCACCACTTAATAAGTATGATAATTTGATATTTAGTGGAAATGGCTTGGGTTCCAATGAAGGGGGTGTTGTATGGATGTAGATATTGAATTAATTGAACTATGCACACAATGAAAATGATTACAAAAATAAACATCATCAAAATCATAGAATAATGCCTCAAATCCAAAGAAATACACAACATCCAAGTCACAATGAGAGTGAGCTTGATTGAAATCATAATTTTAATCCATTTCAAAATGAAATAAAAGAGAGGATTTTTCATTAGAAATAGTTTGGTGGATCTATTAGACATTAAAATAAAACCAATTATCAAAATCTATCCAAGAATAGTAAAATAAAAATACATGGTTTTTTTTATTTGGTGGTTCAAAATTGGAGTTAACAGAGAATAAGGGTCCAATAAGGGTACCTCTTGGAGTCCATAACATTAAATAACAGATCTTTATCATCAAATTCCATTGAAATTTGACCCTCATTGAAATTTATGATATTTTTTTATAGTTTTATGAAAGGGTATACCAATGATAATGACAACATAAGAATTTACCTAGTCATCCTTTATGTTATGTACATAGAAAGTATCTAGAAATATCATGTCTCTTACCTGAAAATTACATCCTCAAGGAATCATGATGGATATGTCGTAGATAAAATTTCCAACTACACCACTACTCTCATTGTTTTCAACTCACCTACCTTTAATGAAGAGAACATATAGTGAGGAATCACATTTATGGTAGAACCTAAATTCCCTAAAGAATAAAAAATTTGTAACTCTCATATGGTTCATGGTATGGTGAATGTTCATGGATCATTTCACATTATTGGAATTTATTGATTTAGTGTAATTAGTGTTGACACATCCTTTCCATGATTGACCATCTCATTACTATTGAGTTCTCTTCGATTGGTACAATGATATTTTAGGAATTTTTAATACCTTGGGATTTCATTAATGGAATCAATATGGTGGGTGTTTATCTCCACACACCTGAATGTGTCCAAAACCTCCTTTTAACATCACCTTTTCAGCCATCTTATTGGTTTGTACATCTTTTTTGTGAAATGTATGTTTTTAGGAGGAACATCATCTATATTTTTCTTACCTTTGTCTATATCCTTGGGTTTCTCATTACTTATTATGCAATTGGGCTTCTCCCAGGTGAAGCAGAATCTCAGTGGAATGATATATGAAGATTCGTCAGTTTCCTGCTTCCCACATCTCAATGTGATTGAAATGACATTACCATAAGGATCTAGTATAGGATGGGAAAAATATTTCTTAATTTCTTACATACAAGTTAATGATGGGTTATATAAATCTGGCTCATTTGTGTCTTCACCTCCCTCAACTCAGAACCTTTACTCTTCAAATCCTTCTATCACTTAATTACAATTTATTTCAATGATAACCAATGTTAGAATCTACCATTGGTTGATAATTACCTTGTTTTTTTCTTATTGATGATTGAGTTTAAAATCTCATTTGGGGTTGCTGGAAACCATCATGGTATGACAGAGGCCACTAGATTTTTTTTTGAAAAGTGGGCCTTTTTTGTATTCCAGATCTATACCTCATGTTAGATTGTTCCTTCCACCCATGGTTATATGTTGGAGAAAAGTAATCATGAATATTTTGGGGAAGTTGTTATTTTTTGCTGATATGGTCTCTTATGGAATACTATTGTGCAATCCTATGTCTCTTGTAGTTGGAGGAAATAATCGGTTGGGTGGTCTGTTTCGGTGAAAATTTCAGAAGGCCTCATTGGAGTTGGTTGGGATGTATTTTTATGCAATGAAATCTTCCTCAAAATAGTGCTTAATTGTTCAAAATTAGTATCAATAAAATGATTTTTTGGAGAAGAATGGCTTACCTGATGTACTCATATAGCATGTGGTATACGTCGATCACCAAATTTTTTGGTGTCTTGTGCCATATTAAAGATCAACCCAATGCACCCACTACTATTTTTTACCAATACCTCTCCATCTGTGGCTTCCACCATTCTCTTGTCCAATGGTGTAAGGCCTTCGTTGAAATACTGGATGAAGAGCTTTTCAATGTTTTAGTGACGTGGGATGCTTTCAAACAACATATTGAATCCCTCTTAGTACCGATACATTGACTCCCCTTGTGATTTGTTGATCCCAGTTATATCCATTTGAATGGAAGTGGTCCTCAAATCTAGAAAAAAAATCCCTATATTAAAAGTTATTATAAATTGTTCCAAAATGTTATGTCTTCATATTGAATGCAATACATCTAGTCTTTCACAGTTCCATCATGTGAGAATGGGAATGCTCTTAGTTTTATATTAATTTTTGAGAAATTTCATAGTTTTTGTTTTTATAAAACCACATTAAATACTTTTAGATGTTTGTTTGAATCATCAAAATATAATCCATGAATATTTTGAAGAAGGTGAATTTACCTAGATTTCATATCAATATCGGACTCAAGGATTGGGTATGGAATACAATTTTATCTATAGTTAATATCTGTTGAAACCAATTTCCAAATGGTTCTATTATGTTTATTGTTATTTTTTTAATCCATTTTATTTTTATATATATTTGAGTCAGAATTATTTCCAATTTTATTTCCTAGAATGGAGTAATTCTCTAACTGGTTGAATGTTGAAATGCACCATAGACTGAGACTTTCTGATTCGATCTCTAAGGGTATGTTCATACACAGGGTAAATATCTATGTGGTCTTTGATAGTATTTCATGTCATAAATAAAAGGAAAAACAAATGGGAATTTAGAAAAGTAAACCATAATAATAAAAAAAATATTGGGTTGATGGTTAAAAAAAGAAATAAAAAATGGGAAAAAATTAGAAGGGTTAATGAAGAACGAATGAAGATAAGAAAAGAATAAAATGAAAATTTAAATAATTAACACTAAATATTTGAAAAATTTACCTTTCCCTTTGAAAATGGTGCTTAAATGATATTTTATATTTACTTCTTAGGTGCAGCAGAGCAGCTGAGCATGGTTATCTATCAAAGGAGGATGTAAATATAAAAACATATTAAAAGTATTTCATAAAAAATTATATAACATAAACAAAATACATGAGCTATATGGGGTTTTTAACGTTTATAATACTCTATGAAGTATTTTTTAAGACAATAATATATTTTTTTTTATTTTTTTTGAAATTAGATTAAGAAACCACAATGATGGGATGTTTTTTAGAAATATATTTTAATATCATAATTGATCCTAATATATCTCTTCAATTACTAATTAACTATTACCATTTAAATTAACAAACACATTTTTATGTCCCACTAACTTGTTAACCCATAAATCCTTTTAGAATTAACATTACCATAGAGAAAAAAAGAGTTTAAACCTAGGCTAGCTTCAGAATATGCAATAACAACAACCTATTTGCTTGTTGCTCTATGTATATCTATCACCTAGTGGTAAATTATGGAAAAAATACATTATATAAATAATAATTAATTAATTTTGTTTATTATAATTTAAATATACCAATTTATTCCATGTGGTTTTGTTTTACTGATTGAGGTCGCGCACTGAAAATTCACACAATTCTCAACATCGCGTGTTTTCTATTATATATACAATTGATTACATAGATTCATTTATAATAAAAAAACCATTTCATATATCATATTAAGTGACATAAAGTATCTCTTTGATTAAAAATAAATAAATTAATAAGCTAATAGGTAGACTGATTACTAAAAAGAACTACCCTTCCATGGACACTATAGTCATCGTTGAATTGTTTTTCATTTGAAAAATTCTTCAATGGGTATTACCGAATAATGTTTTTACCTGTGATTTTAATACCAATGATGAAGATTATTTGAAAATAATAATTGAATATAATAAAATAAATTTAAGAGAAACTAAGTGTTTATTGAAAGAACAAAAATATTACAACCAACAAGATGAAGATAAATCATTTCTGTGGAGATTCAAGATTGATAGTTTTCATCCTTCAATGATAGATTAAATTTGAACGGAAACAATTATTACCTTATACAATTTCAATATGGAACATAAAACCCCATAAAAATGATAAAACACACATTTATAGTGTGGAGGGGAGGCTAGGTTACAAGTTGTATCAAGTGTGAATGGGGAAATTCATCCAAATATTTTATTCCAAGTAACAATGCCTATTTGAACATCAAAATTCATGAACCATATTTCTTCCTATAAATTTTATTTGTAATAAATTTTGTTCTAAATATCCTCAAAAAACTTTTTCCTCAATAAAATCATTTTTATTGATGTTATGGACCTAATATAGAACTAATTTCAAATATAGAGTGTCCGGCCCAACTTTGCATTCATGACCCTTTTAATCAAATCAAATGCACGATTTAGAAACCATATCTTGAATGCACATTATATACCATTATGTTATGAATGAATTTAAAAAATCCTACATTCATTTAATATATAAAAAATATTTATGTCTAAATTACTATAGTACACTTTAAAGGGTAAAACATGAATTTTCATCAAATATTCAAATGAATTATCTAATAAATAATATTTTATAAATAAGAATATTTATCCCAATTATAGGAAATTATATCATTTATTATGAATAAAATAATCAATAAAATTATGTTTTATAAATATGTTTTTTATCATCATAAAAACACTCTTCACTAGACTTCACCAGAAATATCCTTTTATGCGCAAGATATCTCTATTATTTATGTTTTAAATATTTTCATTGAATAGGTGGACCTTAGTTTCAAGGATATATTTCCCCTATAAATGTTAAATCATTGTTTGTACCTACTGGTATAAAAATGTGGTTCTTTGGTTATTCCACATCCGTTAAAAGGAAGAAGTATTGATTTGGACTTAGTATAAATAAATACATGTTTGGTTATTCCTCTTTATAAAAATGATGGTTTTGAATTTTACCTCCATGTGTGAAAATGGCGGGATATGATTTGTTCCACTAAGGGTTAAAAATTATTTATATTAGGTCGTTACTCCTTTCCAAATCTAGGCCACTATATAGTGTTTGACATAATATAATGTTGAGCATATGAAGTGCAGGCATGTGATCACATTTATCATAAAAATTAGTAAAATATATTTGTATATAATTACATTTTCTCTAAATAATTATTTTAACATGTATAATGAATTAAAAAATAAAAATTTTAATTCACCCCCCCACTTATCCATTACGTTACCTCACCTACTAAACAAACACATCGATCTTTTATAGAACTTAGAGAGACTATAAAATTAATTTTACCTCCTAGTATTACCATCATAGTTAGACTGGGTGTATGGTGACTTCTAGGTGTCACATTTGAGTATTTATGTGTATGATCCATCACACATTATTTATTGCGGAAATCTATACCCAGAAAACATAACTACATTTTTCATGAACCTAGTGGATTTTGACGGTCGATATTAGAGAGCACATCATTGAATATTTGTTCCTTTAGTGTCAATACTTTGGTAGCCTTGGGACCTATAGTAGAGATCCTATGAGTGTGGAATCCATATATGGGCTCAGTAACCTACCTCTGTGAGTAGTGAGTTCATTTCTGGGAAACAATAATGATGGTGGGGAGGGTGAAACAACTGTTGTTTTTTGTTTAGACCCTTTGAAAATTATTTTGGTGACATAGATTTTAATTACAATTATATATGAATTTTTAGTGTTTCATTAACCTTGACGGGGGATTTATAATATATAAATACACACATAGATATATATATATATATATATTATTACTATACTCATTGTTTTTGAAAATTACATTATATCTTCTAAATGACATATTTTATTTGAAATATGAGACCATATATGACTAAGTACATGGGTTTTAATCTATATGTAATATAAATTCCATTTTAATTGGGACACATGAGAACCTATGTGGAAAGATTAAGTAAATATTATCAAATAGTTAATCAAAATGTTCTCATTATTAATTTGAACTACTCATGACCTATTAAATCAATTCTAATGAAAATCAATGGAGCTAGTCATACATCCCTATTATATTTAAGAGTATTCATGGGACATATATTAGTGTTGGAGTTTGTGAATCCATGGATCAATGATGAAAATCATTGGATTTCCATTAATTTTGACAAAAAATCAATATTAATCAATAATTGATCCTTTCTTCTAGTTGAGCTTCATTATATTGTTGGATTTTATCCAATCCCTTTGTATTATTGATCATTTTCAAATTATTTTTACCCATAACCTTAACTTTAAAATGTACCTATTAGCTTATCACTTTTTTTGTTACATTTTTTTGATGATTGATTAAGAATTTTGACTTCAAATCAGATTTTATCTCTGTTTTTTACACAGAGGTTAATGGTTGGGATCGTGAAAGACCTAGAGTTTACTTATATAATTTATTTCATGGTTTTAACCCCATTTTTATCAAGTGTTATTTTCTACCCAATATTTATCTAGTGATTTTACTAATACTATTATAACTCTAAATGATATTGAATCTTAAACAAATATTTTCATGTCATAGTCGAGGATGGGGACCTCAGTTCATAGAAACATTTTTAGGTGGGAATGATTCACGATAAGATGGTGGCCATGGATGGTTTACCAGTACTGTATGCATGGATGTAATTATATTTGACATGGATTTATTCTTCGTGAAATTTCTAGTTGTAAACAAATTTACTTTCATGTATCCCCCATGAACAAGATTGTTAATGTATGCATTGGATTGTTTCTTGGTAAAATTGAAAGTTAGAGTAAATTTTACAAATGTGTAATTAAATTTTGGATAATAATTTATAATTAAAATGTGTTTCATTTTGAATACCTAATATTATATGTCTCAGGGATATAGTGGATATTGTTTCATTTAATTTCATATATAAAATTTAATGCAACTATCCCATGAATCATGTGACTCTTAGTTCACTGTCGGGAATGTCCATAGAGTACATTCTTAGTGTTCATTTTGCCACACACACCTTGTTCATTGGCCCCACAAGGTGTATACCACAAGTTCATATGACAGTATATAATTTGTTGCATGAAACATAAAACCAAAGATCCCAAATTCAATACATGACAACCTAAATTAAATATAGGTAGACCTTTAAATACCATATAGGACACCAGTTCATGGAAAAAATATTATTTTTTGAAAACATCATGTACCAAAATGAATATTCTATATAATATTACCTGAATTTTATAATGTATGGTTATTATGCTTTAGACTCAATTTTGGAAATATGAATTATCCAACAGGAGTGTTTTTATAGATAGGACCCGATCGTGGTCTTATCATCAATGTCTTATATTGAGCAAGAGTTGGGGGTAATTGAAGGTTATCTTTAGCATTGGTTAGATAATGATAGGTGTGGGTGTGGTGGTGAGATCATCTACCATTCCCAAGATTCAATCATTTATCCATCCTTACTAACCAATATTCTTGATCCCCTGTTTATAGGACATTCACAGATAAAGTCAATTGTCCCTAGGTGGGTCTAAGATTATGATCCTATACCTCTTTTGGTTGGTAGGGTTATGTATCCCATCTCTTTATCTCAATAATGTGACATTCTAACAAATGGATAGTACATATATAATGAGGCATCCCACTGGTAATAAGGGTGTGGACCTCTATATATTAGTTTAATTACCTCAGCTAAGGTGTCTTCCAGTGAGGTGTGGACCTTCCCCCTTTTTTTGATATTTTATAGAGTGTATGGGATTGGTCATCTAAGTTTATCTTTGAGGATATATGGGTTAATATTATCCATTCCACTTGATTTAAGATATTGTTGATATTTTGAGGAATTGTTATGGTTTTGCGGTGTTTTTCAAGGTTTGTAAATACTCACCCCTGCCTGGGAATCTATCCCACACATGTCAAATCTATAGTAGATAATAAGATGTTTGATGATGAAATTAGTGGTAAATGATATAGAAGTCCCTAGAAATAATCACTAGTGGTGTAATATTATTGGGGGATAAATATTGTATTTGTGTTTTGGGACCTTCCTTATGAAAAACTATTTGTTGGGTCTCCCTTTATTTTGGGCATTCATTTGTCCTCAAATTTATTGAGGATTATATTTTACTCCTCACCAATATATCATAGATGTTTTTTCACAATTTTAATTCATTTATTTGTCCTATTAGTTATAACATGAATTATTATTGGATATTTGGTTTTATGTGTAGATTAAATGTATACTTGATATGGCCTAGAATTTTTGGGATATGCCTACATAGTACTAGTCATCATCCCCTAGCCTATTAGAGGTGGAATTGGGGTTGCAAACATAGATTATCACTAGTATAGTTGGGGCTTGTTTAGTTAGTTCATGTCATTTATCAATAGAAAATAATGAAAAAAGAAGATTATTGGATATAAATGAAGCCTATTAGATTGATATAAATACTAAAATAAAAGATCGATAGGAATATAGAACATGTTCACTAAAATTATTAATAAGAGGTAAGGGGACCATAACGATTAATGGGATGTGTGAACTATAATCCCATAAGGGATGGAATGATATAAAAATTTCATTAGTAATTGATGTAAAATAGTAAATTATTCATTTAAAGATCATTCTTTGTGAAATAGAAGAGAATTTATGTAATAAAAAACTATATATGTAATTAATGGATACATAGAAAAAAACCTTACCTTATTATTTGGTACAACACATATGTCGTCTAACATTATGAATAATCAAATTATATTAATCATTTTTTTCTTAAAAATAATTATCATGTTATTTTATTTTTTATTTTATTTTTAATTAATTTTTATCAGTTTTTCTACTTTTACTAAAAAATTATCACTCGCATTGGTTGTTTGTGGTCACTCAGTTTATCATCTCCAAAACTACTTTGGTAATGTTATGATAGAAAAATATCATTTTACAAATGTCCCATAATCTATTGAAGTTACCAAGAATTTTGGTGATATGATTATTGAATAAACCTTGGACAAATGGTCCTATCATAGTTTACATTCTGGAAATTTTCATTGATATTCCATTTTTTACTTTATAAAAATGACTACGGTTTTTACAGTATATTTCATTACAATGATGAATATTTTCCCACAATATAATCATAATAATTCAATCATATTAATATTAACATTATATTATATAACTAAATCAATTATTAATAAATTATTTAAATATATAATCTTATGAAAGCATCATTATTCAATTATGTTGCGTAAAATCACTATATGTGAAACAATGTTTTTTACGATTGTTCAAAGAATAGTGGTAAAGTAGAAAATATTAGAGTTTTATTAGAACATTAAATTTTATAAAAATATTAAAAATATAAATATATTTATGCAATGATTATATTTAATTTATAAGAGAGGAATTGAAAGAATAAAAATATAGTCTTTAAATAAATCAGTATTTTAGTGCAGTAATTTCTTATGAAATTGCATTCAATGAGAAGTAATTGGTAATTATCAATATATAATCTATATTTTATAAAAAGGATGATAAAAAATTAAAATTAAATCATTGAAATATATTTATTTACTGTAGTTGGGGTTTGTCTTAGTGGTAAGAACCCCTTAATTCTACATGAAAAATGGGGGTTCAAAAACCATTGGGCGCAGGTAGTGTAGCAGTATTGTAGTGTACTATAGCAGCGGTGGGAACTGTAGAAACGGAGGGCACTATAGCGGCTGCTGGTCACTATAGCAGCAACATAGTACTGTAGTATTGGCGGGTACTGTGCAGTACTTTTGTAACGTGGGTATTGTAGTAGTACTATTCAAAGAATGCGATTTGGGCTAAACAAATGGGCCTATGGTCCATGTAAAGGGCTAAATTCCTTCTGGGCCTTCAAGATATGTAATGTGTCTCCCTCTACCCAATTAAAGATGTCTTTACATTGATTTAATACCAAATGAGGATTCGGCCCAAACCATTGAAAACAATATATTTATTTACTCTTATAAAGAGTATATATCAAAGAAATATCATGTTGGAAATGAAAATATATAATAAGAATCCATTTTTTGGCATATTAATGTGTTCTGAAAAAGAGGCCAATGAGATATTATATTATTTCTCACATCATTGACTGACCAAAAGGATAATAATGCAATGAAAATGGAATTATTTTATAATAAAAATTGGTTTTTTAATTTATTTAAATTAAAAATAATAAAAAATTACATAAAAGAAATATGCAAAGAAACACATACATTGACTCTCTAATGTCTTATGAAAAGAATTTGATTAGAGGTAATTCATAAATCTCTCATAAATGATAGATAAAAATAAGCATAAAATGGATATTTAATGATGGTATAATATGGAATAGTTGGTTAAAATAGATCATGATAAAATAATCTCAATAGAAATTGGAAGGTCTATAAATAGTAATCCTTTCATTTCTCTTGATCTACCTCCGTTCGACTGTGCATAAAGGCATTTGAGGATGGTATTTTGGCCACAAAAATGACTATAAGGAAATTTGAAGTGAACGTTGGATGAAATTCTAGAGATATCTTTGATAATGGAATGATTTTTTTGAGTGAGGATAAAGGTGGAGGTGGGGTGTTTATAAAGCTAAGGCAAGGTAATTTAGAATAAATAATTTATGGTTTTTTATTTCTGCCAAACACAATGAATATTTTTATTCATATTTAATTAATTGGTTTCTTTTTAAAAAATAATGTTTTTTAGATTTTAAATTTAATACAAAACCAATAGTAATATTTTTAGTACTTAATTAATGGGAATGAATATAATTTTGATTTAAGAAATCACTAAAATTGGCTACATTAAAAAAATATTGAATTTTTAAGGAACATGGATTGGAATTTAGTATATGTATAGGATTCACTTATAAACATTGTGGGTTTTGAGTTAAATTGAAAAATATTGGTAAATATTAAGAAATGAAATATCCAAGATAATAATAATGAAAAAAAGAAATATAGAGGGTATAAATGAAGCTTATAAGAAAGGTAGAAAGAGAAAGAAAGAGATATATATTGTTATAGAACAATAAGTCCTAAAGGAAGGAAAAAGGACCATAAATATGTAATAAATGAATGTAAATATTTAGTTATTCATTTTATGATCTTTAATTTAACTCAAATATGAGGAATTATGATATAGAATAAAAACACTTGAAAATTATGGAGGCTTTGAAAAAACCCTTACATTGAGTCACATATAACATTGGATGGCCACAATCATTTTTATTGATTAATTTTTTTTAATTTTTTGTCACATTTATAAAATTTATCATGTTCGATTATTTATGATTTATCCTTTTAAATAATTCATTATCACATTTCATTCATCTTCCATACCATTATTGTTTTTGTGGAGTGTTTTTTAGTCATTGTAATTATAATCTCGATAACTATTGTTGTATGATTGTAATGAAAATGATAATTTTATAAAGATCCCATATTCTTCATAAGTTTCTATCTATTTTTTTAATATTAGTCCAGAATCATGGGAGTTTCTTTTGGAAATTCTCATCATTAGACAAAAAAATATTTATCTTTTCCAATATGGATGGTCTAGAAACTATTTGTAAAAGTAGTGACGTTTCAACTTCCTTGACAATTCCAATCTTTTTATTTACTTTCTCCATGTACACAAGATCTTAGTAAATCCTTTTTTTGGTTTGAACTTTATGATGCTTCCTACTCAATGCATCTACTAAATTATTTTTCTTCATTGGATGGTTGGTTATTGAAAGGTTATAGTCTTTAACAAGATTAAGCCATCTCCATTGCCTCATTTTGAGTTCATACTATGAGAAGATATATTTCGAACTCTTGTGATATGTATATATCTCACATATTTCACTATAGAAATAGTGTCTCCATATTTATAGAGTGAATATTATAGACTCTACCTCATGATCATGTGTTGGATATTTATGATAATTAGTATTTAATTGCCCTGATTCATAAGAAATAACTCTATCATTCTTCATAAGTATATATCCTATTCAATTCCTTGATTCATTACTATAAATAAAAAATACACCATTTCCCAATGGCATATTAAACTTTATTAAATTAAATAACCTGTTATTCAATTCTTCAATGCATTATTTACATTCTTTTTTCCAAATAAACATAACATCATTAAAGGAAATATATTTTATTGGGTTAGATAATTGGGAAAATTTTTAAACAAAACACTGATATTTAATTTCTAAACTAGTGGAACTACAGAAATCAATTATTTTCATAGATTTTATCCCTTCTTGGTCGACCTTTGTTTTCACATAATAGATTGAGAGTCTATCATTTGAGTCAATATTACCAATAAAAGTAACTATTTAAATCTATATTTCAATGTTTCAAAACATTCCATATATCACTTACCTTATAAGAGTTTCCAAAATAATCTGTAAGTGGTTTTAATGGTCCTCGATGATTTTAGAGTACACCAAGATATCATAAATAAATTTAACATCATGAATATCAAGATATTCCTTAAATAATTTTTTTATTAGATCCATAAATTATATAGAGAATTAGTTATTCCAAATGGAATTAATGTAAACTCATAATGTCCAAATCTTTTTCAAAATATTGTCTTTAGAATGTCATCCTTCTTTATATGAAATTAATGATATCTATAATTAAGTTCAATATTTGTAAAATATTGGGCTCTGTGAAGTTGGTCAAATAAATCATGAATTTAAGGAAGATGATAATTTTTCATTATTTTAATACCATTTGTTTATTTATATTCAATGAATAGCCTCATATATTTATCTTTCTTCTTAACCAAGATAATATTAGCTTCCCAATGTGAAACACTAGGGAATATAAATCCATTTTCACACAATTCCTCTTGTGGTTTGTTTAACTCAATTAACTCTAATGTTTCCATTCTATTGGGATTCTTTGATATAGTTCTTTTATAAGGGATTAAATTAATAGAAAAATAAACTTCCCTCCCTAGAGGATGTCAAGGTAAATTATCGTGAAATACGTCAATATAATACTATAAAATAGGAACATTCTAAATTTGAATATTTATTTCCCCTTCCTGTGACAATTTTTATCCTCCTCCCCAATAATTTCATTTGGATGAGCTACTAGTAGTGGATCTAGATATGACTGAAATGATGAATTTGTCCCTTTAAAGATAATAAATTCAATATCTTCATCATGAATAATATTTTTTTTATCTTTGTAATATTTTTTTGCATTATATTTATAAATCGAATACCTACTGATGATTATATTAAATTTAAACTTATGAATCACGATAAAATTAGAAATTATATTACATTTATGTGTTATAATATGAAATGCTCGAAATATCATTTCCATAATCATGTTTACTCTATGTGTCTTTATTGAAAACCCCCTTGTTAAGGTTAATTAAAATTATCTGATTTTTAAATCAAACTCTGAATAAATTAAAGAATTTTATGATCTAGACTCTAATAATTCTTAAGATGAATTTGAGGAGATTATTAATCTAAATTTTACCACATCATAAAGAACTTCAATATCAGATGTTGTGACTACATGAACATTCCCATGTTCCCTTGGCCTTTTCTTGTGAGTGTTTCTTTGATGATTTGAATAATCATTTTCACAGTGTTCCATATCTATAGAGTTTTATTATTGATCATTTGATGCTTCTTTCATTCACATTAAATCATGATCATGATGGACTTTCTCACCACAGTTGGAGAAAACTTCTTTTCCTTTTATCTAGGCATTGAGGTGTTTTCTTCCACAAGTATCGCATGTTTTAAAACTACCCTTTTTTTATTCTTCACATTATCCATTCTTTAGACCACAAACCTCTTCCTATCTGGATTCTCTTAAATTCATAAGATATAGAGAATTATTTCTTTATCCTAATGGAACGTGAGACTATATCATTATATGATGTGAATGTTGGGGATACCCGTTCCCTTAAGATGAATGGTTTTAACCCATCAATGAATTGATCAATCTTGATCTTTGGACCATGTAAATTACACATAGAATTTCTCGATACCATTTTAAAGTCTGATTCATAAATTTAAATGTTTTAATATACATTTTTTATTAGACTCAAAATTTTTATCACAATATCTAATGAAAATTTTCTCATTCTTATCATGATGCCAATGAATTTTGAAAACTTACATTTTTCATTTGATCCCCTTGTAAATGATATTTTTACATGACATATTTTTTATAGAGTTTTTTCGTTTTTTCTATTGATATTTTTTCCAAACAATGATAAAAACATAACACAAAACACCCAAAAGAAAATCGTAAATATCTACCAAGAAATTTTGTCCCCTCACCCACACATAGAATATTTTATTTTCCTCAATGTAAACCTATGAGATGTTATGTGAACAAGAAATATATAATATTAAATAGGCCAAGTAATATAAAAGTGAAAGGGTTAGGAGAAACATGATTTTTGCAAGTGATGATGGGGTCATGCTGTGTAATCAAATCAACTTCATCTGTAGGAAGTCCGTAAAAATATTATATCAAATTTTTCTAATTGATTTTAGAGATCCTTCCAGTTTCCTGCTATGTGATCTCTAATAAACCATATGGAGTAAAATTAGATACAACATAAGGACCTAACCATCTTAAATGAAACTTATCGGGCATCATCTTTAGTCATGAACTGTATATTATAAAATTCTCTCCTATGTGAAGCACATTCTTTTATCATTATAAAATGTGATTGTTTTTATATTTCCTTGTAGAGTCTTCAATCATTATATTATGACAATAAAATCTCCTCAAACACTTGAATTTTCATCTTCCAATGAATGTTATCTTGGGCCATGTCCATGTTTAATTTTTTTATAGCCCAATAAGCCCGATGGTCGACTTCCATGGGGAGGTGACAAGATTTCCTAAAAACAATCCAAAATGGTCATATACCAATGGGGGACATAAGTGATATCATGTAATCCCGCAACACATCTTCAATGAATATTATCTAATATATCCTAATCAGTTGCATAGTTTTCTCCAAAATTTGTTTCAACTACTGATTTGGATCCATAGTTGGGCCATTTGTTTGGGGGTGGTATGGTGTTGATGTTCTGTGAGTCACCCCATACTTCTGATATAGGGAATGAAAATTCTGATTGAAAAAGAGTGTCCCTTGGTCAATTATGATAGACTTTTTTACTCCAAAAATGAAAATTGTTTCTACATTGACAAATCCCACTACAAACTGATAATCATCCGTCCTGGTGTCCATATCCTCCACCAATTTTCTCAAATAAAAACTGTTATAAAAATTGTATAAGAAACCAAAATAACATGAAAAGTTACCCATAAAATCAATTCCCCAAACACCAAAAATAAAAAATAATAATCAGGGTTGATGGGGAATGTTGTATCTATTTAAAATAATTCCATTGTGTTGGTAATGTGATCAAGTCATACAAAACACATGAGCATCACAGAATAAGCAAGGAAAAAATAATACAGAGTCAAATACCTTCCTAGCTATTTTTTGCAGTCTAAAGTTTCCTCCATTTGAAATTGTTTGGAAGAAATGTGGAACATACTCAAAATCAGGATCTATAATACACCTATTAATAAATTTACCACTATACATACACTAGAGGTTGTGATTATTGAAACCCAAAATCATGACTCACTATTTAATTTTTAGAAATGATGTTTGTTTAAATTTTCAGGAATTTTTGAGGCAACAAGGTAGTTAACTAAACATGAATACCAAGGATGTGTACCTAAGATGGAATAAATATGCTCTATGGGGAATGTTTCTTGAAGTGGTACCTATTCCATGTTTTGACCTCTAATATGTGAGTAATACAACACTTGTGGTCCACCACCATGTTTTTTGGGACCTTCATATCCTTTATCTCGATATCATTTTCATAAAGGAGGAGAATCCATCAGATAAGCCAAGGACTCACATCTGGATTCTTGAAGAGGTACCTCAGAACTGCATAGTTAGGGAAAAAAACTACTTTAGAGCCCAATAAATATGAAAACAGTTTATAAAAATTAAATATGTGGGAAAGAATATCATTTTATATGTTTCTGTAGTTTTATTGGGTCAAATTCAATGTCCTCGAAGCATAGGCAATCACATGTGAACATCCTCTCACCCTCTGTGATAAGACAAGTCCAACTTCGTTGTTTGAAGCATCACAAATAAGGTTAAATGAAATTTCCCACCATGGGAATTATATGATCGGTGGAATGGTTAAATGATTATTTAGCTCATAAACGGATGTTCTGCAAGAATCATCAATCACTAAATCAGACTCATTTTGAGTAATCACGACATAGGAAAAGTAATCTAACTAAAACGTTGATGAAGCGCTGATAAAATCATACCTTATCAATGATATATCTAACATCTCATACACATGAAGGATAGAGTAAGGATGAAATAATATCTATTTTGGATCTATCAACCACTATCCCATGATTTAACACTAAATTCTCTAAGAAAATTCCATGAACTACCATGAAGGTACACTTTTCATTGTTCAGTAACAGATTCATCTAAACACAATGATTAAATAACTTTCCCCAACTGAAGATACATTCATCTGATAAAGATCTAGATACTGTAAAATAATCAATAAATACCTCCATGAATGTCTCAATAAAATAAAAAAAATCTCTATGAATATATAGAAGGTACCTAGGTAATTGTATTGTCCAAATGTAATCATTCATTAGAAACATTTTCCAAATTGACAAGTGAATATTGCATTATCACAATCCTATGGATCTATAAGAACCTGAAAATATCCATGATATCCCTCTATGAAACAATATTGTGTTTTCCCCGCTATTCTCTGATGAATTTAATCAATAAAGGGGGGGGATAGTCCTAGAGACTGGATTGATTTAGTTCCCCATAATCAACAAACATACACCAACTGGTTTTCACCATAATTGGAATTAATTACTCACTCCCATTCATATCAAAAGTAACACCACATTTATTTGGAACAACCTAAATAGGACTCATCGTGTAAGAATCTTAAATGGGATAAATTATACTTTCCTTGAGAAAAATTTCATATTTTTATCAACATCATGAAGAGTTGGATTCAGTATCATTTGGGTACTCCAACCAAATTTATACCCATCTGATAGAAGAATCATGTTAATGAAAATAATGGGGCTAATAACTGATATGTTAGCCAAGATCAACTCTATTTTCCTGATGTTCCCCATCAGAAGTTTGAAAAGTTTTTCTTCATGTTCAAAATATTGATTTTTGTCATTGATAACTCATAATCTCTCACCACTTAATAATTATGAGAATTTTTGATTAAGTGGAAATAACTTGGGTTCCAATGAATGGGGTGATGTATGGATGTAGATATATAATTAATTGAAATATACACATAATGAAAATGATTACATGAATAAAAATCATCAAAATCATGGAATAATGCATCAAATCCATCGACATACCCAACATCGAAGTCATAATCACAGTGAGAATGATCAAAATCAGAATTTGAATCCATTTCAAAATGAAATAAAAGAGAGTATTTTTTATTAGAAATAGTTTGGTGGATCTCTTAGACATCAAAATAAAACCTATACTCTTAATCTCTCCAAGAATAGGAAAATAAAAATCCATGTTTTTTTTATTTTGTGGTTCAAAATGGGAGATAACAGAGAATAATGGTCAAATGAGGGTACTTCATGGAGTCCATACATTAAATATCCCTAAATTATCTTAAAATTCAGTTGAAATTTTACACTCATAGAAATTTATGATATTTATTTACTATTTTGAGGAAGGGTATACAAAAGATAATGACAACGTCAGAATTTACCTAGTCATCCTTTATGTTATGTACATATAATGTTTCTAGAAATATCATGTATCTTACCTTAAAAATTACATCCAAAAGGAATCATGATGTATATGTCGTAGAAAAATTTTCCAACTACACCACTACTCTTATTTGTTTCAACTCAACTACCATTAAATAAGAGAACACAGATTGAGGAATCACATTTATGGAAGAACCTAAATCACCTAAAGCATCTGAAAGTTGTAAATCCCATATTGTTCATGGTATGATGAATATTCTTGGATCCTTTCACTTTATTTGAATTTTTAGATTTAGTGTAATTAGTGTTGACACATCCTTTCCAAGATTGATAATCTCATTACCATTTAGTTCTCTTCGATTGGTACAAAGATATATTAAGAATTTATAATAACTTGGTATTTTATTAATGGAATCAATACGGCGGGTGTTTATCTCTACATGCCTGAATATGTCCAAAACCTACTTTTAACATCTCCTTTTCAGCCATCTTCTTGGTTTGTACAACTTTTTTGGGAAATTTAAGGTTTCATGAGGAATAGAATCTATATTTTTCTTACCTTTTCCTATATCCTTGTGTTTCTCATTAGTTATTATGCAATAGGACTTCTCCCGGGTCAACCAGAATCCTGGTGGAATGATATATAAAGATTCATCAGTTGTCTGCATCCCATATGTCAATGTGATGGAACTGACATTCCCCTAAGGATCTAGTGTAGGATGGGAAAAAATATTTCATATGTTCATACTTAAATGTTAATGACGGGTTATATAAATCTGGCTCATTTGTGTCTTCAACTCCCTCAACTCAGAACCATTTCTCTTTAAATCCTTCTATCGCATAATTACAATTTTTTTCAATGATAATCAATGTTAGAATCTACCTTTGGTTGTAATTACCTTGTTTTTTTCTTATTAATGATTGAGTTTAAATTATTATTTGGGGTTTTTAAAAACCATCTTTTTACGGTAGAGGCTATTGATGTTTTTTTTAAAAAGGTGTCCTTTTTGTGGTCCATATCTATACCTCATGTTAGACTGTTCCTTCCACTCGTGGTTATATATTGGAGAAAAGGAATCATGAATCTTCTGGGGAAGTGGTTATTTTTTTTTGCTGATATGGTCTCTTATGGAATACTATTGTTCAATCCTATGTCTCATGATGTTTGGGGAAATAATCGGTTGGGTGGTCTGTTTTAGTGAAAATTCCACAAGGCCTCATTGGAGTTGGTTGGTATGTATTTTTACCCAATGAAATATTCATCACAATAGAGTTCAATTGTTCAAAATTATTATTAATAAAATGATTTTTAGGAGAAGGACTTACCTGATGTACTCATATAGCATGTGGTATTCCTCGATCGCAAAATTGTTTGGAGTTTTGTGCCATATTGAAGATTAACACAATGCACCCACTACTATTTTTTACCAATACCTCTCCATCTGTGGATTCCACCATTCTCATGTCCAATTGTTTAATTCCCTCGTTGAAATAATAGATGAAGAGCTTCTCAATGATTTAGTGATGTGGGATGCTTTCAAACAACATCTCAAATCCTTCCTAGTACCGATACATTGACTCCCCTTGTGATTTGTTGATCCCAGAGATATCCATTTGAGTGGAAGTGGTCCTCAATGCTAGAAAAAATCCCTCTATTTAAAGATATTATAAATTTTTCCAAAATTTTATTTCTTCATATTGAATGCAATACATCTAGTATTTTGTAGTTACATCAAGTGAGAATGGGAATGATCTTAGTTTCATATTATTTTTTGAGAAATTTATTGGTTTTTGTTTTTATAAAACCACATTAAATACTTTTAAATGTTTGTTTGAATCATCACAATATAATCTATGAGGATTTTTAAGAAGTTGAATTTACCTAGATTTCATATCAATGTATAACTCAAGGATTGGGTATGAAATACAATTTTATATATATTTAATGTATATTGAAACCAATTTTCAAATGGTTATATTATGTTTATTGTTATTTTTTAATCCATTTTTTCTTGTTATATATTTGATTCAAAAGTTTTTCCAATTTTTTTTCATAGAATGGAGTAATTCTCTAACTGGTTGAATGTTGAAACATACCATAGATTGAGACTTTCTTATTTGATCCCTATGGGTATGTTCATACACAGGGTATAGATCTATGTGATATTTGAGAGTATTTCATGTCATAAATAAAAGGAAAAATAAATGGTAATGTAGAAAAAGTAGACCATAATAATAAAAACAGATATTGGGTTGATGGTCAAAAAAAGAAATGAAGAAATGGGAAAAACATTAGAAGAAGGAATGAAGAAAGAAAGAAGAGAAGAAAATAATAAAATGTAGAATGAAATAAATAACAATGAATAGTTGAAAAATTTACCTTTCTCCTTGAAAATGGTGCTCAAATGATATTAAATTTTTACTTCTTAGGTGCGGCAGAGTAGCTGACTAGGGTCGTCTGTCAAAGGAGGAAGTAAATTTAAAAACATATTAAAAGTATTTCAGAAAATATAATATAACTTAAAAAAAATACATGAATATATATGGGGTTGTTTATCATTTATTATACTATAAGATGTATTTTTTAAGACACTAATATATATATATATATATATATATTAATTTTTATTTTTGAAATGAGATTAAGAAAACACAATGATGGGTTGTTTTTTAGAAATATATTTTAATATCATAATAGATCCTACTCTATCTATTCAATTACTTATTAACTATTACCATTTAAATTAACAAGCACATAATTATGTCCCACTGACATGTTAACCCATAAATCCTTTTAGAATTAACATTACCACAAAGAACAAAAGAGTTTATCCCTAGGCTAGCTTTAGAATATGCCATCACAACACCGTGAATTGATTTTTGTTCTAAGTATATCATTCATCTAGTGGTAAATTATGGAATAAATACATTATATAAATAATTAATAACTAATTATATTTATTATAATTTAAATATACCAATTTATATCCTGTGGTTTTGTTTTACTGATTAAGGTCACGGACTCAAAATTCACACAATTCTCAACGTCACATGTTTTGTGTTATTTATTCAATTTCTTATATAGTTTCATTTAAAATAAAAAAAATCAATTCATATATCATGTTATGTGAAATAATGTATCTATTTGATTCAAAATAAATAAATTAATAAGCTAATAGGTAGACTGATTGCTAAAAAAACTACACTTCCATGGACACTATAGTCATTGTTGAATTGGTTTTCATTTGAAAAATTCTTGAAACGGTATAACCCAATAAAGTATATACTTGGGATTTCAAGACCAAATATGAAGATTATTAGAAGAAAAAAATTAAAAATAATAGCATAAATGGAAGAGAAACAAAGTGTTTATTGAGAGAACAAAAATATTAAATCCAACAAGAGGAAGATAAGATCATTTTCGTGGAGATTCAAGATTGATAGTTTTCATCCTTCAATGGTAAATTAAATTTTAAAGGAACCAATTATTATATTCTCCAAATTCTATATGGAACAAAGAACCCCATACAAATGATAAAACACACATTTATAGTGTTGAGGGGAGGCTAAGTTACAAGTTGTATCAAGTGTTAAAGGGGAAATTCAGCAAAATATTCTATTCCAAGCTACAATGCCTATTTGAACATCAAAATTCATTAACCAGATGTCTTCCTAAAAATATTATATGTAATAAATTTTTTTCTCGAGGTCCTAAAAAATCTTTTGCCTCAATAAAATCATTTTTAATGATGTTATGGTATTAATATAGAACTAATTTCAAATATAGAGTGCCCTGCCCAACTTTGAGTTCATGACCCTTTTACCCAAATCACATGCACGATTTAGCAACCATATCTTGAATTAACATTTAATCCCATTATGTTAGGAATGAATTTACAAAATTCTATGTTCATTTAATACTTAAAAAATATTTATGTCTGAATTACTATTGTACACTTTAAAGAGTAAAACATGAATTTTCATCAAATATTCAAATGATTTATCAAATAAAAAATATTTTATAAATAATAATATTTAACACAATTATAGGAAATTATATCATTTATTATCAATAAAATACTCAATAAAATTTTTTTATAAATATGTTTTTATCATCATTAAAACTCTCTTCACTGGACTTCACTAGAAATATCCTTTTATGTGAAAGATATCTCTATTATTTATGATTTAAATATTTTCATTGAATAGGTGGACCTTTGTCTCAAGGATATATTTCCCATGTAAGGGTAAATCATGGTTTTTACCTCCAGGTATAAAACTTTGGTTCTTTAGTTATTCCATATCTGTTAAATGGAAGTGGTATTTATTTGGACTTGGTATAAATAAGTAAAAGTTTGGTTATTCCTCTACATAAAAATGATGGTTTTGAATTTTACCTCTATGTGTGAAAATGGTGGGATATGGTTTGTTCCACTAAGGGTTTAAAATTAATTATATTAGTTCGTTACCCCTTTCCAAATCGAGGTCATTATATAGTGTGTGACATAATAAAATGTTGAGCATGCGAAGAGCATGCATGTGATCACATTTATCTTAAAAATTATTAAAATATATTTGTATATAATTACATTTTCACTAAATAATTATGTTAACATATATAATGAATTAAAAAAATAAAAATTTCAATTCACCCCCTCAATTTATCCATTAATTTACCTCACCTACTAAACATACACATCGATCCATTATAGAACTTAGAGAGACTATAAAATTATTTTTACCTCCTAGTATTACCACCCTAGTTAGACTGGGTGTATGGTGACTTTTAGGTGTCACATTTGAGTATTTATCTGTATGATCTGTCACACATTATTAATTTTAGAAATCTATACTCAGAAAACATAACTACATTTTCCAAGAACCAAGTGGAGTTTGATGGTCGATATGAGAGAGCGCTTTATTGAATATTTTTTTCATTTAGTGTTAATACTTTGGTAGCCTTGTGACCTTTAGTAGAGATCCTATGAGTGTGAAATCCATAGATGGGATTAGTAACCTACCTCTGTGAGTAGTGAGTTCATTTTTGGGAAACAATAATGTTTTTGGGGATGGTGAAACAACTGTTGTTTTTGTGTTTAGACCCTTTGAAAATTATTTTGGTGACATATATTTTAATTACAATTCTATATGAATTTTTAGTGTTTCAGGAAATGTGACGGTGGATTTATAATATATAAATACACACAAAAAAACACACACACACAGATATATATATATATATTATTACTACACTCGTGGGTTTTTAAAAATTACATTATATCTTCTAAATGACAGATTTTATGGGAAATATGAGACCATATATGACTAAGTACATGGGTTTTACTCTAGATGTAATATAAATTCTATTTGAATTGGGATAGATGAAAACCTATGTAGAAAGATTATGTAAAAATTATCAAATTGTTAATTAACATGTTCTCATTATTAATTTGAACTAATCATGGCCTATTAAATCAATTCTAATGAATATCAATGGTGCTATTCATACATCCCAAATATATTTAAGAGTATTCATGGGACATATATTAGTGTGGGAGTTTATGAATCCGTGGATAAATGATGAACATAATTATATTTCCATTAATGTTGACACAAATTCAATATTAATCAATAATTGATCCCTTTTTCAAGTTTAGCATCATTATATTGTTGGATTTTATCTATTCCCTTTGTATTTTTTTATCATTTCCAATTTATTTTCAACCATATCATTAACTTAAAAAGGGACCTATTATCTTATAACTTTTCTGGTTACATTTTTTTGATGTTTGATTATGAATTTTCACTTCATATCACATTTTATCTCTGTTTTCTACATAGTGGTTAATGGTTGGGATTTTAAAAGACATAAAGTTTACTCATATAATTTATTTCATGGTTTTAACCACATTTTAATCATGTGTTCTTTTCTACCCAATATTTATCTATTGATTTTACTAAAAATATTATAAATCACAAAGATATTGAATCTTAAACTAATTTTTTCATGTCGTAATTGAGGATGGGGACCTCAGTTCATAGAAACATTTTTAGGGGGAATGAGTCACGATAAGATGTTGGTTGTGGATGGTTTACCAATACTAGATGCATGGATGTAATTATATTTGATATGGATTTCTGATTCATGATATTTATAGTTGTAAAAAAATTTCCTTTCCTGTATCCCCCATGAACAAGATGGTTAATGTATGTATTTGATTGTTTCTTGGTAAAATTGAAAGTTAAATAAAAAATTTTTAATATATAATTAAATTTGGATCATAAATCAAAATTAAAATGTGTGTCATTATGAATAAATAATATTATATGTCTTAGGGATACAGTGGACAATGTATCATTTAATGTCATATATAAAATTTAAAGAAACTATCACATGAATCATGTGTCTCTTAGTTCACTATTCGGAATGTCCATAGAGTACATTCCGTAGATTTTATTTGGCCTCACACAACTTGTTCATTGGGACCACAAGGTGTATACTACATGTTCATATGAAATTATATACTGTATTACAGGACACAAAAAACCAAAGAACCCAAATTCAATACATGATAACCTAAATTAAATATAGGTGGACCTTTAAATACTATATAGGTCAACAGTTCATGGAAAAGATACTATTTTCTCAAAACATCTTGTACCAGAATGAATATTATATTTAATATTAACTAAATTATATAATGGACGGTTATTATTCTTTAGACTCAATTTTGGAAATATTAATTATCCAAGTTCAGTGTTTTTATAGGTAGAACCCGATTGAGGTCTTATCATCGCTGTCTGATATTGAGCATGAGGTGGGGGTGATTGGAGATTCTATTTATCATTGGTTAGCTGATTATGGGTGTGGGTGTGTTAGTGAGATCATCTACCATTCCCTATATTCAATCATGTATCCAACCTTACTAACCACGATTCGTGATCCCCTGTTTATAGGACATTCATAGATAAAGTCAAGTGTCCCTAAGTGGGTCTAAGGTTATGATCCTATAACCTTTTTGGTTGGTAGGGTAATGTATCCCATCTCTTTATATCAATAATGTGATATTAAAACAAATGGATAGTACATATAGAATGAGGCATCCCACTAGGTACATGGGTGTGGACCTTTATATATTAGTTGAATTACCTCATCTAAGGTGTCTTATTGTGAGGTGTGGACCTTCCCTTTTTTTGATATTTCGTAGAGTGTACGGGAATGGTCATATCATTTTATCATTGATAATGTATGGGTTAATATTATCCATTCCACTTGATTTAAGATATTTTTTATATTTTCAGGCTGCTTTATTGTTTTTGGGGTGTTTTACAAGGTTTGTAAATACTCACCCTGACCTGGGAATCTATCCCACACGTGTCAATTCTATAGTAGATAATAAGATGTTTGATGATGAAATTAGTGGGAAATGTAATATAAGTCCCTATAATTACTCCCTAGTGGTTTTATATTATTGGGGGTTAAATATTATAATTGTTTTTTTGGACCTTCATTATGAAAAAATGTTTGTTGGTTCTCCCTTTATTTTAGGCATTCATTTGTCCTAAAATTTATTGAGGATTATATTTTACTCCTCACCAATATATCATAGAAGTTTTTTCATACTTTTAATTCATTTATCAGTCATATTAGTTATAACATGTATTATTATTGGAAATTAGGATGTGTGTGTAGATTAAAAGTATATTTGATATGGCTTAGAATTTTTGGGATATGCCTACATAGTACTAGTCATCATCCCCTAGACTATTATAGGTGGGTTTAGGGTTGGAAACATATCTTATCACCAGTCTATTTGGGACTTGGTTAGTTATTTCATGTCATTCATCAATAAAAAATAATGAAAAAAAGAAGATTATTTGATATAAATGAAGACTATGAGAATGATATAAATACTAAAATAATAGATCGATAGTAATGTAGAACATGTGCACTACAATTAATAATGAGAGGTAAGTGAACCCTAACAATTAATGAGATGTGTGAACTATAATCCCATAAGGTATGGAATGATATAAAAATTTCATTAGTAATTGATGTAAAATAGTAAATTATTCATTTAATGATCCTTCATTTGTGAAATAGAAGGGAATTTATGTAATAAAAATCAATATATGTAATTAATGGATACATAGAAATAAAAACCTTACCTTATGTTTTGGTACACCACATATGTCGTCTAACATTATAAATTATCAAATTATATTAATCATTTATTTCGTAAATATAATTAACATGTTATTTTATTTTTTATTTAATGTTTTAATTCATTTTTATGAGTTTTTCTACTTTTACTAAAAAAAATTCACTCACATTGGTTGTTTGTGGTCACTTAGTTTATCATCTCCAAAACTACTTTGGTAATGTTATGATAGAGAAATATCATTTTTCAAATGTCCCATAATCTATTAAAGTTTCCAAGAGTTTTGGTGATATGATTATTGAATAAACAGAGGTCAATTGGTCCTAACATAGTCTACAATCCTACAATTTTCATTGATATTCCTTTTCTACTTTATAAAAATGACTACGTTTTTACAGTTAATTTCATTACAATGATGAATGTTTTACCATATTAGAATGATAATAATTGAATCATAATAATATTAACTTGATATTAAATAATTAAATCGATTATTAAGAAATTATTTAAATACATAAGCTTACGAAAGCATCAATATTCAATTAGGTTGTGTAAAATCAACACACGTGAAACAATGTTTTTTACGATTGTTTAAAGAATAGTGGTAAAGTATTAAATATTAGAGTTTGATTAGAACATTAAATTTTATAAAAATATTAAAAGTATAATTATATTTATGCAATAATAATATTTAATTTATAAGAGAGGAATTGATAGAATAAAAATATAGTATTTAAATAAATCTGTATGTTAGTGCCGTAATCTCTTATGAAATTGCGTTCAATGAGAAGTAATTGGTAATTATCAATATATAATCTATATTTTATAAAAAGGATGAAAAAAAATTAAAATTAAATCATTGAAATATATTTATTTACTGTATTTGGGGTTTGGCTTAGTGGTAAGAACCCCTTAATTATACATGAAAAATGGGGGTTCAAAACCCATTGGGAGTAGGTAGTGTAGCAGTATTGTAGCATACTGTAGCAGTGGTGGGGAATGTAGAAAATACAAGCACTGTAGCGATGGCTGGTCACTGTAGCGGCGGCAGAGTATTGTAGTAGTGGCAGGTACTGTGCAGTACTTTAGCGGCATGGGTACTGTAGAAGTAATATTCACAGAATGGGATTTGCGATAAAAAATGGGCCTACATGCCATGTAAATGGCTAAATTCCTACTAGGCCTTCTGACTATGTAATGAGTCTCTCTCTACCCAGTTAAAGATATCTTTTATTTGATTTAATAATAAATAAGGCTTCGGCCCCAACCTTTGAAAAAACAATATATTTATTTACTCTTATAAAGAGTATATATCAAATAAATATCATGTAGGAAATGAAAATATATAAAAAAACCATTATTTTGGAATATTAATGTGTTCTGAAAAAGAGACCAATGAGACATTTTGTATTTCTCACATCATTGATAGACCAAAAAGATAATAATAAAATGAAAATGGAATTATTTTATAAAATAAATTGGTTGTTTAATTTATTTTTAATAATAATAATAACAAATAATATAAATTAAATATGAAAATAAACATATACATTGACTCTCTAATGTCTTATGAAAAGAGTTTCATTAGAGGTAATTCATAATTCTCTCATAAATGATAGATAAAAATAAGCATAAAATGGATATATAACTATGGTATAATATGGAATAGTTGGTTAAAATAGATCATGATAAAATAATCTCAATAAAAATGGGAAGGTGTATAAATATTATTCCTTTAATTTCTCTTGATCTACCTCTATTTGACTGTGCATAAAGGCATTTGGGGATGGTATTTTGGCTATAAAAATCACTATAAGGACATTTTAAGAGAATGATGGATAAAATTATGGAAATATCTTTGGTAATGGAATGAATTGTTTGAGTGAGGATAAAGGTGGAGGTGGGGTGTTTATAAAGCTAAGGGTAAGGTAATATATAATAAATAATTTATGGTTTTTTATTTATGCCAAAAACAGAGAATATTTCTTATTCCTATTTTATTTATTGTTTTATTTATAAAAAAATATGGCTTTTTAGATTTCAAATTTAATACAAAACCAAATGTAAAATTTTAAGTACTTAATTAATGGTAATTAATATAATTTTGATTATATAAATCACAAAAATTGGCCACATTAAAATAAATATATTTTATTTTTAAGGAACATGGATAGGAATTTAGTACATGTAAAAGATTCACATATAAACTTATTGTGTTTTAAGTTAAATTGAAAAATATAGGTAAATATTATGGAATGAAATTTTCTAGAAAAACATAATGAAAAATGAAATATAAAGGGTATAAATGAAGCTTTTGAGAAAGGTAGAAAGAGAAAGAAAGAGATATAGAGTGTTATATAAAATCTCTTCTAAAAACAAGAATGATGGGAAAATGAACCTTTAATTTTTTATTGTGAACAATAAGTCCATAAGGAAGGTAAATGGACAATAAATATATAATAAATGAATGTACACATTTTTTTATTCATTTTAAGATCCTTAATTTAATTCAAATATGAGAAATTATGATATATAATAAAAACACTTGAAATGTATGGAGCCTTTGAAATAACCTTTACATTGACTCACATATAACATTGGATGGCCACAAACATTTTTATTGATTAATTGTTTTAATTATTTTCCACATTTATAAAAATTTTCATGATCAATTATTTATTATTTATCCTTTTAAATCATTCATTATCACATTTCATTCATCTTCTATACCAGTATTGTTTTTGTGGATTTTTTTAGTCATTTCAATTATAATATCGATAACTATTGTGGTATGATTGTAATGAAAATGGTAATTTTCTAAAGATACCATATTCTTCATAAGTTTCTATCTATTGTTTTCATATTAGTACAGAATCATGGTAGTTTATGTTTTCATGAAATAGTTTCCATTCAAGGAATTTCCCTTTTTAATCAGGTTCCTACTGGTTTATAAGTTACAAAAATTATTTACATTAAATTTCATGGTTATGATAAATATTTTACCATTAAAAATCATATTAATAAAATTAATTAAATATAAATGTTTTATTAAATCACTTCTTCAATATTTATGAATATCTTATTAAATACACATGTTTTTAAAAACATCATCATTTATTTAGATTTTGTAAAACCACCCTGGGTGATATAATGTTTTCTAAAAATGATCAAAAAATAGTGGTAACTGAGTTAATCTAATGGTTTTATAAAAAAATTTACATATATCAAAAATATTTCTATTAATTTGAAATTTATATATTTCTTAACTTCATGTAATCAGAAATAGGGGAACTGAAATGAATAAAAACATTGTTTTATAAAAAAACATTTTGACATAGTAACAACTTATAAAAATGGTTAATGAGTGAGAATTGGTAATATATAATTTATAATAGATAAAAAATGATGATAAAAAATTTAAATTTAAATTATTTAAGTTTATTAAATTTATTTTCAAATATTTTATTGATAAGTAATATCTTGTAGTAATTTAAAAGAGTTAGTTTGGAAAATATTATTTGGGCATAGTAACTAGTAGTGTAAAAGAGTTTGGTGAATGATAAAGTTTAATTAATAAATATGGATGGAAAAAAGAATAAAATAAAATAATTATGGAATCATGGAATCCAATTATAATTTTAATATAGTTTTATTAAAAATAATCTTAAATAAAAAAGGGTAAAAATTCTTGTTAACCCCTACATAAACAATGATACGACTTATGAAAATGGATTAATGAAAGGTAAATAAGTACTATATCATAAATTATGGATTAAAATAATCATAATTATATATATCATAATGTATGAATATATAAATAGTGTTAAAAAGAGATCATTATAAAATACTCCCAAATTAAGGGGGAATGGCTTATAGTAGGAACATTTACCTTGAACTTGAGTATCCACATTTTGATTTACCACTAAGCCTTTAGAGTAAGGGATTTTGGTCACACCCGAGGACTTTGGACTTGGTAAGGGATGAAATTCGAGAGATTTTAGAATATTTTTATTAAGGGAAGGAATTTTTGAAGTGTTTAGAATTGAGTGCACGATGGATGTTTATATTTCCCTTGGAATGGGTATTTTAGAATAATGTATCGATAATATATCAAATAAGACAAATAATGTGAATAATATTGATTAATAAGACAATTATTAGTTTATGATTAAAAAAATAGGGTTCTTAGAGTTTAATACCAAGTCAAAACCAAATGGACTCTTTTGAATACATAATTAAACATTAAAAATAAAATATCATTTTTTATCATAATAAAAAATAACGTTGGTTTAAAAATTTGAATCAATCGTTTTTTTAAAAAAAAATTATTTCAAAGGCATTACTTAAATCCCTACATTTATATTTTTTGAAATAAAATTTTCATAGATTTTTAATTCATATTTATAGCTTGATGATATTATAAAAGTTATCATTTTTCATAGAAACATTATTTTTTACCATTCTCCAAAAAAAATTATCTTTTTAAAAAAATATAAAAAAATCACCAAAACATAACTTTGATGATTTTATTCCAAAAGTGAAGTTCATTTTATGAAATAAAAAATTCTGAAATTTATGGATTTATTTTTTATATAAAATCACTTAATATATAGAAAAGAATATATTTTAAATAAAAAATATTTCTTTTTATGGGTTAATAAATTTATATATGTTATTATCTATTATATATCTACCAAGGCTTAACCTGAAACAGATAATATATTATTTTTATGATTTAAATATTAAATCTCATAACAGTCACATAACCTAATGATATAAATTTTAATGTCTGAGATATTTTCTACAAAAAATATTATTTTATAGAACTTTCAATCATTTATCAATAATCATGGTCCTATAGGCCCTTTTCGTTATTTAAGACATGATATAATAATATTCATAACTGGCATATTAGAAATATGATAAAAGGATGATCTCAAACACTCAATAATGTAAAAACATAAAAGATCATAAACATGGGGGAGAATATGAGGAAAAGAATACAAATTTCATTTAGTTATCATAAGGCCATAAATTATAACAATAAATATTATTAGAGAAAAATTGTAACATAAAAATATACTTATATAAAAATATAATATGAAACATTTCATAGATGAATATCACAAATGTGCAGAATACATAGAAATAAAAATTCATGAAAACATATTATTTCATTGAAATGAAACGCATCTTAAAAACTTTTAAAAAAATGATAAACAACTTATTAGTGTGGAAAAAATAATAAATAACACTAAATTTAATTATAAATTCAAAATCATGAAATTTGTGCATAACCATAAGCATAGTAAAACTATTTTTAGAAAACCCATTTTTCTTACATAAATTTGAACAAACTCATTATGTAATCCATTGAATATAAGAGAAATACAATCAAGAATATTATTGTGTGAACCAAATCGTTATCTAAAAGATTTAATATTATGAAAAACAAACTTTTTTTTAACTTTTTCAAGTATATTTTACATTTTTCTTATTTTTCATTACATGCAACACTAATTTAATCTTATGTTACATGCAACATTGAGATTAAAATAAATGTGACATACTATTAAAATATTAGAATGATAGTTATCACATATCCATTAGAATAGAGTGACTAAAAAGGATTAACTAAATATTTAAATATTATTTACTAATGTATATATAATTAATTTTTTTGACCAATAAAATAGAAATTAAAATAAAATCTATTTTAAAATAAAGTAATTTCTTAACTAAAAACTATTTCTATGAAACAAATGTATTCTACCTCACAAAATTAAGTAGAAAACTATTAGATAATTATTTTAAAGAAATTTATTTATTATATATTGAATAATTCCTTTAACATTAATCTTATGTGTTTTCTAGATAATATATAAGAATGAATTCAATTTCATTCTTAAATGATGTATATTTATAAAACGACATGTCAACTTTTTCACTCTTATTTTATAAATAATTTTTGACAAATTTAGAAAATTTATTTTAAAAATAAATTTCACATTGGAAATCAACATTTCAATATTACGTTAGAGAGAATTTTTGATAATTTTCTAAAAATATATTTTTTTTATAGCGAAAAATACTAAATTTTAATGGAAAAAACAATTTAATTTAAAGTATTTATAAAATTAATATATAATTTAATATTGATTTATAGAAAAATTTGATTTAAAGAAAATTTTGTTCAATAATATATATATATATATATATATATGTATATATTAATCCAATTTATTTAATTGGATTCATTTTTTATTTAATTTTGATATAAAAACTTTGTAAACTATTGAAAATTTTCCCTCTGAAAAACTTCTTTCTCATGACATCTATGAGATTAATGAAAAATTAAATTTTACCACTTATGTAAACTATATTTGAAAAATTGTATTAAATATTTGGAATAATCGTAGTCTATTATATAATAATATCATGCTTTTTTCCAAAATTACTAGTGAAAACATTAAAAATTAATTACTCCGGTTAAAGTAAAAGTGGGTTTACTAAGGGGATTATACTAAACTGGAAAGGGTTAAAATAACCTAGAATCTTGTCTAAAATATATTTTACAGAAATAATTCATCCTTATAATGTCATTGTCCCAAAATTAATCCATTTTTAGATTTTTTTTCATTTTTAAAACATGGGTATACCTTATTATTTTCGAACAATTACACGTGTGATACTCAACTAACTTATAAAAGGTGATCATGTATCCTATATTATTCAAAACATTGATCCAATTTTATTTTATAATACCCTCAAAACTCGCACCAAAAGTTTGATCCTCCCATTCTAGAATCCTTATTGTTTCCTAAAATCCAAACTAGGAACCCTTTTGGTGAAATCCTAAAGAAATTACCTAAAAAGTGGTAATGTTCATCAAAAAGCTTTTTTAAATTTCATCCTCCACATCCTTAAATTATTATTATGACATTATAAAATAATGGAATTAATATACTATATATATGGATATGTTATTTTTGTTATGTTTATGACATAAAACTGTCTCCATTTCCATCAAATGGATTATGAAATCATCATTATTGTGGTTAGCAGACCGCTGCCTCATGAGCCGATGTAATTCTTTTATCCATTACAAAATCTCATGATTGGTTACGGTGATTGAGATAAAGTATATATATGATATATATAACTTTATTAACTTTTTTTTGTCATTTTCTCAAATATACTATTTTACCCTTCATTTTATAAAAGATACAACAACTTCATATGTGTGTTTGGAAAACTACCGCCTAATAAAATTATGTGATTCATTTTTCACCAAGCCTTTATTTCGAGAACCCAAAAATAGTATCATAGATCATGTTCCTAAATTTATAACATCAGAATAATAAACAAGGATCTAGTATCTCTAAGGATTGAAAATTTTAGTATCTTTGGAAATACTAGATACAAACACAAGTTTTACATTACAAATTTAATGAAAAAACAACATAGAAACTCACATGGAATCATATCTAAACTCCAATAATATACCTAGAATTATTTAATAATATACATCTTTACGTATCAGGGAAATATAAAACATAATGGGTGAGATAATATGCTTAGTAAGGGTATGAAATACAATACATGATGTCATAATTATAAATAATAAGGTAAGGTGAATGTCTAACAACATATGTGACTGAATAATATACAAGAAAATAAAATGTAAAAATTAAAATATGATCAAAAAAAGGTCTATATATAATCACATAGGGATAAAACATAACCCAGTATGTTCTGCTGGTTGAATAATCAAATTCATTATCCATTAATAATATCATAATGATGGAATTAATAATACTGGACATCTGAAGAAACCCTCAAGGCCTTGACCAACACTTCTAGAAATAAATTATCAAGGCCTCATCCAAATCTATATTTGAAAATAAAGGTCCATCTCCTTGGACATGTCTATATCTAATTTGTTTCATGATACCTACCATTGCATCGAAGGGTTATAGTGACCCCACCCTATAACTTACTTAGTGCAATGGATTTCTCATATTAAAGGGATGAAACATAATAAACATATACATTCATATTTAAACTATCATAATAAATGTAAATAGTATGCTCAATTATTAAACATTATCAAAAACTATATGTAAAAATGTGGTGGAAGTTATCAAGATAGTGCAACCCTAGTCAAAATAATCACAAACTATTGAACAAATATGGTAGGTGGTTAAATAAGAAGTCAATATATATTAATCATAATATTCAAAATATTTTATTTAATAATATTAAAAAATTATAATAAAATCATTGATAATTCTTGTGATAAAAACATGCTTTCACATTCCAAATAATATTCCTTGTGGAAAATCATTTGTATTTGTTTTAAAAATAAAATTTTAATCATGTATATTCTAGAAACTAAAATAGAATGAAGTTATATTTTTTTTGATATTAAATGAATATAAATACATTAATTTTTAAACAAATGTGAAGACATGTAAAAATATTGATTAATAAACATTAGAAATGATCCACATCAGTGTGGTTTAAAAGAAACTATAAATGATACATTAAATCATACAATGGATTAATTGTGTGCATAAATCTAGAAATGAACTAAGGTAGTTATTCATGATAAAAATATTATTTTTGAAAAAAAATTGACTTATATAAAATTATGTAGTGTACATGAAAATTTATATGAAATTGTGAAGTACCCTTTAATTGGGATTTCATATCTAGAGGAATTGAAATAGAAAACGTATAAAACATTTATTTCCCGAAAAAAGAAATATGAAATGATCGGGATACATGATTTGGAAATATATAAAGACAATATTGAAATATTATATTACAAAAATAATAAATACATTGGTTAAAATTTAGATAAAGAATAATTCGACTGAAAAATGGAGGTTCGAGGAGAATCCCTTACCACTATAAAATAGTTAAATCGTATTCCCCATAAAATTAATGACCAACAAATTAAACATAAAATAACATGAATATAATGTAATTAATTATATTATACATCAATGGGGTTGTATAAATAAACCACACAAAATAAATATTGGTGAATAAGGCATATCCCACAAAAAATAAATGTGAGATATGAGAACCCATACCTTATGATAGAAAGTGTTATTCACTTGAACATAATTCCATAGATAATGAAATTATTTTAAATTATAATTTAATTAAAAACATATTAAGAATTTAATTGATTTATTATTATTTTATTAAATTCAATTATGGGCATTTTTATGAGTTATAAGTTTTATTTTTGTTGGTCAGGCGTGCTCATTCCCTTGTTTTCATGATTGGTTCACCATCACACATGTAAGAAAGATCATGAAAAATAGAAATTTTTATCCAGAATTTAAAATATACATTAGTAATTAAATTAAAATGTATTTAATTTTCTTTTATATTGTTTTTTATTTATATAAGAATTATTCATTGGTTATAACATTAATGATAACATTTTAGATTATTTTGGCATTTTTGATTATCACGAACTTGTTTTGTCTGATAATTCAATATTAAATATATATACAAGTTGAATTATATAAAATAAGTATTATAACATATATTAAAAATGTCTTTAATACCAAACTTGAAGGTGGAATTGAGAAACTAAAACTCGTCACCCGTGAAGGTAGTAAATCGGCACCTCACGGGTGATGTTTTCATTTTTTGAATAAAAAGGGGAAGAGAAAATAATTGATGGTAGATATAAAATTAAAAAAAATAACATTATATTATATAATATAAAGTAGATTTATGATTTCACTATCGACATGGGACATGATATATTGATGATAATAGAAAATAAACTCAGAGAGAGAGAGAGATAATTTTACCTTTTGAGTGGCACATCCTTGAGAACCTCCCTTAGGGACTTGTAAATGGTCTTTTGGTTAGAGTATAATTTTTCAAAGTCATTTAAGACAAGAAATAGGAAAGATATAAGAAATATTCCTAGACTTTGAGGTTTGAGGATAAGAATTCTTGATATGTGTTATTTATAGTCGATGAGAAGGGAGTTTTTTAACTATTTTAATTATTAGTTTATTATTTCTGATCAATACAATAAATAGTTTTTATTATAATAAATAAATAAAATAAAGAGAAAACTAGAGATTGTTATTTTGGTTTGTACATTAGATATGGATCATGAAATATTGTGTTTACAATATAATTTATATATATCATAAATTACCATATTTAACAATTCAAAAAAATTCAATAATTATAGAAAAATTATAAAAATTCACCCTATCCATATTTAAATGTTTAGAACTAAAAATGGATTCAATTTTATGAAAATAATTTTTTCAAAATGATTAATTTAATTTCTAATGAAAACCAATTTTCATTCGATGAATGTTCATTTTAAAATTATAGAACAATTTATAAAAAATTGAAAAATTAATTAAAGTCTCATAAAATTATCTCATAATAATTAGAAAGAAATATTAATACATGAATCTATTTTGTGAAAATAATTTTTCATATAAATTATAATTTATTTATAAAATTGAAAATAATCATTTTTTATTTCCAAAAATTAACAACACTTAATTTAATCTTTTTTAAAAAAATTATTTATGTATTCCATGAAATAGATATATTATATTTTCATTCATAAGATATGTAAATTTTATGTATATTTTAATAGGTGAATTTACTATTCAATCGATCATATTACTATTCCAAATGGCTACATTACCATTCAAATAGTCATATTTAATATTATATTAAAATTTAATACTTCGTGTTGTGTGAAACATAAACTATAGAAGTTGTTAAATTTTAAAAGAGACATACCCTAAAATTTTGGGGTGTTATATTCATTTCGCATAAAAATGTTAATCCGTGAAATTTCTAGAATTTAACCTCATAAAAATATTTGGGTTGTTTTTCCTTATAAATTCATTTGATTACCACGTCACTTCTTCAATTTTATGATGGTACAAATTAACCTTACTAGTATAGTCATTAGATTCCTCAACACCTATTCTTTGATATCCAAAATCTAGATAGGGTCCTCACAGTTAGATAAATTTAGTTCAAATTATATCCCTTAAAAATTGAGTAGATGCTTTAGGTCTGGCATGTACATCATTAATAAAGAGAATTGGAGTATATTATTTAATTTGTAAGGCTATGTGGCATCTCCAACAATAATTCACATATCCAATTATCTCCAGAATTTCAAAAAATAAAATCTACATACGGCTTCGTTTTCCTTTACTTCTAGATCATATAACACCCTTCCAGGGAAATACATTCAAGAATAAATGATCCCCCACTTGAAACTTCAAATCTTTTCTCCGATTGTTGGCCTAGCTATTTTTACTACTTTTTGCTACTTTGATATGTGTTTTAATAGTCTCTACCTTTTTTGTTGTTTTCTTCACATGTTTTAGTCCTATAAGATTCCATGTTTCCAACTTCACCTCTAAAAGTTGTTATACGACATCTCTTTCTATATTACGCTTCATATGGTTCCATTTGAATAATTTAACGGTGACTAATATTATATTAAAAAATATCCAAAGGAAAATAATGATCCCAAAACCTTGAAAGTCAAGTGGGATGGGCCTCAACATGCCTTCGAATGTTTTAATCTTCCTTTCTAACTTCCTGTCAGTTTGATGGTTATAAGAAGTGCTCAAATGAAAATCGATATTAGGAGACTTTTTTAGACATTTATAAATCAT
This sequence comes from Viscum album, assembly GCA_963277665.1. Taxonomy (NCBI): domain Eukaryota; kingdom Viridiplantae; phylum Streptophyta; class Magnoliopsida; order Santalales; family Viscaceae; genus Viscum; species Viscum album. The sequence goes on from OY728140.1 coordinate 484,999,248, forward strand.
TGATTTGAAAGATGGATTAATATCACATGTAATGGGAAGTGGTGTACCATGAATTCTTAAAAATCCATTAACATTGAGTCGTTCAATGTGATCTAGTGTAAAATCCTCTCTCATAGTGAGGAAATATGAAAATTTGATGCATCAATCAACAATTACCCAAATTATACTATTCATTGTTTGAGTATTCAGTAATCAAATGAAAAAATACACAGTAATGTAATCCCATTTATAATTAGGAATAGAAAGAGGTTGCAGGACTCTTATAGGATGTTGTCTTCCAACCATCGCTTGATGAAAAACTAATCAGATTGATACATAATCATCAATTCCCCTCTTCGTATTATTCAATATGAAATATTCCATAAAATATAATTACATATTAGTGCTAAAATAGTGTATAAAGGAATTATATCTATGAGAATCATGAAATAATTCCCTTTTTAGCCCATGTATAAAGGCAACAAAAAGGCATTTTCAAAAAATTTAGAATTCCATCCTCATACACAAAGTCTTCCAACGTCCCATAATCCACATATTTAAGTTTCTTTTAAAAATTATCATCATTAGAAGAAAAATTATCTTTTCCAATATGGATGGTCTAGAAACTATTTGTAAAAGTACTGTTTTTTAACCTTCTTTGACAATTCCCATTTTTTATTTACATTCTCCATGTACACATGATCTTATTAAATCCTTATTTGTGTTAAAACTTTATTATGATTCCTACTCAAGGCATCTACTAAATTATTTTTCTACATTTTATGGTTGTTTATTGAAAAATTATAGTATTTCACTAGATTGAGCCATCTCCTTTTCATCATTTTGAGTTCATACTATGAGAAGATATATTTCAAACTCTTATGATATGTATATATTTCACTTATTTCACTAGAGAAATAATGTCTCCATATTTATTAAGTGAATATTATAGACTCTAACTCATTATAATGTGTTGGATATTTATGATCATTAGTATTTAATAGACTTGATTCATAAGAAATAACTCTATCCTTATTTATAAGTACATATCCTAGTGAATTTGTTAATGCATCACTATAAGTCACAAGTACACCATTTCCTAATGGAATATTAAACTTTACTACATTCAATAACCTATTATTCAATTCTTCAATGAATTATTTACATTTATTTTTTCAAACAAACATAACCTCATTAAGGGTAAGATATCTTATTGGGTTAGATAATTGGTAATATGTTTAAACAAAACACTAATATTAACTTTTTAAACTCGTGAAACTACATAAATCGATTATGATCATATTTTTTCACCCTTCTTGGACTACCTTTGTCTTCACATATTAAACTAAGAGTCTATCATTTTAGTCGATATTACCAATAAAAGTATCTATTTGAATCCATAATTCACACTTTCTAAAAATTTCATATATCACATACCTTCTAAGAGAATCCAAAATAATACTTAAATGGTTTTAATAGTCCTCGATGATTTTAGATTACGCCATGATATCATAAATAAATTTGACAACATGAATATCAAGATATTCCTTAAATACTTTTTTGATTAGATCCACAAAACTAGATAGATAATTAGTTAGTCCAAATGGAATTACTATAAACTCATAATGTCCATAGCTTTTTAGAAATATTGACTTTAGAATATCATTCTCCTTTATATGAAATTAATGATATCTAGAATTAAATTCAATATTTGTAAAATATTGGGCTCTATGATGTTGGTCAAATAAATTATTATTTTAAAGAAGATGATAATTTTTTATTATTTTAATACCATTTGTTTATTTATAGTCAATTAATATCCTCATATATTTATAATTCTTCTTTACCAAGAGAACATTATCTTCCCAAGGTAAATCAATAGGGAATATAAATCCATTTTCACACAATTCCTCTAGTGGTTTCTCTAAGTCAATTATCTCTAATGTGTCCATTCTATTGGTATTCTTGGTTATATGTCTTTTATGAGAGGTTAAATTAATAGAGAAATAAAATTCAATCCCTAGAGTATGTCAAGGTAAATTATCCTGAAATACATCAATATAATCCAATAAAATAGGAACATTCTCAATTTCAATATTTATTTCCTCTTCCTGTGACAATATTTATCCTCCTCCCCAATAATTTAATTTGGATGAGCTAATTGTGGTAGATCTTGATATGACGGAAATTATGAATTCGTCCCTTTAAAGGTAATAAATTCCATATCTTCATTATGAATAATATTTTTCTTCTCTTTGTAATATTTTTTTGCATTATATTTATAAATCCAATCCTCGCTGATGAGTATAAAAAATTTAGAATAATGAATCATGATAAAATCAGAAATTATATTACATTTATGTGTTATAATATGAAATGCTCGACATATAATTGTCATAATCATGTTTCCTCTATGAGTCTTTATTGAAAACCCCTTGTTAAGGTTAATTAGAAAGATCTGATTTTTAAATAAACTCTGAATATATAAAAGAATATGATCATCCAGACTCTAATAATGCTTTAGATAAATTTGAGGGGATTATTAAACTAAATTTCACCACATCATAAGGAACATGAATTTCATATGTTTTGACTGCAGAAACTTGTCCTTGTTCCCTTGGCCTTTTCTTGTGAATGTTTCCTTAATGATTTGGATAATAATTTTCATAGTGTCCCATATCTCTACAGTTTTAGTATTGAACATTGGCCACTTCTTTCATTCACATTAAATCATGAGCATGATGGAATTTCTCACCACACTTGAAGAAAACATCTTTTCCTTTTATCTAGGCATTGAGGTGTTTCTTTCCTCAAGTATCACATGTTTTAAAATGTCATTTTTTATTCTTCAATTTATCCATTCATTAGACCACCTACCTCTTCCTATCCAGTTTCCCTAAAATTCATAAGATATAGAGAATTATTTCTCTGTCGTGATGTCACGTGATACTATATCAATATATGATGTGAATTTTGGGGATTCCAGTTCCATTTAGAGGAATGGTTTTAACCCATCAATGGATTGATCAATCTTGATATTTGTACCATGTAAATTACACATATAATTCCTCGATACAATTTTAGAGTATTATTTATACATTGAAATGTTTTAATCCACATTTTTTCTTATACTCAAAATGTTTATCTCAATATCTAGTCGTTGTTCTAAAAGAAAATATTTTTATAATTAAATTTCCTTAAAATACTTAAATTACATATTTGAATTTTTTTATCCTTCTTTGTGTTTTGAATCAATGAAACCCATTTAGTAGAGTCTCCTAAGATATGATAAACTACCATGATAACCATCTCCCTTTCATTATGTTCCAAATAGAGAAATATCATTTCTAAAGAACATATCCATTTTTCAACATAAAATGGATTTTTTTTCTCATTGAATGATGTATTTGGTTTTCTAATAAATAATTATCACATTTTCCTCCTAATTTTGGATCAGTATAGTTCATTTTGGTATGGTTATTGCTCATAACTAGAGTCAATATTCCCAGTATAGTTCTAGGTTTCTCAACTAAAGTGGTAGCTCATACACCAACATCATTATCTTGCATATGTTGTAAATCCATACATATAATATGTGTGTTGATATGATTTTCATTTCTATTACAAGATGTAATTTCTAAAAAATTCTAAATAATAAATTAGGACATAAATAATAATGAATTATTTCAAACAAGTAAAACTCATAAAATGAATTGAAAATTTCTGCACAGCTAATATCAGAGTAAAAAACATCATTTATTTGGGGAAATACTTAACTTTAATTCCATCATAATGGATTATAAAGAAAATTTGTGTTATCTTAAGAATATTCTCTTGGAGTGTGAAACTTTTTTTTGTGGTAACACTCAGTTTCATGTACCAAGTAACACCATGTCAGTCCTGATGCACAATATTGGAGTTGTTACCCGAAGGTAAATCTATTACAGACCCACATCCATTTATAGTATCGAGAAAGGGATGTATTAATAGAAAGTCCCACATAATCTATACCTTTTCTAAACATTAGGATGTTATTAAATTATTATCTTCAAACACTATCATCAGGTAATGTTCCATAATCAATGTTTTTAATCATGTTCCTTGGTTTGTATAAAACTTCCTCTGATTCAAATTGTAACTAACCCTACCCCAGTTAACCAGAGTTAGTGGAACACTTTATTAAATAGTTATAATAATCATCATACGTAATATTTTATTAAGTGTAATAGAGGAATAGACAAAAGTACAAAAATTATCATGTGGATTAAAGAAATAAAGCCCAAGGGCATCACCCCTAAATAGGATGATAAATTTAATAGGAATTGATCCGGTACTAGAGGAGACAATGGGGATAACATCTAGATTTTCCTAATAATCCAGAAATTTTGCAACTTTTTTTCCTTAAAGACATGTATGAGTCACCTCCAAAGAGTTTCTGAGAAGAAGATTTACTCTCCAGATGTGATAAATTATAGACCCAAGAGTAGAATAAATCTATCCTAATGAGTTTTAAATTATTAGATATTCCTTTTCAACTGACTCTATCTTGATATTGTTATCATGAAATTCTTAAATCCCACTAATAAAACCATGTTCTTTCATAATAATAGAATATCTATGGCCATAAGAACAGGAAAAATAACCATCGAGATTAGAGTTTCATAGACCACACCCCACCCTACATGAGACAATAAATGCACATTACATCAGTATTATGCTTAAGGCAATTACTTATTGGAATCCATTGAACCCACCTACTATGACCAGTTACCCTTTGAGAGGGTGAAAAGAATAGTCTACCAAATATGAAATGTCATAATAAGGGATCCATATCCCCTTAGTTCAAAATAACTCCATGCTCATTCGCTTGGTTTTATGATTTTTATTCTACTACCAGATCATAGGATACGACCCCTCAGGTCGCACCTTGTTTCGGGATTTCAAGATGGACCATAAACCTGCCACTAAGAGGATAGATCGACACCTCTATTCAGTAGTATTATTTCCAAAATCATGAAACTAGTATCATATAATTATTCTATAAAGTATTCCTCAAAATAAAATCCAAAAAAACAACGCACAAGCCCCCCATACCACCTCCACCCAGTCTCCCGAAAAGAGTAAGTGTATAGAGGATTATTCACTAGAATGTGTATAACACCTTTATTTCTAAGATATATAATTCAATTTATTATATACCTCATTGTCATTATGAATTTCATATTTTACGATGCCCCATATAAATAAAGTAATGTTAGCAAGGATATCACGACATGAAAGAGAATCTTCCCACCGATTCGAGACAGTATTCAACTCTACTATGGACCTATAATACTTGGTAGAAAAGTGAATTGGTTTCTTGGGGGATCGTGAGGACCAGCTAGTCCCAATCACTGTTCATTGTGATCTCCTATAAAATACTATACTGCTTCGTGTTCAGGATCAGAAGAATATAAGATGCATTAAGACTTTCTTGAGAGAAAGAAATGTCAGGAGTTCGACAATCTGAATATCCCAGTGGAACTACTACCAAATTATTATTCCAAACGTTAATATCATCATACCTTATAATTAATCGAGAATAAGGTTTCATACTGGGCATATTCTCATGAATCCTCAACCATGGTCCCACCATTTTCCCCTTCATAGTGTCAATGTTTGCTCTATAATTATAGGAAATGAATGTATCCCAAAGCGAGAGGCCCTACAATGCATCCCAATACATCCTTTCCTTAAAGTAAAACATAAAATCCTTGAAATTTTTCAAGTTGATACCCCTAGATTCCAAAAAATAAGAAATACTCTCTCACAATGGCCAGGGATAACGACCATCAAAATTTGTATCCCATATAAAAGAGTGCGTGATATTTTTATTGTTTTTCACCATAGTATTGGGATCATTAAAAACTAATAATATGTTCAAGTGAATGGATGAAAGTACACTATTCTCTTGTGAAATACATCCCATAAGAGAAATAAATGGGTGAAATCATTTGGAAACATTATTAAACTCCAATATTATAATTGAAAGACAATTATAATATACATATTTTTATTCTAGGTAAAAATAAAACATAAGAAATGGGTGATCTTAGATGATCATTTAGGGTAGTAAATATAGAAAAAGCTATCATAAACAGAAAAACAAAAGGAAAAGTTAATTTCTAAAAATACATGTAATTAATGAAGATAATTGAACTTAATATGTTAAGAATAAAATCCAATCATAATAATTCCATATAAATAATAACATGATGATAAAACATAACCTTGGATAATCTATAGGTTAAATATTCACATGGATTATCATTTACTAATATCACCATGATGTAATTCATAATGTATTACATTTGAGAATACTGTTGAGGCCTCAAACTAGACATATGAAAAAAATTGTTTAAGGCCTCATCCCAATCCATATATGAAAAGAAATGAGAAAGGCATTGTCCAAGTCTATGTCTGGTTTGTCTCATGAGACTGATCAATGCATTGTGGGGAAATAGTAGGCCCATTGTTCAATTATTGAGTATAATGGATTGGTTATATGAAAACACAAAAACATAATCATCATATAAATTCATATTGAAATTAATATATGAAATGTAAATAAAATTCTCAATCAGTAAACATAATGATACAATATCTGGAGTAATGTGGATAATGGTATGAAGATAGCACATACCCAGTGAAAATAATCATAAACCATTCAATAATATAGAATTAATGGTAACATAATATATACATGTAAATTAATCATAATATTTAATAGAGGTTGTTTAAATAGGTGAAAATACTCAAATAAAATCATTAATAAATCTTGGGAAAATAACTTTTTTACTTTAGTAAGAATAGTTGTTTTTTAAATTCATTTATATTTGTCCTAAAAATATGATTTTCAAAATGTATATCCTATAAAATAAAACAGAACTAAATTATATATTATGAATATTAAAATAATATTTATACATAAATTTTTCAACTAATGAGAAAACATGAAAAAAAGGATGTTTAATTATCTTTACAATTGAGCTGCTTTAGTTAGGTTTAGGGAAAAATAAAATGACATTTGGAGAAAAAAAGAATAATTTTATGAATAAATCTAGGTATTAATTATAATTAATTTTAATGATTAAAATAGTTATTTTAGAAAAATATTGGTTCCCTATAACGGATTATGGAGTGTACTGAAAAATGTGTACGAAATTGTGAAGTACCCTTTAATTGGGATTTCTTATTAGTATGTATTTAAAAGGGAAACTTATAAATCATGTATTTACACATAAAATAAATATGAAATGATATGGATATATTATTTTCAAACATATTCATAGAATTTCTAAAAAATATGTAAAATAATAATAATTACATTGGTTTAAATAGAGATAATGCGTAACCTGAATGAAAAATGGCGGTTCAAGGAGAATCCCTTACCAATATGAAATAGTCAAACTGTATGCCCCTTAAAATTATGGTACGTCAAATTAGACATTGAATACCATGAAAATAAATAGATTCATGATATTATTCATCAATAGAATGTATGCATATTCAACACACACTCAATAGTAATGAATAAGGAAAATATCACAAAAATATTTGTGAGATGAGAAAATCCTTACCATATGTCTAAAAGACATCTGTAATTTAACTTAATTTCATGGATAATAAAATTAGATTCATAAATAATTTAATTTAGATCCTATTCATCATGTATTTAATTTATTATAATTTTATTATGTCCATTTGTGTAGTTTTTTATGAGTGTCAAAATTCAATATTGTTATTTGGGAGTGTATGTTTCCTTGGTTTCAATGATTGGATTACTTGTATACATGTACGAAAGATCATGTAAAATGAGAATAGTTATCTAAAATTTAAATTATAAGTTATTAATTAAATTAAACTATATTTAATGGACTTATATATATATTTTTATATACAATGATGGTTCATTAGATAAAACCTTTATGATTACCGTATAGATAATTTTGTCATTTTTTCAATTATCATGATCTAGCTTTTTTTATGAATTGACATATTTTTTATATAATTTTTCCATAAAATTAAATAATTTTTATAAATTATATTATTTTTTAACAAACTCATGGTTTTATGACCATACTTGAGGGTGGAATTGTGAAACCAAATCTCATCATCCACGAAGGCGGTAAATCGACACCTCTGAGACAATGTTTTCATTTTATAATATAAATTAGTAAAGAAAATAATTAAAGGTTTACATAAATTTAAAATAATAAAATTAATGTATATAAAATACACTATATTTATCATGTTGGTCTCTATAGGGGAGGTGAGGGAAGGATAATAAAAGAAAATAAAATCAAAGAGAGAGAGACAGAGAAATGGTTTTACCTCTTTAGTGTCGCCTCATTGAGAACCTCCCAAAGGGTCCTGAAAAAGGTATTTTGGTAAAACAAAAATTCCTTGAACATGAGTTAGTGGTTTGGGAGAGGAAATTGTAATATCATGTGTAATTTTAATTTATTTTTTATGTGTGTGGTGTAGGGGTAGTGAGGGGCTATATTTATAGTGGTGGAGAAGATGTTTTCTGATTAATTTAACTGTTTGATTATTATTTTGGATCCAGAATACGAATATATATATGATTATCATGAATAAATACAATAAATATAGAAGTATATCTTTATATTATGGTATTTATATCATCAGTAACACAAGAAATATGTAATTAAATTTTTAATGTATATATACATTAAATTACCCAATTTCATTATTCACAAAAATTCAACTCATTTATAAATATTCAAAAAATTCACCCTAACATTTATTAAACTTGTAGAATTTAAAAATGGTATCCATTCTGTGAAAATAGTTCTTTAAATATGATAAATTTAATTTTAATTAAAATCATCATTTATTTGAGAAATTCATATTTTCAAATTAAAATTGCTTTTATAACACATTGCAAAATTAATTAAGATCTCATAAAATTATATTATAATAATTAGACAACTAACTATTAATTCATGAATCTATTTTTCTAAAATATTTTTTTTTAAATCATTATATTAATTATAAAATTAAACATAATCATTTTTTGATTCGCCAAAATACCGACACTTAATTTGTCCTTTTCTAATACATTTATTTACTTATTCCGTGATATAAATATATGATATTTTCATTCTCAAGATATTTTAAATTTAAGTATACTATAATAGGTGAAGTTACTATTCTCTTGGTCATATTACTATTCTTAATGGTCACATTACTATTCTATGATCAAAATTAATATTATATTGCATTTTGAATCTTGGTGTTGCGTGATTCATAAACATTTGAAAATGATAAAATTTAAAAAATAACTTCCACAAAATCATGGGGTTTTACATGTTTAATGGAATATTTTAAAGGATAAATTTAATAAAAATGAAAAATAATAAGATATTCAATAAATACATACCATTCTTTATAGATAATTTATCATTTTAAGAAATGTGACTCTCTATTTTCATCACAAAACCACATTTATGATGTTTAGAAGTATATTGAAAGAAAAAATATGTTATTTATTGTATTATTTTAATTATCTAAATAGAAAATATTACTTATCTCTTTTACATAATTTTTGTTAAAAAATGAAAATGTTACTCATGCGTACATACAACCTACCATCTCCATGATTTAACATACTTTATTTTTAAAAATCATCATTCATGATTAGTATTAACATTAGAATTGATGTATAAATATGATAATTATATTATTATTATTATTATTATTATTATTATTATTATTATATTTATTTTGGAGATGATTTATCCATGAGCAGAGTAAGAGGACAAAAAATAGAAAATCAAAACATATAATAAATATAATGTTGTTATTAACCAAAATGTTATTTTAAAAATGAATTTTTAATAAATGGGTATGAAATGGTCATGAGTAAATAATATATGATATGATACATATAATTATTAATAAATAATATATTTAAAATAAACATATATTTTTTATACAAGAGTTTCAAACATGTACTTAGGAATTTGATACTCAATGTAAGAGATTTCCACTCCCTCTTTTATTTCGAGCAGACAAATGAAAATTCATGAATTGTTTATTCAGTTTGGTGCATATTGTCACACCCCGACCTATGAGACCATTTTATTTTAGTTATTTTTCAACCATGAAATATATTTTTTGGTGTTCAGGTTTAGCCCCAAATTAATTTCATTGGGTTATATTATAGTTTTCATTTTTGGTGTTTACGTCGTCAGGCGCGCTGCCGGAGCGCGAGTTTGAAAGCAGCGTGGCATCACCATGAAAACTGTGCGACTACCTATCCTTGGTGAATTAAAATAAATAGATTTTTTTTAATTATAAGGCATATTAATTTTTGTGCATTTTAAACATTTTATTGTGTTGATTAACTTATTAATGTTCAGATAATATGAATATTTTTATTATTTGTATTTTTTCATCATAATTTTATTATTATTATTATTATTATTATTATTATAATTATTATTATTATTATTGTTATTATTATTATTATTATTATTATTATTAATCTTATTATTAATATTATTATCATATTTATAATAATACTAATAATTTTTTTGCATACCTCTTTTTTTAGGTTTTGTGCCCTACCTTTCGTCCTCATTTCGCCTAGCGGGACGCGCTCCTCCCCTATGTGTTGTGAATCCCTAGTCCCTTGATTACAGTGGTGAAGGATAACCCTCCATTCTTCCTAGTGTGCAACACAGCCCTTACACCCAGTGCCTCCTCGTCCCAGCTCCGCTGCTACCCGACACTATTTCCCACTAATAAAACCATGTTCTTTCATAATAATAGAATATCTATGGCCATAAGAACAGGAAAAATAACCATCGAGATTAGAGTTTCATAGACCACACCCCACCCTACATGAGACAATAAATGCACATTACATCAGTATTATGCTTAAGGCAATTACTTATTGGAATCCATTGAACCCACCTACTATGACCAGTTACCCTTTGAGAGGGTGAAAAGAATAGTCTACCAAATATGAAATGTCATAATAAGGGATCCATATCCCCTTAGTTCAAAATAACTCCATGCTCATTCGCTTGGTTTTATGATTTTTATTCTACTACCAGATCATAGGATACGACCCCTCAGGTCGCACCTTGTTTCGGGATTTCAAGATGGACCATAAACCTGCCACTAAGAGGATAGATCGACACCTCTATTCAGTAGTATTATTTCCAAAATCATGAAACTAGTATCATATAATTATTCTATAAAGTATTCCTCAAAATAAAATCCAAAAAAACAACGCACAAGCCCCCCATACCACCTCCACCCAGTCTCCCGAAAAGAGTAAGTGTATAGAGGATTATTCACTAGAATGTGTATAACACCTTTATTTCTAAGATATATAATTCAATTTATTATATACCTCATTGTCATTATGAATTTCATATTTTACGATGCCCCATATAAATAAAGTAATGTTAGCAAGGATATCACGACATGAAAGAGAATCTTCCCACCGATTCGAGACAGTATTCAACTCTACTATGGACCTATAATACTTGGTAGAAAAGTGAATTGGTTTCTTGGGGGATCGTGAGGACCAGCTAGTCCCAATCACTGTTCATTGTGATCTCCTATAAAATACTATACTGCTTCGTGTTCAGGATCAGAAGAATATAAGATGCATTAAGACTTTCTTGAGAGAAAGAAATGTCAGGAGTTCGACAATCTGAATATCCCAGTGGAACTACTACCAAATTATTATTCCAAACGTTAATATCATCATACCTTATAATTAATCGAGAATAAGGTTTCATACTGGGCATATTCTCATGAATCCTCAACCATGGTCCCACCATTTTCCCCTTCATAGTGTCAATGTTTGCTCTATAATTATAGGAAATGAATGTATCCCAAAGCGAGAGGCCCTACAATGCATCCCAATCCATCCTTTCCTTAAAGTAAAACATAAAATCCTTGAAATTTTTCAAGTTGATACCCCTAGATTCCAAAAAATAAGAAATACTCTCTCACAATGGCCAGGGATAACGACCATCAAAATTTGTATCCCATATAAAAGAGTGCGTGATATTTTTATTGTTTTTCACCATAGTATTGGGATCATTAAAAACTAATAATATGTTCAAGTGAATGGATGAAAGTACACTATTCTCTTGTGAAATACATCCCATAAGAGAAATAAATGGGTGAAATCATTTGGAAACATTATTAAACTCCAATATTATAATTGAAAGACAATTATAATATACATATTTTTATTCTAGGTAAAAATAAAACATAAGAAATGGGTGATCTTAGATGATCATTTAGGGTAGTAAATATAGAAAAAGCTATCATAAACAGAAAAACAAAAGGAAAAGTTAATTTCTGAAAATACATGTAATTAATGAAGATAATTGAACTTAATATGTTAAGAATAAAATCCAATCATAATAATTCCATATAAATAATAACATGATGATAAAACATAACCTTGGATAATCTATAGGTTAAATATTCACATGGATTATCATTTACTAATATCACCATGATGTAATTCATAATGTATTACATTTGAGAATACTGTTGAGGCCTCAAACTAGACATATGAAAAAAATTGTTTAAGGCCTCATCCCAATCCATATATGAAAAGAAATGAGAAAGGCATTGTCCAAGTCTATGTCTGGTTTGTCTCATGAGACTGATCAATGCATTGTGGGGAAATAGTAGGCCCATTGTTCAATTATTGAGTATAATGGATTGGTTATATGAAAACACAAAAACATAATCATCATATAAATTCATATTGAAATTAATATATGAAATGTAAATAAAATTCTCAATCAGTAAACATAATGATACAATATCTGGAGTAATGTGGATAATGGTATGAAGATAGCACATACCCAGTGAAAATAATCATAAACCATTCAATAATATAGAATTAATGGTAACATAATATATACATGTAAATTAATCATAATATTTAATAGAGGTTGTTTAAATAGGTGAAAATACTCAAATAAAATCATTAATAAATCTTGGGAAAATAACTTTTTTACTTTAGTAAGAATAGTTGTTTTTTAAATTCATTTATATTTGTCCTAAAAATATGATTTTCAAAATGTATATCCTATAAAATAAAACAGAACTAAATTATATATTATGAATATTAAAATAATATTTATACATAAATTTTTCAACTAATGAGAAAACATGAAAAAAAGGATGTTTAATTATCTTTACAATTGAGCTGCTTTAGTTAGGTTTAGGGAAAAATAAAATGACATTTGGAGAAAAAAAGAATAATTTTATGAATAAATCTAGGTATTAATTATAATTAATTTTAATGATTAAAATAGTTATTTTAGAAAAATATTGGTTCCCTATAACGGATTATGGAGTGTACTGAAAAATGTGTACGAAATTGTGAAGTACCCTTTAATTGGGATTTCTTATTAGTATGTATTTAAAAGGGAAACTTATAAATCATGTATTTACACATAAAATAAATATGAAATGATATGGATATATTATTTTCAAACATATTCATAGAATTTCTAAAAAATATGTAAAATAATAATAATTACATTGGTTTAAATAGAGATAATGCGTAACCTGAATGAAAAATGGCGGTTCAAGGAGAATCCCTTACCAATATGAAATAGTCAAACTGTATGCCCCTTAAAATTATGGTACGTCAAATTAGACATTGAATACCATGAAAATAAATAGATTCATGATATTATTCATCAATAGAATGTATGCATATTCAACACACACTCAATAGTAATGAATAAGGAAAATATCACAAAAATATTTGTGAGATGAGAAAATCCTTACCATATGTCTAAAAGACATCTGTAATTTAACTTAATTTCATGGATAATAAAATTAGATTCATAAATAATTTAATTTAGATCCTATTCATCATGTATTTAATTTATTATAATTTTATTATGTCCATTTGTGTAGTTTTTTATGAGTGTCAAAATTCAATATTGTTATTTGGGAGTGTATGTTTCCTTGGTTTCAATGATTGGATTACTTGTATACATGTACGAAAGATCATGTAAAATGAGAATAGTTATCTAAAATTTAAATTATAAGTTATTAATTAAATTAAACTATATTTAATGGACTTATATATATATTTTTATATACAATGATGGTTCATTAGATAAAACCTTTATGATTACCGTATAGATAATTTTGTCATTTTTTCAATTATCATGATCTAGCTTTTTTTATGAATTGACATATTTTTTATATAATTTTTCCATAAAATTAAATAATTTTTATAAATTATATTATTTTTTAACAAACTCATGGTTTTATGACCATACTTGAGGGTGGAATTGTGAAACCAAATCTCATCATCCACGAAGGCGGTAAATCGACACCTCTGAGACAATGTTTTCATTTTATAATATAAATTAGTAAAGAAAATAATTAAAGGTTTACATAAATTTAAAATAATAAAATTAATGTATATAAAATACACTATATTTATCATGTTGGTCTCTATAGGGGAGGTGAGGGAAGGATAATAAAAGAAAATAAAATCAAAGAGAGAGAGACAGAGAAATGGTTTTACCTCTTTAGTGTCGCCTCATTGAGAACCTCCCAAAGGGTCCTGAAAAAGGTATTTTGGTAAAACAAAAATTCCTTGAACATGAGTTAGTGGTTTGGGAGAGGAAATTGTAATATCATGTGTAATTTTAATTTATTTTTTATGTGTGTGGTGTAGGGGTAGTGAGGGGCTATATTTATAGTGGTGGAGAAGATGTTTTCTGATTAATTTAACTGTTTGATTATTATTTTGGATCCAGAATACGAATATATATATGATTATCATGAATAAATACAATAAATATAGAAGTATATCTTTATATTATGGTATTTATATCATCAGTAACACAAGAAATATGTAATTAAATTTTTAATGTATATATACATTAAATTACCCAATTTCATTATTCACAAAAATTCAACTCATTTATAAATATTCAAAAAATTCACCCTAACATTTATTAAACTTGTAGAATTTAAAAATGGTATCCATTCTGTGAAAATAGTTCTTTAAATATGATAAATTTAATTTTAATTAAAATCATCATTTATTTGAGAAATTCATATTTTCAAATTAAAATTGCTTTTATAACACATTGCAAAATTAATTAAGATCTCATAAAATTATATTATAATAATTAGACAACTAACTATTAATTCATGAATCTATTTTTCTAAAATATTTTTTTTTAAATCATTATATTAATTATAAAATTAAACATAATCATTTTTTGATTCGCCAAAATACCGACACTTAATTTGTCCTTTTCTAATACATTTATTTACTTATTCCGTGATATAAATATATGATATTTTCATTCTCAAGATATTTTAAATTTAAGTATACTATAATAGGTGAAGTTACTATTCTCTTGGTCATATTACTATTCTTAATGGTCACATTACTATTCTATGATCAAAATTAATATTATATTGCATTTTGAATCTTGGTGTTGCGTGATTCATAAACATTTGAAAATGATAAAATTTAAAAAATAACTTCTACAAAATCATGGGGTTTTACATGTTTAATGGAATATTTTAAAGGATAAATTTAATAAAAATGAAAAATAATAAGATATTCAATAAATACATACCATTCTTTATAGATAATTTATCATTTTAAGAAATGTGACTCTCTATTTTCATCACAAAACCACATTTATGATGTTTAGAAGTATATTGAAAGAAAAAATATGTTATTTATTGTATTATTTTAATTATCTAAATAGAAAATATTACTTATCTCTTTTACATAATTTTTGTTAAAAAATGAAAATGTTACTCATGCGTACATACAACCTACCATCTCCATGATTTAACATACTTTATTTTTAAAAATCATCATTCATGATTAGTATTAACATTAGAATTGATGTATAAATATGATAATTATATTATTATTATTATTATTATTATTATTATTATTATATTTATTTTGGAGATGATTTATCCATGAGCAGAGTAAGAGGACAAAAAATAGAAAATCAAAACATATAATAAATATAATGTTGTTATTAACCAAAATGTTATTTTAAAAATGAATTTTTAATAAATGGGTATGAAATGGTCATGAGTAAATAATATATGATATGATACATATAATTATTAATAAATAATATATTTAAAATAAACATATATTTTTTATACAAGAGTTTCAAACATGTACTTAGGAATTTGATACTCAATGTAAGAGATTTCCACTCCCTCTTTTATTTCGAGCAGACAAATGAAAATTCATGAATTGTTTATTCAGTTTGGTGCATATTGTCACACCCCGACCTATGAGACCATTTTATTTTAGTTATTTTTCAACCATGAAATATATTTTTTGGTGTTCAGGTTTAGCCCCAAATTAATTTCATTGGGTTATATTATAGTTTTCATTTTTGGTGTTTACGTCGTCAGGCGCGCTGCCGGAGCGCGAGTTTGAAAGCAGCGTGGCATCACCATGAAAACTGTGCGACTACCTATCCTTGGTGAATTAAAATAAATAGATTTTTTTTAATTATAAGGCATATTAATTTTTGTGCATTTTAAACATTTTATTGTGTTGATTAACTTATTAATGTTCAGATAATATGAATATTTTTATTATTTGTATTTTTTCATCATAATTTTATTATTATTATTATTATTATTATTATTATTATTATTATTATAATTATTATTATTATTATTGTTATTATTATTATTATTATTATTATTATTAATCTTATTATTAATATTATTATCATATTTATAATAATACTAATAATTTTTTTGCATACCTCTTTTTTTAGGTTTTGTGCCCTACCTTTCGTCCTCATTTCGCCTAGCGGGACGCGCTCCTCCCCTATGTGTTGTGAATCCCTAGTCCCTTGATTACAGTGGTGAAGGATAACCCTCCATTCTTCCTAGTGTGCAACACAGCCCTTACACCCAGTGCCTCCTCGTCCCAGCTCCGCTGCTACCCGACACTATTTCCCTCCACCTGCACCTAACCGTCCCAGCCCTTTGTTTCTATTTCATATATATATATATATATACAAATATATTTTACAACGTTTGATTAGGGGTTTTATAAATTAAATGTTGTTTTGGGTCTGTTTGAATTTTAGGACCCACATAGGGCATTAGTAGTATTTTTAACTATATCCTTTATTTTTTGTATTTCCCATGTTATATTTTGAATTTTTAGGAAAAAAATGGAGTAAAGATATTTGTGATGATAATAACCTAAATATGTTTTGTTTTATTTCATTATTAATATATTATGTACCTAGTGTCCCAAATACACTAGGAATATCAATCCTTTTGGTGTGTTGGTTGGATATTTATTTTAAAAATAATTAAATAATATTTGTAAAAGGATGGGTAACTAGAGTTTGTATTAGAGGATCAGACTAGTTATTTTTTGGGATTAGGACTAAAATACATTATTAATAACCCTTGGGATAAATCTAACCATAGAAAAATATATAGAATTTTTGGGAAGTACAGAGGAAGTAGTTTCCAAGAAATCATAAATGTTTGTGTACTATAAATGGATGTTTAACTAGAACTCTTGTAGCCACGGTTAATAACACCAACAAGTTAGAATTTGTTATTTACTTTATCATCACCCAGTGCGTGAAAACTAGGCTTTACTACACACCTAGTTTTACACTCCTGGGGGATATTCATTGGGGAATTGAAAAACACTTTAAAACCCATTATGAAGGACATGAATAAATTATTAAGTTAGAAAATCCATGAGGCACATTATCATGGATAAAATAGATTTTAACCTAGAGACTCATAATTGGGGATATAATTTTATTTTATAATTTATTCCATATAATTTCATAGTTTTAGTTTTATATTCTTATTAGTTTAAGAATTCCAAACCTATGGTTTGTTTTGGATATAATAAATTACTATAACATGAATCAAAGAGTGAAAAGTGTTCACATTAACCATTCATATGATTCAAATGTTCAAGATGATTATTCTGCTAAACATTATTTCATATCTTTCATGTTTATATAAATATTCAAACAATACATCAAAACATAGTGGATGACCTATATATGAAGATTTAAAATAGAAATTTTTTTCATCCTATGTTTATAACTCTACCATTGTCAAGTTTTTTATATTGAACTACCCAAAAAAATTCACAATTCATTTAGTAGGATTTGAAGTTATATTGGGTGTGTAATAGTTGTCTTTATATAAATCCAACAACAGCTATCAGGTGAGATAGATCATTCTTTACATCTAGATATATCCCCTAATTTTTACAACTGTAAGGAGGAGGATGAATCTCTTTTGTGATATTATACTAATGAATAGATATTTTATCCATATGATCATGAATATTTTTCCCAAAATATTGATAAAAAGGTGCGAAACATGGTTTATTGAATTCCCATTGTGTGGTATTATACTTATATATTACCAAAATAATTAATTGGTCTCCCAACTAACCAAGTGGCTGAGTTCATAGTTGAACATATACCTATATCTATTCTCTTTTCCATTAATCCAAATAGAATGTTGGAAATTAACTTATAAAAAAAATATGTAGTTACAATAGAATCTGGACAAGGTTTCAATACACCCGAGTGCTTCACTATGGGGGTGTTCTTGTCCACTTTTCAAGATGAAGGATTGATCAATACACCTCTATATTGATTATCATAAACTAAAAAAAGATAAATAGCAAGTATCCTCTCTTATATAGATATGACTTTTCAATCAACTATGTGGGTCACATTATTTCACTTAGGTGTACCTTATGTAAGGATAACCCTAATTCATGGTGAAAAAGAATGATATCCCCAAGACAACCTTCAAAACACGGTATGGGAACCAAGAGTTCATAGGGATTCCTTTATAATCACTAATAATCCATTAATATTTAAAGATATATTGAATAGAGTCTTTAGATATTACCTAAATAAATTGGTAGTCATTATAAATTATATTTTGATATACTCCAAAATAAAAGAGGGGTATTAGGATCCTTTGAATACTCTTCCAATGACATTACGAAAAAAGAAGCAATATGAAATAAAAACTAAAAGTGATTTTAGGGTGGAGGAAGTATCATTCATTGGGAATGATCTCACTGGTAAATTGATATCTTTGGACCCTTCAGATAAAAATTAAACTTATGAGTGCCCTAAAATAATAACTATAACAAACAACCATAGTTTATTTAGGCTAGATTGGTTTTATCAATGATTTGTGAAAAACATCTCAGGATTTTCAAACCAAAAAACCAATATAAATCAAAATGGTGTTATGATCGTCTAAAATGGTTAATAAAATGAGAGCTCTGATGAATTGAAAAAACACTTATCACCAAACCAGTATTCAATTTTCTCTCAACAGGTAAACCATTGATGGTATACAATGATTTTTTAATAAAGGACATGGTCCATGTACTAATGTAGAATGGTATATTCATAGACTATAAAACAATGTAGTCAATATTTTAGGAGAATAGCTATGAAATTTATGATTTAGAGGTGGTTGTAGTGATTTTTTCATTAAATATTTTGTTTCTCAAACTTTTTGGGAGAAGTGTGAAATATATACAGTTCATAAGAGCCTAAAATATATATTAACACATAAGGATCATAATTTGTTATATGAAATATTGTTAGAACTGATCAATGTATATAAATACATAATACACTACCCTCTTAAGAAAGAAAATAAAGTCGAAGATTCTCTACATAGAAAGGATCTTGAAACCTTATATAGAATGAAAATTGAGAGTATTGAATCTGTTTAGGATTACAATGGATGGACCATGGGATCATAAAGGAATTAACATCATTATTCCTTTATCAATGATTTCTCAACCATCCCTTAGGGATAAAATATAGTGTGACTAAATATATAATGTGAAAATATAGAAGACGGTGTAAGTTATAATAAAAGGTATATCCTCATAGTTCAAAATTGATAAAGAAATAGTGGTGAGATTTGGGTGACTGTTATTTGTAACATAAAATATTATGATAAAGGAGGCGTTTTCGAATGATCAACATAGCTTGACCTTCTCCATCATCTTGGGGAGTAAAATGATGTATAAAGGTATTTGATATCACTATAGGTGTGATAATATGGAGAAGGAGATAACACAATATAAATTAAAGATACATGACGGTTGGATGTTGATAGATGAAAAGAAAAAGAAAAATGGTGTTATATAACCACTAACAAACCTACATGAAAATGGGAAACATCATTGTAGACTTTGTCCCTGCACTTTTAAATACATCAATAAGAAATAATGATGTATGTGTTGTAGGGTATTTTATTATAATGAAATCTCATTTTATTGAAATTCATATGATTTCTCACTCAATCAAGTTTAATGGATATACATTATTGATTTGATGAGTCTATATAGAACACCATTATAGATTATATCAAACTAAGATATGAGGTTTACCTCTAAGATCTAGAAAAAAAAATTACATTATTTAAAGAGTGAATTGAAATTAATTATGGGTTATCAACCCCAAATGGATGGATAATATAAATGTTCTATCCATACACTTGATGAAATATTGAGAGAATTATTTATAGACATCATATGGGGATGGAATCAACAACTTCCTCGATTTGAGTTCTTTTATAAACATAGTTTCCACTCAATATTCCAAATGAATCCTTTGGAATATCGTTTTGGAAAGAGATATATAAGACTTGTTTGATGGTACTAATTTAGAAAAAATAATCTTCTTAGTCATAAAAATGTTGAGGAAATAGTTGAAAAGGATATGAATATTCAACAGTAAATTTGGGATACACAAATTTTACAAAAGTTTCATTAAAAAATCATCGATGAGACACAGGGTTTGAGGTCCCAGATAAAGTGTTTCCCGATATATCTCTCTTGAAGAGGGTCATGATATTTAGGGAAAAGTTAAAGCTAAGTCACATGTATATCATCCCCTTTGAGATTTTTGATCACATCAGATCTGTGGGATGTAAACTAGAATTACCACCAACCCTTTATCAATGTTTATGACATATTCCACATGTACCTCTTAAGGAAGTATATACTACATCCCACACACATACTAAATAAATAGGTGGTACATCTAGAAATATATTTTACAAATGTGGAGAATCTGATAATGATATTGGACCATATATATAAATTTCTACCCAATAATACAACTCGCATAGTGAATGTAATAACCTTAAACCATAAGTATGAGGATGTGACATGGGAACTAAAGTAATCTAATAAGTATAAGTATCTAGACCAATTTTAATATAGTATGTAAAAAATAGAGGGGTAAATTCTATGTCCCTTCCCTTTGTACACACCGCCAAAAAATAGAGGGGGAAATTTCGTAAGGGGGGAAATCTGGTGACTCAAAATTTAATCAATGGATTTTTTTTCTATAAATATATAATTATGTCGTAATTATAAATATAATATTATATAATGCACATTCACAACATGATACTACTAACTAAATTTTATTATATAAACATAAACATTTCATTTAGAGAATAAATATGGGAATAATAATTGTAATCATTACAATGGGGAAAGAGGTATTAAATTTAATAATAATTAAATAAAAATTTAGGTCTTCTTGATCTCCGAGACTTATCTCACTCGTGAACAATAGATTATAAATGAAGAAAATATTAGTAATGAAATATTAATTTTAAAAATGAATATATATATATATATATATATATATATATTTTTGAGAAAAATGATGTAAATATATAATGACAGAAATATGATTTATTTATAGAAATTAGGAAACTCATATGATTGTTACATATCTTATAATTGGAATAGTAATGTTACAATGCGAATAGTAACATGACCATTAGAATAGTAATATTTCCATTAAGAATAGTAATATATCTATTAAAATAGTATCAAAACTTATAGAAATTTAAAATAACATTTATTTTTCTTATAAAATGAGAATATGAACCATTTATATCCTGATACATGTAAATAAATGTTTTATTTGAATTTTTAGGAAAAATGTGACAATTTAATAGAATGCTTATTTTCATAAAATGTGTTTATAAATTAATAATACATTTTATTATAATGATCATAAAATATTATTGGTGAGTAGTGAGATACAACAAAATACGATATTGAACATTACAAGTTAAATACATAAATTTCTGAGTCATGAAAGATATAAACACCCATTATTTAAAACTAAAATTCACTAATCTCCTTATATATCCACAAAAATATGTAATTTTTATTTTAATGAACTAAAATAATAAACTAACAAATATAATATTCATAAAAACACCTATCTTCCATTTATAAATACGACCCCTTCTCCTGAAAACTTTTAAGCCTTAGAAATTTCTAAATTTCAACCCATCTCGCTCCCAAAATACCTTTCACACATCATAGTGTTTTTGTTCTCATACAAAGACCATTTCAATGTGTCATAAGGGGTATCATAAGAGGTTTTGACCAAAGTAATGTTAAAATTCTCGACTAACCTCTTTGAGTTTTAATCTTCTTTAACCACACCTATGTTTTCCATGAACCTAAAAATAGTAATATAAATATTCAAAAAATATAATGGTATATTTTTTTAATGGGGTAATATCAATCTTATTCCCTCGCTTCTTTCATTTCTTAAATGAAATATTTGTTCACAATATGGATCATCCACCAACCCCATGAAGAAAACATTTCAATTTTCTCGACTATCTTCAGGGATCATCATAAAAATATTATTATTAGAAAAAAAGAAGATAATAATTGTATTCTAACTTATTTAATGTTCTATAATGAATATAAATACATATATATATATATATTATCATGTAATGAAAAACTTCTTTGTAATGGTTGGTAAAACCACCTAAATGAACTATCTATATAATGTTTAAATTTTTACTAGACAAATCATCCATTTGTGGGAACAAAAATGGGCATTTGGACCATTTAAATTTATATAAGGACTTTAATTACATTTGATTTTACTTTTTCTAGTTTTAGTCCAATTTGATAAGAATATCAATAATTATCTACAAGTGATCAAACCTTCGATGTGTAATGTGAATTCCCTTAGAAAAATAAAATTAAACAATATATCTCATTAAAATGGAAATAAATAAATAGAATAAAATTATATTAAATATAATACAACTATAACATTTTCTTCAATAATTAAATGATGAATCTAATTTTATTATTATTATTATATGCATGTGAAGAATGATTTTCAACACATCGTATGAGATCCCTCCAAACTACCATATTTTAATGGGGTTATAACCTTCCTCTCATTAATTTTTTATCTATCTCTATAATTTATGTTATATAGTTATTTTAATTTTTTAATTTGTGTCACATATATATATAACAATCTTAATATTCACTCCTTTTATATGGTAATATATAAATTATGTTCATTTCTCAAATTTGTTCTTTAAAATCAACCCTCGTTATGGGGAAATTTTCCATTCCCTAACCCTTTTATATAAAACTCATTCAATATCATTATATCAATTCATTATTTCAATATATAATGGGATATTTATTAGATCATCATTCTAGGGTACCTTTTATTCTCAAAGAAACTTCCATATTTAGTATTTATTTTAACGTTTTCAATTGATTTCGTAAACCACTATTTTGATAGTTCATTTCGATACATAATTATATAGCATTTCTCATGATGTTTAATTTTTTTCAAATTAACACCATATTTAAAGTCCAATGATTATGGATTCCAATATGAATGTAAAATATATTTAATCCATTATTCCCTTTTGAATATTTATGATTCTCATTTGTTATAATAGGAGACAATATTATGTAACTTATTTCTCATCATGGACAATTCATATGCTTTTGCATTATAATGGATTTCCATTCGTCGCACACATAAGAACAATCTTATTATTATTGGGTTTCCTAGATAGAGCTTCAATGCATTGGGTAATGTTTATGCCTCATGAGATAATATATTGGATTAGGGAGTAAAGTTAATCCATGATGAGATTTTATCCCCCATATGATGTTGTCTTCACAAGAAGTCTTGTCGTATGATTATGCCACGTTATATATTCCTACCATGATTATATACTTACATGGTCTTATGATTCCATTTTGTTTATGTTATGATCTGATATTATTATTCATGATCGTTGTATTTTATGAATCAGGTAATGCCTTTCAAATTATATGTAATTCTTCGTTATCATGTATATTCCCATAACGGGGTTTTTGGATCAAACATTTATTTGTCTATTCCCCATGTTATCCTATGAAGTTTTATGATCTCAAAGGTATTCAGGAGATTATTTAAGAGAATAAAATAAATATTTTGTATCTTAGTTTCATTTTGATGTTTTATAAACATATAATTCCCATTATAATTGCAATCCTTGTCCTTTTGTTGTGTTTGTTTCATATTTATTTTAAACTCATGTAATAATATGTGTAGAATATTTTATTTTTAAAATCTCCCTTGAAATTTCAATTGTTATTATAAATACATTAAAAAAATGATATATTGATTGAGGTAAATAGTTTTACAATGAATTCTCACTTCATTATCATTTAAGAATAATTTTCACTCAATCAAATTTGTAAGATATATAACAAATAAGTAGTGAGGATACATAAAGAGACATTAATGATTGTATAAGATCGTGAAATTAGGATCAATTAAAGCGTATATAGGATCCTTTAATAGTAAATATTCATTGAGTTAAACATTAGTATATCATATCACTCTCAAACAGATGGTAAATCTAAAAGGGTAATTCAATAAATAGAAGACAAGGATAAAACCTGGATAATTGACTTCAAAAGAAACTACGATCAACATATACTAATAATCGAGTTATAAAAACTATAGCTTCTATTAAATAATTCTGATGGATGAATATGAATGTATTTATACAATGAAAATTAGAAAATTAACAAGTTGGAATTAATTAAGAGAATGAAATATATATAGACTAAAACCTAAAATAAATGATACAAAATGTCGAATCTATTGAGTAACAAATTAGAGAGGGACAAATTCGATAGATGAGATAAGATGAAAATCATTGAAGGGACCAAGATTTATATGTTATAGATAAATTATTTCCTTCAACATATTCTTAAAAATATTTTTAATGTGTAGTATGAAATGAAATATAATTAATAGATATGTTTATCTCTATGAGGTTTATAATCATGTAAAATCTATGAAATATCCAACATCCCATACCCTAGACCTGTCTTAAGTACATAATATGTTCTATATACCTCGCTTGAGTATGTAAAAAAAATATGTCTCATTTAATGAATTCATAGGTGGAATTTTTGGAACATGTATCTCTTATGTGTAGTAGCTGAAGGATATATTTGATTATAGGGAAAAGTATATGTGAAACAAGACCACTCATTATTTCAATGTACTGTGGATAAATTAAAATTATGAAGAGACAGCATCGAAACCAAAAGATGTAGTGCATGAAAAGTTTAATGGTCCCTTTTAGTCATAAATATTATGTTAAAATTTCATAGATGGGAATTCTAAGTGTGGGTGTAACATACAATATTTATTATATGAATTCTTGTTTAAAAAACAAAAAAAAAAGTAGTTATATTATCACACAAACCTAATAATAATGAAAAGTCATTTAATTTAATACTGTAAAATTATAAATAAAGGAAGAATATATATATTTTTTAGTTTTAGTACACTTTGATAATAAAAACCAATAATTAATTAATCTAATTTTTTTAAATCAAATTGGTCATAGTCTCCACAAAATACCAAAATTGTGAAAAACACTAAAATATAAAAAAACAATAGAAAATAGATTTTAATTTTATAAATGAAATTTAAATAACATAAATTGATAGTTAATTTAATGAATAATGAATAAATAAATGGTATTTATAGGAATTATAATAATTTTATGGCCATTAGTATAAGTACCTTTTTGTTAGATTAATAATATGGCCTTTAAGAGTAGTAGAATTCTTAATAATTAATATTTATCATGAATAAAATAAGTAAATATATATAATGAAACCATTAAATTATTCATCAAATTAGGCAACTTAAAGAAGGTATAAATATATATTTTAACTTAGCATGTTTTATCTTATTTATTAAAAAATTCTTTTTCTTTTTAAATTTATATTTTTCAATTACATAATTTATATGATTTATTTTTTCTAATATAGATAAAATTTATTTCAAATAGAACATCTATATTATATTAGTATCATGTTTTTGTTTTTTTATGAAAAAGTTAAATGTTATATAAATGGTAAAAATATATTATTAGAAATATGGTAAATTTAATGATATTATTATGGTTTAAAATGATTCTTTAATTTTTCAAAAAAATTATGACTTAAAATGTATTTAATGAGCTAAATAATATGTTTCAAAATAATAAACACGATTTTTAAACTAATAAATACATTTTCAAGGAGTCATTATCATTTTTATAATAGAAAGCTACATTATATTCATTACTTGGAATTAAATATTCCAAACAATCTATTCAGATTTGGGTATGATTAATTGTCATGAAATTATATATTTTTAATCAATCACTATTAATATCCATAGGAATAAATATAAATCATTCCATTGTCCAAAATAATTAATTGATCAATTTTTTATCTAATGATACCTCTCTCCATTGGATATAAATACATCCCTTCTCCACCTATTTCGTATCACATTAAAATATTATTAAAGTATCAATAATTTTCATAAAGCTCTATCTAAACCCTCTTAGACTATTTCTTAAGGATCATAACTAACTAAATGACCCTCTTCAGAAAGCATTAACCTCACACTAAATGAGGTATCTTAAAGATAAAGGTTGGGGTCCCCAAACCCGTGACTTTAATATTATTTTCATCACTCCCCATCTATAATGTATGTAATCAACTAAATAAATTTAATAGTGGTATAATTCTAATCGAGTGACATTTTTAAATAGTTTGATTAGAATTAAACTTCTTTTTAAAGTCTATTTAAAACACAACTCATCCATGGTAGGTTCATATTACCAAAGTGATTGATGATGTTTTTTTCATATGTTCCTTTCATTGATACTATATAAATAGATTTTATGTATTAATATAACATATATAATAAATTAATTTAATGTTTATTATTTTGTAATGATAAAATAGGCCTGATTATTACAATATTAAACTCAAACAATCATAGTGTCCCCCCCAAAAAAAGGATACAATGAAATGATTGTTGATTTTAAAAACTTTTGTTGAATATATTGAACAACTGAACTCCATTACTTCTGAATTGATAGTAACATTATACCATGAATCTTATAAATCTTATCAGAAAATTGGATAGTGATCATTATTCATTATTCTTACATGAAGGAAGTTTTAGAACTGTGAACCAAACAACCAAAAAATGATCGAAGCAATCGATATTAATTTATTAAATAAATAATTAATGAAAATAAATTTATTATAATAGATTTAAGAAATGAATAATGTTTTTTATCGAGTGGTTAATCTTTTTAATTCAACAATTCATGATTTTTAAGGAGCATCTATAGTAAATCTGGACACGTAGAAAAGTGCTTTTATTCAAAATCATAATTATTTTTCAGTTATTGTCTCTTTATTTATATATTAGTTTTTGTGTCCAATATCTATAGTTTTTAAAATATACCTTATTGTCTTTCCTTTATTTTTTACTAATAATTGTCTCATTACCTCCTATAATGATTATTATTTAAACCTTATATTCTCAATAAAGGGTCTATCACATTATTTTTCAATCTTATAGTTAAGTTTTATACCACTCATTATCATTATATGTTATTATTTACATATTATTAGTATGGTTTAATTTATATTAACTATAATTCCTTTGGAATTTATTTTATTATGGATATATATATCTTTATTATTATATATTATTTCTAAATGTCAAACACTAAAAAATTTATTAGGGGAACTTTTCCATTTTTTTTATTCACCATTCAATTCTTATTATGTTGCATCCTCCCCCTTTATTATTTCCTTCATGTCCTATAATGTTTATTATTTTTTAGTATAATATTGTAATGTACTTCCTTATATATTCTATTCCTATTTCGGTTATATATATGATTCCAATTTTAATATTCTTTGTGACCTTAATATGCAACACATTTCTTTTAGATATGTTTATTTCAAGTTTATTATTGACCTATATTTATTTATTATGTTGAACACAGATGAATTGCATAGAAAAATGTAATGAGTGGGACTAGAATTATATTTCCCTTCATTTTATTGGGTAATTATTATATCTCATTAGATAATATAAATGTTTTGTATGTTGTGATCACAAAACATCATGTTTTGTTTCCTTGGTTGTGAGCCTCAATGTATGTTTATAATCAAATGTCTTTTGTTTGTGCCACATTTTAATGATTCTAATCATTTCCATAGTCTAATAATATCACATATATTAATTTAGATTTCCATTTTATGGTTTTTGATACATCTCTTTTGTGATTAAATGTTAGATTATTAAATTTTATGATTTTTTTCTATTATGTTTACCCTAATTTATCATCTTACTAAGATATTTGGATCACCCATTCTTTTAAATGTTTTCCCAAGATATCTCAAAAAATTAATAGAGTTTTATGAGATCTAGGATTATATTATGAGCATGGAAATTAAATAATTTGTATTGAATTTAAGAATAATAATATGTATCTTTTCTATCAAAGATATTTGACATCATGATTTATAGGTGTGTTCTATGGATATTTATATTAAAATTGATCTAATATTATGTTCATATGATATTGGTAATTATTTTAGGAAATGAATATTTTCTTTGATTAATTTCATATTAGTTATATCATATAGGTTTATGTTTCAAAAATATTATTAAACAAATAATTTTAAATTTTAAAATTTCATATTAATAAGTGATACACTAAAGTTAATGTTTTTGTATTTGTTTGATGTGATATGATGTTATTCTTTTTTTATGATATTATTTTTTCTACTATTTGTTTCAATATTTCAAAAAATGGCGAGGTTTTGTGAATCCCCAAATGGGGATGAACGTATTTCATTTGTTTATTATAATTAGAGACCTAATATAATAATATATTATTTTAAGTAATTTCTTATTTATTGTTTATATGAAATAAATGACGTGGAATAAATTTTACTAGATTATTTTATAAAATAACTATTGAATCATAATGTATATATAATTATGTTTTTGGATTTATCTTGTTAATTGGGTTAAAAATTAATTTCATAAAAATTTTATGACATCAGCTTGAATAAGAAACATGAATATGTGATTAATATAGTGTATGTGTGATGTCTACCTAAAATAATGATACAACTACTATGATATTAGAAAATATAAAAATTATTCAAAAAACATTAATGTATAATGTATTTTAAATAATTTATACAAATATTTTTTAGAATAGACAAGAGTTTTTTATTTAAACAAAAAATACCTTAACATGGAACTCTGAAAACATATTTCTAAAATGGATAGATTTATTAGGAGAACGGTGGACCATAATAATAATGTATTCTTTTTATACATACCTACAATGATGTTTTAGGAAGATTATAGCCATTATTAAAATAATATTTGAACATGTTCCTTTCCTAAATAGGGTTTATTGAATTTTTTTCACAGTGGGAACCATTATTGATAATCTTTTTTTTTCAAAATAGTCCTTCGTGAATTAAAAAAATACATTTAATATTTTTAGAGTTTATATAATAATTTTTTTCCCAATATTTAATTATTAAAAAATTTGATATTATTTTGATTAATATATGTATAAAATATTCCTCACCCTTTGCTCTGAATATCAAATTTCAAAGTAACACTTGAAAGTATTATTAGGATTTTTAATATGGGACTCATTCCATTGTTTGATGGAACTAGAATAATCATTGCTTTTAGATCAATGTGTGAGTTGTTTCCTTTATTTCTAAAAATATTGAATATTTTTAAATTATAATTATTATTAGTTACCATTTCTTATTTTTTTAATAAAAAGGACCCACAAGAAATTCAATCCCTCCTTAGGGGAGTCCTTGAACATGTCCATGATGGTTTCATATGGGTTAGGAAAGTAAGTTATTTTTTTTGTAATACTCTTGGTCTATTTCTAATAATTGTTATTAATATTTACATTGCTATTAATAATTGAATCAGACAATAATAATTAATGAAAACATCATTAACAATATTAATTATTTTTTTTATTTTTTTAGAGATTATTATTAATTATTATTTTTTTGTTATTTTTTAAATAGTAATAATTACATTATTAATTAACAATATTTTCAACTTTTGAATAATTAAATATTACATTAATATGAAAATTTTCATTTTATTTTGTAATGATTTTATTATTATTTTAATTAATTATATTGGCAATTTTGACACGGTCACCACAAATTAGTCATGACCATGGATAATATGTTGAGTTTCGTCCCCATGTGCATAATGTGTACACGTGAGTGATTTAATATATCTTCCTGAAATCCATTAAACTTTATTATTTGTTTAGAATAGTAACATTAGTAACAAAACAATAATAATAATTTTTAAATTATTAAAGGTAATTACATGTTGGGGAAGACAATCACATACCCAACCACAAATGAGCCCATATATGAGCAAGTCTAATTAATAATAATAATAATAATAATAATAATCATAATTTCTACTATTATTTTGTGTATAATTGAAACCACTCAAAATATTATAAATGAAATCCCCTTTTTAAATCAACGGGTGCCTTATTTTTGTAATGAAAATAAAGAAATGCATACAATTCTCTGGCTATGTACTATCAGATTAAAAATATAATTATGATTCATTATTATTGATATTATAGTCATTGAATAGTGACTATATCATTAGTATATTTTAAGGGTTATGATAATGTTCTACTGAAATCCGAAAAGGAAACAATGATCTCGATCAGTTGGAGCATACCCTATGAGGCCTCTCTATTGCAGCTTCTATGAGAGATAGAATATCTGGGCTTCGACATTAAAAAATCCCAAGATATGATTAAAAAACTATAGCATGACCATAATTGTTCATGAGAGAATCTCAAACTCCTTGATATCATGATCCAAACCCTGTTTTTCAAACCACCATAAGAATATATCACTTTATTGTACGCCTTACCCTTAAATGTTTGCTGGCATAATAAAGGGTTATGTATCTTGAACCTAAAAATATGAATATGTATATTTTATTTCCAACAAAATAATGTTGATATTTCTTCCATTTTTACTATATAAATTTTAAATAAATTATTTTGATTGAAATTATATTTTGATATGACAACACACAAATTGTTTTTTTGGTAATATGCAATTTCAATTCAGACATTCCATTTGAAGAATTCATAATTTTTTTAAATAATGATATTTTAATATATTTTTATTATGAAATTTTATATATATGATAATGTAATTTTATCAATTTAAAATTTAATTTTTATGATGGTCCAGAAGCATTAATTATCTATGAACTGTTATTTTTCAAAAAAAATATGATAAAAATTTAAAGCTGTGATTTCTCATATTTAGAGAATTATTTTGGCAAAAATATTATTTTTTGATTTAACAAGTCAAAATTAATAAACATTTAATTCATCATAATTTTATGGAATAGTAAAATTTTGAGTAAAAATTCAATATATATATATATACGTTATATATTTTGACATCATAATGACCCAGAAGTGATGTAATATGTATTATTCAGACCAGGAATCCACTTAACCAATGCCCCAACCTGGTTGGTCACAAGGACACAAGTGCTCCTCCCCTTACGAAAGAGGATGCAGACTCGTAGCAAGGGTTTATGGTGGTACAATGGGATGATTATACCCTCATATCAGAGTGTCGCAACAGTTAAAAATTTAACAGACAACAACATAAGAAAATACAAACCTATTATAATGACATGACCAGTGACCCTCAATAGTAGAAGAATAAAAAGAATATAAAAAATAGTATTAATAATAAACATCATAAGTTTAAATAACTAAGAAACTGAATAATAGTATGAAAATCCAATAGGATGAGTCATATAAAAAATTATTTCATGACTTGGTTATACAAAAAAAGGGGAATCTGGGCACAAACACATTCAATATTTAATTCAAAAATACAAAATGGACACAACACTTCTCCTTTAGCATCTCAATCATATTCTTGGTTCTTGGATACCATGATCCATACCATAAGTAAACCATATCATTAATTGGTAGCAGGGTTCTTGCATTTATCCATAACTACAGAACTTTAATCTACTCGAATATCAATGGAATCCTAAGTATAGTGTGAGATAAAATCTCAGTAGGCCACCGCCAAATGAGTCAAAAATTAAACCAGTATTTTTTCCTAGAAATAATGGTGTGCATTTATTAATAATGATAAACAATGATGGAAATAAATAAACAAAGGTTCTTTCAAGTTCCCATTGGAAACATGGAGAACTTCACCTACTTCAGAATATGCCATAATAAATGTCTAATCAGTAACCATATATTTATTAATAATATATATATATGTATTTCATATGTAATGTATCAACCTATATAGACTAAGTACATATGGAAGTAAGTAGCCATATAAATGGATAATAGCTTGTGGCTGGATTCGGCTATAACTCAGGCATCCATAACTAGCCTAAAAGAGAAATAGGCACCAATTAAGGGTATTTACTGTGAATCTCATAATGAATGTAAGTCATTATTACTAACACTCGAGATAGGTTGGGTGGGATGTCATTCCAAACACCATTAATAGAGAAAAATTATACATAATTCCCATCTTCTGTAAAATAGTATAATAGTGAGAGGCATCATTCTCAACAACTGATGTTATAGGGAGTGAAATTTCCTTCTCAATAGGTCTCTTTATCATATTTCCAAAACCAATCATAATGGAATAATATTAATAATAATAATAATATCTCCTGGGAAAACCACTTTTTAAAAAAATCCATCAAGCCTAGTATGTATAAAGGTGTGTCACAATTAATACATTCGATATAATAATCATCAATCAATTGCAATTCCCATTCAACCATTAATCATTTATATAATTAGTCAATTTAATTAATTTAGGCCCAGAATACCATTTTGAATAATGACGTACAACATAATCTAACCTACCAATCAATTGAGGCATATAAATTATACTTCAAGATAAGTTCTTTCATACCTATTTGATAGAAAATTCATAATCATGTCATGAAAATCCACATAGAAGGTGATTTTCCCATTTAATTAGTTATATCAATTGGTAAATATTCATTATATGTCAATCTAAGTACATAGAAGGTGATTTGGTTCCTTAAAAATTTATATATAATGAGGTATTTAATTAGGCACACCCATTTGGTGGCTATAATGTATGTTTACATCGTCTATATATCATAAAAAAAATATCCAAATGTGTCTAATAAAATGAAAAAAAATTATTTAGAATCAAGGAACTCATTAGGAAACACACAAAAATGTCAAGCATATGGCCTAATGGTGAGTCTATGAAACATCATTACATTAGGGAATAAAACCTAGACCACCTACCATAGTTTCATTGATGAATCATCATCCAATGTCGGATTTAGATTCAAAGTAGTCTATAAGAAAAACAGAGAATGGACCAATTCTTTAAAAATTGGGAAAATGATCATTCTCTTAAACAACACAACAGATATGAAGAGAAATGAAGATAATAAGAAAGAGCAATCAGAAACCTAATAAATGAAGATCCAAGGATTCTGAAGATGACTGTTTTAGATATGTGATATTGGAGATATCAAGATGCCTAGACTATAAGGTAAGAGACATAATTGGGCGATGAGGAGAATTTTTTTAATGTAAATTAAAGGGAGGAAAGGGAGGGTTTAGATTTTAGATTCATTAAGAGTAATTTTGGTAATTAAACCCAAATAGTAAAGGGTGAACTGTTTGTAAATACAGTTGGCCAAACTACGTGCCAATATTGTGCCATTATACCACACAAGGTGGTCCCCCACATAGACAAGGTTTACAATTTACATAATCCTAAAATATATCATTAAAATTTACTCTATAATTTGTCTTATATAAGATGAATTTCCATGAACCTAGGCCCACATGGTTTCAGACAACTATGCGGCCTCCTACAAGCCATTGAAAACCCCACATGGTTACCCTACATATTTAGTACTATCCATGAAGTAACAATGTGGCCTACCAAATTTTCCCTTTTTATAGATCTCTCACCTTTAAAAAATCACCAAATTAATTTAGAACACTCCTTAGCATGTAACAAGCATTTACCAAGATAAAAAAATAAATATAAACCTACAAAAATGAACCACAACATTTTTTTTGAAAACATGGGTCTTTACAACCTCCAGTATTTAAATCAACTTGACCCCAAGTTCACTTTATAAGGATAAAGAGGTGTCATATGAGATATCAATTAGCAATTATCTTGCATATCAACTTCATATTCCTATGTCTCAACCTATACTCATCCATGTTTCCATGATAATCATACTAAAGGAACTGACTTATCTCAGAGTGTCTTCATGCTCCTCTCCACAATAAGAACTAGATACTTCTCAAAGGAATGAATTTATTTCAAGATCATCTTCATCAATATAAAAGACATGTGATGGTTTTGGGTGTTATTAGTGAACTCGATATATGTGAAA
Organism: Viscum album; assembly: GCA_963277665.1. Classification (NCBI taxonomy): domain Eukaryota; kingdom Viridiplantae; phylum Streptophyta; class Magnoliopsida; order Santalales; family Viscaceae; genus Viscum; species Viscum album. The sequence continues at coordinate 485,034,026 of OY728140.1, forward strand.
GACATCATATATAAACCAATATCTATGAGTAAGTTCTTTCAGGTAAGCCACTAGTTCAATTCGCTTCACAACCTCAAAGAGTCTAATGAATTGATGTGAAATAATACACTGCCTATGAATAAATAAATGTACAAACCTAAGAAAAACACTTTAAAAAATGAAATCTATGACCAAAAAATGTAGCGGTCATTGGCATCATTTATCATAATACTACTGTCTAGACATAGCTATCATCATGAACATTCTAAACAACTAGATATTCTATAAAATCTCTAAGACAATATGTGGTCCACAAAAAGATGAATTCAATTCCTCTTACCATTGCATAGGTGAATAGAATGGTAATCCATAAAAGTCTTCATAAGGATCCATATGAACGGTAGACTGAATGAAATTAGTATAAGTGAAAACAACAAGGGATATGTGTTTCTCAAAAGAAACACCTAATTCGATGACACGTACACAGTGTATATCCTCTAACACCTGAATCGTATTCTATAGATAAAAATCGATCTAATGGTGATATTTTTTTCTCAGAATAAATGTTTTACACAAATGCTTATACAACCCCTTCTAGAAACGTGACGTAAAACAATCGTATATTTCAGAAATGATAGATTATGGGGCTCCATGAAGAGTTATGATCACACTGACATATAGCCACCCAAAATCGTATACTAGTAAGGTATCTCACACTCATAAAAAGTGTGTGAATATCATAAAATGATCCAATACTACTGAAAATATATCATTCATATGTGGTGACCTAGGTAAAATATTCACAAAATCCATAGAAACATCGACCCCATTTCACTCACGAATAGGCAATGGCTGTAAAGTTATAGTTGGTCACTGATGGTCCCCATTCACCAAATAATATTTGGATAAAATAGGGATAAAAAAATAAATATTGTTTTTTCATAGAAGGATAGCAATAATATCTATGTATGTCTTGATACATCTTGGTGACATCATGATGACCTTGCCAATCCAGGGAATAAAATTCCAACATCAAATCATCTCTGATGCCTTCTGGGAACCGAACATTCCCATCAAAGAGTAATGTTTTATCCTCATTAATGGTCCAATGAATAGAATAAACATCATATGAGATACCATCCCATATGTTAAATTCATTGGGATCTAAAATTTTCTTAATATTTACCCATTTTATAAGAGTTTATTTAACTAGAAAAGATGAAAGGATAGTCTATCCATGATCCTCTTGAACCTCAACACGCATCTCGGAAAAAAAGTCTCTGAGATACAAATTTCCACTATCCTCATGAACTACTTATCTTTGAGTCTCATGACTCATAGAATCAGTTACATCATTGCCATTCCAAATCATGTAGTCAAGCTCAAAATCGAAGGACTGTGTATACTCAACCCATATGTTCTGCATAAGATTGATGTATCACTGTTTTAAGATGTACATGAGTCTTTTGGGATCAGTGAAATTCGCAAAACACTATCCATGTAAATAGTGTCTCCAGAAAAATAGATCATGCACATCAATAACTAGCTCAAGGTCATGTGTCATGTAATTCAACTCAAGAGAACTCAAATGATGAGACCTGTAATCTATGACTCACTCAACCTATATAAAAATATATCCCATCTCGATAAATGACGTATCACAGTAAACAATATAATTCATTACTAGTTTCTATAGAATCAGGATCATAACTGAATTTCATATGCCCTTCATCTTCTAGAAGGGATTTTCATAGGCTTTTGACCATATAAATTTCACATTTTTTAAGTCAATCCCAAAAGCTGCACTGCAAGGTGTACAAAATATAGGATAAATAATTTATAATATCTGGTTATCTAAATGAAACTCTACATGTTGAATAATTTATTTTTATGCTCCCATTAAACTGCTTCTCTCACTTTTTTGGGTATAATGAATCTCATGACTTCGAGATGATATAATCCAGGAAGTACACTTTTTGGATCATGAAGAGTCATATGAATATTTTAGAATAAATATAATGATATATTAGGGTATTCATAGCGATCTCATGATGTTTATCATGGTTGTGTCAATATTGAAAATACACTAAGATATCATCAACAAATACAACCATGCAAGAATCCAAATACAGGTGGAAAACCTGATTCATTATATCGATAAAAATTACAGGTGAATTTATGAGGCAAAACAACATAACCATGTAATCATAAATACAATATATGCTCATGAAATATGTGAAAGTTATGAATGATGATCCAACACTCACCTGATGATATCCTATCCTCAAAAAAATATTATAATACACACTCTCTCCTTGGAGTGATAAAAGTTGTCATCTATTCAAAGTAGTGGATACTGATTATTGACCGTAAGCTGATTCAACTGATTTAAATACATGAATATCCTATGTGTATTGACCGCCATCATGTGAAAATAGATTGGTGAACCCCAAGGAGAAATTACGGGGTACATAATGTCGTAAACCTCTAGATCTTATAAAATTTTCTTGGGTTTTTCTCATCCTATAATAATGTACGGTCGTAAGTGTTTCTCTTGAAACAAGCCTAATGGTAAATTATACCTCTCAAATTATAGGTAGTGTATAAGAGTTCATAGGGAATGCATCCCAGAAATTGATAACCAAAAGAGGAATAAATTGTTTCATAAACCATAATCATCTATGAATGGAATAGTAATATAGGATGTCATACTACCTAGACTACGATTCTCAAGTGTTGATTGAGTCTCTTAGATATCATTTTATCCCTTACTCACGTGCCTAAAAACATATAGTGAAGTAAATTCCACCCTCCGATTATAAATGTATATATGGTTTTGATATGGAACATACCAGTCCATCCAGATGATTACATCAAAAACTATAATTTTTAGCATTAAATGATTCAATATGAAGTGGTATCCTCCTAGATTAAAGGTATAATACATACAAAGATGTAAGCACAAAAATTAGATACCCAGCAGGCTGTAATGGAACATCATACCATAGAAGTCTTATATATAGAGGCTTATAATCTCCATGATCATCTAAAATATAATGGGATATAATATGCATATGTCAAATAAATAATACACCGAAGTAGAGGCTACTAGAATAGTACCTCAAACAAAAGAAGCTCAGGTGCTATGCTCATCTAACATAGGTTGAAATGCATGTAACTGACCTCTACAATGATCGTGAATCACAACCTAACTTCCCTATGTAAGGATGCTCGGATGACATTGATAATCACGAGTATGACTGCCTTTAAAATTAACACTACCTCGGCCTGAGAAGTAGGTGGTATTCCAGATGCTTGCACGGAGAGATACTTCGAGCCTCACTCTGGAACATAGAGTCACTGTAGATCTATGCTTGGTAGGAACAGAAGGAATGGTCCTGAAGAAGAATTGGATATGTTGAATCTTATATATCCAAGTAATTCCATTGGATTCTATAAACTATATGTTTTTTTTATTGCCCAAATTTTTGTACTAGTGACATTTGAGGAAAATATTGGCAAAATGATCTTGACTGCTACTGACCCTGCAGGATGTCTCAAAATTACGCTTTATCCTAGTAGAATAACCAATAGCTATTCTGGGTGATGAACCACACAGACTCACACCATCATATTTCCTCATATTCCCTTTAGTAATGAGGTAATGGTTGATTATCTTGGAAATACATGACAACCTTAAAACATTGAACTATAATTGGATATCGTATACCATCTAATCTACAAATCGCCTCACTGTCACAATATCATCACCCGATAGAGTTAGCTTGAACCACCATATCTTGGTAAAGTGAGCCATATACTCAATGATTTTCACATGTTTATTAACTCTCTATCTTGATCATCCCTTAGAGTTTGTGAAAATAAATGTCATAGAATATAGTTTTTCAGTCAGCCTAGATCATATCACAATGTCTATATACCCAGGTAATAACAACCCTCCTCCTCTTAGAAGAATCACATAGAATATAAGAAGAAAGTTTGGCCCTCCAATATGTAGGCATCTCTATATTTTCACTGATATATTACATGTCTTTTAGTCCTGACTTGGAAACATGTTGTCCTTCGTCCCCCAAAAAGGTGAGAGGATGCTGCTATTGGAACTCTCAAGTGAAACCAGCCATAGATGGGGCTGGTTGGGAAACTCATTTCATATTTTTCATCATACTAATGAAACCCTCTTGGAACTAGGTAATGGTTGACATAGAAGGTAAATAAAGAGGTTCCATAGGTGGTACTGCAAGCGGGATGATTGGCAGCTCAGGGACCACTACATTCGAAGTGTGGTCGTCGCCACCTTCAAGGTGTACGAATGGAGGACATCATTGATTCATGATAATAAAATTACAAACACACACCTCATAAGATAATTTAATATTCATGATATGATAAATAGATAATCAGGACCCTTATATAGCCATCCTATGAATAGAAAACACCTCTATTTCTACTCAAAAATCAGGGTCTAGGTGATGGATAATGACACTAGTGTGCCATAAGAACTCAATAGACTCCCAACTACCCACTACAATGTTCAGGTTTGGGTCAAGGTCTCCGATAAAATATATAATATGATCATTTCATTCTAAAAGTAATTTACATTTTTACCTTCTACTCTTTATGTATTTAAATATCCTTAAATGTTTGATTTTGATGATTCATCACTTCTAAAACATAAGGTCACATACACCCCGTTAACAGAAATATGGTGTCCTATTAGCCCATACCATAACACGTTCCATCATATGTGACCATTTCCCTATGGATTAATGTTCCACAATTGACTATTTAAGGTGTATGCTTTAACCTATGAAGGAAGACACTATTATGTTTTGGATGGAACTTTATGTATTAATTATGTTTTCTCCGTACAATATGAAATTATTGAACATTTTCACTAAATTATCAAGTCACTATTAACATAAAATAATACAATTCATGCCAAAAGTATATGTGGCATGGAAATCCGTGAAATATTAGTCCTATTGTGCCTATAATGATGAATAAAATCCAATTAACTTATTTCATTATCCATGGTAAATATGTACCATTTCGATAAAATCAATAAAAATAACATCATAAAAATGTGATTCAACTGATGGTGAAGTCACATCAACATTAACAGGAAAAAATTAGAACATCAATAATGTATCATCCCGAGTAAATAAAGAAATAATACATATTATTATTTATTAATATTTTTTGAATTAACTATTAATTTTACTTCAAAGGGGTTTCTGTGTTTGATGGCGTACCTGATACTCAACAACATGTTTCTTTGAAATCTTACGTTGCACACTAATTATATATTATTATTATTATTTTAAATGGTACTTATCTTCTAGAAATTTTATTGGTGGTACTGAACACAATTATCTACAATAGTATTATACATGTTTGTTAAATAATATTTAATTGAATAAAATGTGAACGAATCTAATTTTTAGCATAAATACTCTAATATTCACTAAAAGGTCGATTTACCGCCATTTGATAGTAAACCCTCTTTAATTATAGTAATGGTCATTTTATATGATCTATTTGACAAAACAAAATTTTTCTTTAGATTTGGGACAACAAAATTTACTTTTTCTATATTTTTGGTATTTTTCTGATAAAATTCGATTTTTTATGAATTGTGAAAAATATTGTATTTTAATTCAAAAGTTCTTTTTAATATAATTTATTTATATAGTTATATTATCCTTTTAATTGGTTTTAAAGTTTAATTATATTATGTTTTTTCCATTTAATAAAATGTTTGTCATTGAAATTAATTTCACTTTGAAATTAGACATAAACAAGTGCTGATATTTTGATAGTTATTCTTACTTAAAGACATGATATTTGTTTTGACAAGGAGAATTAATTTTAAATTCATTAATGAAAATCTTATGTTTTTAATTATGTAAAATAGACATCATTTTTGAATTCGGAATATAAAATATAGATTAGGCTTAATTTATGGTAGTTTTCTAAAAACATCAATTTTTGATGAATAGTAAAACCACTCAGTAGTAGTTGAAAGATGACATTTTCATATAAATGAAACATTATCACATCTATGGATTAAATTTCAAAAATCCAATATACATAGTTGTTATTAGCAAGTAAAATTTTGTTCAATAAGATGGAAATAATTTTTGGTGAATATTAACTTTTGACTTTTATTTACCGTGTTTAAAGATAAATAGGGTAATTCCGTGTAAATAAATATTATATTAACACAAAATTTACATAAAACTTGTTCTAACCTTAATTTATGAGTCCTTTGTGACCATGGTCATCTTTTGGTCGATTTTGGGACCCCATGGAGCCACTTGGTAGTGATAATGACACTATAGATTAATTAACTTAAAGTAATGATAAAAATGACACTAACAAATATCATTTAGTAAGTAAATTTTGACATGGGGTTATATAACCTATCTTTTTTTAATATAAATATTAATTTTAAATATAAAATTATTTCCCAAATCATGTTATTTTTTTATAATTTTTAGAAATCTAATAAATAAAATTATTTGTGACAAAATAATAATGTATTATTTACCTCATTAATAAAAGATTTAAATAAATTAGATTATAAATAATAAACAAATATCCAAAACATGTCCAATTCTTATTGGATGATTTAATTTCTACCATGAGTTAGCTTATCCTTGACTTTATTTACTTATGGACATTTATAAACTGATTGTCATTATATAATAAAATAATATTTTCACAATTGTCTAAAGAGCCCTCCTCCCTCTTATAAAATGATCTCAATTATTACTCATTCGTCACTCCTCTCAAGCCCCATGGATCTTCCAAAACCTGACCAAATAATCTTTCAAGATCCCTCTCCTCCTCATTGAAGCCTTACCTTAGGTAGAATGCACTTCAAGAAGTCTTTTTGGTTCAAACCGAAGGGAGTTACCCAAATTAAAGGTAACGATTCCTCTTAACTTCTTTTCTTATATTTTACATCTCCATCCACTAAACTCTTTTTATTCCATTAATTTATAACCAAAAAATTATCCTAAATAAACTAGGGTTTTATGAGAAGGATTCAAACTATAATTACACACACCTCCATCTAATGGGTGAAGAACATACTATTTCTGTGAATGGAAAACTACCGCCTCACAAAACGATGATTATTTGATTATCTCCTACATCATATCATGGTGGCCATTAAGAGAAAAATATATTTATATATGAAATATATTATTTTTATGTTTTCTTTATTCTTCTTTATTATTATTTTATAGAATACATTTATTGTTTCCATTATGGGTAAAGGCGATAATTTCATTTGAGGAAGTGCAGAATACCGCCCCCTCAAAGTGATATGATTCGTTAATTCCATATGTGGGTCATATAAAGGGTAGTGTTAATGATATAATATATGATATTATAATAGAGTTATAATATACTAATGTTTTATTATTTTTTAATTCCATTAATGTACGAAATAGAAATGAAAGTAGCTTTCAAGCGTACGTATGACATACCGTCTCCATGAATGGTGCATTTCATTTATTATCTCCAAAATGTTATTTACTATTATAAATACATATATATACTGGATATATATGATTTATATGATATCTAAATCATGAATATAATTCTGGAGATAATGTACCATTGACCACAAGGACAACTTGTAATTATATGATGTTTATTTGTGACACATGTACCAAATATTGACAAAACAACCATTATTAATTTAATGATTACATCATGTTTATAATATGGTAATAAGTGATATAAAAGGAATAAAAGTATTGAAAAGGATTCTTAATCAAGTATAAATTATCTTTAGTTTATTATTCAGGATATTAAAGAATAAATGAGACAAGTCGGACACGAGGTATGGGATATCTTATCTCACTTTTAATTCTGTGAGATTTCCATTGTTCACCACTTATTCATTGAATTTGGTTTATTGTGTACTTCCATTTGATATATATTATCTTTATTCTCATTATATTCATGGTATTCTATGATTAATTTGGAGGTTATTAAATTGTGGTCATACGACTCATATGATTACAACGTGGTAAAGGGTTTCATCTCACTTTTTATTCTCGTGAGAATCATGCTATATTTTTCACTATTTTCATTTGTGTGGTGTATGTACATCCCATGATTTTACACTTTTTATAACATAATTTAATTTATGAGTATCTAAATCTTCATTTTATTATCCTTCTTTCATGTGGTGTATGTTTTGTAAGTTACCAAACCATAAATGGAACCTTTCACCCTAATCTTTTTAAAAGACTTCTTTTTGTTATGTCTTTTAATTTACATCTTATTATGTTGGGATATGTACTTATATATCCTTATTGATGTAAATTTTATGTCCAAGTGATTATATAACCTTTTTATCTCATCATCTCATTTTCTGAATTTTAATGTGATGCAGTTAGGCTTTCAATTTTTTGTAAGGGAACTTCTTAAGCAAATTTATATTGTTTGGGTTAAACTTGTACTTCTTGAATATGTCATCCTATGAATATGTGTGAATGAACTACAATTTTTTTACAATTAATATCCTCTTATGTTTGGTGTATTTATATTTTTCACACAAAATTATGTTGTTTATTTATCCTTAATTTAAGGATATCATGTTTATAAGGGATTTCTTCTCAGTTTAAATTTCTATTGAGACTTCATCGTTGTTATGCAGATATTAACTCTTATAGAGTGCATATATTGTCCTCTGTCATATTATATCATTAATCCAAATATTCTCATGATATTATAATGTTCTAATTAAATTTTATTCCTAAATTATTTGTATTCAAGAGTCTCTCATTTTGTTAAAATCTCTTTTCCTTAAATATCATTTTAAATGTCTTAATGATTTATTATTCTAAATATTTTTCTTTAATGTACATGTTTTAAAAATAGTTTTGAGTATTTATTTACATATAAATTAATGTTTTAAAATTATAATTCCATTAAGAAAATCAATTTGGTATGGGGCACCTTGATTCAACAATCTCTATTTATATTAATTATGAAAATGGATTGATTATTTCAATATATTATAATTACTTCTTCTGATTGAAAATAAATTGTTATTAGTGAAATGTTTATATTTTCATTATTTTAAGTGTTTTGATGGCACATGGACATTTTACGTGTGGTTACGTGATAAAAAATGACGGGTGGTGCCGTGATAAACCAGGAAGGGTTGTTATGTTATAAACTCCAATGCATTGGGTATGGAAGTCGTCCGTATGGCTATTCCATTTAGTAATATGTGTGGAAGTTGAACGTATGGTTATTCAACTTAAGAATGTTTATATCCCATGTTATCATAATATTTTATGTGTTCTTTATATGGGTTTTATGGAAATATTTTGGTTACAAAAGGGTAAGAAATGATCTTTTATTCAGTGAAGAGTATTTAGTACTTCATAAAGGAAAAATCTATTACTTATGATAATGTTTTCGTGGTTTACTTATTGTTTTAAAAAACTAACAGTTTTCCTTCTTTGTGTATCCCTTAATAATATTTTTATGGTCATCCAATGTTTTTGAAATGTATTTCACATGGAATAAAGTAGAATAGGGTAAAGGATGGGATCAAGGAAATGACATGCTATCTAAAACATGGAACTATACATGAATCTTTTTTTCAAGAGTTTTTATTTTTTGAAAAAATGGAAACTTATTAGATGTGTCTAAATTTATTATTCAAGTCATTATATATATATGTTATGGCCTAATTCATTAAAACTATAAACCTGAAAATATCTTCAATGCGAATTATTTGTTTAATTCATGATTATGTAAATGTTTTAAGGACGAGGTCTTATAAATAACTCATCCTATGTAATTTGGGGTTTCCTTGTATATTCGATAGAAATGCCTAGAAACATAATAATTAACAAATTCCATAAAATAGTAGTCTCATTTCTAATTCCCAAATAGTAATACAATGAAAAATAGACAACATTATAACACATTGTAACATCCCTACCCATGATCTACTTAAAATGTTCCCCGAGTTGGGGGGTCAGATAGCCCCAAGCATGCCTCCCCAAACACCATAGGCTACTGACTAAAAGATAGGGTCTAAGATGAAAAAATGGAGAGACTATAAACTCATATAAGTGTGGAACAATAGGAAAAAATAATAACAAAAAATAAGAAGCATATATAAATAATAACAATAATGATTGGACAAGTAACCCAACGTAGAGGAAGCAAAAAAATAATATATAAAAAAGTAAAAATAATAAATTGTGGATGTGTAAATAAGTGAGATATTAACCTATAATATCAAAATATAGAAGGATGAGTCATGTACTTGATTATGTAATTGAATGTTGATAAACAAGAATGGTGAAACATGGGATAAACATATGAATAATTTTATATATAAATGATAAAAATTAAAAGGTTTCTCCTCTAGCATCGCAAGCATATTAATGGTCCTCTTCTCCTATGATCCATACTATATGTAAATAATATCATGAATTAGTAGCCGAGATATTTACCTTATCCATACTTACATACAAGATTTCTATTTGGGTACAACAGGTAACCCGAGTAGGGTGTGAAATAAAATCCCTGCAGACAACCACCAATAGTGTCTAGAAGTAAACTAGTCCCCATAAATTGAGAAAAAAATGTAAACCTATAAATTATAATAAACAATGATGTAAATAATTAAATAACAGTCAGATCAGGTTCCCATAGGACACCTGGAAGACTTCACAGACTTCGACATAAGCAAAAAAGTATGTCTGATTAGTAACCTTATATAATGTAATAACATATATATATATATATATATATATATATTATATTTCGATAATATATCCACCTATTTAGACTATGTACACGAGAATTTAAGTGTCCATATACATGGATAATAGGTTCTGCCTAGATGGAGGCATAACATAGGCATCCCTAACCAGTCCAAATGAGATATAGGCTCCAACAATGGGTACATTCCCTGAATATCATATTCAATGCGAGTTTTCATGCTCGACACTTGAGATAGGTTGTATGAGACAACATAACACACACCCTAAACATAGGATCATGGAGCATCATTCCCATATCGTAGATAATAATATATTGATGATATATGTCATGATCAACACCTATTAGAAGGGATATTGAAATGTCCATCTCAATAATACCTTTATCCCTAATTCGACATCCAATTTCAATGGAATAATAATAATAATAATAATAACAGCATGTGGAATCACCAATTTATTATAATTTTCATCAATCCCAATACATATAAAGTGTTGTTACATTTCCTACAATCTATATAATAAGTATGAATCAATTATAATATCCTTTATACCATTTAGAATTTATACAAATAGTCCATTTAATTTATTTAGTAATAAAAAATTATTGTAAAGCAAGGAATTTTACATTAAAAATATTTTCAAATAATCAAAACATAGAAATTATGTTTCATGATAATCCATTTAAGAAATATTACAGAGGAAAAGCTTAATAAATTTATGCAAATCAACTTGGAAGGTGATTGGTCCTTTTAATCAATTTTATCAAGAAGTAAATTCCATTTATAATTCTATAAAATAACTTAAACTGTTCTTTGGTTCATTAAACAATCATATATTATGAGTTATTTCATTCATCACACCCAAGGGGAGAATATAATTGATGGAAGCATCCTCTAAATAACTTGAAATTTCTCGAAAAGAGAGTATTAATATGAAAAAAATTATTTATAATAAAAGAACTCATTTATAAGAACACACAGAAAAGGACAATGTGTTGCACAGTTTCGTGGCTCTAGAAACATCATATTTCTAAGGAATAAAATATATAACAACTATCTAAGGGCTTTAGATGAATACTTATCCAATTTTATCTTTAAACTCAAAGTACTTTGGATGAAAAATAATAATTAGGACAACTCCATATAAATAGTTCAACCAAGCTTTCCCCTAAATAGAGAAATGAATACTAATAGAAACCAAGATAAGATGAAATATGAGTGGATATATTCCTGATTTGGTTCAAATTCATCTAACAATGCTTGATTTTTAGCTTGTATCTTAGAGATATTAATATTACCCAATTATATAGAGGGAGAGCTCAAGGGGAGAGGAGGAGCTCCTGCACTCTAGAAATGGAATAGAGGAATGGGAGGGTTTATATTTTAGCTCCATTAAAGAAAATTTTATAATTTTTTAGAAACAGATAGGGGAACATGTTTTTTTTCATGGTTGTACAATCCTTATGCCACTCCACATCCCACAGAGGACCCCTGCATGGGATATATGCATGGTTCTCCTAATAATGCATGGACCATGAAACATTCGTCACTATTTTTCTGAGACAAACTATATGATAGTTCTCCCAGGACCTTGCATGTTAAGAAAATTGTGGGACCACCTATAGGACACTAAGATCTCTACAGAGTTACATTGTATTTTTAGTACTTACCATGCAGTATCCATTCGACCTACCCTATTTTTCCAACTTTTAGAACTTTGGGATATGAAGAAGCTCGATAAATTCTTGAAACATTCCTTAGGCCTTAACACACCTTTACCAAGTTAAAAAAAAAATTGAAACAAATGATTCCTACCTTTGTGAATGGATTTTTCATTATATATTATGTTCTATTAAATCTATCCATGACCAAATATATGTATCCCCTTTAAAATAATTATTTTTTGGGGGGTAATTTGATTAATTTTATAAACCCTTTATGAATCCTCCAAAACCTATTTTATATTTTTTGTTTCTAAAATATAATCATTTTGAAAATGGATAACATCCACATTGACAAGGGTATTATTTTACTTTGATCGGTTCATGTCCTTATAAAATAATAAAACCACTCCTATTTGGAAAAAAAACCATGATAAGGTTTGGTTTTTATTACTTAATAGTTTAGATTCAAATAACTATGTTTGGAAATTAATAATTTACCCATTCGTTTTCCTATATAAACCCCACCATGTTCTCATTTCTCTTTACTAAAAAACTTGAGGTAATTAATATTCCATTTATTTTCCTCTCTAAAGTCCTCTCAAAGTTTCCCATGCTCTCAATAAGCTCCTCCAATTCTTTTTGAAACACCCTATCAAGGTAAGGGTTCTTTCTATCTTCTTTTCCATTCAAGAAACATAATTGTAATTATCCTTTTAAATATCAATTTTTTTAAAGGTAAAAGGATTTTTATTGATATGCAAAAAGTTACAAAAGGCGAAAAGATGGAATTCTTTTACAATCTCCATCAAACAAAGATAATAAATCAGTAGGTAAAGAGTCCAGCCAAGTCATGGTCTGATGAGTGCCTTTGTTGGCAAGAGCATCAGCAACAGTATTCGCTTCCCGATCGGCGTGAGTGGATATGTAGTCAATCCCATGTAGAGAGTTGAGACAATTCATCCAAAGGGTGGTGAGAGACCAAGCCAGATGAATGGTACCATTCCAGATGGCATGAATGATAGTAGTAGAGTCACATTCAATCTAGAGTTTTTTCCAGCCTCTTTGAAGGTCAAAATCAATGGCGTGGATGACACCCAGCATTTTAGCTTCCAGGGAAGAGGAGTGGCCACAGCCAGCATAGAAGCAACCCTGGCAAAGACCAGCCGAGTCATGAAAAATAGCACCACAACCAGCAGGGCCTGGGTTACCTTTGGAGGCACCGTCAACATTCACTTTGAACCATCCCAACATCGGTGATTTCCAGAATACATCAAATGAACGTTTGGTCCGAGGGAAGACGCCGGGCACACGAAGGTGATGAAGGATATCAAAATCACCCACCGAGTTGGTGCAACAGTCTTTTCGAATGGAAGCAGCTTCATGAATTGCAATAAGAATTCAAGATTTACCTGCAATTAAACTAAAAGAGCGCTTATTATGAATGATGTCATTTCTAGCATACCAGATCACATGAAGCAGTTCTGCCACCGCCGTAAGCAGAAGATTTTTAACCTGAGGAGAGAAAACATAGCTAGTGCACTTGTTAAGGGATAAACAAATAGTATCAGAAAGGGACCATCTGCAATTAAATAAGTCAAAAACATAATTCCATAAAGCAGATGCCATCGCACATGAAAAAAATAGATGATCCTCATCTTCCCTGTGTTGATTACACAAGCGGCAATCAACAGAGGAGAAGGGAGTGATATGTGCAGTGATAGTGGAAATATAAGAAGAGTTAACAGCATCATTTTCAGAATTGACAGCATCAATCGTCATAGTATTCATTACAGGAGCAATAGAAGGATTCGAAGAACCTGGGTCTGCAGATTTTACCAAATCGCTTGTTGTTATATTGGAGACCTCAGGGTTGACAATAATATCCACATGGGAAAAGCATCCGACCCCAAGTCCCTACTAGCATGTTCAACCAAAGAGAGAGTATGTGAGGAAGAAGCATCAGTGGTCGAAATGAGATTAATTTCACCACTTACAGCCACTGTATCATGAAAAACAATAACAGGATCATCATTTTTTTGGAGGGTCTCCTCTTCCTCAACTAACTCCCCCTAGGATTTTCCTTCCAGAGATGACAGTACATTGGATTTCTTAACCCAAATGTCCTTCTTTTCTTTATTGGGGGCTGAGGTTTGACAGAGGTAGTAAACCCCTTTTTGGCATGTTTTATTTCTTGCCAATCTTTAATGTTTGGATGGTCCATTTTTTTTCTAAACACCTTACAATTTGAGAGGTTGTGACCAATCAATTTGCATACTTCACAATAAGGTGGAGTCTTTTCATATTCAATTCTGAGCTCAAATTTGTAGTCAGGGGCATTGAAAATAATGCTGGAAGGCAGTTCAATAGCTAGATTAACCTCAACCATTATTCTAGAATAGAGTCCTAATTCCCCATTCAGTGTTATATAATCAATTTTTATGGGAGTTCCTATGCAGGAATCAATATCATTTCGGATTTTCGGATGCCAATAGAACCAATTTAGACCATGAACTCTAACCCAGATTTGAGCCAAGTGATTTTTGTGTGTGAATGGATTAAAATTAGGATCCCAATCAAGAGTTCTGAGAAAACCAGGCTTAAGTTGTAAATTACCGAATTTCCATACCTGGTCCAGTTCATCTTGAGTGCCGAAGAGGAAATGGTAGTACCCCTTACCGATGGGGATCATCCTCCATTTCGAAGAGCCCCAGCAATGGGATATTCTGTTCTTGAGCTCCAGGAGAGACCAAGGTCGATCACCTGTGGAGTATGTCACCCGACCCAGAATCGAGTATTTACAAATCTTTATCCTTTGCTTCAGAGCTTCCGGATCTTCATCAACCATAAAACAACCATCATTAAGCTTCTTAAAGAGAGGCTGCTTACATACCCTCGCATCGCTAGGATCGGCCCCTTGTAAGGCATCACGAAAGGAGATGTGTGCGGAGCGAAGAGGGATTTCAATATTTCCCACTTCAATTTTTGTAGAGTCTGCTTCGGCAGCAACCGGAGCAGGAGGAGGGAGCTCCCATGTCGGATCAAAACTAGCCCTCAACAGGAATCAGAGAAGAACAGGCTAGATGCTAGGGTTTCGAGTCGCCCGTTGAGGAGCACTTCGCGAGCCATCCATTTAACCTTTTAAATATCAATTAGTTATATTTTAATTCCCTTAAAAACATCCCTCTTATTTCCAATTTAATTTATAATAATGATATATTCTCTATCCACTCTCATTATATCCTTTGCCTATGTCGTTATTATGCCAATATTTTGTAAGGGGTCCTCCAATTCTCATTATTAATGATCCTTCTACATCTATTACCATTTCCCTAGAAATTACAATAGATGTGATAATATTTTCCACATCCCTATTACTTACATAATGATTTCTATGTGCTGAGATACCACTTTCACTCCCATTAATCATCTGCATGATTGATTATGTACCCTTATTTGGCTGTTGAATTTCTCTTGTAGTTTTTCCATGCCAAATCTTTGTATTGTGTATACCATAGCCATTTCCACATAAGAATATTCACTTATATAGACCAATCACCCTTGGTTTAAAAAAAAATTCATGCATTCCAAAATACTTAATAATGGGATTAAATGGGATGGTATTTTATCCTAGGTTGAATGATCTATGTCACACACATATGTATGTAAATGATATGAAAGAAATGTGTGCACCCAAAATATATAGTACTCAAATGAATTGGGCAATATTTTATTCACATGGAAAGTCATGTATGTGATTCTCAAAGAAACTGAATCCATTAGGATACCTTTTCAACCATGTTATGATGTCTTAGCAGCTATCCTTGTCCTATGTCTATGATTTCATATATAATGTTAATTTTACATTCCCAATATGCCTTTGTTCTATCATGTTGTATCATGCATCAATTTTCATGATTTTAATTCTCACACCTTTTATATCCCATTGAAATTACTATTGAATAACATGAAATACTTTCATCATGTTATTATTTTTTATTTCAATACAATGATTTATAGATCTACTTTTTCTTATATATGTCCCTAGATTATCTAATGAAGTTTTAAAAGCTATGAAATTTTAGAAGAATGTTAATGAAATTTTAAATAATATTCTATGATTCATGTATCATTTTTATGTGATATGTACGAAATCACCCAAAGACACTAGGATTATTGATCTTTTAGTTTTAACTAAGTTTGATTTTATGTAATAAATCTTGATCTAAAGTGTATTAAAAACAAGTGTTTTCATAGTTATCTTGAGATGATAGTCTAGTTATTTTTTTATTATCATTAGAAAACTATAAGTAATTCCTCAGAGAAAAGTCCAAACATAATAAAACTACCCAAAATTTTGGAAATGTATTGAGTAAGAGGTTTCCAAGAAGATACCTCCCAATTTGTATACTACAATTGGATTTGGCTCTGGAATAGATGTACCTATGGTCATTAGCCTCAGAAACACTACATTGAGATAAAACTGATCAGGAACTGGTGTATGAAAATAGACCCTACTGCAAACCATGTTTACACTCTAGGGGGTGTTGGGACCACTTTGTGTATGAATATTGTATTTGTTGTCAATAGTTGTCAATGTTGGTCAAAATGAAGAAGGAGATAAAGAAAGACTCCAATGTTAATAGATATTGGATAAAGTGAGGATTCCTGGAGAGTTGTTATGATATCATAGCATTGATTTTCATACTTGGGAAATTCTCTATGAAGAGATTAAGATGACTGTTACACTATTCCATAAAGTTCCTATATCAAAGGTGATACATTGTCTGCAACATTGAAGGTGTTTGAAGAAGCCTTAAGCCTCCACTTTTTGAAGAAGAGAGAGAAATGGTGTTCATTGGAATTAACACTCCAAAAGGAATTGTGGATTCAAAGTGAGGATTAAAGAAGCACTTTGGAATTCATATTCCAAAGAGAATGGATAAAACCAGACGATGCTTTGCTGATATGTATTTCTCAAATATCACAAGTCAAGAGAACTTGTGATTCAATCCTTATGATGAAATGGGGGAGAAATAATGATGCCAGTCATATACATTTTTGATTGGAAAGAGTGCTACTGCTGAAAAATAGGGAAGTTTCTGTACTTTCCATTGTAACTCTGACGATGCTGGATCTGGTCTTTCAAAAGAAAAATATCATGATAGTGGAGTTCGTGATGAAATCTGAAGAATGGTTATGGGAATCAGTGAAGAGAGAAATGACAATGCAGTGTGTTTTTGGTAATGGATGGAGCATGCAAGATTAAAGATTCTTTCAAATTTTGCATGCAAGGCATGATTCATAGTCAGAACATCAAAAATGACAAAGGCATGAAGTGCGCAGAAATTTAGGCAAGTTGCGTGCAAAAAGAAAGTGGTGCACGCAATATTTTGAGGTTGCGCAAAATATATGTGGGAGGCATGAAATTTCGGCGGGATGCACAAAAAAATGAATGCCATGCAAAAGAGTATTGGGATGCACGGAAACTCAGCGGGATTCACGAAAGGTAGAGTGGTGCACGAAGTAGAGGAATGAATTTTTTCGCGCAAGAGGTGTTTCGAGATCAGAATCTCGAAAATTGGAAAAGGCATGAGGTGCGCGAAAAAATCGATCTTTGCGCAAAATATGATGTCATGTGAAAGTCTGGGGTTCGCACACAATATGGAATACCATGTGGAATTTTTTGTGCAACTGGTGTTTCATTTTTAGAATGATGAAAATTGGAAAAGGCATGAAATCCGCGAAAGATTAGAGTATTGCGCGAAATATTATGTCGAGAGAAAGATTGGGTTTGCACGCAATATGGAACGTGGTGTGGAATTTTGTGCACAATTGGTGTATTTTGATTGGATAGTCGAGAAATGGAAAAGTCCTGAGGTACGCGAAAAATCCAGGAACATGCACGTAATCTCAACAATTGAGAGACAGTTTTTTGCGCAGATAGGGGTTTCATGCGTAGGGTCCAAACCACCTATAAATATGAGGTGACCCCGTCTCATTGTGTGTGACTCAACAATTAGAAAAATCCCGAGCTCTAACACGTGTAAAAATGATATATAGAGTATTGCACGAAAAGAAGAAGTGTAGCACGGAAAAGGAAGTGTTTCATGAAAAAGGGAAGTTCTGCGTGAAAAAGAAGAGTTGCATGAAAAGTTTTTTTTCATGCCAAAAGGTGTTTTTATGCACTAGGTTTGAATTTTACGCGCAAGCCACCTAGAGGGGTGCGCGAAAAATTTGCGGGTCCCATGAGCCTTCAATAGGTGCATTGCACTCTCGAAGCAGCTTTCTAAGGAAGAAAGAACTGTGAACCATTTGTTTTCACAAAGAGAAGTTTAACCGCATTGACATGACAGGGGTTTATCACCCTCGTTGTACTTTGCGAGGTAAAGAACAACTAGACATGAAATCAAACTCACATCTTCACAAAGGAAGAAGGTAGTATACCGGCACACATACGTGTTGGTATTGAGAACTGGAGAAAGAGATTAAGACAATGTAATACCATTCCATATTCCACTGTGTCAAAGAAAAGGGAGAGAAGAAGAAGGATAACAGAGTATGACCAATTGAATGCAAACAATTGTTCATGGAAGATAAATTCATATGATTCCATGTGAACCAATCTTCACTGCTTGATTAATCACTTTGGTATATGTGATTCTTTCTATGAGAGAAGAAGAAGTGTAAGTGAATTATGTCATTGCACTGAAGAAGTAGAAGAAGTCCTAGTGCAGCTGGTTTTGTACTAATGAAGAAGAAAAGAAGAAGACAAGAATTTCTTGCCTACTGCTTTGCAAGTAATCATGTAAAGATCACAGAAATAGATCACGATCAGAACCTACCTTATAAAGAAGGAAAAAAGATTGTCTCCATAGGTAGTATAAAGGACCAGCTAGAGGCTGCAAGTTGGACTAGGTCATCACCAGTCCATGGAAGAGGATTGTTTCCCACCACCCTCTAAATTTTAGGGACTCACACTGGCTAGAGGATTGTTTTCGTAGCCACTCCATTGTAAAATAATTTTACATTATAGTGGAGAATCCATGCACTGGTCATCCCCATGCATGGAAAGAACGTAGCTACTCTTATTGAGTGGTGAACCTTGTAAAAATATCGTGTGCATATTTTTCCTGCTTTCTATTATTCCATGCAATAGGGAAAAGATAATAAGAGAATCAAGATCCTAACAGGTCAAGAGGTATAGGGATAAAAGTTGCAATTGGTCTAAAAATTTCCCAACACTGATTCACCCCCCCTCTCAGTGTTAGGTATATCCCAATCTGGTCTTCTCAGGGGGTATGATATGATACATTCACAAGCTCATTGCTAACCATTATTAAGGGGAAAAATCACATATGATTATATATTATTAAATATATAAGGGATAATATAGATTTATGCTGAGAAATTTATAGGTGAAAAAATATATGTTATTTATGATTTATACCTTAAATATTACTTGCATCCCATTTATGTGATTAGTAGTTAAAAAAATTCACCCTTAATACTATTTTTGACGAATTAAATGACTAGAATAAAAATAAAATTGTAAATGGTAGAATTATCATATGTGGTTCTATGATTTCATTCAGATCTTGTTAGTTTAATTGAACTATTCAAATTCCAATGAAAATAATGGTAGTAGAGATATTGGTGAAAATGAAAAATGAGGAAATTATTACATCCCATGTATATTACTCCTCTTATGTAAAAAGATGTGGGTTAAACATCCCAATGATCCTTGTGATACTCCCTTTAGAATAGTTAGAGTAAATTAGGGGTATATATTGGATTTCCATATATAGATCCAACATAAAGTACCAATATAAGGAAATCACTCACATTATTAAAAATTGAACAATGATTCTATACAAGTGAAAGGAGGATAATGAATATCCTATATTACGTACATATCTAAGATGTATATTATTTACTTTTGGGAATGAATATATAGACCAAATGATGGAGAATAAATAAAAGAATCATCCCCGAAGACATGCCCACAATGAGGGAATATACTAGCATGTTTCTTGATTAATTACTCGGTCTTCCTCATAGTCAATAAGTTGAATTTTAAATCAAGTTTATACCCAGAAATTTTACAATATCCCATACCCCCAAATAAAATGGATGTTATTAAACATGAGGAGTTGAAGAAGTAACTATTGGAGATTCTGGATAAGTGTTTGTTGGACCAAGTGCTTCATGGTGGAGTGCACCTGTCCTCTTCATCAAGATAAACTATGGATCAATGTGTATTGACATTGATTATCCAAAACACAACATGATCATGATAAAGAATAAGTATCCTACTCCATTGATTTATGACTTGTTCGATCCAATACATCGATCCCAATAGTTTTCTATGATAGATATATAGTTAGTATATTATCATAAAATTATA
Source organism: Viscum album (assembly GCA_963277665.1). NCBI lineage: Eukaryota > Viridiplantae > Streptophyta > Magnoliopsida > Santalales > Viscaceae > Viscum > Viscum album. Next base: position 485,054,865 of record OY728140.1, read on the forward strand.
AAAAGGATGGTACACCCAAGAATAATTCTCTTATAAGACACAATTATATTGAGTTCACGGTAATTCCATTTAGACTGAATAATGCTCCGACAATAATCAAAGATATGTTTGATAGAGTCCTTGGGGACTACATCAACACATTTATATTAGTATTCAATGTTGATATTATTATCTAGTCCAAAAGGCATGACGAATATGAGGATAATTTTACTACAGTTCTGATGACATCATGGAAAGAAAATATGTATGAAAAGTACAATAATTTCATATTTTTGTTGGAGAAATTGACATTCTCAGGGAATTCCGTCACCATGGAAGGGATATATAAGGATAATTGAAAAATAGAGATGATTAAAGGGTGTCTTAGAAAAACCAAGGAGGAAAACATTCATGGTTTCATTGAATTATTTTGCAATTATAATCAATTATTGGGAAACTTTTCTATACATTCATTCCATATAACCAATCTTACTAAGAAAAGTGTTAGGTTTTTTTGGAATGTGGACTCTGAGGAATGTTTTCAAAATTTGAAGAAGAGAATAATAAATGAACCTATGATCAAATTACCCACATGTGGGGGAGGATTTTTATTCAAAATGATAAATACATGATGGTATTGGGTTGTTAACTCATGAAATTTTTCAAAGAAACATCCTTCTCCTCTTTCCAACTAATGATACAAGAGTATATCTACCAAAATCATTATCGAGAACTACATATAGTGATCTTCAATTAAAATATTTAGTGAAATTATCTCTATGGTGAGATGTGTAATATATATAAAGACTATAAAATCCCCATGAATATATTAAAACAAAAAGTTCATAATATGTATGCATAGAGGTGGTTAGAGGTGGTCAATGATTATAATTGTCCATTCCACTGTCATATTGGGAAAGAAAACAAAGTGGATGATGCTCATAGTAGAAATTATCCCAAAACCCTAACCATGATGAGGATTATAAGAGATACATTATTTTTATATATCTATAGTATTTAAAGGGGAATAATAAAATTAACTTCATTCTACCTTTATCAAATAACTACTCAATCATCAATTTTAAAGGGAAACTATGAAGATTAGAATGATAATGAGTTACTACAGAATAAGTGAGATAATATCCAAATGTACATATTTGATGAAGTTGGATTTATATGATTTGGAACTCAAATATAGGAACCAACAAAATTTTAATTAAAGAGGGAAATTCGGGATGATTTTAATAGCTGATACTTCACTGTTCATATAGGAATACCTAATATATATAAAATGTAGACAATAAATAACCAATGGGATAGTTTGAAGAGAGATATTTCAAAATTCATATCTCAATTCCTAGTATTCTAATGATTCAATGATGAATTTCACTAGAATAACAGTATTATGAAACCATTTCATCTACCTGAATGGAAATAGTAAACCATAACCATGGATATCATTATAGGACTCCCCAGTACACCTAAAGGAAATAATTTAATCTGGGTGGTAGTAGATCATTTTCCCAAGTCGGTATAATTAATTGCTATTATTGAAAATCTATCTCCTGACCAACTCAAAAATATATACATATTAAATGTGGTAATACATAATGGAGTTCCAATGTCCACAGTTTTATATAAAAATACATTGTTTACCTGAAGGTTTTAGAGAATGCTTCAATAAAAATTGAAACTCCATTATGTATTACCACATTTAATAAGAAGGGAAATATTTCTCCTAGATACATAATAGTGGGTGAAAAAATAGGTAGAAAATCATCTACAAGATAGGGATTCTATGGTGGGTGAAAAATTGTTCCATGTAATATTTTCCAAGAAGAATTACATAAATGTTTAATAAGATGGGAAATATTTTTCCTAGATACATATAACCCTTTGATAAACTTGATCATATTGGAGGGGTGTCCAATATGCTATAACTCCCACCTAACCTATCTCAAGTAAATGGTGCTTTCCATGTATCAATCTTGAGGAATTAAATACCAAAACACCGACTTTTACAAAATTTATAGAAGGTACCATTGGATAATGATATTTCATACAATTATCAGTCATTGAAGTTATTATATCTTATTGATAATGTACATTGAATCAAAAAAACATACATAGTAAAAGTCTTGTCGAGGAATCATAAGTTGTGGGAACAAATTTTTGTATTAGATGAGGTGATGAGACAAAAGTAACCTAATCTATTTTAGTGTATTTAATTAAAATTTTTATGGAAATTATTTTAGAGGGGGTAATAATATAACCACATGAACTTTAAAAAAAAAATCCATTTATAAATCAATAAGTGTATTATTTATGTAATGTGAATATAGAAAAACCATAACTAATATGGTTATATTCTATAATATTTAAAATTCCATTAATAATGATGAACATTTATTATATATCAATTAAACATTGATTATTTAAACAATATATATTATGGTTTATGATTAGGTCCTATTGGTTGAAACAAAAGAAGTGATGGACTCAACAACTAGGATCATACCCTATGAAGCCCATTTATCAGATAATACACGGGAGTTAGAATAAATGGGATTTTCCTTCGACCAATTTCAATATAGTATTCAAAAACTACAGATTTAACAAAACTATTTATAGGAGAAGCTCAAGCATATCGTGATCATGACCAAAACCATGTTTGCCGAATCATGCCCAAAAAATCATCATCACATACCTTACCCATAGAGCATTTGATAATATAATAAAGGGTGTGTATGTTGACCCTAATAGTGTGAATATATATATATATATATATATATATATTTATAATACAATAATTATAATATTTATTTTTGATTGTTTTTACTTTATAAATGATTTGACAAAAATTTTATTTTGATATGAAAAAACAATATTTTTATATTTAGGTAATATAAGATTTTAATTAATACATTCATTTGGATGAATTAATGGATTTTCTAAAGAAATTATTTTTGAAGAAAGTATTATTAGATTATATTATATAAATGACAGTATAATTTTATGAAGTGAAAATATATATTTTATAATGGTCGTAAAGTAATTATTGTTAAAACCCATAATTTTTCATGAAGCAAGCATCTTCATTTAAGATTAATTTACCATATTTAGAGAATTATTTTGATAAATTAAATATATTTTTTAGAATTAGAATATTGAAATTATACAATGGTTATTTTTTCATAATTTTTTTAATTGATTAATTTTGAGTTAATAAATAAATACATTATAAATATATTGTATATATTAGGATATCATAATCATAACAAGTGATGTAATATGTTCTGTAAAAGTTATCCAAGACCAAATATATTTTATCCAATTGTCATTCCCTAAATTAATTTAATTTTAAAATAGAAAAACTTATCTTTGGAAGAAACCATAGGAAAAAACATTGAATGGATTGTGGGTTTCATTACATTATTTTATAGATTCTGAAAACTATGTTTGGAAAATAATAAAGAACCCCCTCTCTCTTCTTATATATACCCACCAAATATCCCATTTCTCTACAATTAAAACCCTTAGATAATTAATGTACTATTATATTTCCTCTATAGGTTTATACCAAGGTTACACAAAGCTCTCACAAATCTCCTCCCATGCTTTTGGAAATACCCTCTCATGGTAAGGGGTATTTAACTATTCATTTCCATTCAATCACCTTCTATGCAATTGATATTTTGAATCAAAATTGTTTATGTTTTTTGGAATTTAAAAAATACCTTATTGCACACATGATTCTATAATAATTGGAGAACATTTACACACTCTCTTTATAACTTTTAATAATCCATTGTTATGCAAAAATTTAGTAGGTGATCCTCCCCTTATCATTTTTATTCGAGAATCTTATTTAAGTAATGCCTTTTGTATTTAAATTCAGTTTTATATGATATGATTTTACACTTACCTATTACTTATTCTATTATGTAAAAGTGATGATATACCAATTTCACTCTCATTATTCCCATCCATTATTTATTATGTACCCATGTTTTTCTACGGAAATTATTTTTTGAGTTTTCCATACCAAACTTTTGTATTATAAATGCTATCACCGTTTACACTAAATGCATTCACCTATACATCCCTATAATTATTTTACTATGTAGTAACACTTATTTATTATAAACTCATTAGTCTTTGGATTAAAGTTTGGGAAATATGAAAGTATTTTGAATCATTTATATGGAACACTTATGCATTTCAATGATATGAAAGTGACATGTGCGTCAAAAAATATATATTTCTACAATGAATTTGGTAATGTATTAGTGTCATGAGGAACTATGTATAGTATTATTGAGTAATGAAAATCCATACTGGGACATTATTCGTCATGTTTTGATGTCTTGGTAGTTATCCATTACCAATATTTGTGATGTCATGTTTAATGTTGTTTCCACGTTCATATGATGCCTTTATGCTTTCATGTTTTATCATGACTAATTATTCAATATTGTGATATCACCACTTTTAGGACGCACATAAATTCATATTTACTAAAATGTAAAATTTTCATCATTTTATACATTATTTATTCCTTTACTGGAATTTATATATCACCCATTTTTTATATGTGTCCCATAGTTATCCCATGCAGTTTTAAAAGCTATGGAATTTTGGAATCATGTTATATACTTTTTCCATAATGTTGTTGTATCCACATATCATGTCGATTGGATACCTGCATAATAGTTTAAATACATTATGACTCTCAATATTATTGGTTGTACTAATTGTGATTTGATATAATAAATACAGAAATAATGTTTATTAAAGACAATGGTTATCATAATAAGAATATGAATCAATACACTCAATAGCACATGGGCCTATTAGACTAGGCCACTAACATATCCCCACCCAACTGGGGGAACTAACAAAATGTATCCTAATAATAATAATATTAATAATAATATTTATTAAATCTGAATGGAATATAATATAAAATAAACCAGATAGGTATACACATGGGTCATGAATCATCCCTCTTTACTATGAATGGAAAGAACTATTGAGTACCATTAAATTTTAAGTGTCTCAAAGGATGAATTTAGGGGTAGAATAAAGGCCCAATATAACATTTATTGATGGAACAAGAAATAATAATAATTTTATTATTATTTGTATTCTCTTCCATTTATTTTCTTCTTAGGTCAGATAGTTCCCTCAAAATTTCTATGTCAGATGTGTCTTCATGACATGACACACATTCTCTCATCTGTGATGTCATACAATATGATTTTCTAGAGTTCTACATGTGGGAATCATTAAAAATTTCCCTCTCCTTTTCAACTCTTTATGAAGTGTTTACTAGGATAGCAGCCCCCATAAGGGTTATCCCACATGAATTATAACAAACACTCAACCAAATAAGGACCTAAGTAATTTATTATAGGTATTGTAAACCTAAACATATGTCCCTCATAGATGAGGTATTTCTATAATTTTGAGTTTATTTTCTATAGTTTGTGTTCCTTATACAATATCCAATATAGTGTTATTACAATTACACTATTTTACCACTTGAAATGATTATAATAATAATTACTACTATGATATAGAGTGTGTAAAAATGATAATAAACACACCCCAAACCCAGTTGGGTTGGCCCACAATCATCCAAAAGGTAAAACCCATCTATTTTAGACCAATAAAAAAAACTTGAAATACATGAAAAATATAGGAAGGAACAATGACCCCCTTAAAAAATATCATTGAAATAACCCTATTTAATGATTGGTTTTCATTTTTTGAAACAATCATCATATAGTGCTTCTCTTTTTTAATGAACCAACTCATGATACCCCATTATACTAACCCATACAACCAATCATAATTAACATGTTGCATTCCTAATCACCCATGGATAATATACAATTATAGGGAATCAAACACACTCCATTGTGATTTATTTTTTCCATTAAAGAATCAAACTATTAAAAAAGTCTGATATGTTAACACAAAATAACGTTACCATAAAATTGTAAGTTATGTACCTATATAAGGTTTTTTAAATAAAAAAATAAATCATGGAATAATATGAAGATAACAACTTGACATCAGTAAAACACAATTACATAAAATTAATACAAAAATCATTGTTAACTTTAAAAAAACCATTACCCTTGTTTATATTATAACACAAGGAATAAAAAATAAGGAAAATATGGGATAGAAATATGACGAGGAAAATATATGAATTGAGACGATACATAACCAAAAATAACCAAAACACCCACTAAAGCTACCCATATTCAAGAGATAATCATGCATAACCCATTTTTCAGCTACACATTGTCTTATAAAAATTGTATTTTGAATCATATACTCATAGTAATTCATTTACCTTAAACACATTCAGCAAAAAATGTCTATATACACCCACAGAGTGTATATAGTGTGTTAGTTGTATTACACAAAATAATATATTCCAAACATAAATATAATAAATGAAGTCCTTCTTATATGAACTAAAAATACTAATATTTGGTATTTATTATCAACGGATAAATTAAATCAAGATTTAAAGAAATAGTTCACATAAGTTTAAGTATAAAAATGTAAATAAGAAAATTCAATATTAAAAGAATAAATACCCACAATCACCATAGGAAATACAATGGATAACTATGTTAAGGGAAAACTAAGGCCATTATACAATGAAATATCTAATAGTGTGAATGATTCATAAGGTTGAGTCTCCCAATTTCGTAAAATTTAGACTATAAGAAGATTAATTAATAAGTATCCATTAAACATGACTAAACACACAAAATAATGGGAACATACTGAGAAATATTGTGTAAAATACACTAGGAAGGGTATCCCCTTTACCTAGCTTAGTATATGTCCTAGTTCCTACCTATGAACCTGAGGATTCCCATAATAATTTACTCTGATGCATGGTCATTATATGGTTTAATTTTTTAGAGGAATCTATCAACACCAATAATATAACGTATAACACTATCAAAAACATTTATGTACATTTTGGTGTCAATATGTTAAAATGTAACATAGTTTATTAAACAACTTTTTTAAGCCGAAAATAAATTTATCACCTGAGTTTCTCTGTAAAATTAGTGCATTAAATCATATACAGTAATACAAAATATACCTAACAACTTCATGAAATACATGATGAATACTTTGTGAATTTTAATCAAACACATTTATTATAATTTTTAATTCAAACTAAAAATATAATTTTTAAGAAAAAACTTCAGAATATCATTTCAAAACCAAAATAAAAACATTAATGTGATTAAATTCAGTCCTTATAGGAATAAGAACACCATTATTTATATTAAATAAAAATTTGAAAACACAAATAATTCATAGTAATTTTAATAATGGATAGAAATTAGATTCACCCATCAGAAATAAAATATTTCCATAAGTAACATTGTTATTCCATACTTATATGTGAATTTAATTCCATATAAGAATACTGAAATCCCTAATTATAGAAACCCCTAATATAGAATCCAATTTTATATTAACCATATGCCACAATGGCCATCAAGGTGATGAAAATTTGGATAATAATATATAAAGAGACAACAGGATACGATTATAATGGAAGTGTATTAGAGTCTCAATCAAAAGTAGATATGATAAACAAAAGACAGGATTGCATTTATGGGGAGAAAAGTGAAGTTTTGACTAAAAGCTTATAGAATTAATAGGGAAAAATGAGGGTCTCCAATATTTTATATAGGATTTAAAATGAAAATATTCCAAATTTTAAGGAAATGGAAGGTTAGGTCACATGATTAGCCTAAATATATTCCCAATCCTGTCTACCCACTACCAAACAATATAAGATAACAATTAACATATATGGTTTGGTAACTATTTACCCTAATTGTGAAACATGGGATTTTCACTAAGATATCAAAATTTTAGCGACAAACATAATTTTTTTTCGATAAACCAATAAATCACTATTATAAAAATTGGTTCTTTCTATAGTTCCTAAAATGAATAAATTTCCTACCAAACCATGGTTTTGTCATACCATAACATTGTTTTTAAATTATGGTAGTAAGATAACATATAGTGTGCCTATTATCCTTATTTATGGAAAAGTGTGTCCATAGGTACCCTATGGTTATAGTTTAAAAACCATTAATATATGATGATAACCATGGTCATGGTTTTTATTCACTGACTATATGTTCCTATAGTCATGGTTTTTGACCTATTTTCAGGGTTATAAACCAATGTTCATTGGTCTCTAATAACAATTCATGGTTTTCATTTTTCACCGTCAACCTATATATTATTGTAGAGTCTATTTATCTTCTAGGGTAGAAAATAATTTATAAACATATATGTATATAAATATATATATTAAAATAAATATTTAATAAAAAATTATTAGTCCCATTATTAATATTATAAAATTCAATTATGAAATTGAACTATGAAAATTTATTCCAAAACCATGACTACAGGTTGAGTTAGGGTATTGGTTGTGGATCATTGAGACTATAAGTAACACCTATAATAATAGATATTCAAAATCATATCTATTGTCCAAACCCAACCACTTATCGTCACACTCAAAAACCAGGATATTAATTTCATATGGCTATTGTTTTCAAAAGTATGGTTAAAAAACCCTGCCCAATGGTTAATTTTCAAGTATTAAATGAAAACATTAAAACCTAAAAATGATGTAGTATGTGCTAAAAATCTCTCCTACGTATCACTTTATACCCCTATAATCTCCCTATAGAAAGTTTTGATCCAAAAAATATCTGAGTCCATTTCTCTGTCGTATAATATTACTACCGGTTTTGTGGAACATTTTCAGGATTTATCATAAGAAGATTTCCAAATGAAGTTGTTTGGAAATTATTTTACATATATATATAATTAGACATAGATTATCATATATACTAGATAGATGTATTCCTACTATGAATGTTTAGAGCATTTAGCCAAGATAATTTTATCAAAGAGGACATCCATCAGATAGAGATGATAGGATGAAATTCCATCAGACTAAGGGATAATCAGATAGAGATAATCAACTGGAGAAGAGTTACCATTACATGGGTAGAAGAAACATGTTGTTACACTAAGACATGTTTTTTCTTACTTCATGATGAATAGATATTTATGGTTTAAATAGATGATAAAAATTGGTATCAATAGTTTCTCAGGTCAATGAAATGTTTTAAAAAATATCATAGGTTGGTTGAAACTTGTTGAAAAGGAATAAGAATATATAAAGGGCTAGTGTCACATATATTTTATGAAATGTATATAACTTTATTAACCATATATGTTCATGAAATAAATTTATGTGACTAAAAATTTGATAGGAAGTGTTCAAGACATTTTCATTACTTTTATCTATTAAAATGAAAAATGCAGGCTTTCTTCCTCCATGTATGCGGGATTACATCCAATCCAAATTAATTATTGTTGGTCCATTTAATTTTACTATTTTTTATGATGTGAAATAGTGTAGTTTTTGTTTGGTGATTGGATCATTGGCCCGAAGTTCTTTTTTATTATTTTGACAATCAACCTCTCAATGGTAGGACGAACCATTATAAGACCCAAAAGTATAGAGACAATTAAATGACCAATAGTTCAATAATAAAATCACCCAGATAAGACAACTTCTAATTACTCCTCCCTAGCACATTTTATGATATCAGTGACCCCTTCTCAAGGATGGTCAGCTAGTTGTCCAGTATTGAGCTTCATATGCCAAATACTGGTGGAAATTCCATACCCTCTCATTCTTCCAATTCTAGTAGGCTCTGTTCTAGAAAATAAGCCTTCTTTGATCCTCATCTGGAGTCTTTTCCCTAGTAATTGGACTAATAAATCTACTTATTCATGTGGCCAAAAGGCCTTGGGGTGGCCCAAAATCCTTGAGGTGGCCCGAAGGCCTTGAGAGACAACTGGACCGAAGGCCTTTGGTGGCCCAAATTCCTTAAAGGACATGCAGACCAAACTGGTGGCCCAACGACCTAGAAGGATAAATAGTTCTAGCTGCTACAATACTGAATAGTACCTATAACATTTTTAGCTACAGTACTACTCCATTTCCCTCTATAGTGCCGCTACCATACCTGGAAATATGTCTCCACATAGATTTGATCTCGGGTATCTTGGATTAACATGTCAGGTCCTCACCAACCGACCTGAGGATCATGTGCTATGTGTGGTGATTAGGCTGGTGATTTTCTACTTAGATCCATTACAGAATAAATTGGATGTTGACTATGAATCAGATACTATATTTAATTAGACATTATGAAGTTGTTTTGTTGTGCACGATGAAGTACCTGGATGAATGTTTTTCCAATTTTTCTTATTGGGTCTAATGGATGTAGGTTCTCTATTTTTATAAAAATTGGTTCCTCAAACTCCCAACAAGTGGTATCAAAGTGATCCAATTCTCATTTCTAGTTCACTTAAAATATACACGTTTTGTCTCCAATTGTCTAAAAGGTTGGTATATTTCAGTTATTTTACTATTATTAGTAGAACAAGTTCCGAGGAAGGAAATATATACATCGATAAGTTAGGTGGAATGGAATTTTACTTTAAAAAAATTTAGTTGGAAGATCATATGATATTGAAGGATGTTGATTCTCAATTTCCTTAATGTTTCCAAAAACAAAGGTTAGAGTAGAAATATGGCGGAAGGATATAATGGATTTATTTTTAATTAGGATTTATTATGCTGGAAATACTACATTCAACAATAAATAGAAGAAAAAAAATATTTTTTGAAAGGATTGGATGAAATGTATTAAAATCTAACTACAATTTATAATTTTTTCAGGTTCTATGAATTTTTTAACGTGAGGATATTAGATGGAATGACACGTGTCAATCATTTTGATGCAACTCTATTTTGGCATAGTTTTTCCACATCTTTTTTTTATAATTTTTATGATTTAATTAATTATATACTCACTTTTTAATAAATAATTGTACTTCTATATGTCTATAGTTAATTTTGTTAATTAAAAATTTTTTTTAATTAATTATGTATTTTTAGTCTTTAAATAATAATTTTAATCTGACTTATTTTATCTAAATTTATTATTTTCTTATTAGTTGCTTTAATTCCAATCTGCTCATAATTTAATAATTTTACTTTAATAATAAATAATATTTTAAGATCCTTAGACTTTATTATAATATTTTATTATTTAATATGAATTCATTAAGGTATGTTAACATTAATTATTAACGTGTCTAATCACCCTATTAATTAATTAATGACAATAATTTTAGTTTTTATTATATAATGTTGTACGCCTTTAATTTTATGTATTAAAATAGTTTATTAATTAATTAATTAAGAGTTTTAAAATATTAATTGTTTAATTTCATTTATGCAGTTTGATTATTTATTTATTTTATATTGGTTTTAGTCTACTGGTGGAGGAGAAATTAAATATCGGTGACCTTATGCAGCTTGCTGGTAGCTATCATTTATGTATAACGACAACCTCCTCACTGTTATCCTCTTCGACAGGTGTCCCCCCATCGTACCTCTATGTTACTATTATATACCGGTGATCTGCTGCTGCCCTTTCCACATATGACTCATATTTTTATTATATCAGTGACTGTTAAGTATCAGGAACCTTCATATATATTGCTAATGGTCTATTTTTATTTTTTATCTAGCTACCGGGGACCTTCATTTTAATTCTATCAGTGACTCTAATGTTTTATGAACTGATAATCTACTACGGTGATATTTTATTTTAATTATCGGTAACCCTTAATAATTATTCTGTATTGGTGATCCCCACGTTTTTTTCCTCTTTTCTTAATTTATATCTCTATTAGTGACAATATGTTGAAATAGCGACCTGTTAATTTTATCCTAATAGTGAGATTCTTATTTTATTTTCTAACGGTAACCTGTTTTATTTAACCCTCGTTCTGATTGTCCCCTCAATTTTTATTTCTAAAGGTGACCCGCATCATCCCCCTCTAACATAGATCAATTTTCTATTTCACGTAACAGTGACCCTAGATCCCCTGATCTTCTTCTTCCATCACAATAAAATCCACCGTCCACCCAAAAAAATACAGTTCACAAAAAATATCCCAAACTAGATTCAAGTTTCGATGGACTGAATATTGTTGCTACTTTTTTCCGGAGAATCGCGATAGGAGGAGTTCCACTGCTAGGAGGAACCCAAGACCACCAAAGCGTATCTAGACTCGAAACAAGATGGTGTTGGGATGAATTTCTCATAGTTTAAGAAGGTTGAGGCAGAGCTAAAATAGGAGGGTTCTCCCACTGGTCCACTTGAAGAAGTCCACCACTGTAGGGAGTTGCACTGAGAGAACCAACAGAAGGCCTCGCCATCCGCCGTTACTGAGGAGCTTAAGCTGCCACACCCCATGTCATCATTGATGGATGGAGGATGAGCAGAGACGCTGCTGTGCGAGGCTGTCCGCTGGAGGGTCTGTCGGTGGAGCCTTCATCCGGAGGCCACTCGAAGACCCCTAACCCCCCCTCTTTTAACGTTAATAATTGGGGGTGGGGGGAGAAATAATTTAAAAATACTAACTAATGGATTAAAAAAAGTTAAATTAATAACATAAATTGAAATAAAACTATAAACATTAAAAATTATAAATAAATAACTTATATAATGATATTTAATAAAACAAAATTTTTAATCATGAATAAGTTTTATTTAATTAAATGATAGTTATTTCCAAAATAAAGTTAATAATGATTATTAAAAAGATTATCATTTATAATTTAATATTATGTAATTATAATTATTTAATAATACATTTTGTTGATAAAATAAAATACTATTAACAAGTTATAAATTAAATTAATGTTAAACTAAACTAGTTAACATAAAATGCTAATAATATAAACTTTCAAAATAATAATAAACATAATGTTTATAATTTTCTTAAATAATATCAGTTAATTTAATAATAATAACCTATAAACAATTTATCATCAAAATTTGTAATTAATAAAACATCTTATTTATAATAATAATAATAACTCTATTCGTACCACATTCAATCAAATTAAAATACGCAAAATATCATAATTTACCTTTTATAATTGAATAATAACTATTTAATAATAAATTTCATTTCATTAAAAGTAATTAAAATTTAATTAGTAGTAGAAATAAAATAATTTACTTAAGTACAATATTTCAAAGTTTATTAATTCTTTTAAAAATACTTTTTAATAAACTAATTTCCTAAACTAAAGTTCTTCATTTCCTTAGTGTTTTAATTGTTTTGATTGTTTTCATACGTATCATTATTCATGGAGAAAAAACACATCAAAGTTCTTCCAACTAACTCTTTCGGAGTTAAGTACCTGTGAAAAACTAGCATGATGTGCCATTCACGAAAAAACACACTTCTATGGTGCACATCTGAAGAGATTTTATGGTAGGTGGAAAATGTTTAGTGACAAGAATTAGGTGATGGTGGATACAAAAGCAGAACCAGAAGAAGATTTGGGGAACTGACTAGACGCTCATTCATTCTACACATCTGGAGATCTGAGAGCTTCTCTATCATCAAGAGAATAGGGAGTCCGGAGGGAGACTCTAGAACCTCTTCTTGGTGTTGGATGAGCATAGGAGCAGCGTATCATAGGGGAGTTTGGTTTCCCTTGTTTTTGATTTCTTACACTCTGTTTAGCATATCTCCAATTACTGTTTATATAATATACATGTTTTCTAGCTAAATCATTCAGTTCGGGGATGAATTGAAGTACTAATAGTTACTTTTAATTCTCATTTCACTTAATAAATTCAATGAATTCATTAATTATCTGTGAGATATATACCAAGTTCATCCAATTTCTTGTACCAGTAGAACATAATCACAAGATTCCACAGTTATTTGGTGAGAGTGGTTGTGGAAAGACTTTTCAAAAGATAATAGATTCAAAAGACTTCAAAACTTATGGAGAGTTTGTCTTGTTGTTAATTTTAAAAGAATTTCATGGTTGATTAATTTTGAAGTTGTGAACTCATAAATTGGTTGACTAGTGTGACTTAACTCTTGGTGAGGGAGGCGAGTCATACTCTTTACAGTGGTACACTGTAATATCCTATAAGTGAAATGAAAAATATTCAAAACTAGTATAATAGAGAATACTCCCCAAGCAGTTTATTAGATTATTCATTTTATCAATGTTCTAATCCTATTTTTTTTCTTGTTTTACAACTATCTCTAGTTTCAATATATCTTCTAAACATGTTTTATATTATTCAGTCTCTATAATTCCTATAAGAGAAAAAAATAAAATAAAATTTAAAAAGTTAAAAAATAGAAAATAGAAAATTCACTCCCCTGATGAAAATAGTGGAGATTCCAAGTGTTTTTTTGAAGATTAGTTGCCAAATTTACCTTCCTTGTGTGTTCGACAATGCTTTCCACATATACAGTAGTTTGTAGGAATATAAATTTTAAACTTTTACTGACCTCAACGATGGTTTAGGTCTAGTTTTTGGTGTCGTTTCTAGGAAAGGAACGAGCCATTAATTTTAAAAAATAATATATATATATATATATATAATATTTAAAAAATTTTAAAATAAAAAAAATCTATTTCAATTCTCGTTGAATTGTTACTAATGAGTAGTGTCTGTTACTGTTGTTTGCATGAGCACAAGAACATCTAGTGCTAGATTAGAGCCCCTAAAATGTGAATTAGATAACCATTTCACTGCTCTAATAAGGAAGGACAAAACTGAATTGGAGAATATAGATAATAATTTTCCTGAACCTAACAATTATCAGAATCAACCAGAACTCTTAGAAGAAAATGAAAGGCCTAGGATGATGGAGTTTCAACTCCTTCAAATTTCAGGCAATTCTTCTTCTATCAAGTAATCCCCTAGAGATTAAAGTTATGAACTTATATAATCACACATTTCACTACTACCTTCTATTATTGGGCTCTCTAACAAGGACTTTCTAGCCTTTATTGGATACTTATATAATATTGTGCAACAATTACCTCTTTTAGGACTAGAAAAAAATGAACTAAGAATTAGAGTGTTTCCCTTTTTCCTTAAGGGGAATGCTAGAAACAGGTTTTTGAGTCTAGATGAGAACATATTTAAAAACTGGGATCAAGTGTATAATTTTTTCATTATGAAATTCGATCCTCAATGAATTAAAGTTGAACTTAGAACAAAGATACTAGTATTTATCAAGAGGATGGAGAAGCTTTTCATGAATCTTGGGATAAATTCAGGGATCTTCTTAGGTAGTGTCCCCATCATAAACTCCCATCACACCTTCTTATGGATATATTCTATGAAGGAATATCCTCCTCAGGAAAGAACCAAGTTGATCATGCAGCTGGGGTTAATTACAATGATAAAACAGATGAAGAACATAGAAAAATCATTAATAATCTTGCACTGAATTCCCACCATAAAAATTGAAGAAGAAAAAGAGTCAATAGAAATGATTATTAAAACACCTGTTCAATGAATGAAAGTCAAGCTCAACATGCTAAAATGACCAACCAACTTCAATACTTAATGAACCAAAATTCATAACAAACTATTCGCTAACTAGGATGTCAAAATACCCATCAATCTTTAAGGGAACAATGTGTTTAGTGTGGTATGTTTGGGGATACTAAAAACTTCTGTCCTATTTTTGATATTGCAGCTCAACTACAAGAAAATTCATGCATTGTTAACTATGGTCCTATAATTACTCTTAAAGAAGATCCATTTTCAAATAATTACAATCAACGCAATAGGAACGACCCTAATTTGTCCTGGAAAGATCAAAGCTTAATTAAACAAACCACTTCCCCTTATTTCTCTAATCAACCAAGAACAAACATTAATAATCCACAAAGGGGTGAGTCTTCAAATGTACGAGGAAACAATGATAGTCACATATCTTCTAAGCTTGATCTAATTTTTAACAAAATCATCTTTCAAGAAGAAAGATACATGACTCTGTTGACCAAAAATAATAATAAATATGAGTCTGATGAAATGAAAATTGATGTTAGAATTCAAAACATGGAAACACAATTAGGTTAACTTGCTAGAGAATTTTCATCTAGGAAAAAAGATAAACTTCCATGTACCACTGAACTTATTCCTAGGGATAAATACATGGATGTTGTAACTATAAATGGGATTAATAATCAAACTATTGCTGAACACGAAACTATAAATGGCCAAAATAAAAATCTTCTTCAATTTGGAAATAATAATTTTCTTTTCAATCATGCTGGAAATTCACAAAAAAGTCTTGAAAATTAACTAAGTATAAATTTATCACTCGAAACTAAAGATAAAACATCATCTAAAAATCAAAATAATAAATTAAAAGAAAAATATGATAATGAGGTGTGGGATATACCCACTACTCTGAAAACTTTTTCCCCACCCATCCCTTTCCCTCAGAATCTGAAAACCTCAAAGAAACACTAGGGCTAAACTTCTTCAGTTCCTTGGTCTCATTTCTAAACTTCATGTGAATATTCCATTCATTCATGATTTAATTCTAATCCCATATTATATAAAATCTATAAAGAAAATTGTTTAAAAAAAATTAGAATAATTTTCTACTATTAGCCTCAGTGAAGAGTGCAGTGCTGTACTTTAAAAGAAAATCCAACCTAAACTGAAATACCTATGTAGTTTTATCATACCTTACACACTAGGAAACTCTAATCATCTGAACAGTTTGTGTGATTTAGTTGCTAGAATTAATTTTCTCCCATAATATCTATTTTAATAGTTGAGCATTGGGGACCTTCAACCCACCATAGTCAAACTATGGTTAGTTGGTAAATCATTCACTCATCTCATGGGTAGGGTAGATGTTTTTCTATTTGGGGTTGGGAAACTATTTTTTTGTGGCTGAAATTCTTTTGTTAGATATGGAGTGTGATCAAGAGGTTCCCATCATCTTGGGTAAGCCCTTCTTGGCCACATGTAGAGATTTTATTGATGTTTCTAAGGGTCAATTAATTTTTAAAATTAGATAACTACAAGAAGATTTCATTGTTTTTAGAAATGTTAAAGGTCCAAATTTTTCAGAAAACTGTTCAACACTAGAGTCCTTAGAAAATGAGAACATAACATGAAACATTGAAAAATCTGAAAATAAATCCTCGGTTGAAGAAAATATTTTTGAAGCTGAAAATCCAATAGAATCTTTTATAGAAATTAAATATTCTGCTAAACTCGAAATCAGAGAATATTTCCTAGACATGTACAACTGTCTAGTTTCTACTGTTGAAGCGTCCTCTATTTCTAAACATAGAAGATTTTGAGTGAATTTTAGGGTTTTTCTATTATCTCCAACCATTATAAAACCATTGATGATATTGAGAAAGAACTTATAAGACAATTAGTTGATTATGCTATGATAAACATGCTAAATTATGATATGTAAGGTCTGGACAGTGTGCTGCCCACTTTGGACAGTAACACTATTACTTCTGAATCTAAACATGAAATTGAAAATATTTCATTTTTCAATACTCCTTACAAAATTTATGTTGAAGATCATGGACCTCCCAGGCCTAAGAGTCTTACTACAATTGTAGAAAAACCAGTTCATTAACTGAAACCAATTCCTACTAATAATAAATATTCATTTCTGGGTGAGAACTCCACCACGCCTGTAATAATTTCTACTGAACAAAATGCGAATCAAGAAAAAATATTTTGAATGTGTTGAAGATGTTTAAATATTCCATAGGCTGTAAAATAGCTGATATCATGGGTATTAGTCCTTCATTCTGTATTCATAACATACCTATGCAGCCTGACCATAAGCCTAAGGTATAATGTCAAAAAATATTAATTCCAAACATGAAGGAAGTCATGAGAGAGGAAGTGATTAAACTACTAGAAACTGGAATGATATATCACATTTCAGATAGTACTTGTGTTAGCCATGTTCAGGTTATCCCCAATAAGGGAGGATTCACTGTTGTTAAAATTGAAAAAAATGAAGATGTCCAAATTAGGAAAGCCACAAAATGGAGAGTTTTTATAGATTATAGGAAGGTTAATGAAGACACTATGAAGGTCAATTTTCCAATGACCTTCCAAGATCAAATTCTTGAGAGGTTTTTTGGAAATGAGTTTTTATTTTGTCTAGATGTGTATTCTAGTTAAAACCAAATACATGTTGCTCTATAGGACTAGGAAAATTCCATTTTCACATGCCCCTTTTGAACATCTGCTTACAGGTGGATGCCCTTTGGGTTGTGTGGAGCTCCAGTCACCTTTCAAATGTTTCTGATGGATATTTTTTCAGATATGATTGAGATAATAATTGATGTTTTCATGGATTCCATTTCAATTATGGGTAGCACTTTTGATACTTGTCTTGGAAATCTTGAGTTAGTTCTAGAAAGACGCATTGAAACCAACCTTGTTCTTAATTCGGAGAAATGTCAATTCATGGTTACAGAAGGTACTGTTCTTGGTCATAATGATTCAGAATGAGGTCTAGAAGTTGATACTACTAAGATTGATGTTATTCAAAAACTATAGCCTCCAGTTAATGTTAATGGTGTTAGGAGTTTCCTAGGGCATGATGGTTTCTACTGGAGATTCATTAAAGATTTTTCTATAATAACTAATCCCTTTTGTTCTTTTCTGGTCAGGGATACACCTTTAAATTTTTATGAAAACCATTCGAAATCATTTAATATACATAAAGAGAAACTCAATACATCACCTATCATCACTACACCTGACTAGAAACTACCTTTTTAGCTTATGTTTGATACTAGTGATAAGGTTGTTGGTGTTGTCCTTGGACAGAGGAATGATAAGAAACTAGATGTGGTGTATTATGCTAGAATACTGTTAGATGATGCCCAAAAGAATTATACCACTACCGAAAAAGAATTTTTAGCTGTCATGGTTGCTCTAGATAAGTTTAGAAAGTATTTGTTAGCTTCAAAAGATATCATTTTCGCTGATCATTACGATTTAAAGTATTTGTTCTCTAAGAAGGAAACTAATCCCAGGCTGATTAGATAGATTATGTTGTTACAAGAATTTTATTTTGAGATTTGGGGTAATTAGGGAGCTAAAAATTTAGTTGTTGATCAACTTTATAGGATTCCTCTTACACAATCTGAATCTGAAGATCCTAGAGAGACAAACTCTTCCTTTCCAAATGAGAAGCTGCTTACTATATCAATTAGGAAATCTTATTGGTTTGAAGATTTTTCCAACTTATTGGTAGCAGGTGTTATTCCAGAAAATCTGTCAAATAAACAAAGAAATAAAATTCATTTCTGAGCTTAAATATTATCTTTGGGATGATCACTTTCTGTTTAGGAGGTGTGATGATGGTATTATTAGGAGGTGTGTTCTTGAGGAATAGATGCTTCCCATCTTAGAATTTTTTCATTCTTCACTTTGGGGAGGTCACCATGGTGGTGAAAGAACTTCTCAAAATGTCCTAAAATATAGTTTTTATTAGACTACTTATTTTAAGGATTCTTGGAGCTTTATGGTTGGCTGTGATAAGTGTCAAAGTCTAGGAAATGTGGGTATGATGTAGAAGTTACCCCAAAAATGAATTTTGGAACCTGAAATTCTTGGTGTCTGTGGTTTAGATTTCAAGGGTCCATTTCCATCATCACATGGGAAAGAGTATATTCTTTTTTTGCTATTGACTATGTTTCTAAATGGGCTGAGACAGTGGCACAACCCAAAAATCCATGCAATTATGTTAAAAAATTTGTGAAAATGAATATCTTTACAAGATTTGGTGTTCCAAGAGCTTTTATAACTGATAATGGAAGACACTTTAAGAACTACAAATTTAATGATTTGATGGAATAATATGGCTATGTTCACAAAACAGGTACTTCTTATCATCCATAGTCCAGTTGATAGGTGGAAATTTCAAATAGGGAACTGAAAAAAAATCTTGAGAAAAATGTGTCAAACTCTAGGAAAGACAGATCTCTTAAATTGGATAAAGCATTATGGGAATATATAACTGATATCAAAACCCTAATAGGTATGTCTTCTTACAAGCTGTGGTTTTGGAAATACTGTCATTTACCTGTAGAGTTGCAACATTAGTCCTATTGGGCAGTTAAGGATCTAATCTTTGACATTAAGAGTGATGGTGAGTGGAGATTACTTGATCTAAGTGAACAATATTAGATTAGGTGAGAAAGTTATGATAATTCAATGATTTATAAAGAGATGACTAAAATCTTTCATGATTCTATCATTCAAAACAATAAATTCAAACCTGGACTGATGGTTCTTTGTTTAAATTCTAGACTAAAACTCTTTATTGGAAAGCTTATGTCCAAGTGGTCTGGACCTTTTACAATTGTGAGAGTTCTTAAAAATAGTTCTTTAGAATTTGTAGATGAAAAGAATAAACCCATGTTAGTCAATGAGCAAAGAGTGAAACTTTATTTTTAGGGACAACCCAAGGGCTTGGCTACCTTCACTGATCTTAAAAAATGTTCTTGAATAATGTCTGGCTGGGGACATTAAATGTAGCACAGAACGGGAGGAAACACATGGTTATTTTGTGTTTATGTTGTTTTTTAACTTTGAATAAAATGCTGCTTTTGTGCTCTATTTTTGTGAAATACTTGTTACTTCTTGTTCATTGTTTTCTGGGTCTGTCATAGGATGCTTCTTCTGGTTTCAATGAAGGAGTGGAATTTACATGATAATTTTTAGATAAGAAATTATTCAGGGAAGTATTTAAAGATTCTTGATTTATTTCTACTTCTATTTTGGATAATAAAATTATGATCAATAAAATAATTATTCTTGTTTAATAAATTATTCTACATATATGCTGAATTTATGGTGCATATATTTCATAAAAAACTTTTGTTGCATGTCACTATGTTGTGCTTAAAAATTCTGCATGTGCTTCTTGCTGAAAATTCAAATTAATTGATAAATATTGAAATAATCTCTCACTATGGGATGCTTTGTGAGGGGGGGGTACATGCTTGTTGGTAGTTGTGTTTGTTATTGGAAATGATTAGTCTATAGAGTGTTTAGCATTCAACTTTCAGTAATATTGAACATCCATTTGAATCATACTTTGTTAAAAATTTTATACTCAATTCAAAGTACACTTACACTTCACATTTCTTTTGAGTTGTATTGAAAATATTTGACACTGTACATAAATGAAATTGCATATACTTGCTAATGAACATGATGTTAAGATATTCATTGTGGAAAACATGATTTTTGATCATTAATGTGACCTTTATACATGTCTTATATCTGTTAAATTGAAAATCTATTTTGAACCTTAATGCTTAATTGTTCTTCACCATATTTAGAAGTAATCTTTTGGGACAAAGTGGTGATTTATGTGTGGGAGAGGGGGTCAATTCTTGACTATGATAAACTATACTTAATTGAATGCCCATAAATTCCCACTTCACTTCAAAATTATTTGTAAAAAATGGTTAAAATGGTTAAATTTATTCCCAAATTCTTGAATAATTTTATGCTTTACTCTATTCTCAATTTGGTCTTTCCTTAAGAAAAGTTCCTTGATGGTAGTTAAGAACTTCTTAGAGTGTAAAATTGTTGAGTTTAGATGATTTCTTAATGGTCTTTCTTAGTGGTTTCATAGATAGTTGGTTTAGAAACTACATATTAAAGTGATTTGGGTTCTATGTTTGTGAGGATATGATCACAACCCTTGGAACTGAAAGTTTGATTCAGATTCTTAGGGCATCATTCATCATTTAATTATTAAAATTAATTTCATTAATGAGACAATGTAAATGATCTATGATAAAAATCTTTTGAAACTGGAGTAAATTGGGGCATCTGAGATCCCACGGTGAGTCTCTGAGACCCTAGATGTTGGGTGCATTTCTGTTTACTATATGCGCTATGTACACTTTGAATAAGTGCATTGCACAAGGATTATCATATGATACATGGCTTGGGAAAAATAAATAAAGTTTCTTGGGTCAAAAATGAGTTCATTAAGTTAAGGGGAATGATTAATGCCAGATGAAGAAGTGGTCAATAGGTTTATATGGGAGTCATTTAGGTTGTATCATTGAGGTGATTCACAAAAAATATATTTATTTATTTTTTGTAACCTAGGATTCTGGAATAGTACAAAGTTCCTTGGTTAATGTCTTAATTCCATTGATGCTTTACCTCTTTTCATTCTCAGACATTGGACTTAAGCCTGGATTGAAGTTAGTCACTAATTTGTATCACATATGTGGCATGACATCTTCATTTCTTGATGATTCATAGATTTCTTAATTACACTTGAGTATTTGTCATATGCAAGATTCATATGAGTAATTCATTTTCTAAAAGCCCACTGTTAGGTTTTGCCCTCTGTTGTTTAGTGCTGGACATGTTACAGTGTCATATTAATCATAATAAAAACATCACTACTTTTGAAAATAATAAGACATGGGATTGTTTGAGGACAAAAAATGATTAAGTGTGGGTGAATTTCATGCGGCTCTATTTTTTCATAGTTTGTCCACATATTTTTACTTAATTTTTAATGATTTAATTAATTATTTAATCACTATTTACTAAATCATTGTACTTTTGTATTTTTACAGTTAATTTTGTTAATTAATCAAGTTTTATAATTAATTATGTATTTTTAGTCATTAAATAATAATTTTAATCTTACATTTTTTATCGAAATTTATTATTTATTTATTAGTTGTGTTAATTCCAATTAGCTCACTATATAATAATTTGACTTTAATAATAAATATAATTTTTACATCTTTAGACTTTATTCTAAAATTTTATTATTTAATATGGATTCATTAAGATATGTTAACTTTAATTATTAACATGTCTAATCATCATGCTAATTAATTAAAGTTAATAATTTTAGTTTTTATTAAATAAAGTACTTCGATTTTAATTTTATGTATTCAAATAGTTAATTAATTAATTAATTAAGAGTTTTAAAATATTAGCTATTTAATTTTATGTATTCATTTTTATTATTTATTAATTTTCTATTGGTTTTAGTCTACCGGTGAGGTAGAATTTAACTATTGGTGACCTTATGCAGCTTACTGGTAGCTCTCATGAAAGTATAATGGTAACCTCCTCACTATTAACCTCTTCGACCTGTACCCCCCTGCACCTCACTGTTACTACTTTATACCGGTGATGCGCTGCGGCCCTTTCCACCTGTGACTCATACTTTGATTATATTGGTGACTTTTATGTATCATCAACCTTAATATATATTGCTAATGGTGAGTTTTTTATTTTTTCAGTATACCGGTGACCTTAATTTTAATTCAATCGTTGACATTAATTTTTTATGAACTGATAATATGCTACAGTGAGATTTTAGTTTAATTATAAGTAACCATTAATTTTTATTCTGTATTGGTGACTCCCATTAAGATGTTCCTCTTTTATTAATTTATATCTCTAACAGTGACCCTATGTTGAAACAGTGACCTATTAATTTTATCCTAATGGTGAGCTTCATATTTTATTTTCTAACGGTAACCTGTTTTATTTAACCACCATGTCGGTTCTCCCATCTATTTTTATTTCTAATGCTGACCCACATCTTCACTCTCTAACGAAGACCACCTTCTCTAATTCTTGTAATAGTGACCCTCTCTCCCATACACTTCTTCCTCCATCACAGAAAAATACAAAGTCTACCTAAGTAAAATAGTTCAAAACAATATCGAAAACTAGATTCAAGTTTCGTTGGACTGAAGATTTGTGTTTGTTTTCGGTGGAGAATCATGAGAGGAGGAGTTCTGCTACTATGAGAAACCCAAGACCACCACTGTGTAGTTATAATCAAACTGAGATGGTGTTGGGATGCATTTCTTGTAGTAGATGCAAGTCGAGGCAGAGCTGATGTAGGAGGGTTCTCCGATTGGTCCACAAGAAGATGTTCATTGCTGTGGGGAGTTGCACTAAGAGCTCGAGTAGAAGGCAATTCCATTCACCGGTACTGAGGAGCAGATGCCACCACACCCCATTCTGCCATTGCAGTAAGGAGGAGGAGTCGGGACACCGCTGCAAGAGGCTGTCTGTTGGAGGGTCCGCCAGTTCATCCTTCATTTGGAGGCTTCTTGAAGAAGCCTACCCCCCCCCCCCACCCCGTCGTGTAGCGCCAATAATTGGGGGAGGGGGAGAAATAAGTTTTAAAAAATAAATAAAAACTAACTAATGGATTAAAAAAAGTTAAAATAAAAAATTAAATTCAAATAAAATAATAAAAATTAATAATTATAAATAATTAACGTATATAAGATATTTAATAAAACTGAATTTTTATTCATGAAAAAGTTTTATTTAATTAATTGATAGTTATTTCTAAATTTTTTTAAAGATATATTATTAAAAATATTATTAATTATAATTTAATATAATGTATTAATAATTATTTAGTAATACAGTTTGTTTATAAAATTAAATACTATTAATAAGTTATAAATTAAATTATAGTTAAACTAAACTAGTCAAATTAAATTGTTAATAATATAAACTTTCACAATAATAATAAACTAAAAGTTTATAATTTACTTTAATAATATCAAATAATTTAATAATAATAACTTATAAAAAATTTAGCATCAAAATTAATAATTAATAAAACTTCTTATTTTTAATAATAATAATAACTCTATTCTTAACAAATTCAATAAAATTATAATATATAAATTATCATAATTTACCTTTTATAATTGAATAAAAAAAATTTAATAATAAATTTCATTTCATTATAGGTAATTACAATTTAATTAATAGTAGCAATAAAATAATTTACTTAAGAACATTATTTAAATGTTTATTAATTCTTTTAAAAAGACATTTTGATAAATGAATTTCATAAACTCGAATTTTGTATTTCTTTATAATTTTAATTGTTTTAATTATTTTCTTACGCAGGTACATTCAAGGGTAAAAACACATCTGAGTGCTTCCAACAATCTCTTCAGGAGTTAGTTATTTGAGAAAAACTAGCGTGATGTTCCCTTCGCGAAGAAATGCACGTGTGCGGTGCAAATGTGAAGAGCCTTTGAAGTCGGTGGAAAATGTTTGGTTACAAGAAGTAGGTGATGATGGATAAAAAAGTAGAGCATGCACTAGATTTGTGGAACTGGCTAGATGCTCATTCATTCTACACATCTGGAGATCCGAGAGCTTCTCTCTCATCAGGAGCATAAGGAGTCGGGAGGGAGACTCTAGAACCTCTTCCTGGTGATGAAGGAGCATAGGAGTAGAGTATCTTTAGGGAGTTTTGTGTCCCTTGTTTTTTGAGTTATTACACTCTGTTTATCATGTCTTTAATTACTGTTTTGATAATATACACGTTTTCTAGATAAATCATTCAGTTCAGGGATGAATTGAAGTTATACTGGTTACTTTTAATTATCATTTCATTAAATCATTTCAATAAATTCAATAATGATCGATGAAATTGATATCGAGTACATCCAATTGTTTATACCACTAGAACATAATCACAAGATTTCCCAGTCAGTTGGCAAGAGTGGTTGTGGAAACACTTTTCAAAAGATAATAGATTCAAAAGACTTCAAAACTTATGGTGAGTTTGTCTTGTTGTTAATTAACAAAATAGTTCACAGTTGATTAATTTTGGAGTGGAGAACTATTAAATATATTTACAAGTGTGACATAACTCATTGCGAGGTAGTTGAGTCATACGCTTTTCAGTTGTACACTACAATAACTTAAAAGTGAATTGAAACGTCTCCAAAACTAGTAGAATAGAGATTACTCCCGAAAATATTAATAGATTTTTCATTTTATCAATGTTCTAAACCTCTATTATTTAATTTTTTACAACTGTCTCTACTTTCAATATTGTTTTTAAACATTTTTTCCATTATTCAGTAACTCTAATGGTTGTAAAAAAATTAATAAAAAAATTAAAAAGTTAAAAAATAGAAAATTCACTTCGTTATTGATAGCAACGGAGCTTCCAAGTGTTTTTAGAAGATTATTTGCCAAATTTACCTTCCATGTTTGTTTGAACCTACATTCCACATATACAGTAGTTAGTAGAAATATAAATTTTAAACATTGACCGACTTCGACGATGATTTAGGTCACTTTTTAGTGTCTTCAATATGATATAGTGGATGGTTGAATATTTAATGACAATGTTTACTGATAATATTTGGGCTTTGAATCTTTATTCAACACTTCCAAAGTACTAGGATTTCGTGTTTACAATAGTGATCAAATCATCTGCGAAGGTAGATCTTATGTTTGAATATATTCAAAACATGATAAGGAATGAATAGTTTAGGCGGAAGGAAGTTCATAATTTTTCTATAAATGATCTATGTACTTTAAAATGTTGATGATCAATTCATTATATAAACTGTTATAAGGAGAAATCATCAAAGGATAAATATGAGAGAAGAATTCAAAGTAAGTCATCCATATTAGGCCTCACATGATGTATCTTCTAAAAAAATGGGAATATCAAGAAATGTCGTAGGAATCAGATAGAGGTGTAAAATTAAAACTCTAGAAACATGGTCATTTCATCAGAAAGAGGTCCCAACATCATATTGAGTGTCATAATTCTTGGGGAATTATTCGTTATTGTCCCGAGACATAATTTCATTCAATTGGTGAGTGAGAGTGGATGATTGATTAGGTTACAAGAATTTTGGTTAGAGTAAATCTAGATTATGATTAAGATAATGATATAGGTGGGAAAGAATATGTGATAATTATAATGAAATATAGAATTATCTCACAACTAAAATATGTTATATACATTCTAGGTCTCAAGAAGAAGCACATATGAGTGGGACAACTTGATGATATAGGTTTGAAAGTGATTTTTTGAATAGTATTTGGAAGATCAAAAGAGGTTCCATAGTGATTGATAATTTATTAAATAATATTACCTTGTATCGTACCAATTGATGTAATGATGTTATAAGTATCAGAAAAAAAAATTGAATGGTTTAGAAAAGTGGCACTATAGGTTTTCCCACCTAGGAGACAAATACGATAAAGTTATTGTGGTGAAGGGAATACATAAAATCATTCCAAGAACCTTGTAATATGTGAGAGTCTTATGTAGGGGAAAAGATAATTTTCTTTATCTTGGATGGATCAATATCAAGGAACCAAATGTTAAAAACATTTTCATTAGGATGTTTGAAGCCAAACCTCAGTTTTTTCATATGGAGGATCACTATATTTTGTGACTATACAAGATTATTCCAGTCTCAATGTTTGGATTTACCTACTAATGAATAAATATTATTTTTAGTCATTTATTTAGTGGAAATATTTGTCCTCATAATATTGTGAAAGAAAGTAAAAATTTCTCTACAATAAAAATGGTGAAGAATTCAGTAGAAACAATTTTCATAACATTTGTATGAAGGGAACATTGTATGAGAAATATATTCCATGAATTGAAAAATAGAATGGAATTAATATGATTATGAATCTAGAATTTACATAGAAATATCAGTGTTAGAGGCTACAGAAATAAATGTGTAAGGAAATTTACGTATAAGACTTGAATACCACAACATATATGGTCAATATAAGCCTGACATTAGCTGTGTGATATAATATTACATGTGAACTATTATTTGAAAAATGGATACAGATCAACAATTTCAAAATATTGGGAAGTGTCCCATATGATTATATTGATTATAATAATAATGATAAGATGGAGGTGAAATACAAAGTGTGTTTTATCCTATGATATGGTAATGTTAATTTTTTTTATCATTTATTGGATGATGAAATAAATAATTTTATGAAGATCAAATATTTTATTTTCAATGACAATATTATATGGAAATATTGTTACTTATATGGGAGATAATTTGATAAAAGGCCAACTAATGATGTTTATATTGATCATATAGAAGTTACTAAAAAATATTTTATCCTGATAGTTATAAAGAGATATTAGAGGCTATCACTCTAATAGTCATTATACCAAAAATAGGATAATAATGCATACCCTTTAAAAATAGTGGGTAGTAGGATACTCATGTAATAGAAAAATAATGATTAGATACCCCCTCCCAGAAGGAATAATACTATATAAAGAGGCAGAGATATTAGAAACTAATTATATTTTGAGGATATGTAATTGTATCTGAAAACCTATAATGATACTTTGGGATGATATAAAATATTACTTTTAATGGAAATAGTGGAAACATATATTCTAAAATATAAATGTACTCTTAGAGACTACAAATATTGGGAGTCATCCATTGAAATGGAAATGAATTCCATAAATATCAAAATTACATGGGAGTTGTTTGAACTTCCAAACAAAAAATAGGTCTTTAGAAAATAAATGTATTTTTTAATTTAAAGAGTAAGATAATGGATGTAAGATATATAATGTATGTTTTGTGTTTAAAGGTATATAGTAGAAATAAGGAACTTATTTTACACCAACTTTCTCACCAGTGGTGATATACAAATCCATTCATAAGAGCTCACCATTATTGTATCCAATGATATAATTTTGGAGATGAGATATGTAAAAATAGAATATATTTATAGATATTTAGAGTAATATGTCTACATGGTTTAGCCTAAGGGGTTTGAGGTTCATCAGAATAAATATTCAGTTTTTTAGTAGACATGGAATATTTATGTTTGGAAGTGAGCTATATTACATTGGAACATTAATCATAACTATTTGATGTTTGAATAAATTTTCATTCAATATGATTCTGTTCACTTTTCTATCAAAAAGAAATGGGAATATGGATCTTATCTCATGAATTTCTTGTATGTGTATGATATGAAAATTTCTATTCTAGATTTCAAAAAGATTGAGGAACTGAAGAGGATGTTGTTAAGAATATTTGAGTTGAAGGATCATGAGAAAGGATAGAAAATCACGGGGATGACAAATGAAAGGGATATGAATGTGGAATATTTTGTTTTAACCGATAGGTAATACATCGAGATTTTATAAAACTATTTGGTGGGATTTTTTTCATGATCTCTGAACCCCCCTCACCGGACACTTAAAACATACAAATTCACATGCACCATAAACATGTAGAGAAATTCTTCTCATTGAGAATGTTTCTTATGATTTGTAAATACAATTCTTGATATACAAAAGGGGTTTACTCAACCAGATATTGATTTGTCAATGGTATATGTTACTCATTTCATGTCAAATACAAAAAAAAACATAGAGAAGATATGAAATTGATTTTATGATATGTGAAAGGGCCTGAAAATTTTGTTTTATATATTGATGATGATAGTTAGTGGAATGTCTTTGTAGATGCATATTTTGTTAGATAAATTGACCAAACAAATGTTCTACATGGGTTGTATTTACGTTTTGTATAATATTAGTCACTTGGATGTAACAGTTGTAACAAGTGGATACTTAATCTATATTAGAATTAGGATACATTGGCGCTACTAAATCATGAAAAGAACTTATATGGTAAATTCACTTACTAAACAAAATTGATAAGGGATAAAAAATTTGAATTTTATTCTATGATAATTAGGTTTTCATTCAACATTACCACTACCTAGTGTTCTATTAAAGAACAAAACACATTGATATAAAATATCAGTTCATTCAAATTCAACTCTAGGATAATGTTTTGAACCTTCATAAGAGTACAGGGAAGAAAAATTATACCGATATATTTATAAAGGTAATTGATCAATATGGAATGAGGTAATATTGTGGATCATTGGGTCTTTTTTGATTGTATGGAATATGGGAAACTATATATAATTTACATAAGAAAAGTTCTAGTGAATGAATAAAGATGTTGGTTGTAAATACTAATTTAATTTCCAACTGGGAGATCATTTGGTTTGTAAAACATTTTTTATGATTCGCTGTCCACTGTTTTCAATATGATGTTTTTAGATATAGTTTTCAGGATCGAGATAACCAAAATTAGATTTTAAGAAAAATTAAATAGATGTTTTCCTGCTGTGATGTTTTAATGAATTTGGGAGGAATTATTTTTATTGGGTGGAACTTCTATTATATAGAGTCCAATGGATTTAATATTGTTGTACTAAGTTAAGATCATTAAAACATCATCAAATAGTGAAATATTACATTTATGTGGGTGGAATAAACTTTCATCTACCCTCACATGTGTGTTTTAAGTTGCTTGATAGAAATATTTTTGTAGTTATAATATAAGATATAACTGAGAATCAACAGTTTATAAAGTCAATGGATAGTTGACCCTAATAATAAGAGGATGATGAAATATTTTTGACTAGTTAAAGAATTATATTAAGAGGTTATGAACTGGATATATAGTATACTATTGATATCTATTTGAAACATGCATGTTTTCAACATATATTTTTTTGGGACTGAATATAAGATAAGAAGTGGAAGATAAATTTTATATACACTGCAGCTCTAAAAAGGAAAATGTTTCATTATTACCCCAGGGATGTAGTAATTTGTCCAACTGGAAATAAATATTATTTGTACATTTCAATTTATTTTCATGGAGGGAGACCATTAAATTTAAGGGTGGTTATTTGGTTTATTATAATCTTTCTAGTTGTAGGGAACATTACTCATGAGATGGATTATAAAAAAAATTATCTGAGAAAATTTTCAAATATATTATATGGTATTGTATGAAATTATCATATAAACATATTAATCTGGTGAATATTGTATTCTTAGGTATACCTATTGGGTTGAATGGATGGCCTTTTTGTATTTTTTTTAAAATTATTTATTCCAACTCCCCAAAATTACATACCCGCTAACATCTGATAATCTATAACATGATGTATTATAAGTTCATATAGGGGAATTATTCCCCATATAAATCCATATTATAAGAATAAATCATTTATAATGGTTTACTCATTACTAAAATATCCCGATCAAATATATATCTTTATAACTCGAAACATGGGAGGGATCTGGAAAATATTTATATTTTTGGTACACATGTAATATATTTTGAAATTAATTCATCAGATGAGGAAAAAATGATATAAAACATTCTGGACACATTCAATGATTTTAAAAGGCCCTACATACATCAATATTAACCTCCTTCTCCTTTCAAGGTGTTGGTGACCCAAACAAGGTGACCCTCATGAATACCTAGTCACTGCCTAAAAAATACAGTGGTCAATAATGACAATTAGCACAATACATATAATGAATATGAAACATCCTTGGTAATTTTTTTAATGATAATCTTTTCATTCATCTCTTATATTATTCCCCTTCCCACTAGCGATGTCTCACTAACCTCATCCCATCAGAGCAGAGATTAATATAGTTGACCATATAGGTATTCAAATTGATCCTTCATAAATTATGGTTGATAGTAATTGTTATATAAAAATTATTCCAACAAAATATTCGAACATCATGATCATAAAAAATCTCTAACATAAACATGAAGTACAACTTCAAATATTTGGATAGCACATTCGGTTTCCAATCATTTTGTGGATGGTATATCATACCCAACACCACTAGTGAATTTATATCATATTAATTTTATTTATAATATCGTGAAGTAATTAAGGGATCTTAATAAAAATATATCGTGGAAGGAATATTTATTTCTTAGTCATCTCTTATATATATACTTTTCCCATCAAATATATCTTATTCATATCCTTGATTGGTTTAATAGGGAGTGGTTTTTTCAACAAATCTATGATTACCATGATAAAATTTTAACTATCAGGGGTATAAAGTTATCCAAGAATAAATCCCAAAACTATTTATGGATAGGTAGAGGCTAATTATAACTAGGTATTTTAAGATACTATGATCCACCTACAAACAAGTGAATAATATAACCAAATTTTGTCCTATGTTCTTTCTCATTCCATACAACCAAATTTGACGTTTTATCTCATTATACATAGCTCTATTATGAATTACCCATTGAGGGTGATGAAAATACTTCATTACCTCTTATCTCAAGGAAAGGGGTACTATGTTAGGTATCCTAAAATATATTCCTTCCGGGAACAATGACTAGCCTTTAGTGGCCTCCTAACCATTTAAGAATCCCCTAATACATTTAAATAAATTATCCACTCATTTATCTTATTAAATATTCTAAAATAGAAATAATGAGAATTTTATATTGGAAAAACTCACTTATTTATATTCCTTTATAGCATGATATATTTACATAATGGTTCTCATTGTATTAAATTCATCACTTGATTTTTAAAACCCAAGTGGAATAATGGAGGTGATGTTGTATTTTTTTCAGTTTTCTATCAATATAGTTTTGAGGTAAAGTCAATTGATATTGGAGTGTTTGTTTAAAGAGAAAGAATCCGCCCAATAAAGATTATAGAGATTATTACCATATATTTAGGTAAAGATGAGTAGATTGGTTAGAATTGAATAAATAGTAACATAGATTTCAAGTATCATATATATGCATCTGATAATTATTTAGTTTATCTTAATATAAATATTTGACTATTATTGATGCTTGTGAGAGTTACTATATTCCGCAGTTCATAGTTGAGTGGGAATACCAAGATTCTATACTAGATTGTGAGAAACATTTATGTATGCTATTAAATTAGATGTTGAAAATAGTTTAATGTTTTGAGAAAAATATAGATAGTGTTTTAGATAAACAATTCAATGGTTTATTAAGAAAGATGATTTTTTTGTTCAATTTTTACCATCTCTTGGATAATGGTTTGAAGAGTCCACACTAAAAAAATTATTGAAGATATTTTAAACACTCTAACATGAGTATCTAATATGTCTCTTGAGAATAGAAATAACTTGAAAGTGATTTGGAAATGTTCATTTATTTTCTAGATTTATTTCAAGATTTAATAATGTGATGTGTAGTGATTAATAATTCTTGAGATCATTTTACGTGAATCTGAGATTAATTAATGAATCTTTGGAATCATAAAGATAAATATAAATAATGAAACTATATGACTTCTTAAGAGTCATACAATTTAAATTTCTTGAAAATTTAAAAGGTATTATTTTTGAACAGTAATTTATAACATAAAATTATTCATATAGTGCAACTGATAATATAAATATTTTCAATGTAGTGACATCCTAGAATAATTCTAGAACATTGGAAGTGTCATTGATATCATTGGAATCATAATTATGTTATTCATAAGAGTAACTATGAGGATTTGAATTAGTAATTCATTTTTTTAAATCAAAATATATTGAATTCATAAGAGTAACATTAGGATTTATTAGATTAATTTCCAAACTATTGAAGAGTCATCTTATTTTAAGTAAATTTTAGTTTAAATGAAATGATGGAAAATGATGAGAAATATAGTAAACTGAAAAATAATCTTACCAAGGTCAAATTTTTTTGAAAATTTATGAAGATGGTGATTTGAAGAATAATCATTTGAAATATATTGAACTTTTGATGATTTATCCTGAATATAATATTTAGAAAATATCTAAAGGGTGAAAAATATATGATTTCAAGAATAAAATATTTTTAATAATAAACCAAATTTTATTATTATAAAGCCATTTAAAAAAAATAATCATGATTATATAGATATTCATTATCTATGAATTAACTTGAATATTATTAAAAGATAATATATTGATGAAATATCTATTTTATTTATATTTAATTTTTAAATATAGATACATAAAAAAAAAATTTGGTGGTCAATTCTCAAGATGTTTTGTTAATTAAATATATTGATCTATTTAGATAACATAATTGATTAAATCAATAAACGTTAGTAGTGATTCAATATAAAAGATGAGATTGTGATATTCATAACATAGAGAATAAGATCACATTGTTAGAAAAAAATAACAGGAAAAAATCAAGTGGAAGGAGATTATATTATAGGATAAATTAAAAATTATCACTTAGGAATGAAAAGATGATGATGTTGGTGTTAGGAGTTATTTATTTTAACACCACAAATTCAATTTTTATTGAATATGAATGAGTGAGAAAAAATATCTTCAGGATTGTGCTGAATAATACATAGTAGATATAGAAAATGAGAATTTGAAAATCATGATGATGTTTATTGTTATTTTAGATGTAGCTATGATGTGAGATGATATGTCATGTAATAATAGTATTTTTTTGAATATTATTTCTACAATAGTAGTGGTTTATTTGTCTTTAGATATTTTTGAAAATGTTTCAAAATTGGTTTTTTGATTCTCTGGGATGAATTATAGGAATAATTACTCATCTATGTGAAGATTACAAGGAACCGAGATTATGATATACTTGGAAATAAACTAGTGATAAATTTTTATGTTAAATAAAATATCTATAATCATAGGAACACAAACACATGATAATGTTTTGCAATATGAGGTAATTACATGGAATTTATATTGTGGAAAATTTTATATATTAATTTTATAGAGATAATAATTATATAATCTAAGTGTATATAAGGGAATAAGAAGAGTGAAAAAGTAGATATTACAGTGAGTCTCAAAGAATTGAACACTAGATCACTCTATAATGAAAGAGATAACCTGATATTAATACAATGAATAAACAAAATCAATGTTTCAATGATTAATAATAATAAAAATTTATTAAATTTATAAAACCAATTTAGTCAAAGTAGAATCATTATAATAAAAAGGCATATAATACTCTCTATTTCATATGTCATAAATAGTGATAAGTTTAAAAAGGCTAACATGCATGAATTGCTATTGGTTATTTATCAGTAGTCAAGATCTTGGAAGTTTGAGTGGATAGGATTCTATGACCTAATTCTGTGTAATACATGAGTGCTTGAATATTTATAGAGAATAAGAATCAGAATTTTATTATTGAAGATCAATATGCAGTAAAAGACTACGGTGAGGAATAATATCACGTCATTATGACATCCGAAATCTTGAATAATATCATGTTCATTGTAATTATAGAAGTGAATTATAATCTATCATAGGATACTATATATTTGGTGGTAGGATGGACATGTGTTAATGCATAGTGAGATGTTGTTTGTGTAAGAGAAGCAGTATGGGATCATGATGATACCAAATGTAATAACATATGTATATATAACAAATATGTGACTTGTGGTGAATATCCAATCATATAAAGAGTAGGTTTCTTAAAAAGGATAAAAACCATGAAAAAAATTATATGCTGATTGTTTCATTACTTTAGTGCTTTTCATGTTTATAATGTGTTTTGGGTAATCCTAAATATATAAATTTTTAATCTAAAAGACCATTGGGGCATAAATACAACTAGGGGGAAAATATTATAAGATAAATTTGGATTTAGTGCAAATTAGTGTACATCGATTTTCCCCCTCATAGTGTACCTACACTAATACTTGCATAATTTTAACAGGTATCAAAGCATTGAGTTCCCTCTGGATGGATCAAATGATTTATCTGATAGGATTTTAAATTAAATTATATTAATCATGTATTTAAATATATTTTTGAATATCGTCAAAGGAAAAATTGCATTTTTATTATTATTACTCAAAATATGGGGGTCATATCTGAGAATCTAGAAAATAACAAAAATTGATAGGTATAAAAGTGATGTAGAATTTAAAATTGAATGCGAATTCACCAATATATAAAGAAAATTAGAGTTCGTTATGTTTGAACACTATATTTCCTTATGATTTTATATATGAATATAGTTCTTACTATAATGTTCACATGATTACTGAAAAAACTTATTTTTTAGTCTATGATTATGTATTATTTCACAATGATTTATGTTGAGGTTATTTCATATATATTTTAGTTTCTAAATATATTTTATAGTGATAAACATTAGTTAAAATAAAAAATCTAAATTTATTACTATGAATGGGTCTCTAAATGTGAGATATTATATAAATATCATAATGTAAGTGAAATCAAAGGAGGAATCCTTATAAATCAGTGGATATAAATTTTCTATTATTGATTAAAATATATATTTCTATATTGATGTGAAATTATAGACTATATAAATCAGTGAGGAGAATATCCATGAATTGGAAAAAATAATAAATCTACTCTTTAGTTCCTATATTTCAAATTTGAAGTAAAATATAGAAGAATAAAGGACCTTGAAAATTCCATACATGTTGGTGTCAAACATCATGGGTATCAAATTTATAATGTAAATAGATAATTGGAATATATTTTGAGATCTATTGAGGATGGGAGAAATTTCACCACCATAAATTTTCTTGAACATGAGGTCAAATTGAAAATTTTAGAAGCATCATAATCTGGATCTTTTTAATAATCTATGAAAATTAATAATTGCTCATATGTTCGTGATAAGATTATTTAATAAAAAATGATTTATATTGGTGGTTATAAGAGCTTTGAATCATCTGTTAATCAACCACAGTAATATTATATAGAAAATTAACCCATTTTCAAATTACTTCTATGTGTGATAATGAAAATTCGATGGATAGTGTGGGGTTAAATCTAGAACATAGAATAAGGTTGGTATAGAAAATTTATAGACATCCATGACCACATATAAGGTGAATATAATCATTTTTGGAACCATTGTTGTTAGTTTCATTATTTTGAGTATAGTTTGTGTTTATTGTCAATCCTCACATGGAAGACCAGGGAGATTGCAAGGAAAGGTATCATACAGTTCAAGACAAAAGTAGTATTGGAAGTGGTGTCATTTCCCATTGTGAGCCAAATTCTTGGAGTCAAAAATTTAGAGGTTGGATATCAAAATGAAAAGTGGTTTTTCTTAGAGGACTTATTAAAATATGAAAAAGGCATAAGTTTTCAAAGAATGGATTTGCAAATTGAATTTCACAAAGGCATAACGTGTTCTGACGGTGTGCTATGTGATTATGATGGGCTTCGCGAACAGAGATAGAGTTATCCATGATTATATGTTTTAGATATTTGTGGATGTTGATGGAATAATTTTTTATATTTATGGGCACTGCAAAGGGAAATGATGTAAGACTATGCGATGGAGATTATATTTGAAAATATATAATTTCAATGGTTCTATATGAAGGTATGAGAGTCGTGAAGACATGTTTAATGATCTGGGAAATATGAAATGAGGGTGAGAATCTTCAAGAAGGGTCAAGCCTATAATTATGAGGCTTCCACTCTCCATTTGGATTGAATTTTTGATGAAAAATTAGGAGGCGTTTTGAGTTCTTGAAGAGCTTCGTGAATCAGGCAATATTTGCGAGCTGATGCTTCGTGAAGAGACATTTTGTCTTAACTAATTCCCATGACTTTGTCAAATGGGTACTTCACAATGATGAGGTATTCCACATTAACTCTATGAGTCTTTCGAAGATTGTTCCCAGATGTCTAGGAATCTTCATGAATATTGATAGTTATTCAAAGGCTAGTAATCATCTTGAAGACAAATAGTTCCATGAATGCAGGGGTGCTTCACAAAGGCAGTTTATTCCACAGAGGTAGTGGTACTTCGCAAAAGAGTGTGGATTGAAACGGGGCTTCGCAAAGAGAAGTTCAGCATATTTATATTAAGAGGATAAGGATTTCATTGATCATAAACTCAGGTATAATGTGAATGTAGAGTCTCATACTAATCCATAGACAAAGACATTAATGAAAAATAATTGAAGTGGCCATAAAGTCGATAAACTATATCAAACTTCACCCAAAAAATTGAGCTATGGGGAGTCAACAAAAGTTGTCTGAGATAAGTAGTGAGCTATCACTGAACCTTTTTAAAGGCAGTGTGTCTGGGACAAAGTGTCTGTGCCCAAACCATTGTAATCCATAGCTAGTAAATAATAGTATAATTATTAATGACCGAAACACTATTGGTGTCTTCCCCATGGATGTATCCCATAGTTTTGAGCCATGTTAAAGTGTTGGGTGGTATCTTTGCATGAGATTGTTTTATTTATGTTCTTATCCATCATATATTTTCAAGGAGTTATTACCAACGTGGGAATAAGATCCATAACATTAAAAGAAAAATTGGACACCCTGATTCACCCGTCCCCTCTGAGGGTGTTTTGGGGTCCTACAATCATCTATATGAATATAATATCAACATATAAATCCCAAAAAACGGAGACATAATCTAACAAAATATTCTATACTATTTATATTTAAGACATCTATAAGATAATGAAAGAGATATGTTAGTCATAGATGACGTTGTTGTGGATTTAGGTATTAGTCTATTGACTGTTTGCATAAGATGTAAGCTTATGAAAATAACTAGCGGCCTAAATTTAAGTGTAGTGGAGCTAATTTATAGAGGAAATATTCTAGAGAGAATCTTCTCATAATGATAAAGAAAAATACGTCCTTCAAGAAAAAAAATTATGATAATATTTTGGATACCAATAATAATAGAGGACATAGTGAATATGTTTTATGATCTAAAAAAATTCATGAAAACTCATATACTAATGTTTTGTGAAGAAAATAATAGATAATTAATCAGATAATAAATAAGACATTCTCTCTAAAGGCAGTAAACAGAGGGAAGGAGTTTTGAAAAATATTCTAAAGATGTTGATGAATAAAAGTATAATGGATGTCTCAATAATGGGAGGATTCTTATTTTATGGTATTAAATGTAATATTATTGGCCATTTTAAACTATACATGATCATCAATATAAAATTAATAAATCCATAATAATCATAGAAACAATCCATCTAGGAATTAAATAATAGGATCTAGTTTTTTAGAATACATTCAAGATAAATAAGATGACTTTCATGAGATGGTGTCTAAAAAGGATGACCTAACAGATTATGAGAATTTATGAGGGTAGTGAAAGTTATCTTGAAATATTGTTATCAATTATGTTACATTTTTACCTAATAAGGATTTATTTAAGAAAAAAGGGAAAACACCGATGTCTCAAATGGTCAAGACCACTTATACTAGAAAAGAGTCCACACATAAAAAGTAATAATAATCTTTTATTAAGGATTCTTTAATTTTATTTAAAGAGTATTTGTAGTAGTATAAGAAGATAAATAAACAAGAAAACAATGAATGTGATCTGATTCCTAAAATAAATAAGGTTTTCCCCACAAAGATGAATCCTACAAAAAGAATGAAATCTATACTACCCAATGATGCATATATTTGTAAAAACTAAGAGTGATACAAGCATGTAGAATTAACAAAATATTACAGCTAAAAAAATGTTTTTATGATGACATCCATGTATATACAATGATTCTTATATTTATAAGACAAATGAAACACATGTTATTACCATATTAATCTTCATTTACTATATTTTTTATGATATTGAAGGTGGAGAATGTAAAATGATAATTTTGTAATTTTGGGATTCTAAAGTAGCATTGATGATTCGTCCATCATAGATAGTCTCAATAAGAACAATTTAATCACATTTTAACACCACAATTATAAAATATCAATTTATATCAGAAATCAACAAGAATCAAAATATTTGGAAATTATTTTGGATAAAAATAATAAATAATAAATTATTTTTGTGATAATCCCTTGAGGGAGAGAAAATATAGTGAATTGGTCAATGTTTTTTTATTTATAATTATATATACATTGTATAACATCTTTAAAAAATATGTTTGAGTTGTCTTCACTATTTTTGCAAGCTTATTTTGATTTATATCAAAGTGGTGTGATTGATTAAAAAAATTAAAATAGAAAACACATTATTTTAATTTAATTTTTTGTTGTGTTTGTTATATATGAGTGAAGGTTTTGAAATTCATACGTTGTCTGTCTAAAGTACCCATATAAGTGAATTAAGAGTTGGTATCACATTTTTGAGTGTATATGGATAGATTTGTGTCCTAAATTTGTCACCTGTTTCCATGTACTAAGAATAAATCACATAAGCATGGAATTTATTAATTTATGTCCCATTTATATGAAAGAAATTTTTCCAAACTTACCTTATATATAATTAAATTACTCTATTTATGAGGGGGTGAATAGATAAGAAAATAAAATAGAAGAAGATGTTACTTTTATATTATGAGAATATTTCCCCACTGAAATTTACTACTTCATATATTTTCAATAAGTTGAATAAGGGTTACATTTAATATAATAAATTTATTAGTTAGTTTTTTATTAAACATTTTTTAAAGAAAAAATGTGGACCGATTCTTGATTTTGGGCGGCCGAGTATAGTTGTATAATAATTCAGCTGTGGATCACTATTTTGTTTAGGTTGAAACTCCCAACAATTTCGGTATCCATACAGATCTATAGGCCAACATTCAAAATGTAGAAGGTCATGAATATTCGTTAGTTGTGACTCTTAGAAACACACATTGGTCGAGAGAATAGTGGTTTGGAATCATCACACACTATTATGGAGAATTAATGTCTTCTATGAGACTATCTTATATATTTAAGTCAAGTTTGAACATAATTTCTTGTTCTTGATTCGGTGATGGTTACCCTAAAATTTATTATCTGTTTTTTAATTAATCAGATATGAACATTTATACATATGATGTTATACCATTGATGTGAAAATATTCATATGATAGAGGTTATCTATTTATTACAACGTTTTTATATATGATAGGTACTCTATGAGGTTAACCATTGTTACATAGTGATTATTGTTTGTGGACATATTGTTTTTAAAGATATGAATTTGGGAACTATAGATTAACTACAATCTAGGAATCCAGTGGGTGATCATGGTATCAGGATCATACCCCTAAGAGGAGATTCCCAAATATCATTGTAGAATGAATCAGAACCCATGTAGTTCAGTGCTGCTTAATTGGAAAACTATTAACTTTTAGGGTTTTGTGACATGGACTAGTCCATGAACATTAATGTCATAAAATTAATTATACTATTTGAATGTTACTATAAATGGTTGTATCTATAATTTGGGATGAGTGTCCCATTCTGGTTGAACTTGTTGGGAATATGGCCTAATGAGGATGATTTGGTTTCATGATGTTTGTGGAGATATAACCATAATCCCAACTAAGAATTTTTTCTAGTAAGGATGATATGATGGGACCCAGAATGAATATATTTCTCTAGGATGGGGCATGATTCATTCAGATATATCGCCTGATCAGGGATTATTCATTGGGAATATGGCATAGATGGTTTAGATTCCAAGACTCACATGAGTATAGCCAAGAAAAAGGATGATGTAAATGAAATCTTGAGGAAGATAAACCAATATGGATAATAATTAATGGATAATTATGTTGGGTTTAATCCTAATCGGGAATCCAATGTATCCCATCAAAATAAGAGTTAAATCCAATGTAATTTGAGTGATAGAATTTAAGGTCATGTGACTTGGCCATACAATGTAGTTTGACATTATGTGTTAAGGATTTTTTTTCATGTAGTTTATCATTTTTTCACTAGGATTTATGACACCACGTATGACTTATTGTTATAGTGATGTTTTTTTGGAAACATGAATGTGTGATTTGGGTATTGATCCATAGAGAGGTGTCATATATATCCATGTGCAGACAGAAATCATAGAACATGTAGATATGAAGTCATAAGAGTCTATTTCTCAAATGGTGGGACAATAAAGGATTGAATGTGTCTTATACATAAGATGCTACCATGACATGTCCCACTAGGAGTGTGTCATTTTGATAAAAAGGGAAATTTAGTCTAAACATACACTTGAAGAGTATGGTTATATTAGGGGTATTTGTATCATGCCAGAAACATGATCATTTTTGATATATAATACCCCATGAATAATTATTGGTGTGAGAATCATGATTTGGTACAATTTTTGACATATTTCATGTGAATGCAATACTGGGTTATAATGGGGATTACACCAAGAGGGTACATTGAGAGGAATATCAATATGCA
Organism: Viscum album; assembly: GCA_963277665.1. Taxonomy (NCBI): domain Eukaryota; kingdom Viridiplantae; phylum Streptophyta; class Magnoliopsida; order Santalales; family Viscaceae; genus Viscum; species Viscum album. The sequence goes on from OY728140.1 coordinate 485,096,724, forward strand.
CCTCAAATAGAATATGGATAACTAATAGAAGGCATGCTCTTTCAAGAGATGTATTGAAATTTGAAATCTATATAGGGGAATTATAGTATTCCTATAAATTTGAACATATTAAAATTCATATATATATATATATGAAATTTGATCCTAAAAAGGCATCCGATGAATCGTTTTTTATAATAGGAATATGATTCCTCATATTTCATAAATACATAGCTCATTTTTGGGTTGGTAAATGTAACAAAATTCATGGGAATTATTTCTCTAGGGTTTAGGAAACATTAAATAATAGGTGCTTACAAGAAATTAGGAGCCTATGTGAGAGAATGATATAATACATTAGTTTATGTTTAAGTTGAACTCTTAGGAGTTTGGAAATCACATGAAGTTCATAGGGTTATGTGGCCATGAAAAAGTGTTGAGTGTAATGAGGTCATATAAATATAATAGGGTCATGTTATTTCATGATGAAAAAGGGGCCATGTGGTCATGTAACTGGAATTTGGTAAGAAAATCATGTGATACAGTATCATGATTAAGAGCTAATAATGTGATTGAATGACATATAGGTCCCCATGGAATCATGTGACAGAAGGGTCATCATATGATACAACAATGTCCTATTTGAATTATTTACATTAATAGATATAGCTTAAATACTCTAGAATGTCCCCATCCATCAAATATACTATTTAATTTTTAAAACATGAGGCTTTGAAGTGGTATGATTCTCCTTGGATCACCTTTTAATTATTTATTCTCATTGTCTCAACTATTATCCACATGATCTATTTTTCTATTATTTTGATTTTAAATGGGGGTATTAATATTAAATCAAATACATCACATAAGCTTTATAAGGCTAGAAATCTATACACTCATGTATGAGGTAGTGGAAGATGTCAGTGTAATTCCGAAATGTCTCGGGCACCTTGCATGACTAGGATATATGTTATCAATGATATCCTTCATTGTGTCACATGGAAAATAGATACCAAAAAATAAAACTATCATTGATAGACATACCATAAAATCTATCACATGATCCATTTTATGTTAGGATATCAATTAATATGAGAGGGTGTTATGTAATGAACAAAAAACCCAATATCCACTATCATGGATATCCTCATATATTTTATGCCCGGGGAATTCATAAATCATTTATTTATAGTGTGTAACATGAATAATATAGACCTCGATAAGGCCTCATCATTTACATACCATTATTTCATTTCCTCAAAGTATCACACAAACCATCAAATATTATGTGATCTCATGAAATTTAAGTAGTCATTTGTTCAAGCATTTGTTGTATTTTCTAAATTCCTTTATTCCGGAATAGGACTTATATTTTCGTTATTATTAATACTAAAAATATATAACATTCCTCTACTATGAATCAATAAATCCACCCCTTAGAAATTAATTCCATAAGAAAAATTGGAGGACTTGAATCTGTGAATGTGGATTCCCCCATGAGTTCCTTAGGCTTCTATTTTTCTTTTACTCTTCTAGGAGAATCTTTGAATTTTGAAAATCATACTATAAATAATATCTTACATGGAATTCTCCACACATTCTATAAAATTTTAGAGATCCTAGACCTTTACCCTTCACTCAAGTGATTCGTGTGTGCCCACATCATGTAAATCAATTATGTGATCCCATCGTGTAACCCCTATATTGTGAGCAAATGACGTAACCCATTGCATAACTAATTATGGTAATTAAATTAGAGAATGTGGTCACATATCTACTGAATTTTCATGCGATCAAGTTATTTCATTGTTTGAATTAGATCCTATGTCACTTCAAGGGTCATCCGATCACATGACCCTATTATAGTAACACAATCACATGACATGAATGGGTGTAGTGATTTATAAGATGTTTCTATATGTCACATGTATCATTATTATTATATTCACTTTTAATAAAAAAATCATATAGTTTCATACATATAATAAATTTTCCCCATTGGACATCTTAGTTATTATGATCAGAGGCTAAGGAGGTAGTCACTCATCCGACATCTGTGGTCAGTAGTGTAGAATCTGACCAACTCCTGGATATTCAATTCAGTCCTGATCATCTTAGAAAAGTAATGGGGAAAATTATTTTGGATCATTAATTATCTGACTGGATTCCTATGTACGTTTTTTTATTCAAAATGATTTTCGGATCTAACTTATCCTAGTATGGGTCATACCTCACTATTGGATTATTAATACCCAAAATACATTTATGTTGAATATCCCACATGTGGGTCATTTGAACTCAGAATTGGGATGATCTAATAGTAATGTTTTGAATCCTTTAATAATTGATTTTGAAGTGGTATGATGTGATTTGAAGCCTAACACACATATTTATAGGTTGATATTGTCGAAGTAAATTACAAATAAGAGGATCAGGTGGTCATAATGTTTGGTTATCAAATAAAGTTGATGTTTCCAAATGGTCATAGGCTAGTCCTTTTGGGTTTAGCACAAAATCATAGATTTTATATTTGAACTGAATAATGGGGGATTATACAATGCCATATAGGTCTCACAACCACTTGAATATTACAATGGTTGTCTGAGGGAAGACCTTTCTAGATAGCAGATTCAAGAAAAAAACATTCCATGTTATGTATTGTGTGGTTGGAATTAGTATTTGGGAAATAAAAAAGATCTATGGTGTTTAGATTCTAGGGGACATGTACGATGAATTTATTGATCCATTGTCTACATGTAAAGATACAGAACTGAATCCACCCATCATAATGGAACATATTATTCAGTAAAATGTTAATCTAGGTATGAAACCATATCATGGGTATGAAATCCCTTACATTATGTTGGATGAGTTATTCAGCATGAATACCAATCATAAACCTCTAGCCCAGAAGCCAACGGCTGGCTAGTCTCATGAAACCCATGGGAAAAAGGGTACCTATTTGATGATTGTTGAAGTGGTTTATTTCAATAAGTAGTGATAATGAGTCACCTCTTAAACATATCTTTTTTTCATCTATCTAACTTCTCGGTCATGTATCTAACCGAGTATCGATTCCCAATTGGAGAGAATGGTTGATTATAAGTGTCCAACTTTATTATGGTGTTAATGATCTAATGTTTTATAAGAATCAGACTATTCATATATGTTCTATTAAATATACACTAATATAATTACAACATAATAAATGGAAGGCCCAATTCATCATTTTGGACCCCATTTATGTTTTTTGGAGTTTGATGGGAGCCTACATGGGAGGTTATAAAATCATCAAATCCTAGGGAATTTTTAATGCACAATTCTTGTTTTTCCAGAAAATAATCAATGGGGGTAGTCACACATCATTGATGAATAGGTATATAAAGAGTAAGATCAATTACATGATATTTTTTTATTCCATATGAATTGCTGATATAAACCATTATTGTTATTGAAAATGGTGATCCTGAAGTGAAATCTTATTCTAATGTTTTTTAATGAGGGTTCCATGTCCACATAAATCAAGGAAAATATTATCTATGAATCGTATGAACCATTTCACTTTGGGAGGCTCTTTAGGTTAATTCCAACTATGTCCTAAAATCCCCTTCATATTTATTTAGGAGGATACCGATAGTGGTTCTTGAGTTTTGTATAATGTGTTCCAATGAATATACCAAGATTTTGGTTATATTTCCTCTAGTTGGTGGAGCTTTTGGTCTCTCCATGAAGTATTCCAACACCATTATTCTGTTCTACCGTACCAATTTACTAGCTATGTTAGTTATGAAGGCCATATTTCTTCTTTTGGTGGTCATATGTGAGGTTTTAAGGCCTCTATGTTTATAAAAAAATAAGATTCCAAACATGAATCCATCATTCATTAATCCCATGAATATATATATTCCCTATAAATAAACCATTTTCTTAGGGGAAATGTATTCTTTAGGTGGGGTTCCTATAGATGCAAAAATAGTGGTTAAGGAGCCCGTAAATGATGTCCATGTTGGTAGGTCAACCACTCCATATATTATATAACATACCATCTTGTGTGATAAATGGGATGACTAGAGGAATAATATATCAATCTCTAAGGGCTATATTATTCTATAAGAGGAAGATATATATTTGGAGAGAATCAGGAATGTGGTTACTCTCAAATGAATATCCTATGAGAAATATCTCTCTAAAGATGACTCACATATTCAAGAACTCAATATAGAGATAAACTCTATCAATTCCTAGGTCTATTACAAACCAATATCATGAATGATGATAATTCATTGAAAATTTTTAGATGGTTAACATATGGTAGACTGACCTGTTTTTAGTGATGAGGTATGTCAAATTCCATTATTACCCATATTTTCTTTGATAATTTTTAAGGATGTGATAATTTACAATTTATGTATTCTAGGATGATACTGACACTCATCAATTAACTATCTCTTCTTTATAATATCCTATAGGTATTGTGGCTGTGGCTAGTTCAAATGTATATCGAGGGCTAATGAGTGTGGTTGTTCTGGTCATCTTGAGCTTGTGGAGGAGATATTTGTAGATCCAAAAGAAACACTATCTATTCCTCCACCTATAACACATCTGGAAGCTAATGTGTTATTACCGTATAAAGGTATTACCATAGAGAAGACTAGGAAGAAGAAGTGGGAATGTAAAACTACTAAGTAACCTCTCATAGATTCAACATGTAATAGTAATTTTTGATTAATTTATTCTTTGAATTTCTTCAAAATCTCATCCTGAAATATTTTACCACGCATATTTTCATCATGTCATTATGGGGACATAAATTTCTATATATGATGAAACACATTACATTCCTCTATAAAGACATCATTCTTTTGATGAGGTTTTAGGTGCGATGGAAATAGCTAAGGTCCAAGAATTTTCAGTCCCGATATCTAATACAAATGCATTGGAACTCATGCCATTTGATCATTAAAAATAGAATGAACTCTTTGATTCCCCCAATTTTATTATCTATTATCCAAATGATTTTGATTTTATGTAGTCATTTATTAGTTATGGTGGATTGTTTCTATATAAATGGGAATACAATCATTTTAAATAATGTTGTATGATGTATATTTATTCATTAAACCCTTCAGAGTAATGATCACAACATGATCCCTGAGTAGAGTATATAAGTGATTATGGATACGTTTATGTTTCATTGATTTATCAAATATGATGACATTAATATTTACTCAAACACCATGTTTGAGTTGACAAAATTCAAAGATTCCTTGGATGAAAATGTTACATTATCGATAGTTAATTTCATATCATTTGGATACATAATCTATACATTTTGAGTGGTTGTTTTTATGTATTCAATTATAGTGTCTCATCTTTAATTGTTATATGTATCAGATCCTTATGGATTAGAATCCAACTACACTAAAATCAATTAAACACAATATGGTTCTACACCAAGACCACCATAGGATTTGAATATGATTCCCTTTTAATGTAACTTTATAATGAAAAATATCTCAATTCTAAGTGTAGGTATGTGTTGTGGATTGGAATACCTGATATTTTGTCAGTAGATGAGGTAAAAGGAGTGGGGAATGTCTAGATTGTGATAATATAGGGCCCCTTAAAGGTTCCAATGGACAATTTAGGCTAAATATAGTACATGTTCATGGCTCTTATCTATGGTTGGTTTCACTATTGTGTACTCCATGCTAAGGTAAAGAGGTTGTTGCCACCATGGGAAAAATGACTCTTGAACTGAGATTAGCAATCAAAGTGGATTCACCATCAACCATAAAACATTAAAAAATCCTTAAATAAGGCTACCCAAAATGTAATGGAAATTTATTCTCACCAATACTTGGCCAAATATAGGATGGATAAATTGAATATTCTTCAATAAGAGATGTCCCATCTATGCTACATGATTAGTGATATGAAGAGGATAGTGGTAGAAAAACAAAGGCTGATTAATTTGGTGAATAAGGATATACTTGATGATATTTATAGGGAAAAGTCACTACAATAGATTTCATATGTGGATATTGAATCTAGATATTAGTTGTCCCAATATTCAATTTCACTATAGTAGAAACTCGAATAGATCTAGGAGTATTCTGAGAATATGCTCTTAATGCATTATAATTTGAGGTATCACCACATTAATTTGATGGATCATGGAAGAGAATTTAGGTTATAGATATTCCTTCATCCTTTTAATATTTAAAAAATTACATCTTTTGAATTCCATGCATTGATGCAGAGATTTTATCATTTTTTTTTGTATCTTAAAGACTTAATTCTTTAGTAAGTCAAAACAGAACATTAAGAATATCAAAATAGGTTATAAAAACTTGAACAAAAATATAAATACATATTCCCAAATGAATTTTATCATTGAAATGGACCACTAATATATATCATTATAATCAATTAATATGTTGTATTAGATTCAATACATATAAAATGATGATGAGTGTTTTGCTCAAAGGGGTGATTTTGGTTGTTAAATCATAGAAAATGAGTACTAAACTTTTTTATTAGGTCAGGGGCCTAAAAATTATATGTTGACGATTAATAGTACATTATTGTTGGACTTACAATATTATCGACCCTTTATTTTATAAACCTTACTATTTTATTAGATTCATATGAGGTATGCACACTGAGAAAGGACTTGGATTATTCTTATGCCTCCCTTTGTGGGTTACCAACAAAAAAAGATTTGTCCCTTTTTTTGAATAATCAATATTTAATAGATTATATTAAGTTCATGTCTAGTGAGAATTGAATCAACCTTTTTCCCAATCACCCTTTATGAATAATCAATTTGATGAGTATTATTTCTATCTTCTTATGCTGTTTATGTTTATGAACATTGAAGTGATTAGTAATTGGTGTTTTCTTTCAAACATCCTAGACCCAAAAAATATCAATTTTATGTCCTTGTAGATTTGACCATATGATTTTTTAGTTTAATAACTTATTAAATAGACTACCCATTAACAATGAATTATCATGCCTTTAATGTTGAAATACTCGAAAAGAAAAACCATGTCTCAAAGGGTTTGAATCAAATTGATGAATTGAGGTAGAAATGTTGGTTATGATCATGAATCACCCTATGTAGATCTCTTCCACAACAATTTTTCTCAGGGTCATTGGGATTTGAGAATACTCTTTGCATGTTAGAGAGTCCTCTGGTTGATAGGTCCAAGGATTATATGTATGTGCTAGGGGGAATGTATGCATAGTCAAGTAGAGAGTCCCTTGAATCTGAGTATGCTCCATAACAATGGACATGAATGCTTTTTTTTGTAATTCTATGGAATATGAAGATATTATTTTCACGATAATGAAAAAATCCTGACCTTCAGATGATAATGTATTAAAAAGTGCATTTTTGACATCCAAATGTCACTATTGTGTTTATTTTCAACAAGAATCATTGGACCACTTATTTTTTCATAGAAAATGAAAAAAGATGATATGGAGTTTTTTAATACACCATTTAAATATTGATTCTACTAAAGGCCCAACGTAAGAGGAATTCAATGCTTAGTATCTCTATGGCTGTATGCAGGAAGTGAAGGTGAAGGATATGGAATTAAGTTTTTATAATGTGTGTTGGACTCTCTATGAGGATCCAAAAAAATAAATTGAAGCTAAAAAACTATCTAAAACTTTCCTTTAGGTCTGTGTTAAGTTACGGGTGGTAGATTTTTGTTCCCTAACTCATTGTGGGCTATCAACCCCTTATTTTAGAGTGTTTCTTCCAAGATATTTTTACACTCTGTAAGGAAGATGTGTCAACCAAGGTAGAAGGATTCAATTGAAATTTACTTTCATAGGGATAAAGATGAATATCGATTGACTATGTATTTCATATTAGATGACATATGGTAGCCTAATAAAAGATAAATAGGGTTTTTTGATATTGGAAATTAGTTCATTTTTTGCGAAATGAAATTCCCTTGAAGAAGAGGAAAGGGATTTGTTAACTGGATTTATGTTTTGAATTTTTTATTATATTTAGATCGTGGAAGTAAAATATAATTCTAATATTATGGTAGGATTTATTCACAGAAAGGGAAGTTACTATTGGGAAATAGCTTATATTATTAGATATTTTAGAATTTTTTTCAAACATGGAATCTAGATCAGTCCCACTTAGAGAGAAAAAAATTTAACTATTGATGATTTAGCTTGAAAAGAGATCCTTATTTGGAATATTATGATATATAATGGTGTTAAACTATTAACATATGATTTTATACACATTGTTATGGGATATTCCCTAGGCCTCCATAATTTACAACCCATGTGACTGGTGGGGTGTTTCTTTGTATTCTTTTAAATGATAAAAATTTAATTTTTAATTAATCATGTTTTAAGTGAAAGAAAGGAAATGATAATTCATGAAGGTATCTAAAAACCCATAGAAATTTTATATGGTTGGGTATGAGTAAAAATAATCATGAATTAACGAATAATTGCTAATATGTAAAACCTTAGTAAAAAGAGGTATTCGTTTTATGGTCATGAATCTCAAACTGAACTTCAAGGATGTTGAAACTACTTGAATAGTTGATCATGGGTTGTGTAAATCGCATATGTAGGGGTTTAAACCAAGAATGATGAGATGTGCAGAGATGATAGGGACACATTTAAATCACACAATGGTGATGAGTTCAATTATAATATTGTCAGTGATTATAAGGATATGAGGACCTTTTTTATAAGGAGATGATTAATCAGATTGATAGGCCAGAGGGTTATATATAAGAGCCATGGGAATGTATGCATAGTTAAGGAGATAATCCCTTTAATCTAGGTAAGCTCTATATAAAGGTCTATGAAAGGTTAGTGTGATTCATCCACTTTATCAATGAAGTGTGTCACGGAGAAAAGTAAATACAAAGAGGGTATTGGAACCATTGATTTAGTTAATATGGATAGTGCTAAGTAAAATCTAGTTTTAGGCATAGGGACAAATTTTGGTATAAAATACCATGGAAAAAGGGATTCATTCACATTATGGTCATGAATCATGGAGTAAACATCAATGATATTGAACCCAGATGAATAGTTGTATCATGGTATGTGTAAACCATGTCTTAATGAATTTTAAATCAAAATAATGGAATGTAATAGTCATCTATGAGATTCCCCTAAATTACATTGGGGTGATTATTTCCATTGTAATTTTATAGAGAATATCGGGAATAATAGAACATTTTTTGTAATAAAAACAACCTCTAATTTAATGGTTGTGGGATTTTATACAAGATCTATGGGTATAGAATAATAATAAATTAGAGAGTCATTAGATGTTTGTTATGTTCATTAATAGGGGTTATAAAAGTTTTTTGAAGATTCAATCACTTAATCAATGCAGTGGGTTTTGGGGAAAAGCATATCCAAGGAGGGTACCAGTAGCCTAGTGATAAATTATATGGAAAGGGTGAGTGAAACCCATCATGGATAGTGGGAAGATTACTAGTGTAGGATACCTTAGAAAAAATGGGGATCTAGTTTATTTTCATATATCTTGGACTATATAACATACACTTTTGGGTCATGTGATTAGGACCATAGAAATGTACATAAATGAGGTATCAAATTTTTTAGTGGAGAAAATGCACAATATATATTGTCATAACATCAAGGATATATAATATATATGAATAGTTGGATTGTGGGCCATGTGAATCAACCCTCAAGGAGTATGAATTTCTAATAGTGTAATGGGGAAGATATGACTCAGATAATCACAAATCAGACCTGAGCGATGAGTACTATTGGGTTTTTTCTAGGGCCCAAAGGGACCAAAGGAATTTATTTTATTGTGATAACTCCTCTATTTGACCAGTCACAGGCTCATATGTGGAGGCTAGAGTCATAAATAAAAATTTAAGAACAGAGTCCCATGATGTCAGGTATGATTCTTGTTTGGATTTTCAAAGCATTTTGAAGATTCAAAGACTTGAGTGATATTGATGGTTTTAGGGAAAAGAATATGATAATAGATTTTTTTCACACTTGATATTGTTTACTTGAAATGGGTTGAGTGAAACCTGTCAAATACGAAGTTACAATTACTTGAATAGACTAACTTATAAAGAAATTTACATCCATTTTATATTCATGACACTCATATCAGTCAACAAGGATGTATAACCCACTTGACTAGTTGGATAATGTGTTGTATAAATTCAAACGAAAGGGTATTGAACCAATACTGATGAGATTGGACAAAAATCCCTTGGATTATCATGAATTACACCAGGATGAATATTTATACTACGATGTTTCTGTGGAACATAGGGATCATAAGACCCTTTTTAGAAGGTGATGTAACCATTGATATACATTTCAGGAGTTATGTGTCCATGTTATGGGTACACATGCACAACGACATAGAGAGTCCCTTTATGTTAGGTATTCTACATACGAGTGGCCATTAATAGTTTGTGATGATTCAAGCACTAGATAAATGAATTAGGTTAGGGGGAAATGATATCGAAGGAGGGTTTGAGAACACAAAATATTTTGTCACTCTGTATGAAAAATGTTATCAATGAATGGGCATGTGATAAATCATTGTTCCACATTTTTCATAGAAAATAACGGTCTATATAGCATGGATAATATTTTTTTAGTTTAATGGGAAAACAATAAAAAATTAATGCATCTTTTTTTACACCATTACTTTGTCATATACTACTAAAGAGTAAATATAAGTGAGTAGATACCAAATTCTTTTTTCAGAACACCATTTTAAAACTTTTCCACTTAATAAACATTATGTCACTTTCAATATATTTTTATGTTCTTCTAAATTTTATGGTCAAGGATTATATTTTATGATTGTATAACTTTATCAAAAGTGAATCCATTTTAAGGTACTGGTGTGTGGACCATGTAAAAGGGGGATGTGAAACACAATAACCCACTTTTGACTCCCAAGGATGAGAATTATCTTTCTATTTTTTATGTGAAATTTAGGGTCATCAAATCATGTCTCACGGTTCTTTGATCTCGATTAATTGGTTGGGATATGCATTCAGAAGATATTAATGAATCAATATAGGGTAAAAAACTATTTTCCCATGTTGTCAGATCTCATAAGGATTAGAGGAATCTTTTTTGGATTGTTAAGATTTTTCTAGTTGATAGGTGAAGGATATTATGTTAGAGTTTGTGGCATACATGCATAGTAAATCAGTGATTCACATGAATCCATATTCATACCTTTATAGGGTTAGGTATGGTTTATGGGGAATAAATACACTCAAAACACAAAGTATGCTTTGTGGACCAAGCAGTTCATGAAAAGATGGTGGATGAATCGTAGAACTCAATTTATTGTGGCTAAAAACTATGGAACTTTAATAAGGAGTAATAATGTATAATGGGATATGTAGTTTAACATCATGAAACAAGGATGAAACTGTCATTCAACTTGCTATCCTAAAACAAGGACTCATGTATTTTTCAGTTTAGGTTTATGTGATGAGGAACTTATTATTTGTAGTTTAGAATCATATAGATTATAGCATATGAAAGGAGAATACTTATCAAATTATAATGGTATTTATATATAGTTATATAATGGGATCCGTAATGTAGATAATACTCATTTGTAAGAAAATAAATTCCCTTTTATTAGGCCATTCTTGAAAATTTTAAGGTTTTATAATGTTGTCCGTTTTTCCTCCCATTCTCAGTCATGATGATCCAAATCATGCTAAATGAGATTATAAAAAACCAAAAATCTTATATGAGTATTTATGAATATGATAAAAAAAATTTCGTTAGTGAATAGAACATTTTTTATTGCTAGGTGTGTATGAAAAATGGGGACAAAAAATATGGTGGACATTTTTCACGAACCATCCTAAGGTGGTCTGTGCCGCGACTCCCACATCCCACTTACAATAGGTCAGTCGTTGGGAACTAGTGTCAAGTAGGTATATCATTGAAATTGGAGGACTTAATCTTTGTTATTTCACACAAACACACATCTCAAAGCCAATAAAATACTAAAATGTAAAAAAACTGAACAAATGTGCATGCATACATTTAATTCCCATAACCAGTGTACAATAAGAAGGAATGTAAATAGGGGAAAAATACATAGAGAAAGTGTCAAAAAACACAAGTCTAACCTAAAATTATAGCTTGGACTAATATCAAAATTACACATGGACACACCTCGATCTATCTTGAATCACTGAGAACTGTCTAGTCTAGGTCCACCTACGACTCTATTAAATGGCCGATTATCTACACAAGACTAAAAATGTATGGGAAATTCTTTTGTATGGGTGAGTATAATAATACTCAATAAGATTCACAGAAACTAAAAACCATACATCAATGAAAAATATAGTCATCCATTCAAATGTATATTTCTACAAAAAATATACCAATAATATCCAGATATAATCAATAAAGACACATAGTTTAAGAGAAAGTAACAACCATAGTATACCAGCTTTTGCTTCTAGATTCAATCATCCAATGGAAATCGTTATAGAGAATAGACTAATGATTCTGATACCACTGATGAGGTCTGTCTAAGAGGTAGTGAACATCATGTTTATTTATTAAGACTAAACCCCGTAGTATGGAGAGAGTTAGATACATTGATGGAGATCACTTCCAAGAACATGAGTTGATACCAAAAAATCAGTCTTGGTTAATATTCTATGTATATTATTGGTTTCCACATTGTGTTGGTCATGATGAAACCAAGAACTCTACATTGGGACTAAATATGAATAGAGTATCTCACTCTGAGCCTCTCAGAGTGATTCTAATGACTCCATCCAAGAAGTCCTGATGAATGTATTATAATCCTAAGAGTAGGTTATGATTCTATAATAAAACTCAAGGAAAGGATAAGGTGAAATCACTCTAATTAAACAAGTCCAGGATATTGAGGAAAAGGTATCCAATCCATGTTTAATAAATAACATGATGTGTAGTAGGGTCACACGTGTTGTAACATCCATGTTCCCGGTGTCGCCTAATGGTTCCTCATACGCGGATGTTCACATGGCCTCAAATGATTTCCCCAAAATTCCAGAGGAAACTGACTAGAATTGAGGGCCTTGGGTGTGATTGTGGGGACACTATGCCCTCGTTAGTAGAGTAACATAATAAAATAGAAATAATATAAGTCACCAGAAGCCTTAATACCATTCCATAAGTAAACAGTAGAATACTGAGGTAAATGAACAAATAGAGAATATATATATAAATGATACATGTCACATATTTCTAGGAAAGCAGCCAAACATATCACAATGTTGGAAATACAATACTAAACCAAGGTACATAGAAAAAAGTTATACTCCAGCAGCATCGCAAGCCTCATCTTGGTCACATTCAATCTAGATCCACAAAAATCAAGGACTTGAAGTAGACGAATGGTTTTCATTATCTGTACCGACAATAATATAATCAGTTTGGTCCCAAAATCATGATCTAAATATGGTGTGAGACGAATTCCAGTACTAAACCACCCATAGATCTGTGCCAAATAGTCAGTGAATGTGTATAGCTTGAAAAATGAAAAATGATGTAATAAACAAGGCAGTAATCAAAAGTATATAGTCCAACAGTTGTAAACTACATTTATTTACAATTATTAACAATTCAACCAATCATTCACAAGAAACCCTCTAGATAGTTCTCACTGTCTAATCCCTCTGGTTCGACTTTGAAAAAGAGTCTCTGAGGAAGCACTCACCGTCAATTCCCCATGTGGTATCGTAACGGTAAACTATAGAATCTCTGGGAAAGAACAAAATGTCCAATTCCCTCTATGGTCGTGCAATGTAGTAGTAGATATTCCCTGATGGAGCACTCACAACCGTCACCCCTATAGTATTACAATGTAAAAAGTATAGCAGACACTATGGGGAAGCCCTTATAGTCTATTCCCCCTATGGTCTTAATAAACAAGGTTCCCAGAACCCTTTGTAATACAATCATGCAACAAAAAATATCCAGTAGCCAAAGTAAATCTCAAATAATTCATGATTAATAGCTATAATTCATATCACAATCATATTATATTATAACAACTCCATCCTAACAGTACTAGTCATGGAAAAATTAACAGCCTAATAGGCCGTTCTAGACCCAATGGAAAAAATTAATCAAACATGGAATAAAACATCCATTGAAAGGTAATAAACCCAAATCATAATCAAACACACCTAATCAAGAAAAAAACTTACCGGGCCTTAGTATGGTAAAATTTCTATAACATAAAATACCCTAATCTATGGTATTGGGCACTTTTTTCACATATAAATCAAAGACATCAATGGACTGGAAGAAGCCACATTATATGATGTTCTACAATCAGAATTGTTGAACCATGACCATTGATTGCACCTAGAACAACATAGATCAATAAAAAAACTAAAAACATTACACCTTGAATGACTTAGAGAGGAAAAATCAAGAAGATAGAATCTAGAAGAAGGAAGAAATCACTAAGGTGATTCCAATTCAATTGATAGTGATGGATTCAGAGAACGGTTGTCCAATCGGTGGCTTGGAGAAGATTCGGGGATTTTAGTCGCTCTTCGATGAGGCAGAGCTAGAATAAGATAGTTCTGTCAATTTTACATGACCCCTATCTAAATAATGAAATAAAATAAAAAGTACATGGATTCTATTATTAATGAACATTCTGTGTTTTGGTCTCATCCAACCCACTGACATTAGCAGTCTTCCACATCACCCCACATGGCCATGTCATGTCTGTTACACACCCATGATGTGGTCATAAGAGGTAACCAGGCACAAAAAATCTACTCATATGTATAAAACATGTACTCGTAAAATTTCAAAAAACACCACTTTTCCAAAAAAACACCAAAAAAAAAGATCCATACATGAAAAAATGATCCGGGTTCTAAAAAAAATTACCCTAAAATAAATTTGTCCCCAAATTTCCACAAAAAGGTGGCAAGGAAATATAATCAAATAGCTTGGCCACTACGATCACACATTAGTCTAACTATCCCATGTCTCATCTTATACACTCTTGGGTTTCTATAACACTTATACCAAAGGAACAGACCAGCCACAAATAGCCTTCTTGATGTGATCAAAAATCTGGATAGGATCCTCCTTGAATGAAGCGTTCACCTCTAACTCAACCACCTCGGGTTGAAAAACATCAGATGAGTATGAGAAGTAACGTCATAGATCAGAAACATGGAAGTAGTTAGGAATATCTCGGTACCTCTGAGGTAATTTCAATTGATAGGAAACTATCCCAACTCTCTTCAAAACCTCAAATGGACCGAAGTATCTTAGTGAATGCTTACACTGCCTCATAATCCTCATGTGTCCCAACCTCAGAGGGACACATTTGAAAACATGATCTCTGAACTCAAACTCAAGTGGTCATCTATGTCTATTAGCATAAGACATATATCATTATTGTGTACTAGATATCCTTTTCCAAATAAAATACATCTACTATGTGGTCTCCTGGACTAGATGAGGTCCCAAAATTGCTACCTCACCTACTTCCAGCCAACAATAGGGTGATCGGCATGGCCTACCGTACAAAGACTCATAAGATTCTATCTGAAGAGTCTATTAAAAAATTTTATTGTAGGAATACAACAACATAGGTATGTGTTTTTCCCAATACACTACAAAATCTAGGACACATACACAAAGCAAGTCCTCCAACAACTGAATTATATGCTCTAACTGGCCATCTGTCTGGGGATAGTAAGCTGTACTAAGAAGTACCTATGTAACAAAATCACTTAGTAATCACAACTAGATTGAGAATTAAAATGGGCATCCCGTTTTGAAATTATGGATTTCGGAACCCCATGTAAACATACAATATCCCAGACACACCTCTTTCTCAGCTCATCTACACTGATGGTCTCCTTGATCGGTAAAAGGTGAGAATCCTTTATGATTCTGTAAATGAAAACCCCAACTGTATTTATACCTCAAGGTGTCCATTGTATGCCTGCCACAATGTCCAACACAACATCATTTCACTTTCACAAGGGAATGGGTAACTACTGCAAATACCCTGCTAGTCAATGATTCTCCGCCTTCACCTGCGGATAGGGGGAACATCTCTAGAAAAATATTTCAACATATCTCTTCATATGATGCCTCCAAAACTGATGGTGTAGATCTTGATACATCTTGGTGACACAAGTATTAGCTTCCCAAACTGATGACTGAAAATCATGCATCATCTTCTCCAGTATGTTTTCTGACACCCATATACACCCATGAAAATGCAAGATCTCATCACCGCCTATGGTGTACGAAGGAGTAGGGTCCTCTCTAGACAAACTCACCCATAGAACTATTCCTTCATCATCTAATAGATTCCTCATTGTTACTCAATCAAGAATATTAGAGGAAACAACTACAGAAGAAAGTAACATCTACCCTTGTCTGTCGTGCACCTCCAAATGCATCATAGAGAACAGAGTCATATGCTGCCACTCAGTGCTGGCCTCCTGAACATCCTATATCCCAGTCCTCCTGCTCAACACGTCAGCCACAACATTTCCCTTCCCATGACTGTTGGAAATATCAATATCAAATTACTGAAGATACACAACCCACCTTTGCTGACTCTAATTCATATCATGTTGAGTGAAGATATACTTGAGACTTTTGTGATTAGAAAAAACAACAATACTCTCTCCAAAAAAATAATGTCTCTAATAGAGTAAAGCATGAACAGCAATAGCCAACCCATGTTTATGTGTTAGGTAATTCCTCTAATATGGCCTAAACATCCAATACCAATATGAAATGACTCTTTCCCCCTACAAAAGGACTTATCCCTAGCCCGATTACTGATGCATCATAGTAATCCATATTTCACATTCCCAACTATGTTAAAACAAGTATCAATGTTGATGTCAACCTCCAATTCAGATTCGAAAATTCTGAATTCCAAGAATCTATCCACAGGTACTTCACATCCTTCTTAGTCAGGCCCTTCAGTGGTGCCACAAAGCATGAAAATTTCTATATGAAATGTCTATAGTAACCTTCTAGCCTGAGAAAACTCTATACCTAAAAGACAATATTTGGATGCTCCTTAGAAATTACTACTCTCAGTACCTCTTGGTCTATTGATACTTCTATCCCTGAAATAACATGACCCAATAAATGAATCTGCTCTATCCAAAAGTTTAATTTTGAGAGCTTAGCATATTACTTAATCTCTCTCAGTGTACTCAAAATGATCTCAAGATGGATATCATGATCATGTCGAGTGTGAGAGCACAGAAAGATTTCATCCTTGAAAACCACCACAAAGGAGTCCAAGTATGGATGGAACACTCAGTTCATCAGTTCCACAGAAAATACAGGCACATTATTCAGACCTAACAACCTAACCACATACTTGTATAGACCATAGCTTCCCTAAAAGACAATAAGACGTATCTCTAATGGTCTAATGTGCAGCTGATGATAACCAGATCTTAATTCAATCTTCAATAACACAAGGACTTCTCAATGATGATCAATAAGGTCATCAATCCACAGCTATGGATATCAGTTTTTGACCATCAGCTGGTTCAGCTTTCGATAATCTGCACAATGTCATAGTGCATCGTCTGCCTTCATCACAATCATGATAGGAGATCCCCATGGAGAAGTACTTGAAAAAATGAATCCCTTTCCTTGCCACTCCCCTAACTATTTCTTGAGCTCATGTAGCTTTGGTGTATCCATCCTATAAGGATGCATGGACACCAGTGCTTCCCCAAACACTTTCTTGATAGAAAATTCAACTTCTCACTTAAAAGGAAAAGACGAAATGTCCTTTGGAAAGATATCGCTAAAAATATCCACCACTGGAGGAAAGTCCACGAGTGATTTCCCCTGGTCATCTATATACAAACTAGCTATCTGGTTTGTAACTTCTCCCAAACCCTAATTCACAGGTCCCGCTCTTCTCACCTGGACAACTCATTTTCCCTTATATTTAAATGATCCACCCTCTAGTGACATAAACCTCACCATACGATGATTGTAGTTGACAACAACCTTGAAGGGAACTGACAAGTCCATTTTTGAGAATTAAGTCATTTATCATCATCTCTAATACCTAATGGTCTATAAGAAGTGACACCCACCAACCTCAAGATGGATCTCCGTGTACTAACAACCAATAGTAATTATAGTCCCCAACTGCGTATCCAGTGCTAGTATATTAGTGGATGTAAGGATACATAGTCCAAGGATCTCCAAAAAAACAACAAATATGAAACTATGGGAATCCCTAGTATCAAAAAGTGCACAAACTAAAAATGAGGAAACTATAATAGTACATCTAACTAAAGAGGGTAAAGGATCCTGCTCCTGTTGGGTCTGCTCTAAAGTAAAATCATGGCCTACGCCACGGGCCTGTGAAGATGTATAGGGTTCCTAAGTTGATTCCCCCTATGGATCTAAAAAACCCAGTGTCTAACTACTATGGCCAGGACCTCCACCTCGGAATGAATACACTGTAGAAATCCAGTTCGCTATTTTATGTGGGACAGGTGGTCCTGCTCTGGTATAAGGATTCATCACAGAGCATTTATCACCGGTTACTAGTAAGAACATCTGACAGAAATTCTAGATATGACCCATCCTGCCACAAGATGAGCCCTCAACTAGGTCTGTCGGGCAATGTGTCCTTGTATGCTCTCTCTCCTCACAATGGTAGCATACCACCTAGCTACCAGATGAAGTATTCTACCTTCTCAGATCTCCATATGTTGATTATCTACAGTGATTACAACTTTTAGTCAGAGGGGTACCAACTCCGGATTCAAGGCCTCCATGGATCACAACCCCAAAATCCCTACGGTTGCACTCTGTGATCAGCACATGGTTTACTATAGATGTTATAGAAGTCAACCTGGATATGTTCACCTGATATTGTATTTCTTACATGAGTCCATCCTTAATCTTCCTAGGGGGGAATAACTCATCACCCCCTATAATGGGTGTGAGGAAATGCTGCTATATGAAGTGAGATGAATACTCAGTGAATGAGAGAGTTCCCTACTCAAAAATTATAAACACCTTGGTATAGATGGAACTCATAGTCCTTGGGTAGAATTAATCATAGAAGACACACTGAAACTCATCCCAAGACATAACCTCTGGCACCCTGCATTTGATATCACATCCCACCATCTCTTGGAATAGTCACAATGCATATACATAGATAGATTCACCATCCTCTTCAGAGGCATCTCTATATGCTCGATGATCAACATCAGAGAATATAACCCTAAATATACAGCCTGAGGTCCTTTATCCCCTAAGAAAGTTGGAGGATGATGCTACTAAAAAACATGTGTCACCTCTGCCATAGACAGGACCTGATGCGATGTTCCTTGTAAGGTCATTATAAACTCAGGAATCCTCGTCAGAATAATGAATTGACACATGTATCTAGTATAATGACTAGTGCCAAGACATGCATGATTGGAGGATCTTCTGGTAGTCCCTGATCTACCATGTCCAATGTCTCATCGTTTTTCTATATCTGGCGTATAACCAGAGGAAGTACCAATGACATGACTCTTTAAGGTCACAGAGACACCTCAATTCCATATTATCAAGGAATCAATCATAGAAGTGCAGTAATGAAACAGGAGAAAGAAAAAATTAATGTTTTTTAAATCAAGGATACACGGTGTGTATGTTCCCTACATAATGTGTTCCCTTAAACCTTTACATGGTTGTGTACTTCTTCCAAACCCAGTCGTGTAGTACTAATACAGACACTGTGTTCTCCTTGAGACACAACATGTACTTGAAATCATTCCCCCCACTCGAGTTCCTCTACAAAGATAAGCCACATGGTTCTCCTTGAACAAAACTACACGGCGTGTTTATGCCAAACAAAACATATACTGGAAGGATTTCACAGTCCCATGTCATTGGTCAGACGGCCAAAAACACGGTTAACACACACTACATGTCAATGATGGACACAATGTGTACTACTTGAGATTCATCTTACCGTGTTGTTAGTCAGACGACTGGATAGAGGGTCCACACAACAAAATGTGTACCCCAAGTACATGTCGTGTTCCACCAAACATTTCACAACACCATGTATCTACCCACATATCCAGTTAAATGATTAAAAATTACACGACATGTATATACAGTACACGGTGTTTACTTAAACAAAGTTGTTCCTTCCTGAACAAAAGGATACATGGCATGTATTCAATAATAAACACCATGTATTCTGGGATTTTTTGTATAGTAATCCTAAAAAACAACTATGTAACCCCATAAAAACACTAAATTAAACATTAATGTTCAAAATTCTATTTTTGGGGGGACCATACTCCTTGAGAATCAATGCTGGGCATAAAATTCATTTATATCATAGTATAATAGTGAAATCATCAAATGATCCACCAAATTTTAATCCATGAGGGAACATAACACCTCAACGGCCAATATTTGGCATATATAAAAAAGAAACGTTACATATCAGCAACACCCTATCAGGTAGTAGGTTTTTTATCAAAGAATCTATCACAACAGAAAGCATATGTAGTACAATATATATCACAACAACATGAAATTGGTAATGCACCGTAAATGGTGTGACAAGAGTGAATGACATGTGATCTATAGAAAGTGCCTATATGACAAATGAGATGACATACCCTCATCTTATCATGTTTCAAAAAAATATAACCTCAATAATTTAAATGATAACAATACAAAAAATGTGAATCACCCTATGGTGAAATACAATCAACTATAATAGTTTCAAAACTAGTAATATTGCCACAAATGAGGTAAATTGGTTTTTACCTATAAATGTGTTAGCTACTCCCAGGAAAAACTTATTACCAAGTACCTATTCCTTACTATTACTTTATACAAGCTCCAAACAACAAGTCAAGAAGAAATTAATATTCTGATACCACTTGTGAACATCTCGGTTCCGGGTGCTTTCCAAAGGTGCCCTGTACCCGGTTGGTCATATGGACTCAAATGCACTTCTCGAAACTCAATAGGCTGCTGACTAGCAGTGAGGTTCTTGGGTGTGATAGTGGGGAAACTATGAAATAATTGGCTGAGTAACACAACAGAATAGAAATAATATACTATAGTGTAAGCTATAATACCATACAATAAGTAAACAGCGGAAGACTGAGGTAAATAAACAATTGGAGATTATATATATATATATATATGATACATGTCACATATGTCTGGGAAAGCATCCAAACAAGTCCCAATGATGGAAATAAAATACTAAACCAAGGTACAATACTAAAAAGTAAACTCCAATAGCATCGTAAGCCTCCTCTTGGTCTCATGGTCTCCATCTCCAAAAAAATCATGTACTTAATGTAGAATGGAACATTCCCTTATCTATACATGCAAAAATATAATATATTTAAACCCAAATTCATGACCCAACTAGGGTCGACAATACTAAAAATATTTCCACTATCAGTTCTAGAAAAGTTCATTAAAAACGCTGTAAAATATATGTTAATTGAGGTGAAGTTAAGGGGGTTTCTTTTATCAATGCTCAGAAAGGTGCAGATAAAGGCCCGTTTTTCAGTGCTAGAGAAAGTGCTGATGAAAGGGGTCTTTATTCAGCACTAAAAAAAGTGATGATTAAAAGGACTATTATTAGTTTTTTTTAGCATGAATAAAAGTCAAATTTTATCAACACTTTTTTAAGCACTGATAAAAGTAAAAAAATAATGAAAAATAATATTAAAAATAATATATAATGCGTGGAGGGGGGGGGGGGATTTTAATAGCACTTGATCCCACCTCCCCCATCAGCACTAAGAAAACCCCCTCCCACTCCCCCATGTACTGACCTTGCCCACACATCCCCCACATGCCCACACACCCCTCCTTGCTTCCACCTGAACTCAATCCCGAGACCTCCCCCCTTTCACACCTATACCTTTACAACTAAGAAATTTTGTTTTTTTCTCTATTTAATAATATATCCATTTATCTATATATATGTAGTTTCATTTATTCGTATATTAATATAGATTCTTACTAATATAAATATATTTAGTTATATTAATACATATATATTTATTCATATATTAATATATATATATATATATATATATTCATATATTAATATACATTAATATTTATGTTTATATATATTGTGATATTTATTCATATATTAAGATTGATTCGTATTAATATAAATATATTTAGTAATATTAATATATATATATATATATATATATTCACATATTAGTATATATATATTTATTTGTATATTAATTTATATTTATATTTATTTATTTATATATATATTTATTTATACATTATTATCCGTATATTTATTTGAATACTAATAGATATTTATATGATTAGTTTTAAATAAATTTATAAGATGTGTTTTTATGTGAGTTTATTAATAAATAAATAAATACATACATACATATATACAGCAAAGACACACACACATATATATACTTACGAATAAATACATATATTTGTGTATTTGAAAAGCCATAGAATATTAAAACGACAATAACTTGTAGTAGAGGAGTATTTTTTAACACCCCGACCATCCATATTGAATAAAATGAAACAAAATTCGATATGATATGTGGAAGAGTCTTAGAGGACTCCAAATTAGAAGTTATACCCATTTCAATGTTACGAAATCGGGGTATCACGACTAAAAACTCAGTTTTGGAGGCCTTATGGGCCTTTATGGCTTTAAAAATGTTACATAAGGTTACCATTAGTCACTAGCGCCTATATATTATCATAAGATTAGATTGGATATGTTGTAGAGCTCAAAAGGACACCTGGATCAAAAGTTATTGTTGTTTGATGTTTGAGTTACAATTTCAACTTATTTTAGATCTTTTATTTTTAAAAAACAATTTGTGTCTTAAAATTATTATTAAATGATTATTAATTTATTATAATTAGAAAATTACTAATTAATAATATTTTTAAGATATTTCAAATCC
The DNA here is from genome assembly GCA_963277665.1 of Viscum album. Classification (NCBI taxonomy): domain Eukaryota; kingdom Viridiplantae; phylum Streptophyta; class Magnoliopsida; order Santalales; family Viscaceae; genus Viscum; species Viscum album. Next base: position 485,119,739 of record OY728140.1, read on the forward strand.
ATTTTCACTAAATTTCGAATATATTAAATGTAATAGTATATTTATAATTATTTAAAACATATTTAAAATATATATTGTATTTATATCAAAATAAATATACTTATATAACAAAATATTATTTTTCTTGATTTTTTTGAATTATAAACTTTATCACTTCAAGTAAAAAGAGCTAATAAATCCCTCCCCTTTACCAGTCCTACTATAAAAGGAACTGATAAGGGGGGATTTATTATCACTATTTTTTAGAACTAATAATGGGCGGCGCTGTAGAAACCTAGTTTTGTGTGATGAATCCCAGTGGAAAGCAACCTAATGATCTATGCCTAATAGTTAGTGAATATATATTGTAGGAAAATGATAAATGAAGTAATAAAAAAGGAAGTTCTCCAAAGTATATAGTCCGTCAATTGTAAAAAACATTCATTTAAATTAATTAATTATTCAACCAATCATTCACATGCGACGGTTTGGATTGCTTTCATGGTCTAGTACCCCTGGTTCAAATTATACATAGACTCTCTGAGGACGCACTCACCTTTAATTCCCATTGCGGTCTAGTAATGGTAAATTATAGAATCTCTTGAAAAGAAATCAACGTCCAATTCCCCCCTATGGTCTCGCAACACAGAACTAATGACACACCGAGGGAGCACTCATATCCATCCCCCCTGTGGTCTCCCAATGTGAAATGTATAATAGACACTCTGGGGAACCCTCAGTGTCCATTCCTTCTATGGTTTAACTACACTTGGTTCTCTACATCCACATGTAATACAATCATGCCCAAATGATATCCCAGAGCCAAGGAAAATCTCAAATACTACTTGGCTAATAGTTAAAATTCATATCAATAGCATATCATATAATAAACACTCCATTCTAAAAACACTAGGAATGGAAATCAAAACAGCCAAACAAGCAGTTCTAGACCAAACAGCCAAAATCAATAAAACATGGGAAAACACATCTGTTGACCCCAGAAAACGCGTCCCCAAATTTTTCAAAACGTCCCCATAGATGATCCCATAGCGTATCTCATTCCGCAAGCTTCGATTTGACTGGTCGTGGAGCCCAAACGGAGTTACAGATCAGAGGATATGGCTATTTGAAGTTGGCCTGCTGGGGATGCCCATCCGTGATGGTTTTGGGGAAAAGTAAGGGTTTGCGCGTAAAAAAGGAGTTCTGCGCGGAAAACTGTTTGTGCATGTGGAATATTACATGCCCATCATTTCATGTGCAAAATATTATGTGCACCGTCTTGGGCATGCTCAATTTTACTCACGCCGACATGCGCGCGCAGAATTTTACGTGCGCAGTCTTGAGTGCGGAAAACCATTCACGCGCGCACAATTTTATGCGGATCGACGCCCAAGTTTCCTCCTATAAATTCAAGGGCACCCCCTTTCTTTGGGAGTACCCCGAAGGTCGGACGCCCCTCTGATGAACGTAAGTCCGGAGTTTCCGCACCCGCGTAGAAAACCCCCCTCCATCGTAGAAAACATGCGTTTTGTGCGGAAAAGGGCCAACCTGCCCGGTTTTCCGTGCAACACCTGATTTTTGCACGTAGCAGTGCCGCTGAGTCCGATTTTTTGCTTGCCAGTGCAGCACTGGTCCAATTGCACGCAAGCCTTTCCTATTTGGCGTGCCACTTCCTTTTGCATGCCCACATCGGGTATTACGCGCAGTGCCTCCTTTTGCGCGGACGCATCCGGTATTGCGTGCGCCGCCTCCTATTGCGCGCCCGCATCCAGTATTGCGTGTGCCGCCTCCTGTTGCACACACGTGTCCGGTATTGCACGCCTGACACCCGTATATCACTCCCGACACATAATTGGGCACCCGCCGCACCTATTACATGCCCACCGCTCCTATTGCGCACTGACCCAGTGTTTTCCGTGCAACATCCCCAATTGCGTGCATGCCTGCCCTATTTACATGCAACAGTGTTCAGGCCTACACCCGCTGGTCCATACCATGGGGGTTGCTCCCTCGCGCCCCCGCTCAGGGTCATTTCCCACCTGCGGTCCCCGTCCTACAGGCCGGTCCCTTTGCTATCATCACATACCCCCATTAAAAAATGGAGAGTCGCACCGCGAACTTCTCGGGCCGGGACATCGGGGTTTTTCATTACACCCTTACGCGCAACCTCTCTCCACCTATGGAATAGCATGATTTCATATACTCCTATGCACACCATGAAATATAATGAGTCTACATATTCCTCTTGGTCCCTTTCACGTGTCGTGAGTTGAGATTCTAATCATCAATTCCCCAAGTACCTTGAGTCGAACCATTTCTCAGGAAGCTCCTCCAAACCCTATCAATTGGCTTCTATGCCAGGTTGAACCAGAAAGGGATTACCTTGCGTAATACCCAACACCAGCTGTTCTAGGAACCTTATGTAATTAGTCCTACCTACATGACTTTAAACTGTAGTAATCCCTATGTGTCAAACATAGGATGCCTCTTGTTCCAAATAAGAGATGCCTTGTGTGCCAAGCTTGAGATGCCATCAGTCCTATCTACATTACTATAAACTATAGTACTCCCTATATTCCACACATAGGATACCTCTTTCTCTATAGAAGAGATTCCTTGTGCACCAAGTATGAGATTTTTATAGTCTTATCTAATGACATTAAACTGTAGTAATCCCTATGTTCCAAACATAGGATGCCTCTTACTCCAAATAAGAGATGCCTTGTTCTCCAAGCATGAGATGCCAACAATCCTATCTACATGACCTTAAACGGTAGTAATCCCTATGTTCCAAACATAGGATGCCTCTTGTTCCAAATAAGAGATGCCTTTTGTGCCAAGCATGAGATGCCAGTAGTCCAATCTACATGACTATACACTGTAGTTAACCCTGTGTTCCAAACATAGGATTCCTCTTGTTCCAAATAAGAGATGCCTTATACTCCAAGTATAAGATGCATTATTCCATGATTACAGTGGCATACCTTCAAGAGTGTTGGAATCCATTCAAACATTCCATCACTCCACCTCACTCTTTGCGTGTCCTTCATTCGGATCTACATCCACATCCATGTCTGAACGGACCCCCTAACAGTATGGATGATTGACCTTTGGTCCGCCTGTTGTCACATTACGAATGATTGACCTACAGTCCGCCTACTGTCACAGTACAGATGATTGACCTACAGTCCGCTTACTTTCACAGTACGGATGATAGACCTATGGTCCGCCTGCTATCACAGTACAGATGATAGACCTCTGGTCCCCCTGCTATAACAATATGGATGATAGACCTTTGGTCCGGCTATTTTCACAGTATGGATGACTGACCTACGGTCTGCCTGCTGTCACAATACGGATGAATGACGTACAATCCAACTGCTATCCGAGTATGGAAGATAGAACTACGGTCCGCCTACTGTTATAGTACGAATGATAGGCCTCTGGTCCGCCTGCTATAACAATATGGATGATAGTCCTTTGGTATGCCTATTGTAACAATATGGATGATATACCTTCGGTCCGCCTGCTATAACAATATGGATGATAGACCTTTGGTACTCCTATTGAAACAGTTTAGATGATTGACCTATGGTCCACCTGCTATAATAATATGGATGATAGATATCTGGTCCACCTGATGTAACAATATGGATGATAGAACTTTGGTCCTCCTATTGTAACAATATGGATGATAGACCTCTAGTCCGCCTTCTATAACAAAATGGATGATAGACCTTTGGTCTGCCTATTGTAACAATATGGATAATAGACCTTTAGTCCACCTACTGTAACAATATAAATGATAGACCTTTGGTCCGCCTATTGCAATAGTATGGATGATTGATCTATGGTCCGCCTGCTTTCTTGGGCCAACGCCTCGGAAGACTTTGGACAACACTTTGAGTTCGGTATTGTGTTTCGAACACGGTCAGCAGTTGACCCTCATTTGTTTGTCCTCATTTCAGGATAACGTGATATGGATGCTGCATTTCCTCCACAGTCAACAGTTATCCTCCATCACCACTCTAGCTTCACCACATTCCGAATGTCAGGAATGTGATTCACACTTTTCACCTCCCTTTGTTCTGACCAATTCCAATTCTCTTGGCATTATCCCTCTTGTGTGCTAGCGCCTAGGTGATTACCTCATCCCACCAGTGAGTTTGGATGCCCTCACGGCCTGATATGAGGAATACATTGTGGGTAGCACCCTTGCGTAATCCCCATCCACCATTAACGCTCCATAGCGGCACAAGGGCAGCACCCTTGTGTAAGCCCCAATCCATCCCGAACTATGTGGACTTTGATTCCCTGCCATGGGCATACATAGGAAGCCTCCATGAGGTTCAAGCCCACCAATAGGTTGTTCTGACCCCCTTCATGTCATTCACCAACAACCATGGGCCGCCTCAGAGCATAATCCGCATATCCATTTTGGGCTGCCTCAGAGCGTAAGCCCCATATCCACTATTGTGGGCTGCCTCAGAGCGTAAGCCCCAAAAATCATGGGCTATCTCAGAGCGTAAGCCCCATACCACCTTGGGCCATATCAGAATGTAATACCCATCTATCCATCACTGTGGGCCGCCTCAGAACATAAACCCCATCCACCATTGCCGCTCCATAGCGGCACATAGGCAGCACCCTTGCGTAAGCCCAATACCATCGAACTGTGTGGAAATTCATTCCCTGCCACATGGATACATAGAAAGCATCTTAGAGGATCAAATCCAACTACACCATTGCCCTTGCGATGGTACCATTTCATTCCCCTGCCATTTCATTAATCCATCCACCACCCATCCTGATTCTTACCCGGGCTGCCACATACCAGTGAGATCATGCCATTCGTCCTAGCGCCACTCCCTGTGGCACCTAGGAAGCTAACCATGCATAAGCCCCAACATGTCTCCAGGTCTCTATACTTTGTGTACACCCCGGATCATCACCCCTTTGAACTATATGGGTTTTGATCCCTGTTCTCTACACATGGTACGTAGGAAACCTCTATGAGGATCAATCCCAACCAATGGTAAAACCTGGTGTCCCCCATTTTGGGGTGAACTATCCCTGATCCGCCCTCAGTGTTGTTCAGATCAGCCATGGTGTGACATCTCCCCTACATTTGGCGCACCACCTTGGGTCCGTCCTCATTGGGCATTCTGATCCATTCATATTCTTGGTGTTCCCTCATTGGGATGTACCAATCTAATCCGTCTCTATGGGCCATTCTGATTAGCCTCAAACCGTCTCCGCAAGATGTTAAACTCGCAGCATACCCCGTGTTAAGAATGAGAAGCTGAGGAAAACCTCAAAAGACACACCCTTGGCGTAATCGTCTCCAAAAGACATTAAAATCGCAGAATACGCTGTGTTAATCATGGGAAGCTGAGGAAAAACTCAGAAGAAACGCCCTTGGCTTAACTTTCTCCGAAAGACTTTAAACTCGTGACATACCTCGTGTTAAACATGGGAAGGCGAGGAAAACCAGAGAAGACACACATTTGGTGTAACGGTCTCCACAAGACGTTAAAATCACGGAATACCCCATGTTAAAACATGGGAAATTGGGGAAAATCTCAAAGACATGCCTATGGAATATGATTCCCCACATCAGATGCGGGATGACTTGGGTTCTGCACCCTTGAGATGCCCTCTAATGAGGAAGAATATAGGTTCCCTGATGTCCACGCAAACAAAGATGCCCCGACATGCCTGATGTTTTCATCTACTCTGACTGAAGGTTTCTACCATGTTAGGACCCCATGGAATGTCCTGGCAGAAGTAGTTTAATTAACCAACGTCCATGAATATATGGTGTCATGAACGAGATTCACGAACCCGTCTTAAATATGTAAGGGAGACTCGGTCTTTGTGATGAGATCCGGGGAGGAATTCACGGAAGGAAGAACCAACATCCCATCATCCCAGTTTCGATCATGGAGTAGAAGTCCCTAAATAAAGAGTGAATGCCGCACGCCTTTAGAAAGCGTGAATGCGGGGCAACAAGTTTCGCATCCTCCCCCCGCGTGATGGACGCGCACGCACCCCGACAGAAAGCGTCGGAAACAACATCTATAACAAGGTAATAAACCCGATTCATAATCAAACCCCCTTAATCAAGAAAACAGTACATATTAGGAATTGTCATGGTTAAATTTCCATAATACGCAACACCCTAATCTAGGGTATTGGTAAATATTTGTACATATAATTCAATGAAATCCACAGAAAGGCACAAACATCTTACCTCGATGTTTTACAATCAATATAGTTGAAACTCATCATTTTAATCGACCAAGAATGTCGTGGATCATCAAAAATGTAAAAAATGTTCAACCTTGAAAAACTCATGTAAGAGGAGAAATCAATAGGATAGAGTCACTCAGAATGAAGAACTCATCATGGAGATTACAAAGAAGTGGGTAGTGTTTGATTTAAAGAATGGATGGCCAATCGGTGCCTCAAAGAATATTTGGTTATTTCTATTACTCCTAGATGAGATAGAGCCAAAATAAGACAGTTATGTTGATTAGACATGACCCCATTAATATTAATGAAATAAAATAAAAAGTACATTCTGTGTACTGTTAAGTTACACACAATGTATTGGCCTCAACCAACCCCCTACATTAGAATCTTTCCACGTCACCCCACACGACCATGTCTTGGTAATTACATTCTCAAGATGCCGTTGTACTCTATAACTGGGTACAAGGTGTGTACTCATAAAATTTATAAATACTCCAATTTTCCCCAAAACACCAGAAAATAATATGCATACCTGAAAATAAGATCTGGGTTCTTACACGCCGTGCCCCTTGACCCAGAATCATGCCAATGTAAACAACCCGTCTCTCAAGCCATGTCTATGTAAAAGTAAAGAACATGGAGGATCCCTATGTATTCAAACCATATTCCACTATATGGATTTATCCCATTTACATTTTCCCATTTAATAGTACACAACATATCCCATCTATTCTAGCATAGTCCATGTCTTTGTAGGGAGTACACGGCGTGCTCCAACCCTTGTATACCAACTTGGGTCTGCGTACCTTCGAGGTAAACACCGAGTCTCTAGGGAGGGGTCACACGCAATGTGATAGGTTTACAATCCATGTTATCCTTAACTCCTACCCAAAATTATAGTCACCATAAAGGGAGAACCACAAATCATGTAATCCATGATTACATGCCGAGTTGTTTGAGATTTTTTTGACGTAATGGTTATTCCATCATAAGCTTTCCCCACTACTATGGACTTTGTTACAAATGTGAAATACTAGAAAACACATGGAATTTTTTTTGGATCCTTTAAATAGAAAAAATTTAGGATTCATCCAATAAATCTCCACATAAAGAGGATCTAAGCGTTGATCCTCATTTTGCACTGAAGAACACTAGAGAATGAGAAATCAAGTACCCACTATCACTTGATTCATCACCACATCCATCATTGCACCAAATTATGGTTGTTATGATCCATGATCTATGATATTAGAACCTCCCTACATGAAATTGGTGTGAAACAATCTATTAACTGGGATATGTCGAACTGCGGGCCATTGAAGAATGCCCATGATGAAAAAATAATTTAGGGGAGAGAAGGGAAATAAAAATGATATTAAAGAAACTCAATAAATGTTTATGTTGATATAAATTTATTTCTTTGAGAATAAAAATGAATAAATCATAAAATCGGTGCAAATCCCTAAAAAATATCCCGCAATAAATACATAATGAAATTTTACATGATCCAGAGATCAATGCATTTGTTTTATTGATTCTTGTTCATCATAGGAATTATAAAAATGGTTGGAAAAAATTATAAATCCTACCTAACATAATTTCAATCAATGGATATTGAATAAAAAAGATGTGTTGTGTTCATTGGTGAGATCCTTCGATTCTTTCCCGCACTGTTCATTGATCAATGTTTTGGCCATCATCCTCCAACAAGTTCTCCTCCAACAGCTCCAATGGTACTCTTATGCTTATAGAGATATCTGGCTAAACCTAAAAATTTTCCATATGTGAATATTTAAATGGGGGTATTAGGTCATTAAATCACTATGTTAAATATATAAATTAATAAATTTGATTAAATTATTCAATTCATTATACGCCGATGATGAATTTTCCACAAACGACCTGAGCTGACTAATGTTAAGTTGTGGCTATGGTAAAAATAGAATTATATACTCAATGGTTCCCTTGTATTTCTAATATGGGTCCCCATTTAAGAGTTATTATACCTTTCTAGAAGACAACATGTTAATTTTTTTAATATATTTGAAATATTTATTCTGAGCACACTGGGCCTCAGAATCACATGCTATCTCAGTGCCTAGTCTTGAAAATTGTGCATATAATATCCAAAAATAGTACCCAAAAAATCTAGGACATTTAATTATACCCTCCTCAGGTATTTACATCCCCAATTATCTAAAATAATGGTTACTCAAAAAATATGTGGGTACTGAGCTTGAATATAATCCTCCCACTCTCATGTGATCTCGTGGATTTTCCTATACTACTACTGGACAAACACTAAAGGAATAAATCACCCATGGAGGATCTTATCATACCTATCCATGATCTTCAACAGCTACTCATCAAAGTTCACCCATCCATGATTTTTACATCATCCCTATCGATAACATGTGATGGGTCATGCACGAACCTCATCTGCTGCAAAAAATGTAAGATGTCGTTTAGAAGATCAAATTACAGAGGTAAAAATAAGTGTTAATCCATCTCCCCAACCCTACAATGTATATAGGAATGTCCAATAGACCTCATATATACCTTTCCACCATGTTTAAATCTTCACAATCCACATCAAGGTGAAACCTATATAAATACATAATATTATTCCTCAAAATCCAAAGGCCACCATAACCAATTAGAATAAGACATATAAAATCTCTATGTATTATTCATTCACTATTGGATTATCTTTACCTTTTTTAGTTTCTCATAGAAACTTTGGGCCCATGAGTTTTAAATATCCTAGGTTTGTCCCTGAATGCGGTGACCTGCATGGTCTCTTGTATAGACACTCAAATGGTGCCATACCAATGGTGGAATGCTATATGTTGTTTTAAAAAAACTCCACCAATGGTAGATAATCCTCACAAATACATCCATAAACCAACACAAAATATTGTAGTATATACTCTATAACCTGAATGGTCCACTTAGTTTGGCCATCAGTTTAGGGGTGAACCACTATGATCAAGAATAATTGAGTCCCAAACACCTCCTTAAATCCCTTCCACAAACAGGACGTGAAATGAAGATTACATTTTGAAACTATTGTTCATGGAACTCCATGGAGTGGGATTGTCATTGAAGCATTGTAGTATCCCAATCACTCTAATAAACTTTTTCATGGATATCTATGAAGTAGGATGACTTGTTGATTCTATCCCTGATCACCAAAATGGAATCTTGTCCCATATAAATACATTATAAAAACATCATTAAGTCTATATATATCACATATAAATTCCACTTTGGAACCGGAAGGATATTGAAAAATTAGTTGAAACATGGTTCTTAGCCTTCACTTTCTGACCAATATGGCTTCGAGAGGCAAACTCTACAACTCCTTTCTTCATTCCTATCCACAAAAACTAACATCGAAGGTCATAGTACTTATTTTAAAAAAACGTATGTACCACAAATGGATATGTATGAAACTATCCCAGAACCTAATCTCATAATGTCACTTTAACCATCATGCATCATTTGAAAATAATGACATTCTCCCTACCATTATAAAATCCATTAAGAGAATTTACTATGGATATCTGAGTACGTAGGATCTCAAAGTATATATCCCCAAGATGAAACTCCATAACTCACTGTAAGAGTGAATTGGTGACAAGCATCGAATAGTGGTAAGATGATCCATCTATATCCCTAATGGATAACTATAATGGGGATAACTGATCTGACACCTTGTTCAACATATACAATCATGATCTCCAACTATGATAATATTCTATTATATTCCCCTTACCAATATTATAGAAAATTTTTTATTCATAATAAGGGATAAAATCTATCCACTACCTTTGTCTTGAACTAAGATCATTCTGATAAAAGTCATTCTTGGGAATATTGTGATCAGAAGAGATGATAAACCACTTTCTCATCAAGTATTATCTCTATATAATTAGTGAAAATACTACCAATACTAACTCAAGATATTGGCACACGTCGTTCTTCTCATGTGGTATGAACTGTAATAAACCATTTAAAATCACCGCTTACCTATACATCAGAACACAACCAAGACCAGTTACTAATGAATTAAAGAACACACTGTACACAACACCCACATAAGGAAATCTCAATATGGGAGTGCTAATCAAACCCTGCATTAACTATAGGAAATAATTCAAGCTCCTCTATGTAAACATGAATGACTTCCCCATTCGAGTCAAATCTATCAACAGTGCTGATACTCTTGATAATTCAGGTATGAATCTTCAGTAATATCTTTCCATCCCAAGGAATCACTACACCTCCTTTGTGATCTTGGGTTCCTCCCAAGATAACACTGCCTCAACCTTGTCTTAGTCCACTTCCACTCCATCTACTGATAAAACATTCCCTAGAAAGTGGATCCTCAAAAACCGAAACTATCACTTATAGAGATTCTGATAATGATGGTGCACTCATTGTATGTCTATAACTATCCTCAAGTGTCTGACATGCTTCTCCTCAGACGCTGAGTATAAAATGATATCTTCAATTAAGACTACCGTGAATCAATTTAGGAAAGGATGAATGACATGGTTCAAGAGTTGTATGGAAACTTATGGGGAACTTGTCACACAAAAGGGAATCAGAAAGTACTCATAGTGAGCATAATGAAATATGAATTTCATCTTCGATATATCCTTATCCCTTACTCATAGCTAGTGATATATAAACCAAATGTAAACCATCTAGAAACATTGTGCCCCTCTTAACTAATCAAAGAGCTGATAAATTCATAGTAGTGGATTGTTGGTCGTCACGGTCACCTAGTGGAAGAACCAGTAGTCCACACAATTCCACAATATCCTTTCTGCCATCATGGAAAACAAAAATAGTTCTTCCTAGGGTAGAATGATGGGTTTAAAAAAGATCTTCTTCTACAAGCCCTCCAACTACACCCTCATCCCACGAAGCACCATTGGATTCATATGATATGATGGTAGTGATATCAGTGTCATCTCGGGGTGAGATCAAAATAGAAGTATATCTCTTAGCAAGGAGTTAAACCAATAACAATGTCATGGAATTTGTCCTCATACTCTTCCACTACTAAAGAAAACAGAGTACTCATTACATCCAGTTCACCATAGGTTAGGATTAGCAATTGATGAGTAATCAGCTGAAACCTCAAATGGATGAGTCGATCTTATAATCTATGGGTGTCATTGTCTCTCAAAAGGGAAAATTGGGTTCCTTCATGACAAACTAAGATCATATTCACCTATAGAGGTATGAAATATAGATAAATTTTCTATAAAAAGAATATATTTCATAAGGACTCAACACTGCTGTAAAGATATTCAAATAGAAACTCATGCCTCCAAGAGTCAGGTCACAATGTTGGCACAAGTGAATGATAACTGAGTATTCTCCAGCAGAAGTATCCAAGTGTAAGGGTCAATCCAAGGGCATGATCATAGTCCCAAGTCTTATACAAGGTATGTGTTAAGAAATGAATGAATACCACCTCTATGTATCAGTAATGAAGATGATGTAGAAAATATATAGATCAAACATTATATCATCCTCAAATCCTCTAGGTTATAGTTTTTGACAGCCTATAGCTATTCCTACCCCTATCATCCATCTCCCTTAGCCTATCTTTGACTACATGGGGGTGGTGTTGGTAACAAGTCAAATGTTCGGACTACCTCCTGCTACTCTCCCAGTGCCTCTACCATGTCCACCGCCTTAGTAACCTATCAGCTCCTAACTCTTCTTCTAAACTAGTGGCCCATCTATGGAATATATGTTAGCAATATGGTGGGTTAGAATAGCTCTAGAATGGTGTCCCTCCCATCACATTTTATCATCACCTCTATATGGGATGACTGGACCCACCCTGTGAGCCCTGAACCATAGATCATTTACCATGGGACATACTCTAGATACATCTCACTTGTCTAGGTCCCTAATACTAACATCATCTCCATGATGTCAAGGTCAATACTCTTTGTTTCCCACTTCCAAAAACTACTAGACGTATCTCCTCAGCCAAGAAACTCTGGGCAAGAAAATCTCCCTATAGAACCTGAACTTAGGTAGGAAATCATAGAGGGATAACACCGCTCAGATGTACCTATATAGACCTCTCTCGAAAGACTGATCACTGATGAACTGGTCATGAACCATATCCACCGAGTATCTATATAAGTTAGTAAACCCAGATGAATACTCAAAACAAATCATGCTACACTACTGAAAATACATAAAATCTATATTCACAGATACATTATAATAGTGGGTGATAAATCCTATCAAAAAAGGCATTTAAAATATCACTCAAATAGGGCCTTCTCATCGTAATATTGGGTCACTAAACCCCTCTATATACTAGCTACAATATGAATAAGGCTCACTACCAGGACCACCATATAATCTAATAGTGTCCATACTATATAGAAAACTAATGTCACCACCTTAATCCATTTCTTAGCCACCTATGGTTAGGTATTTACTCAGAACTATTGGGGTTTATATCACTAAAACTTGCGAAGTGCGCTCAGACTGTGCACCTCATACACTGGTACTATGGGTACCACATATTTCTCTACGAGTGGTACAGATAGAACACCTCTTAGAGGTAATATAGTAGGAAATCGATTCATTATACGAGCCTCATCACTGAAGGGATCATCCTCCCAATAATAATTATTAATTCTTTCTATAATACATCCTTGAGGTATCCTAAAATTAAAAAAGATTTACCATTGTCAATGAGTTTATTTGGAGAGAAATCTTAAGAAGAACATGAAAACCAGAACATTTTCAAATATTATGCATGTACCATTTTTTCACTTAAATCCAATGTTTTCATGTGCCAAGTCAAAAATAATGTGAACATAGACCTGTTGTATGGATTTATCTTCTACTGCACCAACACAGGAGTCCATGTCCTACACACTGAACTCAAAACACAGAACACTATCACTCTAAAAAAATTTCACAGTATTTAGTCCTAAAATAGAATCTACTGATCTTACACCACTATGTTAGGACACATGCCAATGGGGCCCATTCCATGACATCCCATGACTGCCTCGAATAGTACAGAGGCTCCCGACTATCATTGAGTTGACATATCACTGACATGGTTGGACTTAGACTAAATACCTAAACACATGCACACACCTCATAGCCTATAAAATAAGGAAATGTAAAAACAAATTAACAAACAAGCATGGATACATACACATCCTAAAACTAGTTTATGATAGGATGTAAAGAAATGTAAATAGAGCCAAATAAAATTCCACGGCAATGATTATTAAAAAGACAAGTCCAAAATTCAAGTAATAAATGGAACTGATATCATAAAGCTATATGGACACACCATAGTCTGTCATGTATCACTATGATTAGTCTGGTCCTTGATTTCCTAAGGCTCTATCAAAAGATCTATCTTCTCCACAAGATAGAAAATGTTTATGCAAATACCATGAATGGGCGAGAAAAATTACTCAGTAAGACTCCTTGAAACCGTTAGGCATACAATAGATGAAAATATAGTCATCTATATACAGTTATATGTCCCCAACACATATAACATCATTATCCAGATATACTCAACAAAGACACACAGTCTCAAGGGAAGTCACAACCATAATATACCATCTTAGTATTCAAGCTTGAAAATTCCACAAATCACTTATCCATAAGAACACACTCCTAAGTCTAACAACACTGATGACATTTATTCAACATGTAGTTATCATTAGGATTTCTCATTTGAAGTACACACAAATATTTTGAATATAATATGATACATATATGAGGATAATATCCTAGTCCATGGGGCGATTCCAACAACTCAATGTGGATTAACCCACTATGTATAGGATCATAGATCACATAGTGTTGTTCATGATGATACCAATAACTCCACACCTCTAGAGAGAATATTAATATAGGATCTCAATCTGGGCCTCTAGGAAGGATTACAATGAAGAAATCATAGAATTCTTGTTTATGGGACCATATTTGTGGGTGTAGGATATGATTACATACTAACACTCAGGGAAAGTATACGGGGAATGATTACTAGTTAAACCTGTCCAAGATATAGAGGAAATGTGATCCATTCCATGCTTATGAAAGTACATGGCATGTAGTAGGGTCACTCATCAGGTCCTTTGACCCTAGTTCCTACCCTTGTAGATGACCCATGTATCAAGCCATTCCAATGTAGAAGTACCTGACATTTAAGATGAATGTGTATTCAATCCATGTTCTGGTACATTGTTTAAGCATGTGTACTTTTTCTTGTGTTCCAATACATGGCATAATCCATATACTCTAGTCCAGGCCATGTAGGTATATGGAGTACATGGAATGCTACAAACCATGTACTCAAAATTGTGTCTGTGTACCTTCGAGGTAGATGCCCAGTCTCTGGGGAGGGGTTACACATTTTGAGATAGGGAAACACACCGTGTGATCCAAAATAGCTATCTAAAACCCTATCTTTTATAAAGGGGTTCCCATATGACGTTTCGTCAAAGATTACAAGTCATGTTTTTTGCGATTTCCTAAATAGGAAGTTCATCTTCAACCTCCCTCTCCTGCTACTCTAGCCTCTGATTTGTCCATGCCTTACAAGAAAACTCAAGGAAATTCCTTGTACGAGCCTTTCAATTAAAAAATTTTTTTCCATCAAATATTCTCATAATGTTGATTTAAGCATCATTCTTCATTGCAGGTCAATGAATGCTGAAAAATGCAAAATCAGATACCCACAGTTGTCTAATTCATCACCAATTCCTTAATTACACCACTATAATGTCATTTGGATCATAGATATATGATATTGGATTAATTTCACATGGAATGGATGAAAAATAATCCATTGAAAGGGATATGTCGGGTCACGGGCCAATGAAGAACACCCTCAGTGAGCATAAAATTTGGGTGAGTGAATCAGATGAAAAAATGAGAGGAAAAACCGTGATCATTGTTCATGTCAATATTGAATATTTTCCTATAAAATATCAATAATGAAATCATTAAATCAATGTAATTATCCAAAAATCTCTCAAGGATAGTCCCATCTTGCAAATATGCATGTTACATAGATCAATCCATTGGTCGATTGATTCGTGTTCATCATTGGAATAGATTGTGCGGACTAAAAAAATCAAATAAATACACTAACTAATTTTGGATTAATTTCTAAAAATGATCAATGATGAATCACATTCATTGTCAGGATCCTTTGATTTTTCCCATGCCATTCATCGATATATGATTCAGACATCATCCCGCACAGGATATCCTCTAATGGATCTCATTGATTTATAGTGTCATGTGACTAACCATATGAATTTTAAATAAGTTCACACTTAAATAGGGATATTAAGATTCTCCACTACATCAATAAAATAAAAAAACAGAATAATTAAATTATATTATTAATTTTACTCCTTTGACAGATTTTCCAAAAATGACCTATGCTGACTTTATCATGTCATTCCATGGGTAAACTTTGCATTATAAACACCAAACATGCCTCATATTTCCCATCTAGGAATCTATTTAGGAGTTATTCCACTTTTTTTTAGGAAAACATCATCCATGGGATGTTTAATATATTTTAATCATTTATTCTGGGAACAGAAGGACTCAGAATCACACACCGTTTGATGACCTAGTATAAAAAATAAAATATATAATGCCAAAAAAAATTCCCAAAAATTTTGAGAAATTGAAATTTTTCCATAGCATGAATCTATTAATGAATAAAATCATTTTGAATTATCTTATAAAAATGTTTATCATATATAGTTGAAATCTTCATCAGTTTCTGGAATTGTGTGAATTTCGTTCATGTATGAGTAAAAATAAACATATCATAGTACTTATAAGCAATGAGACCCATTGTGAATGTAGAGTGATTTGATTTGGAACTAATATGGCTTATGAGAATTTATAATATATATGTATAAACCATCTCGGTATCCCTATATATTATTTAACGATAGGAATCAATCCATAGGCATATTTCTCCAAGAAATCTTCTAGATATATCTAGCTCATACACCGAGGTGTGTATATTTTTAGAAACAAAAAATAGACCTAAAATAGGGGATCTATGATTTTTACAGTGTCATATAAAGTGTGAAATCAAGCTACATCTAGTTCTTATATTGGTGATCCCATAAATTAATTTATTTTGTATACAAGGTAAATGAGATACTTCTGTTTTCTTTTATACGCCACTATATATCCTATGATTGCAGGAATAAAGCCATATATTGTTGTTATAGGGATCCCTAAAAAGATCAAACTCATACATTGGGAGAGTAATATTTTTAAAAATAAAAGCACAAATTTTTTTAGGAATACTTTTAAAAATTCTAGATAATGTATAGGAAACATGAATTAATCCCTACCTTTGGGAAATAACATCATGGATGTGAATTGTCTCAATAAACCTCAAACAATAAGGTATGAGGGTGAATTTTTATCAATTGGTGGTTGGGCCTAGGATATAATATCCAAGAATCAGAAATTATCCTACAATAATTAGGAATATATCCATAAACAGTTATTAAAGGGAATATTCCTTGTATATATCTATCTATTATGTAAGGGGAATGAAGATGAAACATTAACATATTTTTTTTAAATGAGGACAAGCATAACTAGGATTGTGATAGAATATCCAAGAGTCATTGTTTATAGAAAATGTTTTAGAAATAAACCCACAGGTTCTTTTTTAGTATAACATCCCCTATAATGATATTTAATTATTAAAGGGAAACATGGTATTATTATTTATACATTTCGGTAGGGCTCAATGAATTGGACATGTGTGTCACACTAAATCCTATATAAAGAAGGATCAAGACACACCAAGTACTTAAGAGAAGTCCAATACATAGATTTGACTTGTATGTATGGTATAAGGGCATTTCGTTCCTCAAAGAAGAGGGTATCCACTATCATTTGGGTACTCATTCTCGATCTAATGACTAGATTACAAAGGCTTTGGTTTTTCTTTTTAGGAGAGGTAATCACTTATGTGGGAATATTATGGACAAATAATTAATGAGGGTTTTAGTAGAGATGAACCAATGGATTGGACTAGAATAAAATACCCATTCATTAAAATGTTTCTTGATGTATACAATAATCAAGCCACAATTAGTTCTTAATGTAAGGTCCCATACATAGATCTAGAACACATACAGGGGAAAAATTGTCTTTGACAATGTGGTTGGACCCCTGATTTGGTATCTAGCCATCAATATGTATCCTATATAAATGGAAATAAACCCAACACATATTCCATTTAATTAGAATATTCCTTTTATAGATATAATTCATATATATGGAATATGGGTATTAATTCTCTAAATCCCAAGTTGAACATGTGAAAATGAATTTTAAAATAATTGATATCTCATATAGGGAGATAGATGAAATAAAAAATGACCCACATAGAATATTTTTGATTCATGAAGGATATACTTCTACCTTGTTGTTTAACATTATGTCTCAAGGATTACGACTATGTATTTTAACATCAAACCATAATTACATAGGTGATATGAATTAAAAAGTCTTTCTTCCTAGACTTGGGCACTCAAAGAAGAATTATGAAAAATATTTCTTAACAAAAATTTAATTATTTGGTAGTTCAATGTATTCCACATACATTATATCCATGAAATAGGCTGTAATTTAATAGAATTTAGGAATATGTTCCTTCCCTATTAATGTCAATCATTAAATTTTTCTTCCCAAGAATCATTATGATATATAGATATAATACCAACTCCCATTATACAAAGAAACAGATGATGATCACAGTTTTATGGATCACGCAATATTATATAGATTAAATTCCATGTATTGAAATGTATGCAACCAAATCATATTGAGTAGTTCAAACTCATAAATTTACTTACAATACTGTTCATCTTCGTAGATCAGATTGTAGTTATCAATTCAATGTGAGGGTAATTGGACCATTATGGGTAGAACTTAATCTATATCATATATAAGAGAATATGGGGTCACCTGCGTGGTTGTCTGGGTTTTGATATGATAGTCCCAGAAGGTGTGAAAGAGTGTGTAGGCCCAACATTTTTTCTTTCCATCAACTATTTATTTTATATTCAATATAGTTTTATCAAAATCCCCTATCAATCCATTTTACACCTCATGAAAACAAGAGGAATGGAAGAAATCCATTTTTCACTCATGATAAATCCTTTCCAACGTAGAAGAACAAAATTTGGTATGGTTTCCCATCAATATTTCTTGAGGGTTCCCAAATCTAGTGATGGTATTGTACATCATGAAGAGCATAGACTACATCATCCCGACGCCCTTAAGGGGAATTTACTCAGAAAAATTGAAAAATAATATATTCATAGTATATTATATGTTCTATCCATCAATTAATAAATTTAGTCACATAATATCTCAAAAAAAAATGTAAATTTATTTACCTCCTCTATGTCCTAGACAATGAATGGGTAGACTATCCTTCAGTGTGAAATGCCAATGACAGTAGAAACATAGATATGATTTTTTAAGGTTGTATATACAATGGTTACTAAATTAGTATTAATATTTTGTAAATGTGGGATGCGATACAATATTATCCAAATATGAAATTCCTCTAATAGTACCCTCACTTAGATAATGGGGGTGGTTAAGTCCTCCTTCTTGATTTAATATTCACCGTTGATGTAATTGATCACTAGATCTGGATAACCATTGAAATTTATATGGGATATGTATTGATTCAAGCCTTCCTCTATGATTTCAAAGAGGTATTGTTATTCCACATCATTGATGGTTCAACCATTGGATATTAAAAATGAATATAAGGGAAATACACAAGAAAGGGCGAAAAAAAATACCGAAACAAAACAAGTTGAAATCTGGATGTTGCATTATTTTTCTTTCTGGAATATGAGAGGCCCAATCAATTTAAATATCCAATATTCTAGGCGTGTCATGGAAATATAATACTTCTTCATTTGGAAGCTTGTTGTTTACTAGTGTTCTTTATGCAAGATGGTTTTTTATAATGAAGTCAGTTTGTGCTTCACCTTTGATTTCATTTGGTGAAATGAATTGAATGTTATACTATCATAGGATGACAACTCATTTGGATAGTTGAAAAATTTGAATAAATTGGATCATGATATATTCAACGGGGTATGTATGGGACACCAAAAAAACTTTTTAGTGTTTTAATTAATGTGTTAAATTTTATTCTAAGATAATGCGTGGATGATAGATTTTCAATATATTATAATATTAGTTGTTTGTATTTAGCATCATTTTAATGAGATTATATATATTATTTTCTTTCATTGTGTTGTTCTTTATGTGTGAAAAGGGTGATAAGATAATTTCCTATAATAATAACATAAAAAATGAGTGGATTCCCTTAAATATATGGCGTCAATACTAGTGGGTGTAATAGATACATCTTGAGTTTTTTGAAGGACTCTTGGAAAATGTTATCAAACTTATAACTGAATCCCTTCTATATTAAGCTAATGAAGGGGTGGAATTTTCTGGCCAGATTGGCTATAAAATGACTAGTATAATAGAGGTAACACTTAATCACTCCAAAATATTCAGGTTTCAAGAAGGGTGAATTGGGATAATTGTGATAGTTTTTTTAGGTTAAACATAATGTCAATATAAAATACTACAAAGCTAAAGAATTTTATAGATATCACTCCAAATGATCACTTTAGATGGACCAAATCCAATTTTTGTGTCAGTTACATGTCAATGATTATATGAAGGTGGTTGAAATGTTCAAAACATTTCCAAGATTTAATAACCAGGTTGTTAGCATAAAATACGATGATTTTCCCCGAAATGTATGGAATATGCAATGCATGTAATGTTTGTAATTGGTTCTAACATTAATAACAAAAAATAGAATTTTGTGGTAGAAATATATCACATAAGGTGCCATGTATGTAGTGGTTTCCACATAATTAGGGTAAATCTTGATCATGTTATACCCTAAGTACCAATCTATAATGGAAAGATATTGGAATCCAACAATTAAATTGATAGGGTATTTCATCCTTTATAATTGGATTTCACCCTTTGTAAAATACTGATTAAGATCCCTAAAATCGATTCATACCCTTAGGTATACATTATTTATTAATAAGGATGATGTTCTTGATCCAATTCAAGCATTGGGCCTATCAAATGAATAATGTGTCAGATACATTCCCCGAGATGCCAACTTGAAACCTTGGTAGTCATTGAGCTTGCTCAGGTGATGGTGAGATTCATTGGGTTCCATTCCCAACATCCATATGTAAATCTATAAAAATATTTAACTATATTGATTTAATAAGAAGATATATATGTGCCTATATCTTGAAGAGGAATTGAGAAACTCATCAATACATGTTTTGGGTCATCATCTATTCATATATTTACCTATCTAAGTTCGTTGATGGTCATGGAGATTCCTTAATCAAATACTAGAGTGGTATCTCCAAAGTCATCCACTTCATAATTTTTCTTGGCTTCAATGAATGTACCTATAGGACTAATAAATAGAACTGGGTGATATATATCCTTCACAATGTAAATGGAATATTTTAAGGACCCTGTGAGTGATACGCCATTGGTGTAATGGATGATATTATCCTAAGGATTTCACTTTTTTTTTATTTTTTCTATTATTATAGGTGTATAATGAATTGATGTCCTAGACTATAATATAAATTTATGGATAATTTTATATTATTTTCAATGTTATGGTGATATATCTTGATCTTGATAGTGATGGAAGTTGAGAGACCATATATGAGGTAGTGATATCCCCAATTATAGCTACTATTATGTAGAAATGAGCTAATGGAGACCATATTTGATTGATGAGAAAATTAATACCAACTATTGAGAAATCTCATGGGGCTTGTTAGGGAAGTTAGAAATCCATTTGGTGTAGAAATCCATGTGTTGACATGTGAAATTTATTACTTTCCTTATATGTTATTGAAACTAGAAAAAATGCACCATGACTCATAAGATTCATAAAGGTCCCTACACAATACCACATTCCAACCTTTCTAATTATGGTGTATTTCACGATTACATGGAATATCATTGGAACCACCATGTGTATATGTATAAAAGGTCCCTATTGTGACTAAAACATTTCACATGTAAATATTGAATATATTAGATAAATATTCATTACATTACATAGACACATTCATTAGTATCAAAATGGTTTAGTGTATTTGGAAAGTTGGAACAAAAAATGACCATTTCATAAGTGAGAGACTCCATTTATCAATATTTTCTTCATGAATATAACCCTATTTGATGTATCATAAATAATACCTTATTTAATAACCAATAGAAGTGAAACATAAGATAGGGTGAGATCAGATCTTTGGTAAGCTTAAATAAGGAATATATCAACAAAACATGAACAGAATGACATTATAATGTGATCATAACATTTGAAAACCATACCCTACATATATAAAAGTAAAAAATGAGTTCTATAGTAATAATTTTTAGTTTAAAATACATCAATCATAAAGAAATAAAAGAAAAAAAGACATTTTAATACAAAACATACATAAGATATTGAATAATGGAATATAAATATGGATATAAAATAATTTCTTAAGTCATCAAGGATAATTTAAAAAACTATTCTGGTAGAATCATTTCACTCCAAAAACCATTATAATAGACAATTTTCACTATATTGACAATCATAGTGGAAATATTCCCTTATTAAATTGGGTTTAATTACCATTACAGTATTGTTTATATCTTGAGATATCAATCTTTTCTCAATGTACTGGAGAGAGATATAGGTCCCACCCATCTTTGGTGATAAAATAACCTCCATCCTTAGTTATAACATCCCCACCTAACATGGTAATAACAAGAACACTATCCTTGATTATAAAAACCCACTATTACATAGTAAAAATCATACACATTTGTTCCACAAGATCATGATGCATTCATCATATAAGAACCCATGAATATAAATGGGTTTCAAAAATATTTCATTACAAAATAACATAAGGGAAATAATCATGTTTCAAAATGATATCATCATTTCATCCAAGAACTAATAATGGAAAAAGAATTCGGTGTCATAAGAATTTTATGAATGTATAACCCATGGAATAGAATATGGTTTCATAAAATGATTTCCATCCTAAATAGAGACCATCATATAAAGATTAAGACTGGATTTCTTAGAAAATATAACTTGTAAATCATTGGTCATGTCAAAGGATATCATCATAGATGTAAAATGATTTTGAAATATTACTTGGTATATTACTTAAGGGAAATACCCTCACCATAATAATATAAACGTTTTAACATATAAAAAATTCCCAAAAACCTTTTATTTGAAAATAAAATTCTAAACATATAAAAGATGATTTAAAAATAATTTAAAACATTTCTTGGGGAAAATATAATTTCCACATTGAATAATATATTTTAAAATATAAAATATTTGAAAAATAAATTTCCTTGAAAATAAAATTTTATACTTATAATTAATATTCAAACAAATTAATGAGTGTGATAGTGAATATCCCATTCATCCGTTACACATTAAAATAATCATTCATTTTATATTTTTATTAAAATCCAAAAAATCCTTATCAGGAAAACGACATTAAAATTACTGTCAATTGTTCTAAAAAACAATAAAAAATGGGTTAAATATTATTTATTAAATAATTTTTATTATGTAAAAAATATTTTCAGAATCATTTTTAGAAATCATTATTTTTGATGAAAAAAAGGTTTTTGACCAAAGTCAGAATTAGGCAGGATTGTTCTTAAAAACATTCCTTCAAGGTATTGTGTGCATAAATAGAGGAAAATGATGGGAAAAATTGTATTATAAAAACATAAATATAGAATAAAAAAATAAAATATATTCTTGAAGTATGGATTATATGAATTCATTATTCGAGGGATAAACAAAAACAATCCCAGTAAATGTTGATATTATAACAAAAAAAATAATTTCCCTTTGATAACATTGAAACATAATACCCATTAAAAATAAAACTAAATTGAAGTTATTATATCATCAATATATTTATATTCATGATATAACATGTCAAAGGTGTTTTATATAAACATCATAAAATAAGATAGGTGCATTACATAACATATGTCTCATATAAGTAAAATTGAAACAAACACCCATTAATGCATTTGTATCTTTTGAGTCAAAGAACTCATGAAATAGAGATAATAAAATAGATATTTAAATAACTATTATTTTAAATATAATAATAATAAAATACATTTATGGGAAGTATATACACCACAATAATTAATGGTGTGGTTAATATGGCAATTTTGTCACTTAAAATACAACTTAAAGAGCAATCAATTACCTTATATCTCGATGTCCTTTGTACATGATTGAAACTATTATATAATTAATATTATTTTATTATAAATATATTAATAAACCATAATAATAATTATCATACCATATAATATTTACTTATGTTCTTTTTTAACCAGTTTATCAACAATTACTTTTTACAGTCACGTTTTGTGTGAGTGTTGCTTTGTTTTTCTTGTATGTTTTGATTTATAATTTTCAGACTTATTAAATTTATAATTGTTCCATATAAAAAATAATTTTATCCATCATAAAAATATCATATATATTCAGTGTATATATATATATATTTATTTAGATTAATCCATTGATTTTAGAGATAGAAGACGATATATACATATCATTTAGACGGTAGGTCATACGTATGCATGAATACTATTTCCATTTCACGATGGACGAAATTAGTGAAAGGTAAAAAATATATTAATATAACCAAATAATTTATATTATATATATATATATTTATTTAAACAAGTCCTTATTACTATCCATGTGAATAGTATTTGAAGAACGAATAACATCGCTTCGTGATGCTGTTGTCCGCTGTACACACGAGCTACATTTTTGTGTTAACCCAAAATTGAAAGTAAGGAATTATATGTGATATAATATTTAATAAAGTATAAATATGATACCAATAACAATTTGTTTTTAATATATCCTTATTATAATCCATGTTAAATAGAAACGAAAGACACATCACATCATTTCGTGAGGCAGAAATCCACCATACTCTTGAGCAACATTATTGTTTTCCAATGGGTTTAGAGGTAATAAGAATGAATATGTATTATAATTTAATATATAATAATATAATGAATATAATATATAGACATTAAATACTAAATTATTTCTAGCTTTGAAAGGTGGTTGTGGGAAATGAATAACACATATTCGCTATGTGATAGTCCTCCGTACACATGGGCGATGATTTCATATCCCATCTGAGGGATGTGGATATAGCTATAGGCCATAAATTTCCATAAAATTATTTCAATATATTTAAGATGACGAGGTTTTAAAATAATCATGGTTTAATACTAATTTAATGATTTTTAGGATGAAATAAATTGTTTTTTGATTTGGGATGTTAAATCTTCTTTGGAAAACTTATGTTTGTTTACATGAAAATCCATCCTATGTAGAATTTTGGACCAAACTAAGGATTACATGATGAAATAAGGGAATTAATAAAATTATTTTGTCATGAATTGTAAAAACAATGGGTTTTTAATGTGTTAATAAGAGGGGTGATGGGGAGGCTTTTTTAAGTAATGTGATAGGTACACTTTTAATTTTATTAAATAAAAAATTATACACACGATATTCAATTGAAAAAATACTAAAATATGATCCACTATATAATATACAAGACAAAATGTGTAAATATTTCCATCAAATTGGTGTTGGACAATTTGGGGGTCATTTTTAACCCTTATCCTTTTAGTTAACCTCTTGACAAACACTTTTTTTACATTAACCACAACAATTATTTTTTACTCGATACATTATTCATCGTGGTCAAGAATCATGTGAAAATTATTGTATAATATTAATTAATATGATTCAAAATATTCAATATTTTTTTACATAATTTAATACCAAGAGTATAAATTTTTAATTTAAAATTCATCTTGTAGAAGCGATAAGAAAACAATTTTTCCATTAAAAAATATTCCAAGGTTTAAAATATTTTTATATCAAAATTAAATATAAAAATGATCCAAATGACCTAAATTATATTAAAAAATGTATAATTTAACTAATTGTGCTTTTAAAATCATTTTATGAATATATATATGTCATTAATTGTTTAAAAAGATACGAAAAATATTAATAAAAACTAGTATTTTATCTATTCATTGGAAATTTTTTCTTTTTAGAAAATTATCGAAAATACTCCCCATGATATTTTTGATATTATGATTTTTAAAAACAAGGTTTATTTTTTAAAATAAATTTTCTAAAATTGGAATAAATAAAATCTAATTTATGTCTTCAAAACACGACAACCATTTTTTTTATTAAAAATGCAGTTTTAAGCCTACAATTGTATTTGTTATTATCTGTAGTCTATAAAAAACATAAGATGTATTTTAAAAATTTTACTGAACATATAAAATATAAATTTAAATAAAATAATTAACCAATATTTGTTTTTTTAATTTATTGAGGTAGATATGTTTTTTTAAAAAATTGTTTTTCAGAAAAAAAAAATCATTTTTTCGAATAGTTTTGATTATTATATAATGTTAATTGGTCAAAAAAAATTAATTCTTGATACATGAGTAAACCATAAATTTTCATCATTTAGTTAATAATATTTATTCCTTACATCATAATGTCTTTTTGATAACTATCATATTAAATAACAATATGTTAATAATATTTCATGTTTCATTTAAACATGGTGTTTCATATAAAAAAGCTAAACTATGTATTGAACGTGAAACAATATAAATGCATTGTTTCATGTGATTCAAAATAAAATTAGTGTTTTATGTGAAACAATGTAAACATAGGTTTTTTTGTCACATATTAAACACATGTGTAAGGTGGGTCTGTTGTGGATGAAGAAAGTGGAGGTGAAGGTCAAGGTGGAAGATGGGCAGATCCTGAAGATAATCTGGGAGAGGAGGCACGAGTATGAGAAGAAGAATGAAAAGTGGTACAGGGAGGAGTGGATCAAAGGGAGTTTTGTGTGGAGGTTTAGGCTACCAAATATGGAGAATTAATGGGAGGTGAAGTCGGCAATGGAGAACGAGGTCTTGATTGTAACGGTGGTGAAAGTGGAGGCGAAGAAGCCGGATGTGAAGTGCATAGAGATATCAGAGAGAAATAAGTGAGTAGTTTTCATTGGTTATAATCGTTCCATGTATGGGTGTACAATAATGATCCCCTGATATATGTACTTTTTTAATTCCCTACTTCTCTTTACATCCTTGTGTAGGGTTAACCAAAACAAGCCACATTCCATGACTTTGTCCATAATTTTTTCTGGCCTATTAGTGTACATTCTACCCCGTTAAATAAATTACATCCTCACAATTTGATCTTTTTCTCATTAAACACGGGTTTATCCTTTGAAAACCCTTTTATTGTAAACCCACAACAAAAACAAAGGATAACAAAAACATCTTATTTAAAAGAGATATGGGGTTCTGTGAAGGTCATCTAGAATAACACATACTAGGTTTCAAAATAGGAGAAAATTATTAGGATGTTATGATTTGGACATAGAAGAAAACAAATATGTCCAAATAATCACAGAGAGTGACCAAAATTATTGATCATAAGAATGTGGATGATATTTTGGAAATAAATAACCAAAAAACCAAAAATAAAGAGTTTTGAAAAATGTCTTCATATCATAAAAAATTTTGGGCATAGGATAACATTTTATTTCTAGATCCTCTTCTTAATATTGGGGGATTTTCATGAAAAATATACTTACATTATTTCATTACATTTTATAAAATCAATATAATCCTTTTGTTACGCTTTGATTAATTTCCACATCATTACTTACTTTAATAAATAATTATGTGTTTTTATTCTTGAAGCAGTAGTAGCTCAAAAGATCCAACAATGAATGATATGTAATTCCTCCTTTCTATAGTTGTTATAAAAAATTAAATTTTTAGAAATGTTTATCCATTGAAAAAAATATTTCAACATAATCCACTTTACGAATATTTAACTTTATGGTTCCCTTATTTTTTTCAAAAATTTAAATCCAATAAAATTATAAAAATTTTACTAAATTTCCAAAAATAAACATATCATTAATCTCTTAAATAGAATAACATAGAACATAATTACACATTCTAAATATGTCAATACATTGATTATATATTCTCATAATACATGGTAATATATTAAATTACCATAAAACCGTAATGAAAAAAATAAACCCTTAGTCATTCCCTGGATGAAATTCTAGACTATCGAATACATCACACAAGTCCAATAATGTGGTAAACTCCATCAATGATAACATAATCCAATTTTTTCATAAATTATTGATAAGTTAAAAAATCTTAAATACTATCCAGTTTAATTTATTCATATATATAATCTCTATATCCCACAATCAATAACTCTAAATCTCAAAAATATTTAATATTATATTCCATTAATCATGGGTTTTCGATAAAATACAGCCTTTCTTAAAAATAACGTTCTTTGTCATCAATAACGATTATCATATTATTAAAAATCATTAATGAAAAACTCTTCAAAAAATCCATACATATTTCATGATTCATATTTCTTTAATTCAAATACATAATAAATTAAATCATCCCATTTCTTTTTTAAACCATTAACTAGGAATCATCATCCTATTCTATAATATATCATTCCTACAATATTAAATATGGACCATGTCATCCCATTCATCATCCAAAATTTAATCATGATTCTCATGTTTAAAATAAGTAAAAATATTAAAACAATTCATACTATTTATATTCCATTCATAGTATGTTCTTTATCAGAAATATTACCATTACTCAGAAAACCTTGAGGATTTTGTTCATTAGTTTTCTCCCTAGGACATTGATTTTCATAATTCCCTTATTTTCGACATTTTAAACATTTGAACACTAGTCAAAAAAGGGTTTTCAAGTTTATTTTTTTATTTTTAACATTGGTTATTAAGTGATGTTATTTCATGAAATTTTGTGAATATGTTTTTAATGTCAGTTAATAAAATTAGACATTTTAAATAATTTTATGTTGGCCAATCTCACATTGGTTCCATGATAAATATTGTTAAAAACCGTTATTCATGTCATTTTAACAAAAAAACCATAATGAAAAGGTTTTGTTACATCAGTTATCAGATTATTGACATGATAGAACAATATCTATTGTCTTATCATGTCAGTAATTTTATCACGGATGTGATAAAACCATAGTATTTGTTTTATCATGTTGGTTCTCTTATAACTGATGTGATAATCCAATCACAATGATTTTTAATCTATGTTCCTAGAGGACCTACATGATAAAAAAAGTTTTTTATAATATTTTTCTCCTCCGATTCTCTGTTTAATTTAAAATATCTGACAATTTTAGAAAAAAATTACAGTAACAATGGTAGTATAACAACCAACAAAATACAAATATATTTTTAAAATTTCATGTTTACAATATATGGAAAAATTAAAATAAAATCTATTGAAAACTAAGAAATGATTCACCCATTATATATTGAAGGTGTATCATTTATTATGAACTATAAGATCGAGTGTTATCAAAAGGATACAAATTGAATAAAAATCATTTAGAATGTATTTTGGATAATGTGAATGAAATTTTAAGAAAAATATTATAAATTAATCTAACCTGATCGAGCTTTATAACTAGCACAGTTTTGATTATCTCATACATAAATCATAAAACAAATTATCAAAATTTATGTACACCTTTTTTTTCATGAAATTTATTTTTAAAATAATTTTTTATTTCAAAATAACATTTTATGTAATATTTCCAAAAGATAGAAATTGTAAATAAACATTTACCTTTTCTTCTATATATTTGATCTTGGAACTCTTCTTACATGTGGACTCCTCACATAAATTCCATGAGCTAGATGAAAATAATATCTATATATAAATTTTAGCAATCATAATGTAATAAATTATTGAAATATTCAAACTCACTTGTCCAATACATTATTAAAATTTACACACACTTCACCCTGGGTTTAACATATTTAGTGAGGCACCCTCTCCCTCGGGAAATACACCCAACGTCAAAGGGACACTAATATAATAGAAAAATTATTATTATTATTATTTATGTTAAAATATTTATAACACATTTTAATACATATGTTTTATACACTTTAAAATAATGAAGCATCCAACACAAAACAATTGAATTATTATAAAATATTTAAGCAATATAATTTTTTTTTCTGAATCATTCATTTTCCTCAATACATGTGATATAATTTTTTAATCCATAAAACAATATACATATTTCCAATCATTATACTTACAAATTTTATAAATATAACTAAAAAACAAACATAAGTATAAAATTTATAATAAATTTTCAATAAATTAAACAAATGTATAAATTGTGTTAATCGAAAAACATGGAAAAAATTGGCATCATGTTGATACATAACATATCATTAAAAACAATATCCATGATACCTCTTTAAATAAAAACTATAATCATTTCATTCCCCAAAGAGACAACTTAAATTAGAATATAATATATATTCAATAAAAAATTAAATATGTTAAAAATATATAAAGACTGAAAAAAACTATATCTGAAGCTTTACATTGTATTTTTTTTAGATACACAATTTCATTAACATTAATGTATTTCTATAAAAATAGATAAATATTTAAACAATTAAATTATAAAAAAAATTTAATAGAAATATTAAATAAATTTAAAATATAAAAAAACTGTATGGTAACATGTCAATGATGTATAGATGGAAAAACTACAAAATACCCAATACATTGTATAATAGTACTCATATCATATATAGAACATTTTATTATTTCTCATCTAGCTATAATATCATATATAATGACCCAATGATGTTTTATCTATATATTTTGATGATGAATGGTATCACATATATAGTACATCATCCCGTATATAACAATATAATGGGGATCAACCATATATAACT
Organism: Viscum album; assembly: GCA_963277665.1. Lineage (NCBI taxonomy): Eukaryota > Viridiplantae > Streptophyta > Magnoliopsida > Santalales > Viscaceae > Viscum > Viscum album. The sequence goes on from OY728140.1 coordinate 485,150,080, forward strand.
CAAAATAACTCTGATATTGTTGAGGTGGTGGTGTATAAGTAAGACAAGGAGTGGAGTCTACATATGAAGGTGGATGAGAAGGAATATATTAAGAGTTGGAGCATCTAGAAGAGGTGAAGTGGGATCTATAGTATGAAACTATCTTTGCATGTATGCCAACATCCACTTAACAAAATCCATGATCTCATCCTCAATTGTCACATGAATATCATGAAATTCATTTTCAAAAGATTCAGTTTTTTATAAATATCATCCATTGATAAAGCTTCAGAATGTGGGACCAATTTTTTCATCAATACACCTACCAGGTATCCTCGTACATGACTGGGTAGTTCATGAATTACCAATGTTATAGCTAAAATATCCTTCATACACTAAGATATAAAGGCTCAAGGTGTGATCTGCTCTTCACGATAATCCTGCATGAAATATTTCTAAAATATCATTAATGAATCTTAATATATAATTAATTAAATTAACATAAATAAATGGATAAATTAATCATATTTTAATCCTCTCATTTACAACCCTTTAATATTCAATAAGATATCATCACTTTTAACTCATCTGAGCCATCTTCCATTTTTTCATGTCTGGCGGGGGGTGTCTAACTCTATAGAGCCTAAATAATAATTTCTTATTTGTTGAAAATTTCAATCCTTCATTTGTTATTCCAATAAGATATACCATCCCTAAGAAAATGTATAATGGTATACATTTATAGATTATATATCTTGATGAGATCTCATTGATTTCTAATTATTAAAAATAAATAAATAATAAATAAAATAATTTATATAAAAAACATATTAAATGTAAGAATAAACATACCAAAAATTATTCTTTTCATTAAATTTCTAAAAATTACTTCAATGTATATTTATATATAAATGGATATATTTAAAAGGGATTATGAGTTTCCTATGCCTGATAAAGAATTTTTTAAGGGTTGATTTAACAACCCTCCGCCTCATAGTATCCATTTATATACATTTTCTCTTAACTCCTCTAGTGTTAGGTATATCATATATCATCTAATAAGAAGGGTGATAATATATATTACTATAAACACTGCATGATATGTACTAGGAATGTTTAGGAATCGACAAAGATCAGTCCTAAAATTTTATTTATGAAAATTAACGTACACTGAAACATAATATAAATGTGGCACAACTGCCAAACTAGAGCAATGGGAAAACCCCAAAAATATATAATAGTCTAAATACCCACACACCCAAACCCGCCAACATCAGCCTTGTTCCCACTCCATCAACCAGACGAAACCCAAGACGTCAATCCCACCATGAATTCAGAGCGGCACCCCCCAAGTCAGCGACAGCCTGGTCATCGCCCCATACCGAAGTCTTCACTAATCAGGCCTCAAATCTCGAGGCCCACAACCTGTCATCATCCCATCCACTCCTGCTCCCTGGGTCACCCCAAAAATCACCGATATTTCATGATATGTAAAATAATAACAAAAGAGAATACTAAAATGGTCTAGCAAAAGTGAGATAATGTCACCTTTCCAACACTTCTCCAATTATAAAAAATATATAAACTTTTGTTTTATCTGATAATTCAACAAAAGTATTTATTTTGATGACTTTTAATATCATTATAATCAATTTCTACGAGTATCCTCTGGTCCTGGATATCGGAAATTAGTAATTTTGGTAAATGTGTTGTGGTATGTTTACTAACCATTAAAATCTTCTTTGAACCCTTACAAGTAGATGTCTGCTGTAAATAAGGATGAGGAGTCTCATTAACAAGATCATGTCTATGTTCCTCCCTAGAAGTTTGTGTACGATCATCCCTATTGGTATGTGGTGGATTAAATAATTGATCTTCAATAATTGTACAAATTATGGAAATAAACTAATAAATCAAAAAAATATAGAAATTCTTCTATTTCATATAAATTAAAAAAAACAAATTATCCAAAAATTCATAACACTATACATAACACATATTTAATGAGAGATTAGATGACATAAATGAATGAAAAATCCAATAACTGGTGTGATGGAGTAAATAGTTATAAAATATTTTTTATTTAACATATGATATTTAAAATGACTTGTTTTTAAGGAAATCTAATAATAGATAAGTTATATTAGGGAAACAATTGTAAAATGACCAAAATTAATCTAATATAAACAAAAAATTAACTTAGTAGTTATAATATGTGTTTTGATATTGATAATAATGTTTAAATACGTAAAAATTTTAGAAATATTAAAATGTAATCCATAAACAATCATATGTTACTTATAATATTAGAAATGTACTAAAAGATTTTTTCCCAAATTTCTTTATCTAGTTTATTATGTATGGCACAAACCATGTCTATAAGGGGCTCAATAACGATATCTATTAATCATTCAATGGATATAGGGATCTCACATAAATACTCATCTTTGTCATCATTATCTTCAGCAATATAATATTTTTTCATTCTAAATAAACAGAATACTACATATTAGATTGATTATGAACATAGAATTTTTTTGTGCATTTCCATGACAATAGGATCACCTGTATATTTCAATTTATTAAGATTAACATCTACCATTCAGAATTCATTTTTTCAAACACTATTGTTACTAAAAAACACCTTTCAGTAAATCTTTTGAACTTTAAATTTAGGTTAACCAACCTATCATATTTCATAAATGGATCTATAATATGTATTTGATAGAGATATTGGGATTTTCTCATTGGTACTCTAAAAATAAATTACATCTATAAACACAAATACACTACCTTTCTGAACATCTGTTCTGTTGTCTTGATCATTCATATGAAATGTATAACCATTAATGTCATACTAGAACTATGTTATCAAATTTATACTTTGACCACCCACTAACATTATCAATGTTTCAAATGCATCTAATCTACACACCAACATATCTTTAAACTGTGTAAAAATGTTTTATTACACTCATTTAAAATCCATATTTCTTTCTTCTTTGGATAAAATTGTTTCAATACAATAATATGAAATGTTATATACTGATGGACATCATATATGTTATTCAAAATGTATACATGTTCTATCATTTTCTATTAACCTTTCAATGATTTTAATTTCAATCAACATATCCACTTTCCCCCATAATTCAATCATTTATGCGAGATACATGTAAAATGAAATGCTTGACTACATACAAACTGATTATAGAAAACAATACATCATAATCAGAAATATACATCTCAACACTAGAGGATTCTGGTAAATATCGGTTCTTAATATTCCACTTCAATATATTCATATATTTTTCGAAGGGATACATCTAACATAGATATAGAGTTCCAAAATCATTACTTCTGACTACAAGTGAACCATTAAATTCACCATAATATAAAAAATATATGGATAATAAAAATTTATAATTTAAAATGTATATATACCGATTCATTATCCAATTTATTTAAGGTATTTTGATAAATAACCTTTTTAAAAATTGTACTGAAAAAAATTCACGCCTTCCAATTATTTATTATGACATGAATGGGAAATATTCCATGTAATGTAATTGGTTGAGATTGTTGCATCAGGACATGAAAATTAAAATATTCCATACCTAGCAATAAGAAAACCATTAACAAAACATCAATTTTCACTTAATGAACAATCCTGTGGAACATTGATTGCACAAACACATTGAAAAAAAGATAATTTTATACTTCGTGGATAATTTATAAAAAGATGGGGGTAGGAATATTCACTTTACATTAGGAGTGGGAGGTAACTCAAAATATATTCCTATTGAGAGTTAATGAATTATTTTATTCATCCCATGTTTACTCTTTAATTTAATATCTGAAAATGTTTTAATCAAATGTCACAAATATTATTTTCTATGTGAATGACATATATGTTATGTTTGACCTAAATATATATATAATATAGTTTCTCAAAAAATATTGGCCATTTATTCAAAATATTTATATTATTAACATAATTATATTTCTTTTTGAAATTCACATAAAATTTTTATAACCTCTCTACATTATCATAAGATGATAAAGGTTTATGGTAAATATAAAATTCGCATGAGCCATTGAATTAATTTTTTTGACATTTTATAATTTTGATCGATACACAAAAACATTTGATGACACATGTATACTATTTTTCTACCATGATGTAGTTGATAATATGAAGTCCATTGTTCATAAATCTGACAAGATTTATACCCCTTAACACTGTATCCAAAAACAATTCCACTTGTAGTAAAGTAATTTATAGTTAATATAACCATTTCATGTTTTTGAAAATATTCCATTCTATAATAATCGGAATCCCTTGTACGTTCCTCCCATAATAGTTTCCAATCATCAATTAATGGAGAAAAAAATGTCAATATCATTTCCAAGCAGTTTTGATCTAGAGATCATTAAAATCAACATGATACATTTGCGCTTCATCCAAAATTCAAGAGATAAATTGTATATAACCAAAAAAATATCAATGACTTATGTGTGATACTGGGGATTCAATAAATATTCATTCCATCCATGAGTTGTCTAAGTATGAGACTACTAAATTAATTAATATTTGTAGGACACTACTAATCAATTTTATTCCACTGTGCATAATCATGTAGATGTCATAATTTTCCATCGTAGGTATACTCATCAGTATTCCAACATAACATTTTTTTATCATGTGAATTTGAATATAAATGCTTAAAATGAAGAATAATAGGAATAATCCAAAATTATATGGTTAGGGATTCTATAACTAATAAATTACCATGTAATTTTTATTATATCTTATATTGTGACGTGCATCATTTAATAAACCTTGATAAAAATTCATATTTATTTCTATACATCACATAGTCATTCAGGTATGAATGTATTTTTTATACCCAAATCCCACAGGGAATAAAATTTTCTTCTCTTTATAATGTGAATTAATATTATCATTTTCTATAAGAAGAATATACTTTAATAATTTTAGAAAATATATCAAAAATATTGTCACTCCAACCATGTTTCTTCTCCATGTTAATCAATCTCAAAACTAATGATAATACAATAAATTTAAAATAACCTAGATAAAATGGTTTTTCAAAATCACCATATATATTTTCATTTTATGGTTTATTATCAATTACCTCTACTTCCATATTAAGAATCATTTCTTCATTTTCATTAGAGTAATCATCTTGTAAAGAATCATCATAAATAGATCTGAAATTTATCCCAGTTTCACCATTCCTAATTCGTGAGGTATTAAAACCATAAAAATTTAAATGATCTTGAATCTCTCTTCATTTCAACATCTTTTTATTTAAACATTTCAGGAATGGAAGTAAAAATGTTCCATTGATTGCAACATTTCAGTGAGAAAAATCCAATAAATAGTCAACATATTCTTCATATTCACAACTTATTTCATTTTTTAAATCCAATTATAGAACTTTATTATCTATAAAAAAATTCCAAAAAAATATCTTTTCATAATAATATAGTAGTGATAAATTTTATAACAAAAAAGTCATGTAAAACTAGGTTTAAATTTATAACAAAGATGTCATTATTTGAATGTGACAGAAAGTTGAAATTTAAAAACAAATATATGTGTATTTGAAAAAAATAATTATAAATTATATACAATAAAAAATTATAAGTTTAAATATAATTGATAAATCAAAATTCCACTCCCTTTACATTTCTAATCCAAAATACCACTAAATATTATTTATAAATTAAAAAACATCATTAATATCAAATTAAAGTTAAATCATTTTGTAAGAACATGTTTTAAAAAATAATCTATTTTCAAAAAGAGAATAATTTCACATTATTGTTTAATTAATAACATCCTCAATGATTTACATTAATAAAATGTAACTATTCAAAAATATCCAAAAAATTTAAAATGAGAAAAATTAAATTAAATGTTTCTTGAATTATTTATTTAAATGGAAATAAAACATTTTCCTCGTACTAGAACATTTTCAATAATAAAAACTTCCTAAAATCATGGTTTGAAAACAATTATTAACTATTATTGTGAATATTTTTCAAATTCGAAGTACAACATTCCCAATGTAAGAAACCAAAATATTATATATCATGAAATACCAGATAGATAACATGTATGATAATATGTAATAAGAAACTGAATAAATGGAGGGTAAAATGCTCAAGAATTGAAAATATATAAATATTCTATAACACAATAAATATTGGATTTATACCATTAATCATTGCATAATCAATTATTAGTGAGGATATCATTAATTATATAAAATTTAATAATGTTTTTATGAGAGTTATAAAAACATTTTGTGTTTTATTTAATAAATCATTGACATTCATATATTATAGCAATTATAAAAATAGAGTTTAGATAACCTAATATTCTTGTAAATATATGATGTTTGAATAATTACTATTTTATTCAAACATAGTCCTACGCCACATCCATAGTTTCTATAATTCATCCCATGATTCCCAAAACACTAACTCAAATATTCCAATAGTAGAAAGAATGAACCCCTAGATTTCCCTTTTAACTTTTTACCAAACCTTATCAAATATAGTAAAATATAAAAGAGGTAGTATGTAGAGGGTAATCATTTATTTCAATATACCAAATATAAACTACAATCATTTTAATAGTGTGGTTTCCTTCATTAAAACATACAATTTTTAGAATATTACAGATTATTAATATTTACTTTTATAAAACAATAAATCAGATTTGTAATCCATTACTTAATTAATGAAATAACTTTTTTCTATTTTAAAAAATATAACGTAATAATATATTATTTTAATAACTTATTTTTTATAAGTCAATATTAAAATATTAATGTCTCATCCTGAAACATTTAGAAAAACATATAAAATTACCGGGTAGAGGTCATTATGTAAAACTATTTCTAATATCAAATTTTTATATATAAACATAATTTACAGTATCAAAAATTATTTTATAATTTTAAAACCATTGATTATTTCATGAAAACATATTTCTCCATATATAAGTAATCCATCCATTAAGTAACTATTCATTCAATCACTTAACTAAATTTTTAGAACATGTCATGACTTATAATTATACTAGGATATTGGGGGAATAATTGATTTCACCTATTAAAACGTCAATTTTTTTAAACACTAAAACATCCTAATAATAGCCATGTATAATGAAGTGGTTCTATATTGTCTATTTGTTGACCTGTAAGATGATTAATGGGACATATTAGTTGGTAATACATCATCATGACATTCATTTCTATGACATTTTGTTGGGGAAAATATTTTTTTCAATATGTAACATATAAATGAAGAAAAAGACAAAAGTACATATAGAACCATTTTAGGAATGGTTTTATGTGGCAACTAATAAAATGGATCCATAATATTTCATAAAAATACACATTTGAGGTGAAAATTAATATAATTAGTTAAGGGATTGAAAATAATTTATATTAAAAAAATAAAAAATAATGTTTTATATAAGTTTCAATTTTTAAAATATCATAATTAATTAAAAATAATTTAGGATGATCAGATTATATAAATTAAAGTAGAAATGAAATACCATCCATTCTTATTTTCAAAATTAAATTTTTAATAATTAGAATCTTAAAAATACAATATTTTCATATATAATATGAATAACCCAAAACATTCACCGTAAGGGGTCATACCACCTTCTATTGAAATATTATATCATTAAAAACCTAAATGATCATCCTAGATCTCATAAAATCCATAAACAACATAAAGACAATATAACCTAATAATCCATTTATTATATCCTAATAATAATAAAACATAAGAAACCATAGGTGAATAGATAAGAAACTATTCAAACATCATTACCATCAAAAGTGATAATTTAATCCACTAGGTAATATTCCAATTCGATAATAAGATTTTTAAAAAACATTATTCAGAGCATATTCACTTCCCATGAAAACGATGGTAATATAAGATTAGAATTAATGGAATTTATAAAATCAAGAGTTAAGGAATCCACAATCATGGATTGATGTGTGAGGCTTACTGGATAGCTGAGTGTTGATTCGATCGAATTCTCAAGAATTAGGATAATGAAAAATGATGATGTTTGATGATGGATTACTGAGATAGGAGGCCACTATATTGAATAAATATGGTTAGAGATTCCATAGAATCGAAAAGAGTTTTCTTTTAGGATATATAATAACACCAAAATTATTCCAAATGATAATTCATAAAATTTTTAATTTTATATATTGTAAGTTCTATTATAGTTGCCATGATACTGATATTTTTTATTTTCTTATCAAGTTAGTTATACAGTAACTGATGTGAAAAATTTTCTTCTTTAAATCAATTTTCTTATAACAAAAGTCATAGAGAAATGTATGTTTTTTATCATGTAGGTTAAAATATAACCAATGTGAAAAAATTTTTATCACATCAATTATCGAATAAATATTTTGATAAAGTGGGATACTAGTTTTTTAAGTTGGTTATATGATAATTGATGTGATAATGCAATATACATGGAATTTTCAATTCCGGTATAGATAACCGAAATAAAAAAAATACCAAGCGGTAAATATATTTTGTACTAGTGAACCACCGATGATAACTTTGGGGTGATTTATTATTTTCTACTTCATCAACTAAATGTTTCATTTTTCCTCTATAAATATTTCCTATGTGAATTTATTTTCCACCCTGATAACATATTCCCATTCGTATCGAACATTCACTTGGATGATTCTTTCCCCATTATCTACATATATTAAATTGAATCTTCTTTCCTCTATTGTCTCCATAAAAAAACAATCAACAAAATCTCTAATTATCTTCTTTTTATAGTCGGGCAGTTATATAATGTGAATTTTGTTAGTCATATATCATGATAATTGATTAGGAATAGTCGTTATATAATTTACTATAATCATTATACAATTTTTTTTCACATCAATTCATATTCTATAATAAAAACCATTAATCCAGTTATTTCTAGTTTACACTATTGACTAATACCAAAAAACACGGTATATGTAACAATATTCATTGTTGTAAACCACATAATCAAGAAATATCACTTATAAGATGTCTAAATCAAAACACCGAATTTTAAATCTATGGATCTCTCGGCCAAACCTAGGTCATTCAGGGTCATTATTTTAATTCTTCATGATGGTTTGTAATGAATTTATGAATCTACAAAGCATATCCCTTGGGTGGGTTAAACCAGGTGTGCAACAAGTCTCACTGATAGACAAAACGTAATGAATGATTCAATATGAATGCATCCTACTCATAATTATTACCCCTTGTCACCTCTATGAGAAATCAATTTCCACTTGTAGTATCTAGATAGGGATACAATTTCATTAAAACATCTCACTGTAACTTTCAATAATATTTCAATACATTTTTCTATACATTGAATCATCCTTAGACTTATTCTTAAACATATTTCTAGACAAATATCTTGGGATTTCACTAATGTTTTCTAATCCATGTATCTAATGGTCAACTAAACCATTCCTTTGATAAGAACTATAGTGACCCAAAAATTTCACACATAGATATTACATCTTTTATATGAAGATTAATAATATTACATGAACATATACCCAAGGATCATATCAATTTTGTGTCTCTGGAAACATGGAAACATAAACAACTAGTTCATATGTGAGATAATCCATTTGACAATATGTTCTTCATAACTAAAACCATTATAATATATATCATATATGACACATTTTTTCATAACATGGGGAACTAAAACAAAAGAAAGGTTGAGTTCAGATGCTTAGTAAGGTTTAATAAAGGAGTATTAACATAATATGAGTATAAGATCATTAGAACATGAGAAAAGCATATTAAAACCAATAACATCATATAAAAAATGAAAATATTATGTCATAACATAGATATTTGTGTTCTATATGACATGAATCATTAATAAATCAAAGAACATGATCCACGAGATCATAAAATTGACATAAAACATAGAACAATGGAATACACATAAAAATTTATATACTAATTAATTAAAAGTGAAGAATCATTTTAAAAACTATCATAGTGGAATGGGTTTACTCCCCAAATGATTGTAGGAGTTATAGTTCACTCCCAAGACTATCATTGTGGGTAGATTCTATTGCAGAACTAGGTGTACTCCCTATTCTAATCTTATTTATCTCATGATATATTAATCATTACCCAAAAGTATCAGAGGGATATATAGTTCCCACTAATAATTGGTTATAATGAAAAAATCATCAATAGTTATAATGTAACCTCCGTTCATTGATAAAACCTAACCACCATCACATAAATAAAATCATACATATGTGTGCCACAAGATCATAAATCATTATCATATCATAACCCATTAAATGAAATGGGTTTCATGAATATTTCATCATAACATAACCTATGGAAAAGAAAAATGTTTCAAAATCATTTCATCACTTAATCAATGAAAATCCCATGGAAAATGAAGGGGGTTTCTAAGAATTTTGTTAAGAGAAATGAGTTTCATAAACATATTGGGATCATAATCCTAAACTATTTCGAGAAATAATAATAATGGTGTCTTGGGATCATGTGCCCCTAAAATCATAGGTTAAGTTGAATGATGTAATATTAGATTGAAAATTAATTTGGATGGTTAATCAGGAAATTTAATGGTGAAAATACCCTTTCTTATTAGAAGAGTAATTTTTAAAACATAAAACATTTTTAAAATAATTGTCCTCAAAAATACTTTGGAAACTTATAAAGTAATATTTTGAAATCATTTAGAACATTTATTATTGAAAATATCATTTCTAGATCTATTTTTTAAAAAACATACAAAAAATAATTTACACTAAAAATAACCTTTTGATCATATAAAATGAATCATCAATGAAAAACGGTCATGATGGTGGAAATATCATCCGCATTGGACACATTTTTTAATTGTAGGGTGGAATGCACCCTTGTCTTAATTGAATCGAATGCACCCTATTGATATTCTGTAAAGTGGGATCCCTTTACATTTCTATTGCATACTCAATTGGGTAATAAAAACTATAATAATAGTCATATAGACCAAAGACATAGCTTTGATGACCATATATTTTTCACCTTCACACAGAGTGCCATCATCCATATACCACTACAACCTACCTTTTTGTAGTATTCAATTACCTGTATCACTGCCTGTCAATTACCCATCATCATTCATCATAGGCACCATGCCTAGTAGTGTATTTGCCTCTGACTGATATTTATCTTACAGAAAGAACCCAACCAGCTATTCCTTTTGCAACTGTCCATTGTACATACAAATAAGTTGTCAACCATCATCAGATGAAGCCGCATCATCGATATGTCTCCCATGATTGAATCCCAACATAATCCCACTGCTGGTCATCATAATATAAAGCCACATTTTCATAAAAGATTCTTTAATAAATTATTTATATAAGGCTAAAATATTTGATTTGTTTATAAAACACTCTTTTGGAGAAATACATATATTCAATGGAAGACGGAAATAAATAAGATTTTTCTTAAAAATTCCTTTGTACTACTGAGTTCATAAAGAGATGAAAATGAATGGAAAACATTTAATATCATGTCATAACTGTAGGATAATAAAATTTAGTAGTATCTAGAGATATTGATCAAAATATTTCATCATTAGATGTATAAACATAAACAATCCAGATAAATGATGAGATTGTATTATAAAAAGATCACCATATTAGTAACATTGAAATATAAGTCCCATGAAACAATAACATAAAATGAAACATTATATATAATGATATTAACGATATTAATGATATAACAATAAATATTTCTTTATACACACCTCATAAAATAATATATCATTACAACACAACATACATAACAAAGAAGGAAAATTGATATAATAAGTGCTTATCACTTTGGTATATTTTGACCCATAAACCTCGTGAAAGAGATATAATAAAAATAATAAGTAAATTACCATTCTATTTAGGAAAATAATAATAAAAAATCCTAGGAATTATATACAATCCATAAATGAAACACATGGTGACACTAAAAAATAAATAGCCTTTTACAATAGGAGAATGTCTGCTGGTAAAAGTGCTTTTTCTGTTAGTAAAACGTTTTACCAACATATATATCTCAATCACTAAACTGTTGGTAAAAACTCTATCGCTAAATGTTTTTGCAATAGATAAAATAGTTCTATTGCAATTATAATAATAACAACAGATAATATATATGTCGGTTAAAGTTTTTATCTATAGGTTCTTGCAACAAATTTATCTATGGGTAATAATTTTACCAATATATAATATTTGTTTATAAATTAAATTTAAATAAAAATTATAAATTTTTACTATCGGTAAAATTTCATAAAATATTTATTAAATTATGATATATAATAAAAATGTTTTAATTATTAAACCAATGTTTATTTTAACACATTTTTATAATTAGATAGAGAATAATTATATTAATAATTAAATTCATTACAATCAAAACATTTCTGATCCCCACCAAGATTGTTCCAAAATTTTGGACAACCCTGTAACTCCAGCCCATCAGCGCCAGTGACTCCAGAACCAATAGCTCTAGCTCATCCATGTCACCTCCAGCCCAAACCCATCCATGATATATTTAGTCCCATCCATGCCAGATTCAGCCTATGTCAGCTCATCCATCTTTTTCATGTCAGCTCCATTGTATGCCAACTCCAACTCTAGCCCCATCCATGACAACTCCAGTCTATGCCAACTCCAGCTCCAGCTCATCCATGCCAACTCTAGTCTATATCAGCTTCAGCTCCAGCTCCATCTCCAGCCCCATCCATGTCAGCTCTAATATATTCAAAAAATTATGAGAAAACAAATGAGAAAATACCTCATATGGAATTTATGGAGGTGCACAAACAAGTGATTGAAATACGCTTACACCATAGGGATAAAGATAGTACCTGCACAACATTGAATAAACATTTATGTTGAACTTCCTTTTGTCATTCAAAAAAGGTAGTACCTACACAACAAGAAAATAAACATTCAAAGACAATATTTTATTTATAAAAAATATATTTGGCATCAGGTTATAAAAAATAACATAAAAATTACCCATGATACCAGACTCCAAAATACTTCACATGTAACTCCAAGAGAATTTACATATAACTACATCACACATCATCCAAAATATGATTCTTTCCCACATCAGGTGTCACTGTCATGGTTTTCCCAAGTGGCGTGATCCATGCTTTCAATTCACCACATAGGGATGACATGACCATAATAATAGGGATCACTTATCCAATATTATATATCATCAACAACAACTTGTAGAAACTAAAGGGGGAATTTGGGTTTTCACCCAAAAACACTCACATCTCTTATTTTCTTCACCATCTTCTTTTTATACACAAATTTCATGTTTCCCACTCCCTTGTAGTTTCTAGAAGACAGAACTATGAAAACCTGCACATTATATGAAAAAAATAATACCCAAATTTTTTTTCTACCATTAATGAGTAAATCAATTAAAATGGTTGGACACAATAAATTCATCGCAAATCATTAATTATTATTAAAAATATACATGATTCAATATTTAAAAAATATTCAATTTCATAATTAATGAAATATCTTTTATGAAACTTAAATTAAATGAAATAATTACTTCTATTTCAAAAAATTAAAACATATTTCCTTAAAAATTAGATTTCAAATAGTGATAACTTTTTGGAACCAGGGAAACTTTTTTCAAATCTTATAGACAAGAGTTGGTCCTTCTGTGAAATAAAAAACTGAATAACATCATACAAAATTTCCATGGTAAAAATAAAATGATATCTTTTTAGATATACATGCATGTAATCTATTACTCATATTTTCATGAATTAAATAAATAATAATAATTTCATTAATAGAAACTATTGAAAACTAGGATTAATTCGATTCTGGAAAAATATTTCTAGATAGCTTAAAATCTATTAGAACTTTTAATGAAAACTACCTATCGGAATTTCCACTTATGATAAGTGTTTCTACACAAATGTTTCTATTTTAATTATTAATAACTAATACTTTACCCATGAAAATGTACAAACATGTTGACTAATTATTTTCTCCAGTTATAAATTGTGTTTTTTATGAGTTTAATAATAATAATAATATTATTATTATTTTGTGTTCTAAAGGTAACACAACGTTTTGGATAAAAACACATAATATAATGTATAAAAATACATCCCAAAATTTAAGAATAATTAATATATTTACAAAATATCCACCAAAAAACCATGTTATGTTTCTTTTTTTTCGCTTTTTTTTATAATAAACCTGAGGAGTAGTGAACCAACATCACTGATGTTCAGAAATCACCCAAACACTCTGTTCAGTCAAACACAATAAAAAATAAACAAAAAAGAACTCTAAACACAATGATACTGAAGCCAAACACAATTGTCAGCACAAATTGAATAGAACCCCACAACCTAGATGGAACCACCATTGTCTGAATGGTTGGTGGAAGTTAGGTCAAATGATCCTCAAATGTATGGCTATGCAATGAAGATATAGAATAAATATTGATATTGAATAATTTAATCTATTAAACTAAAAACAAAATATATATTACTAACATAACACATTGAGAACAAAAAATAAAGTGTAATAATAACTAGAAATAAAATTAAATACATGTTAAAATATGATAACTTAAAAGTAAAAGAATCAAATAACACAAATAAAATAAAAATACATTATATTCATTTTAGAAAAAAAAAACAACAAAACCGAGAATAAAAAAATATTCAGGTATGAAAATGAATAGTTATGCAAAACAAAATTCTAGACAAGTATATAAGAAAAATTTAAAAATGAAATGAAATATAATTTATATAATTTGAAATTTGAAGAATTTATACTTCAAAAATATAGATTTAATATTGAAAATGAATATTCATAATGGACAAAGATAAAACTATTATTGTTATTGTTTTCTTAAAATGAAATATTCAGTGGGTTATTGAAGGTATTGGGTCTATTGAACCAATATTATAAATAAAAGAAATATATTTCATATTCCAAAAATTCTAGATTCAATATTCTGTACACAAATAAAATTTATGACTTGTTATCATAGGAAATTTAAGTATCGGTGAAGCTTTTTATTTAAAAGGTAGTTGATGGAATAGTGTACCAAGTGATGGTGCACATGTAGAAATTAGATGACAAAGCAGTTGAGGTGTTTGGTGCAGCCAAAACCAAAGTCATGGCTATAATTTCATTGCATTGGAAGGATAGTCAGGAAGTGAGAAATGACTCATTGATGCATCTAAATTACAGATGTCTAGTGAGTTAAATGATAAATAAAGATGCATCTAATTTGAAAAAAAACTATAATATGCATACCTATTTGTGCATATATTCCACATAATAGAAACTGAATAGGATGTTCTTAGAGCACAGATCCCACTCGATTCCTTGAATAATGCACTAATTTGCATCCAAAATTAATGTTATACCTCAAACTAGTATATCTGTATGTAGAGGTATATTATCCAAATATCCACAACCATACAAGAACATCCTGAGAACATTTTTACAATAACACCCAATCATTCAATTCCAGTAACCAAAGCACAGTTTTATCATTTATACGGTATGCTTGAAACACATGTCTCTCATATCCTCCTCTTCCATTGGTGAAACATGGTTGAACAAATAAATATAAAGTATAAATGACCCGACCAACAATATCTAATCAAATATTCATAATTCATAAAGATATAATCATTAGGACATAAACAGTTCGTCTATGAAGACAATAATAACAATTAAAAATTGTTTAATTTTCCATGATCATTTATAAGTTTTATAATATTTGTTTTACAAAGAGGTCATTATAATCCATGAAAAAATAATAGTTAATGGTTACAGAAGCCCAAATTTATGCACTAAATAGTAAAAATATGAATATTTTAGGTCATTATTTCAAGCATTTTAGATAATATTTGTCCAGAAAAACATAAAACCAATAAAAAAACCAATGTTATATAAAATTTTAATAAATTTACATAATCAAATTAAATTTGAATAACAATCAAATCAAAGATAATATTTATTAAAACTAAAATTAATGAATCCATGGAAATGGTCAATGATTCTATAAAGATTACTGAGATGCTTCTAAACATAAACATGAAAGTGATATATCTTTGAATGAAAATTTTTTGAATTAAAAAAGATCCATAAATCATAGGAGAGATAAAAAAATAATGAAAATAAAAAAATGATAGTAAAGGAAAACAGTTTTAAAACCCAGTGTTAACATGTCTTCAATTTTTTTTTGAAATATAACAAAATACAAATGTTTAGTTTATTTTATATAAAAAATAGAAGTGAGAATGATGTTGTGAAATGAAAAATCATTGATTCAGTGGGATAAAGTAGAAAGAATAAGGAGATGCATAAAACTAAAAATAATAAATAGTTTCAAAAAAATTGACAAAAATTAAACTCAAGGAATAAAATAGATTCATGCTTATACAAGTTAATATAAAATGACATCTAGAGGATTAATGCAAAAAGACTTGTTTAAATGAAAGGTTTTACTTATATCTGAATATTAAAAAAGTTAAATAAAACACCAAACATTATAACATGAGAAGTAAATATTATTAATGATTACAATCACGATGGAAGCTATGAAAATGCATACCTTTTCGATTAACTAAGATATGGTTGTGATCATTTTTCAATAAATATCTATCAGATGTCAAATTTTGGGTAGAAGAATCAATGATTTAAATTGTGGCTTACATAGTAAATGATGTAAAAGTTGAACCTTAGTAAGAATTGCAATGTAATTACTATGTTAAAAAAATTATTAAAAATATAAACACAAAACATGCACATACTAGAGTGATATTTCAACAACTATTTAAAAAAATAAAATAATGTCTTATAAAAGATTAGTGGATTTACATAGATTGATAATAAATTTGAATATAAATCATAAAAAATAATTGTTTAACTGAATTTAATTTATAAATGGAAAACATTAGAGTAGTCATAATGATTATTGAAATGATTTATTTATAAGATAAACTTGAATATGATCCATGTTTCTATGGAATACTTCTACATGTTTGATGATAAATAGTGACACTCAGCTTGTGAAAAATTAACGTTGAAATGGAAAACGAGAGTTTCCAATTATGTTCATATCACATATGGTCTTTATAGAAAATTTTCAAATATATAAAATATAAAAGGAATTGGTAACATAAATATATGGGAATTGGATGACCTGAGGGGATAGAATAAGAAAACGCTCTCTATTGAGCTCCATGTGGCCATGACTTACCTATAGATTTTTAACCCCTTTTGCTGTGTAGCTGGAGGTTGTAGTGTCTTTCAAAACCTAGTATTCAATAAAATCACAATACTGCTGAATAAAAAAATTGAACAATATAAATTTACACACCACAATCATTTATGCGTATCAACAAAAAATTCAATCTCGAATCCACAAATAAAGTGGAATAGATTGTATTGAATACCTGATTCTTAGGTAGACCCATTTTGATGATGCTCGTGCCCCTTTCCCATTGTGGTATACTACCCTCATGGAGGAATCGAATATTGATAGATGCTTCTTCAAGATGAAATGAAAAATGTATGGCATCATAAGGAAATGATTTTCTTCAGAGGGAAACATAAAATTCACACCTGCATGATGAAATGATGATTAGGGATATTAGATAAAATGTAGGAGCGGTGCCCTGAAAACATTCACAGTAGAGATCTTAGGCCAAAAAATAAATGGAATTAGGGTTTTGAATCAGGTGTTCCCATATCATGGAAAACAAAATTGGAACCAACCATAGACCAACGGGGATCAAAGGTTGTTAGATGGGGAGCCATCGGGGAGGTGGAGAAGCATGGGAGGATGCGAGAAGATGGGAGACTAAGACACGTGTGGAGGTAAAAGTAGAGTCAGAGGCGGAGGTGGAGGCGGAGGTGGAGGTGGTGGCGGGGAGCTGGAGATGGAGGTGGAGGCGTGGAGGTAGAGTAAAAGTTAGGGAGGTGCATGCAGAGGTGTGTCTCCAGAGGCGGAGGAAGGGAACTTGAGGTGGAGGTGGGGAGGCAGAGGTGGAGGTGAACGGGGAAGAGGAGAGACGCGACAAGAACGTGAATTGGGAGGTGGGAACCTATTTCCATTATTATTATTATTTTTTATTTTTTATATTTTTTAAATGAATTATTTTTATGTCATGTTTAATTGATTTTTTTGAATTATTTTTAAAATATCATATAATAATTTATTTCAAATAAAACATATATAATATACTAGTTTGATTTTCTTTCAAACTTGTGTCATATTAATAATATTTATCAAAATCTTTTTATTGATATCAATATAATTTTTTTACCAACTAATAAATAATAATTATAAAATATATACTTAAATAATTTGTTTTTGGTGAATAAATATTAGTATCATATCTATATGTTGAAAAAAACTATTAGTAATAACAATTAACAGCAATAGATTCATTACTTTGTAAAAAAACATGGTATTAATAATAAATAGAAACAAATTTAATTATTAGTAAAACATATACTGGTATTAAACAATAAAGAATAACATATATATATGTTGGTAAAAATTAATGTTGGTACTTGAATTTAATACTAATAAAACTTAATATCTGTTGGAATTTCTCATTTATTCCAACACATATACTATATGTTTCTAAATATTTGTTGGTATAAGTCAAATATTCTGTAGTGTGAACCTGACATTTGTCTCAGAGAAAATAATATCAAGACAGAAATCCTTTATATTAAGTCTCAAATTAATTCATGTTCATTTAAAACACCAATATAAAATATATAATTTTAATGTAAATATATAAATTAACCATACTCATATGTATTATACCATATATGATTTAATTATGACATTTTATTGCCATTTATCAATAATTCATTGTTAAAAACATGTTTTGGGTAATAACTGCATTGCTTTTCATGTAAGTTATGATTTGATATTTTTATTACTCTTAATTTTATCCTTGTAACATAATATGAATAATTTTATACCTGATATAAATATAATATACATTCCTTATTAATTAATTTAGATTGAAAATGAAATACACCATTCATGGAGACGGTATATCGGATGTACGCATGAACGCAATTTCGATTTTCTTGATGGATTGAAATAAATAAATTTAAAAAAATATATTAGACTTATTGAATAATTTTTAATTCATATATATATATATATATCATATATTTTTATATCAAACTATCTACATTATCTTCCATTTAAAGAATATGTAAATAATGAATAACATCGCTACGCTAGGCTGTAGTCTGCCAAAAACATGAAAGATGTTATATTATTCCAATGGAATGGAATATAATGTGGTATTTTGTGATAAAATAATTAAAAAATTATAAATATGTTACCAATATAATAAATTTTAATTTAATATTTCCCTATTACACTTATAATAAAATAGAAATGAATAATATATCACACCAATTTGTGAGGCGGTAGTCCACCTTACACACAAGAGACGTTATTGTTTGCCAATGGGTTTAGGGGTATGATTTTAGAAGTGTTATTATAATTTAATATATATAATTACATCATAAATATAATAAATAAAAATTATGTCCATTATAATATACACCTCTAAGAGGTGATGGTTAAAAATTAATTACATCGGTTAGAGAGGGGGTAGTCCGCCATACATAGGGGTGACAATTTTTATCCCATTTGATGGAAGTGGAGATGGTTAAATGATATTACCTAAACATAAAAATATCTTCATATATTTTTGATATGGAGTCTATTATATCATCATGGTTTAATAATAACTTTAGGATGTAGATAAAGAAAGAAAATAAAAAGTTTGGTCATGGACATTACCTATTTTTTAGACAACTTCTTTTAGTTAGCATGAAAGTCATTCCAAGGATGGATTTTAGAAATAAACAAAAATAAGATGGTATTGAAGAATAAAATAATTTATTTGGACTATTTTTTCTGAAATAATGTTATTTGAAAATGGAAGGTGGATAGAAGAGGTGGTGTCCTTTTATAATTGAGGTGTGTGACAAACTTGTATTTTTTGAAATAAAAAACATATACCCACATTTTTTATAAGAAATAAGTGTTAAAATTGAGCCATTATTGAACCTAGAATAAATAAGAATAAAATATGGGCTGAAAATTGGTGTTTAAAAAGATTCATATCATTTTTAACACATATCATTTTGGTTTTACCCCAGGTAAACACATTTTTACCTAAACTAGAGTCATAAATTTTTTCTATTTTAATATTTTCATGGTGAAATTAAGTTAATTTTTTTATATTATAAATTATATTTATTGAAAATATAAAATCCATTTTTCTTAATTCTATTCACATTATTGTCTAAATGTAATGTAATGTTAATCTGTTTGATGTGTCGAGAAAGGGATTTTCTAACGAGAAAATGTTCCAAAGTTTGAAATATTTTATATATAAATTCAATATTAAATTTTATAAAATAAATAAAATGAATTAATAGGTATATAATTAAAGACAATTATAATTTTAAAATAATATTAACACAATTTATATGTGTTAAAATATTTTAAAAAATGACAATACTTGATAAAAACCAGTATTGTTAACTATTCATCAAAAAAATTATCCTTTTAGAATATTATCATAAAATAAAGATAATTTATTTATTATTATTTTAAAATATATATTTATATTTTAAATTAGATTCTCTATAAGTGTAAAAAAATTATAAATTAATTGTGAAAAAGGTGACACAAATGTTTTTTAGAAAAATACATTTTAAGGGTAAAATTGGATTTATTATTATCTTTTTATCTAGGAAAAAGAAACAATAAATTTTAAACATTTTTTTGAATATATAATATATAAAATTCATAAAATTAATTCCCCTAAATTGGTTTATTTTAATTTAAGGAGGTAAAAAATGTAGTTTAAATAAGAATAATTGTTTAGGGATAAATTTATTTTATTTACGAAATAGTTTTTATTTCGATTTATAATTAATTTCAGAAAAAATAATTAATTTTATGTACATGTTTGAGACATAAATTTTTATATTTTATTTAATCATATTTATACCCACTATTCCAATGTTTGAGGGATAACCCTAAAAATAAATAATAATATTAGTGTGTAATTTTTCATTTAAACTTGGGGTTGTGTGTAACAAAAGCTAAAACCTATTTTGTGTGTGATGAAAGATAAAATCGATGTTTCATATAAAACATGATAAACTAAGTGTTTCATGTTACTTATGTTAATCTCTATTTAGTTTATGATGCATGGTAAACACAATGTCATGTGTTACTAAAAATATTGAAAAGAATAAATTTATTTGAAAAAATATATTTTAAAAATTATTAGGGTGTCACAGTCTCCAAAGTACAACATTGTATGTTGTTTCCTCCTGTATAACCATGATATCAGTATTCAACACTAGTTCCCCAAATTTTCCATTTATAATGATTTTTAATAGGGTATTTTTCTTACTCTTATCATAACTCTGAATGGCTAGTCTGTGGAAGATAAATCACCCTCTCCATATCCCAAACATATGAGAGTCTAGAAAATTATGATATTAATCATATATGTATTAAAAATACGAGCCTATTGGGATTCAATATTTTCATATTTTATTGAACATAAAATTATCTGATATGTATATAAATGGATTCGTTTTGATCTATTTATGTAAATGATTTCATGGAATACCATTATGAAAAATAATTTTCCGTATAATAAACCTCAGTTATAGAAAGATCAACTATAAACAACTAGGGACTCTAGAGGGCCTCAAAAATTACATCCCTTAGTTTTTTTGAATTATTTAGAGAATATAGAATTTATATCTCTTTTGTTGTTGCCCCCAGTTTTTTAAGATATCATACTTTTTTAGGGGACATATGTGTTTCCAAAAATGGGGTTTCTAATTTTTGGAAGTGTTTTAAGGAATGATGTTCATGAGGTAGCTCAATATAGTGCTTGGAAAGAGGTTAAGGGAAGACCTTTTATTAAAAGTATGGGCTGAACTAGTCATCCCACTCATTTGGGTTGATTTGATAGTTTCACACCCCATAGTATGTCATCTAAAATAAATTTTTTTTAATAACCTTGGTATACTCTTGGGAATGAAGATATTCTTGTATTTCCCTTTAATGTTCCAAAATGTTGGTGAGGTCCACCTATATATATTTAGTGGGGATGTGGTCATGATATTAATAATTTCCATGATTGCATCTACACCAATTTTTTCACCTTCTGTGAATTATCCCTAGAGCTCCCGAGTTAGCTATTGGGAACTCATGTTTATAAAAATATTCATTATCGAATAAGGTGTTTTTAAATGAATAATTTTTAAAAAATCCAAATTGAATCCCTCCATCTTAGTAGTATTCTATTTGGTGGTGTGATTCCCACACTCTGGCGATGATGGTATGCAATTTGTGAGAGTTAGGGCCACCTCAGGAGTTGGAAAAGACTCTTCTTCTAACATGAAATTATTCTTATTCCAGTTACATATACCTATAATTGATGGGTCTGATGTTATCCCGTTGGATAATATAAGAGGTGCGAGGAACTTGGTTGGTTGATGCAATTTTTCACTGTGGTCTCCATGAGCCAGATCGACTGCCTTTCGAGTCATCATGTTATTGAACTTTTCTTCACGTCTGGTTAGATTTTTTTTTCATTCATTCTACCCTTTTAATAGAGTAGGGGAAACACAAGTCACTTGTTTTGGGGATTTACCTAGTGCCTACTTCTTGGTATAAACAAATATTTGTTTAATGCATTTGAAGATAAATCCATCTTAAATCATCTTTTCCAACCTTTTATGGTATGGGTTGTAGTTGGGATGATCATTTAGGTGAACCACTCTAGGATTCCCAAGATAGGGTAGCTTGAGGTGATTTGTTGATAGAGATATGAGAATGTATTCATGACCATATTTAATTTGGAAAAAATAAATTTTAATTCAAAAATTTCAGGTTTCCTAGATTTCTCTTTTCCTCTATTTGGGGTGGTTTTTTTTGTTTCTTCCACTTTGGGAGAGGTTCCAAGTGATTTGGAGCCTTTATAGGTGATCCAATAGTTGTTGGAGTAAGTTTTTGTGTGAATGTTGTAATTTCTACAATCCAATGTATTTTTTTGAATAGATATATTGAGGGAATCATTGTCCACCATCATTGAGTAGTCCCTGAATAAATGTGGCATGTCATGGGTTGTATGGAATGACTGGAGTGCATTCTTCTAAGAATTGTTACATGATTTGGGTAATAATGATTTCCAAAGAAGGGATAGTAATAATTCCCCCTACCATTAGGGTAGGGGTTGGGATGGTGCCACCATTGTTGCTTGAGGAGCCTGATGAGACTTTGATGACTCTTAAGGTAAATTTAATGGTAAAAAAAGTCCCCATCCCATTGGGATGGGGTAATCTTAGAGCCACCATAAATTGTTTCTAAACCTACTAGTGATTTGATAACCCAGAGGGGTGTAGGTAGCAGGAACAATTCACGCATCCCCATGGGTGGGTGATTCTCGTGGATGGACCCCATGGGTTCTACCAGTGAAATTTTCTTTTTCAAAACATTATACACTCATGCATGAGCTAAGTATATCTTTTGATCAAAATATAATCTAAATATTTTAAGGGGTTATCTCGCTTCATATATTCATGGTTCTCTAATAATGGCATGGTCTTGAATTTATTAGAGGCAATGATCCAGTGACTATTAGTATACTGTTCTCATTATTAATTGGGATTTCTGCCTTTTAGTTAAGTGTATTTTTTCTATATTGACCAACTAAATTGTGAATTGTTCTGACCTATGACTATTCCTACATCCATCACTTTATATGATTCAATATTTACGGGACTTTAATTTCATTATATAGAAATGATGTGAAATTAGTCATAGTCATGATTTCCCTTGATGTGTATATTAAAAGATACATAAAAAATTATCTACTAGAGGGATTCTTATCTATAGTGGAAAACATTTCATTTATTCACACAATAGTTTTCTGAACATAGGTCATGTGCCCCATTGAGAGTATGAAGGTCTACCAAAAATCTTGCAATATTCATGGTCTAGTGATGATAATAATATTCTTCATAAGGAATTCTATAATCCTTAACCGATGAAAATAGTCTAAATGTTTCATTCATTGGTAAGACATGAATTCCTATTTTATATCATCTGAGACATCAAAGATGGATGTGGAAATAAACTAGAACATTGATAGAATGTCATTTTCATGAAATTACTTCTTTATATCGATGCAATACTTTTTATTAGAGGAATATTCCTTTACCTAGTGTGAATATGAAGTTCACTTTCAAAAAGATATGTACTTGTATCATATAGAGGGATGGGATAGTTTTCTCCACCCAAGTTCTTCTATAGACATAGGTGAGGTATCTATAGAATTAAATGTGTCTCAATTTGTATTTTACCATGATGTTTCAACAAACAATATATATTAACATTACCTAATAATGGAAGGAGATCTTTTAGGGGTGATATACTACTATATGGAGGTTTTAAAGAACAGATTTGATGGGCAATGTCCCCATAATCAGTTACCATACTATTGCGACGAGGAATTCCATTCATGGTTTAGTCTTTTTATTCACATGATGTTTCATCGGATTTTTAATATGATATATATATATTCTATATATTATCAAAGATTATGGTATAAATTATGGTACAATTTTGAGCCTCATCTTGCATCATAGTTAGAATATGTCAACCTATCATTTGTGGTTGGTAGGAGTAATAATTCTTTGAGTAGAGACCAATAAAATATATTATTGATTGTATTCTATTTTAAGAATTTGTTCTTACTTGTTTGAATTATATAGGGTAAACCTATAAAATTATATATTTTTTATAGTATTATATTCCTTCCATTTAGTGGCTACTGGAATATATTGTCCAACTCGGGTTGAATTAGGAATATGTGCATGATTTGAATATTCATTCCATGAATGAATTTGATGATGGAACTCCAAATTAGAAGAAGAAATATATGGATTTTTTATATATCATCTATGGGATTCTAATATATTATTCCATTTGTGGGAGTAAGAATATTTTCATTTATCCCATCTGTTGTTTATATATACTAGTAATTTATTTAATATTTTTTAAAATATGCAACTACCATGGGGTGATTTTTGGAATATTCAAACGATCCTTTATCAATGTTAGATTATAAAACTGATTCTAGTTTTCCATTGGAATATACCACCAGTTATATTAGGTTGGTATACTCACTTATCTCAATGTGACTTTCAAATCATGATTTATAAACCCAATCAAAAGGGGGATATGAGCCCATCCCTCTGCATGTTATTTATCAGAATATGTTGATAATACTACTTAACAGGAGAAATAATATGTTACTACTCTATAGTAGATAACTAGTCACCTTGATTTCATCAATATTTAATTTAGTTGTCGAGACAAAAGTATGTGTATATTCCCATATACTTTTTGGAATATGCTAGTGAATCACCTTTAATAAATTCCAGAATAAACTGATAGTTCATAAGTATATGAGTATGGATTTGAGGTTTTTCATTTAGTATCACAAGAATATGCTAATAGATATCATTGATTGAAGTTAGAATATTATCTCACTCTTTACCTCCATTATGAATTGGGATATGTTGATGGACTTTGTGTGTGTGGTTAGAGGTGTTCATTCCCACCATCTTTCTACTAGAACGTACTAGAAGGAATGAAATGTTTGAACAAAGATATATAATTTATCAAAATGTTCCTCTATAGTATATATGAATAATTTTTATTAGAAGTAGGTATATTTTCCAGATATATATTGTATGAATCTCACCACATCTAGAAATATCTTTTGGATACCATGATTTGTGCATCTAGGGGGAAACATGTCGACCATCACCCTTAGAAGGTGGAAGAGGAGTGGTTGTCATGTGATGTTGGTTGAAACAGTTATCAAGATCTATCCCTAGAGACTCATGAATTGGGATAAAGTCATAGTTATCTACCTAGGCCACCATATTTTAGTAAGGATGATTTAGATTATCATGCTTCACTTATAGGCTACTAATGTAGTTGGTAGTGGTGATAGGGATAACACAATTCACCATGACTCTCCGTCGATGAGATGGAATGGAATACTTCAACACCTAGATACCCTTATGCACAACCTCTATGTATATGATTGTACCATGCTAGTGGTATTACCTGACCATCACATCGACCATCTGGTTCTATTGGTGATGAGTGGGTGATGACATCCTTCAGTTTGTGAAGGTATTTCCTCTCACGGAATCTTGAATGTCATAGTTCCTTTTTAAAAGTGATTTCTTGGCATTCGATAAATGTGAGTTTTTGAGAAATGAATCTATGGTGATAGAGAAAATAGGAATAAGGACATTGACTAGTTCAAAATAAAAATTTACAAACATGATTAACTACACATGAATGGGAATATCAATTATTATGGTTATAAGAGTATTGTTATCTAGTGCACAAATTATTTTTTTTAAAGGATAAAAAAATGGGACCATATTTGATCAACTAATTTTTTTCTACTAACATATTCATATTAGGGTCACTTTTTTTTGATATTTTCTTTTCAGATTCTTGATTTTTGGACGTTGAGTATGGTTACAAAATCATTCACATATTGTTTACTATATATTTTCTAATGGAAAATACCAATTGGATCCACATGCAATTGGAGATAAAGGCCTACATTCCAAAGGTATACGAGCATTTGGATTCCTTACCAATGATTCATATGAACACATACTAGTCGAGAGGATGGGTGATCAAGCTTATCACCTCATGTTTTGGAGTAATTATTGCCTAATCTAAGACTCCCATTTAGATTTAAGACATGTCCATGAATATTTACACGACCAAGATACATGATTGGAAACACTAAAATTTATGATCGATTATTTACTTATATAGATGAGAATATCTACTCAAATGAGGGATATCCCATCAATGTGAAAATCTAAGAATATCAATTCCTCTCTATCAATGAAATAATTTTTTTCCCTTTGGTTCTCTATAAAGATAAATATTTTTTACTTATTGATGATGGTTTCAGGATTTATATGATTGAAATAAATATAACTAGGAATTAT
The DNA here is from genome assembly GCA_963277665.1 of Viscum album. Classification (NCBI taxonomy): domain Eukaryota; kingdom Viridiplantae; phylum Streptophyta; class Magnoliopsida; order Santalales; family Viscaceae; genus Viscum; species Viscum album. Next base: position 485,177,340 of record OY728140.1, read on the forward strand.
GAATTTATTGTTGGTTAGAATGGTAGTACGTACACATGGTATCATGATTTTTCCTATGAGAAGGGTTTTCTAAGTATCATATCTAGAGGAATTAGAACCATATGGTACAGTACTGCTTAATGGGACACACCATTTTATATAGGGTAATTTGAAAAGGATAGATATATGTATTTTAACATAATGTTGTATGTAAGAAGAGGTGAAAGAATCCAAGAAGTGGCTGGTGTATGGCGTACTCATGAGCGTCCCATTCTGGTTTGACTTTTATAGAATGTGTCATAGAGAGGAAGATTTTGTTTCAAGAGGAGTATGTCCCAATGAAGATAACACCCACTTGGAATATATCCCTTTCAAGAATCTATAACGGGACACATAAGGAATTTAACCCTCTATTTTTGGGCTACATGCTATTAGAAATATTACACATTAGAGGATGATTATTTGGTAGAATTGACTAGAAGAATGAGAGGCCCAAAATTATTTCTGTATAACGAGGTGAGGTAGGATTTAAAGGATATAATGTTGAATATAAACCTATAAGGATAATAATTAAAGGTGAACAATGTTTTTTTTGATCCATAAGGAAGAATATTATGTATCTTATCAAAATTGGATTCCAAGAACATGTAGTTCAAGTGATACAATTTCATGGGCATTTTCATACCATGCAGTATAGACATTTTCATGAAGTTTAATTCCATGTGACTATACATATTAACTGAGACATAAATTCTAGTTTTTGGAGACATTTAAAATTGATATATATTTCTCAAGGCCGAGATATGTGTTATATATACATTATGAAGGAATATGTTAGAGTCCATATAGTTATTTTGTTATGGGAATTTTTTTATTAATGGATATATAATAGAGGGTTTAATGTGGTTTATACATATATGGCCACCCTAAGGTGTTCCAATGTGAGTGATTCCTTTTAATGAAAATGGTAATGTATCTATGAAATACATTTGAAGAGGAGCCCTTATTGTAAGCAATTATATCATTTTGAAAACTAATTATCACATATATGTAAGACCATTTGAATTGTTCTAGGTTTGGGATACAAGAGATATAAGAAAATAGATATATTTATGTGAATGAATGAATGGGTTTGAATAAGGTTTACACATTGAGATGAAACTGATTGGAATATTATTATTTATCTCATTGGGAATATAGCTCTATAAGAGGAGTCAGGAGAATTAACAAAGAATATATTTAAATTAATTACATATATGGTAATTATGGTCATTATAGTAAATATGGATGCATCAAATGATAGTTTTAAATATTTTAGATACAGAAATTAGATGTCAAAAGGTATCCTTTGTATCCTATTTATCGTAAGAATCATGTTCCCCAATGTTTATATATATATAGACCAAAATTTTGTATGAAATTTTAACTAACATAATGGAGATTATTTATTTAGGTGTTAGTAAACATAAGAATTTTATGGACAAACACTACTGTGGATTTTTATTTTGAGAAGGCGACAATATATACTTTGTGGTTCAAGTGAAATCTTGGGAGTTGGTGGATTTAGTGATAGTAATGGGGATAAGTAATTGTAAAAATGATTTTGGGTTATAATATCACATAAATTACAAGGGTTCATGTTATCACATGACGATAAGGGGTCCACACGACCACTTAACCAACATTAGGCGAGGTCGTCGCATGAGGTAGTCTGATAACTAAGATATCCTCATCAGATATCATGATTAATTAGCCATAATGAAATCACAATACTATAGGTTCATCATGTGATGCATAAAATTCTTGTATGAATGTATTATGCATTGAGAAAGGGGTCATAAATTCTTTCAAGTCCCCATATTTAAAAGCTAGTCACTGAAATTTTCAAAAAAGTTCCTTTGAAGTTGATATATGTTCCTAGACTCTCCTTCTATTGACTACATATTTTTTTCATAATTTCCTCATAATGATTGATTATTTTTGTAGGGATATTATAAGAGGTTAAAGATGTAAAATCCACTATATTGATTCTTCTTCACAAGAAATGTGATCCATCTACTCATGCTTGAGGTGGTGGTTGATTTCATCATAAGTCAAAAATGTCTTGTTCACCTCACGCGACTAGGCCACATGTCCTAGATAACGTCCTCCAGTGTATGACATGACAAGGAGAAACCATAAAACTATTATATTATATATATAATCTCCCTAGATTTTATCAATTCATCCAATTAATGTTAATAAATTGTATGACTCTTGGAGGGGGGATCATGGAATGAATAGTTACCACAATATACTTCGATCATAGTTATCCTAGTTTTCATTACGACTTTGAAATTAGGATATAGCATATTTCCATGATATCGAATAAATAACAAGAACTTTAAGAATGATGTGTCGTGTAAAACCTATTTCTTATGTCCCCGCATAATCATGTGATGTCTCCGGGGTTATGCTATCATGTAGTCATATTTTAGGACCTTTATGTCGTCATGAGATCCAGCATAGAGTGTATTTTTTAATTTATATTGTTTGAAAATAGTAATCATTTAATTGGAAGTTTTTCAACATCATCTTGCCAACATTGATCTAGTGGGGTAAAAAATAACAAACTTGAAGGGGGATATTGAAGATCCAAAGTGGGTTAATTGAGATAATATTTTATTTGTTTTCAAATTAATATTAATATAATATTGATGTAATGTAAATATATAGCTGATTGTTGGGTGTTGGAGAAATAATCCACTAAATAAAGAATATATAGATGTTTCTCGTGCATTTGGATTGAGAAAAGTTGATTTGTTGGCATGGAATAACTGTCTAGACATTATCCAAGTAGTAGTTAAATGAATATAATGATATTTTTTTAGTATTCATGGAAATAAATTACTAGTGTTGTTTATTGTGCAAAACACAGTCTACAATATAGAATCGTCAATAAAAAATAGCTCATACTGTAAATTTCTACTGGAAAGAAAATATAGAAGTCATTAAAGAGTAGGTTGAAAGAAGATTATTGATTTGTGAAAATAATGGATAATGTTTTGAAAATACCATCAAAGTATTTATTAATAAATATAGATACTATGTTCAGTGTTTTATATCTCTTAGACTAATATTTAAATAGTATAAAATAACCAAAAATTTGATTTGGTATAGAAGGTACATGAAATAAACTAAAAAGAATATTTAATAATCAATAATACATTATATATAAGTCTAAGGGAATTTAGAAAAGTTACAATATATTCTAGAGAAATTGGACACTATTTTTACTTGACCTGATGTTAGTTAGACGATCTAAGATGATTTGAAGTGACTCTACGGTTATTTACAGAAAATATAGAATTATGTAGTTGATGTTGATAAATGTTAGATCATTACTTTGTAATAGTCATCTATTCCAACCTGCATGCAAATGAAAGTGGAAATATATTGGAAAAATAATATATTACTTTTAAAAATAATTCTAGTGCAGTTAATGTCAAAAATTTTATTAAGGTATAACGTTGTTAGGGTCAGTATAGAACATCATAACAAACATCCATATGTTCAAAAGATTTTATTTATTATTCAGTAGAGTAGTATTGAACTTCTTAAGAGTATCTCTAATTTAGTCGGAGTAATTGATTTTTGAAAAACAAAATGGCGGCTTAAAAATATTAACATAAAAAATATAAAGATTCATTATACTCTTCCGTAATATTACTTATTGTAAAAAATTATAAAATTCTTGGAAATACGGTAAACATATGAAGATTCAAGGTAAGGAATACTATTTGAAAATTTCCAAAGGATATAAAATATGATAATTTTTAGAATAAATATTCTTAAGAATAAATCAAATTAGAGGGCTTGAAGATATTTTTCAAGATTAAATAATAAAAAATCATTCTCATGGTATGATTTAATCCTTAATTTAATTAATACTTAATGAAAAGTCATTTAAGAGATCATTTTTTCATTAATATATGATTTTCCAATATAAAATTTTTAAAATGAATATTGGTGGCCAATGTTTAAGATGATTTTGGTAATTTAATTAATCGATGTTAGACATGGACATAATTGACTAATTAATCCCAAATAAATTATGATTCATGATGAATGAAGAAATTTTTATCTTCACGTGTTAAAGAATAAGATCAAATTATGAGAATAAGTGGGTGAGGAAGAACCAAGACAATTATTATTCTATTAAAATAGAAACTCTAGAAAACCAATAAATAATTTAATTTTGTGATATTTACTATGTTATTTATTGATATATACATTAACAATTTTATTTGGATTCAATCTGAATGAGTGTGAAATAATAAATTCATGATTATGAAGAACAAGATCAATCATAGTTTCAATTTAAAAATTATAGAATCAAGATTAATTTGACTCCAATTTCAGATAATATCACTCAATGATAACTTATTCCATGTTGTAGTCATATTATAATTATATAATTTTAATAAAACCCTGGAACATGAAACATTTTTGAATATTTGTGGATTTGTTTTTGAGAATAATAGTCATGAGTCTCTTAGTATAATTTATGTGACAATTACTTATTAGGGATAAAATGAGATGGATATGAGTAATCTGTATTCATAGAAATGCACTCGGGGTAAAATGTTGAGGAAAATGAATATTTGATGTTTTGGTAACACACCCAGGTGCTAAAAGTTATATAAAATATGAGAATATCATGGAATATATATATATATATATATTTGAATATTTTCTATATGAAATATATGGGGTACAAAATTTTGATATTAGAGAATATATAAGAGAAAAATATGATAAAAAACATGTCTCTTATACTAAATCAATATGAACAGAACCTGAGAGCAGTCTATGTGAAACAAGTGAAAATATAAATCTATTATAAAGAAGAATTACATTCATGTTATTAGAAGATGAACATTATGACCAAATTTAGCTAATCAGTTCTATTCATTTGAGGAAAAATATTATGAAGAAGACATGTTATACATTTTATTACAGAATATAGAAATAGTTTGAAGCTTAGAAATGGAAACTTTCTTGAAGTACTATAATTTATTTTCTATTAGTTGGGATCCTTGATAAATTAGTTGAAAAAATATAGTAACCTATTTTCTGAATAATATTAGTAATTGAATATTTTTTGAGAAAAACATATATACTACTATTTAAGAAAATATGTAATTAGGAAATGAATCTTTTGAGGAATAAGATTTTATTATTTAATACATTGACAATCTATATAATGTACTTATATTATTCATTATTGTTTGATGAGTACATTGTAACATATAATGACCTTTTTGACGTTTTTTAAGATGATGGATATGTATGTAATCATAACTAGATGTTTCGTGTGTTCGTGAGATATATAGAAAAGAACTATGGGACCATGATATGACATATTGCAACCACTTCCATATATATAAAATAATATGCTACTATTAGTGAATAAATGATCCCATCAAAGAGTTGGTTTATTGTAAAGGGTTCAAACATTTTGAAAACATTGTGGCTACTATTTAATTTCCATTACTACTTATTTTGTGGTTGATGAGGTTTGGGTTATAAAAAACTAAGACAATATTATCTAATTGGATAACATATGATAAAATAATAAAGGGTTAACAACTTAAAATATCGGTTGGGATTCCATAAAAATAGGTCTGTACTAATTCACTCACACATTTAATAAACCTACACCCATTCTTGGGGCACTACAAATATTTGTAATGATTGTAACAGAAAAATATTTCTTTCATAATCAATGACTTAATTTTTATTTCTATTTTTATAAGCCAGGTTAAAATATAATTAGTTAAGATATTATATCTATTGTTTTTCACTAAACTAAAATCTTCCAATAAAATGATATTACTCAAGATTGTTTGATCGATGTAATCCATTATCTTCTTATTCTAGAGATATTTTATCCAAAATTTATGAATGTTCATGACCACCACTAACTCAAGGTCATGGGTTGTGTGGTTTCTTTCATTTTTGAATATTTGGTGAGATTTATAAGCATCTACATGATAACCATTAATAGGGAAAAAAATACAATCCAATGATTTATATGTATCAAAACAATATATAACATTTAATCAACTGTTGTGTAATCCCAAAAAATATTTGAAATTAACAACATTTCAATTTATTGAAGGAATAATGACATTTAGTTATTATAGATATTTTACACCTTTATAAGTGTTGGTTATAAATGAAGATGGAATATTTGATAAATCATTCACAACCACTATATAATAACGTAATCTTCCCAAAAAGATACATATCTCAAAGAAATTTCATGGATCTTCCTAATATGTAATGGCATTCACTTTTTTGGGGTGAAATTACATTTCTTATTTTGAAATAGAATTCCCAAATAAATTAACCTCTTTGATCCAAATGGTATAATATTATAAATTTATATAAAGGTTTTTGTCAAAGAGAGTATCCATGGAAATCCATAGGTGATGACCATGCCCTAATTTGTATTTAGATTAAGCCAATATACTATTCATGAATTCTATAATGAAAGAATTGATGTTTTTGTAAAATATCTTATTCATAAAGGATATAAACATTACCAGTTATTTTTTTCAATATGAATAGAATTATAATGTAATCATTGTGATCACATCTTCTTTTGAAAATAGTGTTGGGTAAATTATACTCATACACTATGAGTTTATGATTTCGTTGGGGAAGGATAGTCTTTCATAACCTATTTTACCCTTTTAATTGATCAAACAAGTCGTCAATGTGGGAAAATTGGTACTTATTAGTCAGGTCACATGGTTTAACTTCATGTAATCCATACATAAGTGTATACTTTCATATTAATTTTTGATAAATATTATTGGAGAAGCCGGTGGTGATAAAATTTGATGATTTAATTGTTTAAAGTTTAGGTAATATTACTGGATTTTAAACTCCATAAACTCATATAGAATAACATGATGTTCATGAAATGAAATCATATGTGTAATAATAATTAGATCAGTGGAAAACAAAAGTATAAATTCATTATGGAACCCTGATATTTTTTAAGTAAAACCTTTAGAAGGTATCTTACCAAACAAGGAATCTCACATCCCAATTTGTTTATGCTTTATTAAGAGAAATGATAACTAGGATGAAATCCTACCAAATTCTGGAATATGAGGTTAATCTTAAAAAGATATTAAGACTCATTAACCTATTAAAATATGTGTACTTCCATTATAAAAAAATGGAAAATATTTAGTGATAACAATATATCCGCACATTAAATGAGACCATAAAATCTAGCACAAAAATAATATCAAAATCATATATCTCCAGAACAAGAATGTCCCATAGAAACCTCATTTTATATATGGGGACACACTCCAAGGATATAAAAAACCATGTTCATTTTTCCACTAGAGAATTTATATCAACATCACATATGTGATATTATTTAATGAGATGACAAATAAGTCCATGGTAGGTGAAGATATAAATAAGTGTGAGGGAATCACGTATAATAAATAAATAGGCATAGAATATGTAATAAATAAAACACCTCACATAGTTGTAGGATCAAATTAGTTTCCTTGGGGGATTTCCCTAATGTGTGTAACTACCTTTATTCGATATATATATGTGGTCTCAAACCAAAATGGGATTTAGTTCTCAAAAATTTATTCCCATGATATAAACACTACCACTTTTAATACCCTATGGTTTATATCTGATTCCCTTAGTACTACCAGACTAAACAATACATCCCTCTCAGGATGATGAGTTGGTATAACTTCATTGAGAGTGTTTCACCATACAAAAACATAAAATATGGCCTATAATATCAAAATAATGACAATTTATTGTGGTTTACAAAGAAGATGTTTTTCATGACCTTCATTTCCATATTGATATAGCCCAATAGGCCAACAACACATTGGTGTAGATGAATTTGAATGGGACAGTTACTTTGAGCCACTAATACATTGCCATTTATATTAATCCTACATTATTTTATTCTTAATGAATCATAATTCTATTTTGGTTTGAATATGAGTAGCATCAAACATCCTTACATCATTTCCTTGTCCAAAAATACCATCTCATCCCTATCCAACACCACAACATAAGTGGGTTTCTTGAATATGAAAATTTTAGATCAAATACATGGAGGGAAGGTTTTTTTCAAACCATTTCAATATCATATAATCATTCATGTAAATATTGGGTGAAAAGGTGAAAAATATTATTGAATTGTATTATATATTTCTTGACATTGAAATTTAAATTTAAGAGAGTGAAAAAATCCATTAATTTCACCAATTACATTGTTTTAGGATGAAACCGCTGAGTAAATATTATTTTAATGTCCTTCCATTCTAGGTTATCATTTATATTTTTGTGAAACACATACTCTAACCACATAAAATTTGTTCCATAAAAAAATTTAGAAAAATTCCATTTAGAATATTTTTTATTTTTCAATAGTTATATGTTTTTTTCAATTTTCCCTAGCTTGTTAATAGCCTCTTGAGGAAAATAATTTTTTCAAAAGTATAAGGGATTATAGAGTGCGAATTATTGATTCTGATCACTCTAATTTCTCACCATAATAACAACTTAATTATATTGAGTATGAATAAGGAAAAATCTATGGTTTATAGATTTAATGGTACACAATAATTCCTCGATTAAATTTTGATCAATTCTAGAATTTTCTTAGGGAAATTTATTTGTGTTTTCCTCTATATTGTTTACATAAACACATTTTTGAGGCATGTAACTATATGAGATAAAATAATAAATGAAGGTAAATCTTAGAAATTGTAATTTAATCAAACTCTCACAAAAATAAACTCAATTTTAAATCATAAATACTCATAAAAAAGGAAAAATCTATACGAACTCCCCAAGGATAGTATTTCATTATACTACATTCCAATGATCTATAATTAGGTCATATAGTTAGCTAAATTGTGTATATAAATACATATAGTTAATATCAAATAAATGAATTTGAACAATTAAGTCACCTTATCTTTAGCCCAAGTATTCTAATCTTCCACCCATGAATCTCCTTTAATTTTTTATTTCAAATTATTATTTTTCAAAATAACTCACAAAAAATATCCTAGAATATATAATTCACAAATCCCAGACATACCATTTCAAATAAAGTATCATCCATGATAGGTGATATCCATAAACACACTCATATCATACCTCTTAATATCTTATTGTCATATTCCCCCTCACCATGACTCCTAAAATTTCATATATCAAAACTGACCTTCAATACCATTTTGTAATGGATCATCCCTGGATACCCAGTGCCAATACCTAAGTTAGTTAATCATTATGCATGAGGTGTATTCAAGATAACTTCAAGCTATATATTAGTTTTTGGGAACCAATAATACATTATTTGGAACAACATCACCTTTTATTAATCAATTTGTTAAAAAGGATTGATATTTGAACCTGATTTGACCTTCACAGTCATTTATAATTCATGAAATCTAAAAAATAATTTTTTAAATTATAATTCCATAAGATATGGTATAATGAGAATGGAATAAATCAAAAAACATAATACACTATAACATCAATGTATAACCAACGTCATCATTTACATTAAATTTTAACCATTAACATTGTATATATGATAACAAAAGGAATCAAAAAATAAGGGAAAGATGATATGAGAAGCTATTAATGAAACTATAATATTGGATATAATACATAACCACAAATAATAAAAGCCTAAACTATCTTTACCCATCTCAACATGAAATATGTGTGTCTCTCATTTTGTCACCTCAATCGACTCCCAAAAAGAATGTATTATGAATACGATACTTTTAGTGGTGTATTAATCTTAACTATGATAGAAAAAAATCTACATTCATATATAGGGTGTTTTTAGGGTGTGATCATAATAATCAAAGTTAGTTTCCTAAAAATACATTATGTGAATATTTGGAAATATAAACCATAGTCTTCTAATATTAATTAAAAATATGAAATTAGAATTTTAAATTATATATACATTTGGTTCTTGGAGGTGAAATTACATTAAACACACACACATAGAAAAACCACACACACAGGATGGATATGCTTTCCATAGCACCCCCATGGAATATCCCACACATCAATTCTTATTTATTGAGTACATGGCCCGAAGGAACAAACACCCAAAAATTTGACCCAAAGTCCTTGTAAAATGTCATGACTTTATCATAACTACAACACTATATACCCATATCATTCATGTGTAATATCACACCTATGTGATGCCTAAATCACCACCATCCTACATCTTGTCTATGTCACCACATCCCTTGGGAAATTCTCTACCACTTAGATTTGACCCGGGGTCTGATGCAGGATTGTGGTGAGCCTTTATCACTTGGACAATGCTTGAACTGCCTTTGAAATTATATTATTAATAGTAGCATATGAATGTAATATTAAATCACACATTTATTAATGAAATATAAATAATTTTATATAAAATAATGTAAATATGAAAATAAAATATTTAAATAATAAAGACCCACAATAATAAAGGGAAATACAATAGGGAAACTAGGTCTGTAAATACTATGATATTTATACCTAGGTCTTTTAAATAATGCACATGATCCACTAAGATGATTCTCAACCATCCATAACATGAATTTTATTATGGGATTACTAAAAACATATCCACTAGAAATTAATTCTCATGTACTACTATGGGACCGATATTGGTGAAACTGGGTGAAATATACTAGAATGGGTACCCCTTAAACACGCATGGTATATGGCATGGTTCCCAACTAAGAAAGAAAAATTTCATATATATATATTTTACTATATTAAATAAATCTATACAGTTTAATTTTTTTTTGGGGATCACTTAAAAATATAAAACCAATGTATTCAAACTATATTTTTTTTGTATATACACATTGATGTGCCAAAAAAATGTTAAATTGATGAAAAACGAATCATAAATACAAATATCATATTCTTTCATTCGTAACTATATAAAATGAATGAATTAATTTATTTAAAATATCATGATAATTTTCCAATGAAACACCTTCAAGAAATACATGATAAATCGTTAATACAATTTTATCATACACTTTTTGTATAATTTGTTATTTAGGACTAAAATATTGTTTCTAATCCACCAAATGTAACATACAGGTTGAAAGAAGAAATATGAACATGGATATAAATGAAAGTATACCTAAATGGAATGTCAAACAAATTATTATATAAAAAATACATTTGTAAACACAGTATTCATCTTTCACTAAATATATTCAATAACATAAAGTCACCTAAAAATATTCCTAGAATTCATATAAAAAATGTGTATTATATATTCCATTACTATTTAGTAGAAATTAATTAATTAATTATTTATTTATTTTTAATAAAAATTATTAAATGTAATTTGTATTCCACATTATCATTATATGCGAGGAAATTAAAAGGAATACCTTCCCAAATAAAACACCACATGAATGTGTCATCATTTTGATGCCCATTTCCATTTTAGGGATAGTCAGACAAACACTTAGGGTGTCTCCGAAGATATATTGGAATCCTCAATTGTATTGTGGTATTGAATAGATCTAGAGTCTCCATCAATGGTTGGGAGCATATTTTCAACATCAGACATATATTTATCAGGGTATCTAGCCATCTTTTTTCATTTTTGAGTATTATATATGCTGTCAATGTAAAATAATAAAAAATTTAGGGTCTAATAGTAAAAATAATTTATATAAAATTAGAAAAAACAAATTATTATATTTATGATGTAGAAAAATGACCAAAATCACCCATATTATTGGAGTCTGAGGACCTAAAAATGACATAGAAATGAACTTTTCGTATAATTTTACATGCCTTAACCTAATCATGTTCCCCCAACACTACTTAATTTGTGGATAGTTTCATACCATATAACATGTTAGGATTTGTTCTTGACTCTTCATATTGGACCATCCTAGTGGATAATATTAACATTTAGTAATCTTGGTGTTAGGTTTATATAGCACCTTCATCATATACCCTTGAATAATCCCAAACTCTCAAAGACTCCACATAGTCTATAGAAACATGTTCCATGACTGGTAGTGATGAAATTACATCATAGGTATTCCAATATGTAGACTGAAGAGGCATGTACTTATTTCCATCACACTAGGATTCAGTAACATTTTATCATGCTTCAAGAACCAACTCAGTACATCTTTTTGGGGTTCAAAACCACGAAAATCATTGGTAGAGTTACTAGACTTATTATATGCGGTTGTCATATACCTCATTATTTAAGAAACTATATATTTGTATGAAGGTCCATTAATGGAATCGAGGGGGGTTTTCCTACATTATGGTTGAATATGGTCATCATGATTAGAGTGATTTCTCCCCTATCATGAAACAAGGGAAATAACTTCTTCATATTACATGTAAGAATAGATAGCCTCACACTCAATGTCTAAGAACTCCAATTATTGATCCCCATTATCTGGGAGTTCAAATCCTTTCCCTTCAAAATTATGTGTATGATAAAATCATATTTGACAAAAATTAACTACTATTCAATCAATATAAGTTACATGTTTTATTTTTTATTCTACTTTCCTTGATAAATTTGTTGTCACACCACTAAAATAATTAATATTAATCTATATTAGGATCATAACATTATCATATTGGTTTTATTATTCATTCACAACACCTATATATGAGATCCAGAACATACACTACTCAAGAACATCACCATTTTTTCTTCAATTTTCATAAAATAAACCTTTTTTGAATATGTCATCTGAATTTCTAATGATTCTATTTCTATAGCAGAAATATAGTATTTTTAAAGAACAATTTTTAACTAAAATCTATATTCATCATCTACTTGAACTACTGTGTCAATGGAATTCTAAATCATGTTAATCTCAATAAGAATTCATGGAATATTATAAAACCACACATGTTCAATTTATTTTTAGAATTCAATTGGGATTCCAATTGTAGAGGTTACAACCCAAAATATTTGAGTGTACCAATTGTACTAGCTAAAGCTAAAGAACCAAAAAAATAGAATGGTTGAGATTCAAACTATTGTTGGGTTAGTGTGGGAATAATAATATTGGATTTTTATAATTCCGGGCTTAAAATAGATGAAATCCATTTCCCATTTTGTGATTATGAGATCAATTGAAATAAAAAAAGGTTGATGTAACCATTTCTTAGTTCTACAATCATTCTTCTTTCAAATCCCCAGAACTGCAGTAGGTGGATTTACAATTCCTTAATCTTTCATTGATTAGACCCCTACTTGATCACCAGATAAGTGATGATAAAATGTTTATATTGAATAAACATTAAATATTAAAACTATTAATATTATAATGATAGAAGGTATTTAAAATTTAACTAATAATGATGGTTTAATTAATTATTTTTACGATAGAAATATAGACTTGATAAATTACCAAATATTACCTTCCTAGTGTATCCCTTCCCACTACCAAAATAGTAATCAATGCCCTTGGGTTTCAAATGAATCTTATGGTGTTGAACCAAATAATGATACATCTCTTCAAGACACTCAAAATTATTGAGGATATTAATCTAGTGATTGTGAATTTTGTATGGAAACATAGAATTAGTAAGAATAAAACTCTTGACCAGAAGGAAAAAATCATTAAATATTTTAATTAATAATTTACATTGTAATTATTTTTTAACCCCATTTAGATTCATCAAGTTGGAAGGGTTATGAGATTCATCCTTGAGGCCAGGTCTTTAACTCATATGACTTGTGTTGAAATGTTGTAATTACTTGAACAATTATTTACCAACACAATAGTCTTGGATAGGGTGGGTATCTAGTTTTTCCTAATTCTTTAATGTGATCATTTGATACCATATATTTTGTAATGGTAAATATAGGGGGGTTTGATTGGGATGATATTTCATTCATAGGGGTGGGGTTACTTAGAAAAACAATATATATAATTTTTAATTATTATTTTTAATATGTAATATTTTGATTATATATAAATAGATTATTATTTTTTATTTTTGTTAGTTTAATTATTTTTATCTATCTCATAGTGTAATTTCTAAAAAATATATCATACATTCTTGAGTCTATGGTTCAAATCTCAGTAACGGGGAATTTAGCATGTCATTGTGAAGGTAATATAGGTAAGAAATTTAGAATCATTTTAGAAATGTAAAATAATAGGGTTGAAATGGACATGAATAAACCAGTATATATTTCACATCACTTTTAAAAATAAAATATTACATCTCAAAATAATCAAATTATCCCAAAAATACAACGGTTAATTTGTTTAGATGTTATAATATTATTAGACTTTATTGATTAAAAATCTCCCACACATATCTCAATATAAAAACATATTCCAAATATGCACATGTACCTAATTTCATGTAGAGGTGCGAAAAAATATTTCATGAAATCAAATACATAATAAGGGAAAACTTTTCAATTAGTCATAAAGGGGTAGATCATATAAATATTATAAAATAGGGTTATGGTAAAATTATATAATTACAAAGATCATTGAACCAAAATAATTTTTTTTATTACATGATAAAAGGATATATACCCTCAAATTATCAATCAAATACATCATCATAAAGATACAGGAAGAAGAGACACTAATCATTATTCATAAAGAATAATCTAGGCATGTGATATAAAATTTTTGAAAACAAATATTATACCTGAAAAATGATAAGAAACCATAGAATTGGGGAATATTATACCCACAAATAGGACTACACATATGTCTTTCAACAGAAAATATTTTCCATTCAAATTTTTATAATCATAACAAAATTTCAGTGCATAAAGATATGAACATAAAAAAATGACCAGAAATAACATCATTATCTATTGATACATAAAATTTATCCATTTCGTTAGAGGGATATATATGAACCCACCAATCATTAAATGATAAAACTTTCATATTATATACTCTATATAAACAAAGGAATATTCATAATATCAAACACGTCACTTAGAATTAATTTATAGTGGAAATTCCAATACAACTTTTGTACTATTTGACTTACAGGAATGAGAAATTAATAGTGTGAAATAGAATTTTAAATAAAAACACTAAAATTTATTTATTATGAAATTATTGAATGGGGTAATAAAAAATCCTCATCAAAGAAGAATAAAATCTTAAAACTAAATCATGCTTTAATAAAGGGGAATTTAGATGATAACCCTTACCTTAGACTCCTACTAGGTCAGATGTGCTCAGACCTCCTATATAAAAATTTAACGATCTGAATGTCATATCAACAAACTTTATTCATGTATTTTACTCTCGATATTATTCATTTATAATCATTTACTATACACATAAAAATTAATTATATTTTATTTTCTTCATCAGATGAAAATATTTATTAGCTACATAAGGACTTTTTAATGGCTATATTAGTTCTCATTTATTCATACTGGTATCATCATTACCATATTGTTAAATATAGTGTAATTATTTTTTAAGTTATTTATTATGTACCAATTTCACTTTATAAAAGGCATGGTTATGATTTCTAAAAATGGTATTCATGATGAATTTCTTTTAAGAAAGTTGTTGATAACACCGATTTACATCATACAGATCATAAATTTTTCACATTACTACTCAAATAACATATTAATAAAACAATTAACCATTTTATATTTTTTTATTACTATTTATTAAGTTTCTATTGTCAAACCAAATAGAAACTTATAACATCAATCAAGTAGGTGGTAAATCTAAATGAAATGAGAACACGATATAATATATGAGTGTATATTACTTTAAAAGTTATTATTTTATTATAATATAATTGTTAAATAATTATGAGGATATGAATGTGGTTTTATTTATGGCAATGAATCTTATTGGAGGAGATTAAGATGAAAAATATAGGGAATGAAATTCAAGGGTGTGGGTAATACTCACATTAAGGGAGTGTCTCTTCCCCATAAATGTACCTCTTTGAAATAAATGGCTTGGGACTCCTTATTGTAACTATACAGTAAATGACGAATAGTTATATAAGAAAAAACCATTTTCAGAAATTAAATATTAATTTTAAGTAATATTATTTTCTGTAATAGATGTAAGAGAGCTCCCTTTAAAAGTAAAAATTAATGAAAAATACTTTGAAACATAAGTTTGGTGATGTGTCAAGATAGAATTACCTTGGCGTTGAGTGAGTTTGGTAAAACAAATGGAGAGAAATATGAAATTTATATTAAAACCTACAATTATTTTATAATTTTTATGTATCAAGTTGATTTAATAAAATTCCATCCATGGGACACTTATTATTTTTACCCATTGTTAACTTATTTATTTATTTATAAAAGTAATTATTTTATCCTAAAAATATGTGATGAAAAATCATACCTAATTGTGATGTGTTGACTAAAATATTGGAATATATTTAATGTAACTAAATTAATATATATTTGAAAGTATCATTTATTTAAAATAAAATATACTTATATATAATAGTTTTTGTATGAAATTATTATTTTTAAACACTATGTATTTTCATTCTTATTTCAAATAATCTAAAATTTTCATAAATTTTCAATATATATGTCTTTATATTTAAACATTACATTATATTCAGTAGATAAATTATATCTATTTTGTTTATTTATATAAAAACTATACAACACTAACAAAAATAAATCGTTAAAAATTAATCTTTTACATTTATCGTGTAAGCTAACCTTAACCACGGTAAATTATTTTTGTGAGTAGAAAAATAATACGGTAAATATTAAATTATTTAACAATTATTAATTCAAATAATTAATCCATTATATTATATAAAATTTATAAATTTCATAAAATTATTTTTTTTATAAAAAATTCCTAAAAACATTATAGTAAAAATAAATTGTTTAGCACAGAATGAATTAAATCTTATCATTTTCCAAGTAAAAATATTTAAATGAATATTAATATTTATTATATTATCACTATATTTAATTAATACAATTATTTACTATTTTTTGAATAATTTTGCTGATTTTAAAGGACCTTATACATAGAGACACAATTTTTTTTAAAAACATCTATATTAACTAATAAATAATTAAATTATTGCTCATTATAATAAACTATTTATTTATTTGATGTAACTCATTTAATTTACTAGTCAATCATTTTTATATTTCTATTTTATGAATTAATTCTTTAAAAGTAACTTGTTTAATAGATCTCCATTCTTTTTATAAACATTCTCTATAAAAAAGTCATTTTTTGAAATTAAATTTTCATCCTTTCATTATATCACCAAAAGAATTATTTTTTTCAAAATGTAATATTTGTAATAAAAATTCCTATTTTTTAACTTCTAAATATTTTTTATTCATATATATTAGATATTAGTAATTCCAAACTAGTATTATGTTTACAAGTAGTATACCTAAAGATTATATATCACTTTTATAATGACAACATAATTATTATATATCTTCCACTACATTTTTTGTAAATGCATTAAATTTTATCTTTAAAACATACACTTGATATTATGTAAGAATTAATTAATAAATTTCCATAAATATCAACGTTTTTCAGATTTTTTTCTTTTATTATTTCATTGGTTCCCCTAATGGTGGGTTTCATGAGTGATATTGATCTAGTGGTTTTTTTATTTTTAAGGATAATAATATTTTATATTTATTATACAATTTTAATTTATGAAATTTTAGTTGATATAATTTTGTATGGTTTGTAATTTTTTATTCTATTTAATAAATTGTTTATTGTATTTTTTTTATAATGTTCTACTGTGAATGAATAAATCATTGTTAAAATGATAGATATCCTCTATGTATTTATTCATGATAAATTATAATTATTTTTGAAGAATGAAAAAATAGAAATTCTAATTATGGAAATATAATTTAAGAGAAACTTTTTTCAAAAATCCATTATATTTTAAAATATCTCCCAATAAATTACTTCCTTACAATTTTAATTATTAATCACTAATGAAAATGGCTATGATTATCAATCTGATAAAAAGGACTCAAGATATAATATATAATTAAAAACATTATGTAAGAATATTTAAAAAATTTATTCATTCATAATAGGATTATCCCAATATTGTTTTTCTTCCCAACCATTTTATCTAAATACACAAAAATATTGGGTATTAATACATATAATGGGGAATTTGTTTCTATATGGAATTCATAATCATATTTTCCTTGATATTTGATGATTAGATGATTGGGATAAGTAATGAGATTTCATTATCCTAAAAATTGATATGATCTTAATGTAGGGAGATTTAATCAATTCCCAATATCACATAATCTTCTACTATGGGAAAATTACTATATTAGTTATATGTATCTTCCCACACAATATGATCAGAGAATATTTTTATACCTTCGATGTACTATTCATACTACCATATCTTGTCAGTAAATAATTAAATATATAGAGTTTTCTTGAGTGAATCTACACTCTTATACAACTTTTATGATATGAAATAAGGTGAAAAATAAGAAATAAATAAGACATTCATAGATTTTGAGAAAATATTAAAGGTATCGTTAACCACATCCTTATCATTTTCCACGTAATGAGTTGTGATTTCAAAGAATATTTCATAATCCCTTGGTTTTAGTTGTCACTAATTGTTATTATCTTTATTAGAACTTGGATTAGTACATTCATTTGAATACATTATAACCCCAAGACACTTAAACCATTTAATTGTATGTGTTCTCTTAGAAAAAAGTTCATTTATCCTCATTATTTTAGTTGAACTCTTCATTTTTATACGGTAGTTTGTTTCTGAATTCTCTCTATTTCCACATATAAAACATATTTTTATTCCTTTGAAAAAACCCAATTGGTCATCCTTCTCATAACCATTAATCATAGTTGGTTGAATCTTCTTTCATATATTGTATTTAACACCTTAACCACCACAAAACACATTTTTTCTATTATTTGGGTGTTTTGACATTCAACTAGGTTCAAGTTGTTAATAATAACTCGAGATAGGTGGTTATGGATAACCATTTAATTTTTTAATCCAGGTAATATAGATTTTGGTTTCTCATTGGTGAAATCAATTATTATTTGGACCCAATCATTTTTAAATTTATCGTCCTATTTTTATACTTTTACTTAATTAAAGTAATATTAGGGATAATAATTATTAATTTAATATGTACATTAAATAGAAAAATTTAATCTTAGTGGGGTTTTATCAAAATTTACATCAATACAGAAACATAAAAATTTATAGGTTTCAATCATGGTTATTCTTAGCATACATTTATTAGGTTATCTAATATATTCAAATCCTTCTTAATGTTATATAAATAGAATTTGAATCATCCAAATAATATTACTATAAAGGGCCAGAACTAGAATATATGTTGGCCCATTTGTTTTCCTTTGAGTGAATTTTGAGAAAATACCCAACCAACCTGATTTGGTTTTATTACCCTTAGGTAATTATAATAAGAAGCCTACATCGTCTTATTATTATTATCCATTCTTGTATGTAATTAATATATAACCAAACACTCAATAAATTTTAAAAAACAATTAGAGGTTTTATTACATTTAAGATCATCTTTAGGGTATTCACTAACGTCTTCTGGTCTTAATTCCCAAAAACATTATAAAAAATCACATAGACAATAACTAAGACTACACAAAATAAAAATTTATATATTTCATATTATTTTTATAAATTAAAAATTATGTCTCATAATAACCACACTATACTATAACCCAAATGATTAGTGATCTGGGATGTTATTATCTTATTAGACATTATTACATAAAAAAATCCCATATAACTTTATAAAACACCTTTATACACATATTGAAAGGTATAATATCTTTGTGAAATGTAAAAAAAATAAATAGTGATATTGAATTCTTAGTACGGTAAAATATATCAATGAGTTATAAAGGGGAGGATCGTAAACATGTGAGAAAACATGATCATTGGAGAAATACGTGATTAAAAATATCATGGAACCATAAAATTTATTCATATATCATGATTGAATGATATATAAACACAAATGTTCAAATATATACCATGGTGTATGGTTATAAGAATAAGGGAAAATATCCATGATCCATGAATTATAATATAGGAATATAACATAACATTGTGGTATAAAAATTTTATAACAAATATAGTCATAAGAAAAAAAACATTGTGGAAAATGATAACAAAAACATGTAAAATCAATCAAACATCTCATCATGAAAACCCAAATAAATAAAATCAGAACTATAAGATTTTCCAATGGTAAATCCTAAGATAATATTAGGAATTAAATCAATTGACACCAAAAATATAATATCCCAAAATAATCATATCATAAAAGAATTTATAGATTGATTTTGAGTATTTAAAATATAAGATATATATTTTTAGGATAGAGAAAAACATTTGAGTGAAATAATTAAAATATACTTCCTTAAATTTTTCTAAAATTTTCCTATGAAATTATGTTCTGATTCATAATTTAAAAAAATATTACTTGATACAGTGAATAGATGGGTCTTTAAAATAATTTTATTAAAAACACCATAACATTAGAACTAAAAAATACAGGTCAACTTAAGTCCTATTAATTAAAGTTATAATATTTAAGGAAGTAAAATGAACATCCTTTTGTTGATTTCAACTTAACATTAAGAAAAATGTATAAAAGTTATTAAACATCCTTTTGATAAGTTATAATGAGAAAAAGGAAGATCATGGTTGATAATAAATCGTCTATATTTCATGATATAATATAAATTTTTTCTCAAAATAATGAATATAGTCTTGGAAGAGAAAGACATCATTCAATGGATAAAGGATCCAAGTGATGGTCCTGTAAGGGGTGCTGCGATTCTCGAAGGATCTCCCCGTCGCCGCCTCCTTCCATCGGTTCTTGTCGACTCCTTCACTCAGATCCGGTGGCTCTGGGGTTTCCTCCGGCTCTACCACGCACGTCGCTAGCTAGCATGCCTGAGTCCTCTCGCGAGATAGGGTTTTCGCTGGAGGTGCGGTGCTGGTCGGAGTTTCAAGCTTAAAGCTCTGGTGTGGGCAGTTGGGGTTTTGCGGCGACTCTCGAGGTTGATAAGGATTGCGGCGACGG
Source organism: Viscum album (assembly GCA_963277665.1). Lineage (NCBI taxonomy): Eukaryota > Viridiplantae > Streptophyta > Magnoliopsida > Santalales > Viscaceae > Viscum > Viscum album. Next base: position 485,198,521 of record OY728140.1, read on the forward strand.
GATCTGGGTTGCAGCGATGAGATCTAGGTTGCGGGTTTCCACTGCTTGCAATGATTATGGTTTTTTGGTTTGTGTTTTGCTTTCACTGAAGTGAGTTTTTGTTTTCTGGTGCTGTATCTGGTGTTTTCTGGCTGGATATGGTGATGTTCCCTAGTGGTTGTTGGCTTATGGCTACGGTGAGATTGACGGTGCTTCTGGTTGGATCTACGAGTGTAAGACCGATTCGTCTATGGCATACTCTACGGAGCACTCTGGACCCTTCCTGGTACAAGTCGGCGTCTTCCGCGGCGGTCTGTTCTTGACCGTGGGTGATGGTGTTGTGGACGTGGGTGCATCTCATCTTCGTTCCGGTTATTTCGATTCCGCTGCTGTTCTATGGTGGGCGTGGTGAATGTGTGGCATGGCTGCTGGTTTGTTTGTTCCCACTGTGTATCTGCCGGTGCTGATTTGTGAGATGCCGGAGGAACGACAGATTTGCGGTGTCATCGATTTTCCAGCGCCGGTGAACGGTGGCGCGTGACGATGGAGGCTGTCGCTGAGCCCTCATTTGGCGTGCGAGCTGAAGGCGACTGACGTTTCTGATTCGAGACATGCGGCCTGTCAGCACAGGGGTATCAGGTCGCAGCTCGAGGCAGATGATTTTGAATTTGAATAGGTTTTTGATATTTGAAATTTGAAACTTGTAATGTGGTTCTGTGGTGATGTGGTCTACTAGATGGTGATGTTTGGGTACCAGCAACCCCTTAAACCGGCCATATGAAAATGGGAAAAAAATAATTTCCATTCAATGGATAAGAATTATTTATTTTAGTATTATATTTTTATGATGAAATAAATCAATCAAAGGAAGATTCATTGACATGAGAAAGTAAAATACACATAAAATAATGAGTATGTACAATTTAACAAAATCATTGGTCATATTGAATCAAACATAGACCAATTAATTTCAAGAATACTGACTCCAACTCAAGGAAAGGTTATTGAGTTTATGATGCCCCTTATATTTTTTGTAATCAATAAAACAACAGACATTGGATAATATAAATTCAAATAGAGAATTAAACACCATTAATAAAATGGTAATCATGATAAAATATTCCAAATAGGTATTATATAAATGTTATAAACCAATAGAAGTGCATAATATGAAACATCTCTAAAAGAGGGAAATTTAAATTGAAGGCACCATACAACTTTTTTGTTCTATGAATTAAAATAACATAAAATATAGAACCCAAAATAGGAATACAAACAACACGATTAAATCTGATTTATTTTGTACAAATTATTTTTTTAGAAAATACACCGTGACAAATAATAAATAGTGCATCATATAAAATCATGCATCCATAAAGGGATGTTTATATAAAATCCAATCATAGATTTCCACTATGTTGGATGTGTTCTTACCTATAATATAAAAAACATAAATAAATTAATATATTATATAAAAACATTATTCATTTTTTAATCCCATTATTTTCAATTAAAATTATTTACATCACAAATAATAGTTAGTTATTGTTTGTTTTCAATATACAATTTTAGTATTTTTTTTATTTCGAATATTTTAATTATTTGAGATATATGTTCTTGTTTATTTATCCCCATTTCTTAATTCCCAAATTGTTCTGGATAAAGGAACAATCTTTTTTTAAAAACAATTATTCAAATTTGTACATGATATATGGAATGAATATTGTTTGTGAAAATGGATTTCATAATGAACTTGTTTTAGGTACTTTTTTTTTGATAAAAATGTGTTTTTATATAAATCATTTTTTTATATTACCCTTAAAAAATAATATTCATAACATAATTTTCTCAATCATATTATATATTAATTGTATTTATATTTCCTTAGTATTTTATTGTACAAATTAATATCATCATTCACATATGTCGTTAAACAGATAAAAAAAGGTCTTGTTATAATCTGTGGGTGACTATTTCCCTGGAAGTAATTATTTTATTATAATGTCATTACTAAGAAAATATAATGAAATTATTAAGGATTAATTCATGAGCTAAATATAATTATTTTAGAGGAGGAATAAATATATAGAGATGAAAATGTTAGGGATTAGATAAAACTCACATACATGGATTGATTTATCCTATTAAGGGAATTTTAGAAAAAGAGGACATGGGATAAAATCATGTGACTAAAGGCCACAAAAAAAGAGTGTTCTTGTAGAGGAAAAATGGATAGATATTGGCGAGTAATTTTAAGGAATAAATTTTTTTGGAATTTGTAGAGGGTAGCACCTATTATTGGTAAATTGAGGATCATTTCCTTGGAAACTGAAGTTAGGTGAGGTGTAAAGATTAAATCACATAAGAGTTAGTTGTTTTAGAAAATAACTGTTAGTGAAACATATGGGAGTCACTTACATGCCTAAAATAGTTCTTATATAATTTCTTAGCATCATGTTCTTTTAATAAAATTAGATCTATGGAATATTACCATTATTTATTGTTTCTTCAATTGTTTATTTATTAACCAAGGAAAATATTTTTTTACTAATAGTATAATAGAAACCCTTATTTGAAATTTCAACAGGATGATAAATAATATAGTATCCATTTATTATAAATCAATTACTATAAATGAAAAAAATAACTTCTAACTTAAAATATTTGATATATATTTAAACTTTTGTAGAAGATTAGTCTTTTAAACATAACATGTATTTATTGTTATTTCATATCAACTAGTAATTAAAATAACATTGAGTCTAATTATTTATATTTTTAAACACAAAACTAGATCGATCACTTGAAATAGATCAAGTAAATTTATTTTGAAAAATTAAAAGAATTACTATAAAAATAATTCTTTGAAAATAACACCTGAACCTTTATTGAGGTATCTAATTGTTACCTAAGTAAATTATTTTAAAAATATTAAATTTAAATTATTATATAATTTAGATGTGATAATTAAGAACAAAAGTTTTTATTATATTATATTTATAAATTCCATAAAATGTAATTTTAATATTAAAAACAAATAAAAATTAATTGTTTAGAAAGAATTTTTTAACAATTAAGAAGTTATTATTATTATTTTCTATGTAATAATATTTATATAAAAATAGTTTCATTTATTTTTAATAAAAATATATTTTATTAAGTTAATTTTTAGTAGTTATTGTATAAATTTATTAAGATTAAAATAAATTAATCACAAAAAATAATATATTAGAAATATGTATTTTTTGGATATTTATGTATTCTATCTTCATTTATAACTAATTATTGGTAAATGTACTTGAAGTTATTCGTTTTATTTGTATAAACTAAAATTTTTCTTCAAAACTCAAAATAAATGATATTTAAAAAAAACACGTAATATTTTAATAAAAAAATGTTTGTAATTTTTTTTGGATATGACAAATTAAATTTTTACTCATTATTGATTCATAATTATTTTAAATATGGAATTCATTTATAGTAACAATTATTTAATTTTATCAATCCATTTTATTAAAACACCACTTTAAAAGAAATAAATAAAATAGAAATGCATATCTTATAAAATATAATTTCATCAAAATAAATTGAATATTGAAAATTTTATTAGGGTCCTTTAATTAAATTAAAAAATCAATTATTTTTTTGGAAAAAGTTATTCAATATGAAAATGTATAAATTTTATAATCATAGTTAACATTACGAATATAAATAATATACTAGCAGTTCTTAATTGGTAGCATATTTATTAGTATTATACACAATGTTTACATGTCACTTTTATAATGTCTATATCATGTATTTAATGGAATCATTTCTTCATATAAATTTACCACATTATAAATTCTCAAAGAAAGCATCTCATTCTATAAATTTTCATTAGGTATTTTTTATAATGTTCTATCTATTCATGCTATTTGTTGTCATTTTAGGACTAGTTATACTATTAAAGATTCTAAAGGTTTATGATAATTCATTGGATGTCTGAGTTTTATAGAAATTATTATTTTATATTTATTATCTTATATTAATATGAACAATTTTAATGGATGTAATCGTCCATGCTATGTAATATTCCATGGCATATAATACATGGTTTTAGGTACCTATGATGAAATTTTCTACTATGTATGAATAAATTATTGTTTGTTAGATAAAAATATTTTATGATTCATTACCTATTCAATTTAATTTATTTTGAAATAATAAAAACACACTTTATTGTAATAGACCTATAAATTAGGGGAACAATTGTTTCCTAAAAAGTGGGTAATTATAGGGTTGGTCATTGCTTCGAATTCAGTGAGGCATTGTATCTGTATTATAGTGGATCATTGTAGTGACATTATGGTTGGGTAGTATAGAATGACATTGTGTGATAATTTAATATTTTTTTTGTGTTTCTTTGACCTAGGGTATACTTGTGCATCAATAACAAGCTCACGAATAAGTGTGCTTATGTGTGTGTGTGGTATCTTCCTTATTAATTGTATCACTTAATATAGTGTTGAATTAATTAAATTATTAATTATTTCAGTTTATTTCTTCCTTATTAATGAATATCCCATGTTAGAAAAAATAAGATAATGATTATTATAACGTTGAAAATGATAAACTAAGTGTTACATTGAAAATAAAAAAAATGATGGAAAATTTATTTTTTAAAATTGATATTTCATTTAGTGTGAGAAATATTATTCATATAATTTAATCAAATTTATAAAAATATAATAATAATTTAATTATTTATATGATATTATTATTTATATAAAAAGAGTATTTTCATAAATAATAAAAGATAAATGTAAAAATTAAAAAATTAAGAAGAGGTTGTCTGAGATAATGATATATGTGAAATAGAAACAATTTCATATATTTATATTAACAATATAATTAATCACTGATATTAGAAATATACTAATTTATAAATATCAATAATATTATTTCCATATTAATTTGTAATCAATGAATAATATTATTGTTGGAGGACATGTATAAAATATTGTTTTTATTTTTTGGTTGTAATATCCGTTTCTGTTCATAAAAAACGATGCTTATAAATATAAAAATTAATTTCAACTAGTAAATATATTTTTTTATAATTTAAATGAAGTTAAAATATTTATTTTTACAGTTCATAAAATTTTTATTACCAAATATAAATTTTTAAATAAAATAAATAAATAAAATGAATTATTTGAATTTGATGGTTTATTAAAAACATTGTAATTGTAATTTATAGAAGTTGTATTTTTCAGGACCTGACACACTAAGGTCCTACTATCTATTAGTAGACGAAGTATGACACCCCAAGCTTACCTCTAATAGGCTATCAGAAGATGGCTTCCATTGAGTAGGTATAACACACATATGGGAGGCCTTATCGTTGGGCACTTGTACACACACACATCTCCAACAACCAATAAAATAGTGAAGGGTAAAATACAACTGAAATAGGAGTGTTTTCATAAAAATTTATCGAACCTCAGAGTATTATACAAGTATAAGAAAGCATAATGGTCCAAACACAATATCAAAAAAATTGTAAAACAGTCCAACCTACTAAGAAGGAGGGAACTGCAATCAAATGAAACTCATGGAACAATACATTTTACGACTTAATCAACTATACTAATCAGGATAATGGTCTACCTAAGATACCCTCATAATTAATTACATCAACAACAAATATTAATTTTTTGGGATTATTTCTTACATAGGTGAGAATAACATAACTAGTAGGACACCAAGAAACACCATTAATAATTTTTTAAAAGATAAAATCGAGATCATTATAAAAACGTATTATTATAAGAATATGAAACATAAAAATAATATCCTTGATAGAATCATAATAGACACTAATTCTCAATGTATGGTCCCAAATATTTTTATAGTCCATGATTTTTTTGAGGCTAGAATGTAATGCATGTCTTCGAGAACTCGGTCTATGAGCCTTGCCAACACTAATGGCCTACATCCAGGACGTTGTGATCATCAGGCCTCACATAGAATATGTACATGATAGAAATCTAAATATATCAATACCGTGATAGGGTATGTAAACCATGGCCTATGGGGGACACCTAATTCTAACTAGATTAAATCTATTGAAAGGGGATCCAATTCATAGGTTTATAGGTCATGTGATTCTAGACCCTACATAGGGATGATGATAATGAGAGAGGATCAAACCTTCTGGCACACAGAGGGATTATTGTCTCTATATGAGAATAATCCCATAGCAAGGGCCACTAATTATACGATTAGAAAGGTTTTCCAAATAAAAAAATAATTTTAATGGACTAAATGAACACACCCTACAGTTAATCCCCTATACAAAAGACAATGAGATCCTCAAAAAACCCTAGAAAAAGTACATGCTTTGAATATGGCATACACAATGTGTCTTATATTACCCATGTATTACCTTATAATCCATCCCCTTATTGTATAATTTATCCCATGATCATGTACTCCATCCATGCATGAATACTCTAACTATGTCTGGGTTCCCTTGTATTGATTGTGTATTAGTTAATGCATGTGAACCTGGCCATCTTTGAGAATTAGGTTGTGCCTTTTTACTTTGGTTGTTCCTATATACTTCGATATATCATTTTATGTGTACCCATGGGGTACACATGTGTGATATTTAATTTATATGGAAACGCTAAATATTATAGAAATGTAATAAATTACATTTGATTATACCAACTAGACATCATGTTACACGGAATATTATAGAACCCACTGGTATACAGATGGATTTTCAAACTCTATCTCCTATGTCGTTCTATATAATTAACACATCCACCAGACTGGTATATGAGTTGATTTAAATTCAGTCATATCTTCTTCATAGACAATTACCACTAATCTACCCATGATTCATTCTCATCAGATCACATCATTATAATTCCCTCTCTTATGAAATGAGGACTAAAGATTTTATTAGAATTACATCTTCAATGAAACTCACCATAATCAAGCTGGTTATCTCAAACCTGATCATCTTATTTAAATATGTTATGCCAATTAATATTTTTATAATGACCATAAACAAGGTATTTTTCTAATTTCCAGACATTGGAAACACTGATAAAGAATATGTGAAGAATGATGTGAGAATTGTATTAGAAAATATGAGAAGATCTTACCTTAAACATTATTTTGGTGGTAATGAATTCATTATCGTTATGGATGATGAATTAAAAGGATATTCAATAATGAACATATATAAATAATTTTTTTATTTTAGGATGATATGATAAACACAAATAAATAAATTATTCAACAACAATTTTTTTTAATAAGGATTGATTTGTATTTGACATGGGTTAATCAATGAGGAATTATAAATTAAAAAAAATCATTCATGGACATAAAATTTATTTTTGATGAATAATGGTTCTTAATTTCTATCATTGGAGAGATCTATGAAATACTCTATTGATGAAGAACTCTGTAGATCATCGATTTTTAACCCAAGATATATTGAATTTCATAAATTTTTTCCTATGATCACTCATCTAAAATCCTATGGTTTTGTAGATAACCATAAGGATTTTATATAAGGGGTTCTAAATAGAGGGGATCAATGTCATGGAAATTAAATAACCAATTAATAAATAAATAAATTATTTTATTTATTATTCCACCCATGACCTCTATAAGACCAAACAATCAAGACACACAACAATTATATTGTACCTTGGGTAAACCCACATTTTAAATTTAACAGAGCTCTAATATTTTCCATCATAGAATAACACTGTGAGTTATTCTATTATCTCATTATAATAGTGATTAGATGATATATTGAATTTAATATTTTTATTCTGTATATATAGAGCCTTTATAGGTCCTAGAATCATGTGATGACACAACAAATAGATTTAAAACATTTTTTTAAATATTATAATGTTTTACAAATAATAAATGGAGTGATTATATTCTACATACATCATGGATTTTCATCCTAAAAATAAAATATACTTCTCAAATAGAAGAGGGTTCTAAGATTGCATCTTGTTCTCCCCCTCCTTGGTGCTCTCTGATAGAATATTGTACTATCCCCATAAATGCATGAAAGGAATCACTGAACTATAAATTATCTTCTCCGACTTATACTTGCACTCTTCTAGGTACTACCTAAAGGTATATCCTTCATCTATATCTTGATCGACCTTGTCAATAACATGTGATGTGTCATACACCTAACTTCGTAGCTATAACATGTGGAAGACATCATGCACCCAATATAACTATGGTATTTGGAACAAGTGGAAATCAACCATAATAAACCTATAATGTGTTTGGAAATGGTCAATAAGCCATTGAGGTATCATTATGACCTATTCAAATCTCTATAATAATCACTAATGAGATAACCTCAAGAATATATTTTATCCCACTTTGAACTGTTAATTTCACTATCAGTAGTCTGCATATGATTAATAATTTCTCTAGGAAAGTACTCATCCACTCTTGGATCGAATGGACCAATTATATTGTTACTCACACCAACTATGGACCCATGAGTGCTAACTCCCTTGGACCAGTCCAACATAGTTGTTGCTTATAGTGTCTCATTTAGAAGGACTCAAATGGTTTCATACAAATAGTGTATTAGTATCTTTTTTTATATGAAAACCCACTAAGGGTAGGGGATCCACTTAAATATGGTCAAATTTAAACATGAAAGACCAAACCATGTCTTTTATAACCTAAATAGATGACTCGGTCAAGACATATGTCTAGGGGTGAAATTTTATGCTCAACTGTAAATGAGTCCCAAATTTATCCTACAATTCACTTGATAAATATGATGTTAATTGACTATCATGAACTAAAATTATTACTCAGGTAACACCATGAAGTCCTAGTATATCCAACACATAAATGTTTCTAAACCCCCTACTAAACATTTCTCTCAAATGGATAGGAAGATAGATGACTTGGAGAATCTTTCTATAATCACCAAGATGGAATTATGTGCCTTCTATATTAATTTGTAAGTCATAAAATAATAGTTATAGAGATACCGTCCCACTTCTACACTGACACCTCAAGGGGTTAATCAAAACATGTTGGAACATGGTGATCATCCATCATTCACTAACAAGTGAGAAATTGAGAAACCAAATCAGCTACACAATAATTTATACCTATCCAATAGAATTGAGAGTGATGGAATTAGTACATCTCTTACACTATTAGATGTGATACTAAGGGGGAGGTATGAACCTCCTTTAATACCTTCTATCGCAACATCACCAAACCTTCATCCTCCATCATAAATGATTTACATTATCCCAACCTTTATAAAATTAATCTGGGATACATCCAATGGATATATAAACATGAATTTCCTCATAATATTTATCTCTAAAATGACAGTACCTAAAATTTTTAAGGATTATATGGGTAATAACTATTAAATGGAGATAATATTCACCATCCACATATTTTTATTACAGGTTTAATGAGGTTAACTACTTGGATGCCTCGCTCAATAATTGAAAACACTATCTGGGTATGAGATAATCTTCCAACACATTCCTCTTTCTAGAATTATAACCTTTAAAAGTAATAATACTAGAGAAATGTTATAAAAAATATGATTTTAGAATTTATTATTCATTAAATAAATTTTATTTTAGTGATATCTTCCATTATATGCAACACTATGTTCTATCAAACCACATTATAAAATTAAAATTTTATTATTTAAACATAACCATTAAAACCTAACTATTAAACATGGATGTATTTGAAGGAATAAGCACATCCTTAAATCTATAAATTCTAAAATCAATAATTTTTCTGAGTTATGATTAGGAAATTAGTATTCAAGTTTTTGGTGAAGTCAATATTTTCTTAAAAAACACATACTCTCCTGAAATAGTTGTTGTATTATATAGAGCATACATATTATAATAAATTTCTAAGAAACTTATAATTTTCATATGAAAAAATTAATTTCATTTCATAAATATTCATATCAAAATTAATATTGGTTTCATTTTTTGTTATTTTTTAATGATATTTACTATTCAATGTATAATGTAAAATACTTTTATTTGTAGAACTACATTTTTCTTTTATTGAAGAGGCACTAGATTTTTTTTAATTTAATCATTAATTAAAATAATTCTCATTAATTTTGAAATATTTTAGTCAATTACATATTATTCGGTATTATACATATTTGTATAAGAATACTTTTAGACATTAAAAGGCAATTTTTTAAGAAATATTTTAATGTCTCACTATACAGGATACATATAAATTGTACATCTCCAATATATGGAGTCTTAATTTTCTAATATTGATTCTATGTTTTATGTCATTGTATCTAATGTTATTTTATAGGGTCAACTTATTTTATGGTGAAAATGAAAAGTAAAAAATAGTCAAAATTTATCTCCATGATAAATAGGTAAATAGGGTTAACCGAGGATAAAAATAAAAAATATGACACTATTTTTCATATTTTATATTATTTTATGAAGTTAAGTTGACCCTTAATACATCAGTATCAATGTTTAATTTTATAGGACACCTATCCATAAAAGTGACCTATATAATATTTTACGTAATGAAAAGGTAAAATTTTCACTATGTTGCTTTCAATTACCTAATATGTGTTCACATAAGGAAACGTTCATATTCTCGGTGAATCTAAATGGTTATTTAAAATATGTTTATTCATTTATATTTCTTATTAATTATATATTTACCTTAAATTCTTATGCAACACCAATATAATATTTCAAAAATTAATTGAAAAAATAAAATTAATGTATTTTGAAATATGAAAAACAATATAGTTTAAAATATTTATTTTGTTCCATGAGTTATTATGATAGATATAAAATTTAGGATATGTTGGAAAAAATTATATTAAATGTTCATTTTTTCATGTTTTGGTCAAATTCAAATAAAATGAAATGTTTTAAAACTGAAATTAATGATATTTTAAAATAAATAATTTTTTATAAAAGATTTATAAATTCCTAAAAACATAAAAATGAACATTTGATTGGAATATGATTAAATATATCAAAAAAATTTCATCTACTATCTAATTTACCCTATATAGTTAAATACTGAACCCTAGAGATTAAATGCATTATTATCATAGTAAATTTAAAAAAGATCATAAGACGGGTTATGAAAAAGAGATAAGGGTAAAACCAAATATGAACATGTCCAAAAATTATTTTATTATATTATTTCAACCCATAATCATATTTATTCAATTTATATTATTTTTGATCATTTTTTCAATAATTGTAACCTATATAAATTTAATGTTTTATGAAATTCCATATATACCCATCCCCACTCTTATAAAAGGGAACCTTCTATTCTCATTTAATTATGAATAAAAAACCTTTTGGTTTTTCCATTCAGTAAAAAAATATTTTTATTTAATCCCTCCTAATCTAATAAAGTTCTTTTTATCGTAAAACCAACCTAATAATGATTATGGGGAGAACCAGTAGAGGTTATATGAAGAAGAGGAATCACTCATAGTTTAGTGTTTTGTTATTTCATCTTCCACCTCTTTAAAATATTATTAAAAATTTATGATATAATAACTTCATTAGAATCCTTATAATTATATGTTATTGGTTTAATAGATTAATACACATTCATCTCTTATGCCATCAGATGGGTAACAAAACCATCATTGGTGTGTACGACAGACTACTGCATCGCAAATCGATGTAATTATTTTTCCATCATTGCATATCACAGCTGGATTTAATTATGGATATAAATTAAATATATAATTTTTATGAAATTAGTATATATTTTTAATGATAATATGACATATACCTTCTTACCTATAAAATAATAATATTGCTCGTGCGTACATGTGGACTACCACCTCCACAAAGTGAATTGATTCATTTTTCATTTATGATTTAAATGGATTTTATTAATGATATATTTAATGAATATATGATATATACATAATATAATTATGAATCCATAAAAATAAATTATGTTTTTACCTTTTCTTCATTTCGTACATCTAAAAGTGAATACAACATTTATTCGTAAATTCAACTTATAGTTTCAATGAATGATGCAATATATATATCTATGTCTATCATTTATGGATGAATCTACATTTATAAATAAATAATATATATGATATTTATTTCATTTTTAAGTTTAAATAAATTATTTTTCCTTGAAACATGTTCAATTAATAGAACTACAGAACTGAAACCATCATGAAAAAATAAATAGATAACACATTTAAAAAGTTATTTTAATAAGATAAATTTAATAAATGTATGTAGAAATATTATAAGTGCATAAAATATGATATTATAGGTTTGTAAATTATTTTTTATATAATTATAATAAATTTAAATTGATTATACAACAGATTATTTTTCTTTCGATGCATGTGTAACTCAAGGTAAGGGTTTTCTCATTGTACTTTTGTTTCTATGAAACAATTTCCCTAATTACCGCATGATTTTTTTTGTGGTGAATATAATAAAAAAATTATTTTATTATGTTAATAACTGACAGTATATATATTTAAAAAATCTACATATTTTAACTATTTTATACAGTTTTGATTCAAATATTATCAAAGTAGTAAGTGTTTATCATCTCAATTTTTCTTCTTCAGTATATATATTATGTTATGAACCTATATTATTTTAGAAACCATTATAAAAACCTGTTGAAATTTTATACCATTAATATAATTACATTCAATATCTTAAATGTATTAATATATTTTATTCTTTTATTGGGATTATGATTCCAATGTTACGAAAGTGGTAAGTGTGTTTTGTTACAATCCCTTTATTCATCATGAATGTTTAAAATTAATTTTCTAATGATTAAATATTATAATATACCTCCCAATAATATCATAAATTTTCATATACTCAAAATATATCTAGATATTATAATTTTTACTTTCATTTACCCATATTTATGTATTGAATAACCTAAATGAATATCATTAAGGATCGTTGATAATATTTCTCCCCTAAAAAAAATACTTTTTCATCCATATACATGTTTTTTAAAAATGTTTATAGTAATTTTAATATAGTTATATAATTATATTTTAATATCAATTTTACCAATGTTTTAATGTTTTTTTTAAGGAATTTTCTTCTCCTTTTTTGGAAGAGTTACTTTTTACTTTTTTCTAAAAACATAAAAGGAATTTATGTTTTCACATATATGGTTTTAATAAAATTATCTTCTATCAGGACTAATACATTATATTAAAATTAATTTAAAATTTTAAATGTTATATTTCAAATAAAATTGTTTCTTTAATAATTAAAATTAAATTATATTTTAAATGAGTGATTTCAATGTGAGAATGTTATGGTCTTCAAGAAATATTTTAGTTCTTTTTATTAAGAAACATTCATATATGACTAGATCATTGAGGTTAATTATGTATTAATGGTGATATAATCTAATGATACTGTAAATATTGTTCCTATAGATTGATAATGTTGATTATATGTTTCTGAACCCCATTTATTTTACATGTTTTATACTATATTGAATTGATGAAATGTTTATGAAATCTGTTTTCTTCGAACATATTTTGATGTGATGATATAATGAATGTTTTATGATCATGTGAGACACATATGTGTTTTATTAATTATTTGATTGGTAGTATTATAATTATATATCCTTCCAATTCATTGGGTATAGTATTATATCTTTTGATATAATTATAGGAGAAAATTCGATGTGTTAGAAACATTATAGGTTGTAAGTGGTAGTTCTTGATCCACAATGTGAAACAAGTGTTAATACATAATTAATTATGATTTTATGGTTTCATTAGTTAACCTCGACATATGAAATGGTTAATATACTTATGATGGTTCCATAGGTTTGTGACATGAATATTTACTTCATGATTGATTTATGAATAATTATAACTGTAATGATTCTTGTCTTTTGAAATGGTGATACTTTATACTTTGATCATATTGTTTAATTCCTTTATGATTCAGGTCATATATATTGAAAATATTTATTCCATGATTAAATAATATGATATATGATATGTATAATATGGTTTTAATATGCTATTACAGTGTTGTCATACCATTATGTTATTGTTATGTTTATGATATCTCGGATATCTCCATTTGTCACTCTTACTAGGAATCAGAGATAACATTTTCTTATGATTCCTTTTCCTGGGTTATGACAAATGGTATCAAGTATTATATGTATTATAATGGTTCTATTTATAGTGAAAATAGTGTAAGATTATGTATATCACTTTTGAAATACCTCTTTATTAATCATGTTTCCAAAGATACACGACCAGTAAAATTCATACATGGATTATTATATAATTTGAAATAAATATTCATGTAATATGATTAAATATCTATTTACAAAAATTATTTTACATTATATTTTTTATCCTAGAATTTTTTAGTTACTGTTGTAAAATAGGATGATAAATCATTATTGAGAAAAATGAAAATAAGTCTATTATTGGACAATATCCTAATATTTTGGTATGGGAGAGGTTATCTTATTTTACTAAAAATATATCTTTGTATGGGTTATAAAAGTGGAAGTGGTTTTGGTATGGATTCATATTAAAGTAACAAGACAAAAAATAGTTTTTAAAATATATATGGACAAACATTTTGTCTCACAATGAGTGTTCCCTTAATACACACCTAGTTTGACACTCATGTGGGATATGATTGGGTTAACTCACATATCCATTATAAACTATTATGAAAGAATTGAATAGATGATAACAAAATTTATCCTAGGTCAATCCAAAGTTTTCATGGGCTGTAAATAAGGTTTCATGATTTAGAAATAAAATAAATGAATATATTTTTTCATGATCTCTCAATATGATTATTTTTTCAAATGTTATGTTTTTTGGTTTTAGGAAACATTTGGAAAAAACATGATTCATGTTAATAGTGAATGTGATAGAACATGGATTGACCATCCTCTGAGAAAACCAATGAAATTAAACCTGGAAGGTGAAACCTTATTATTATTATTAATCATATATCATTAAATCTTATTAATGACATAAGCATCACTGAGATTCCAAACATTTCAAATACGAATAAGATATAGTTTTATGATTTTTTTGGAAATGAACATAGATGAATTGGATATTAATTTTCTTTCTATCCGTAATATAGGAAATTTTACCCAAGGGACTGTTTCTGAGGAAGGTTAAGATGTTTTCGATGTGGAAATTAAGGTTTTGAGCAACAAAATAAAGAGTAATTAAATGTTTTATGTATGATTAACAAGGGGAATATCCAACTTAATGCCTTAATAAAAGTGTTAACTTATTGAATAACAAAATAAATATGTTATTCCAATCATTAATGTGATAATATTTAATTTCTTATGTGTTTGGATAAAATAATAATGTCATAGAAGTGTTTTATTAATAATATTCTTGTTATAATAATCGTCAAAACATATAAGGATTGTTCAGTAAATGATTTTTATTTAGGATTTACAAGAATACATGGAATGGTACCAATAACATTGAAAGGGGATTTAGTGTAAGGTGATATTTTTTGGAAAAAATGTGATTGGGGGAAAGGTATCCCTTAATTTATGGCTGAATTTATTTAATAATTTTTAGTAGAGATAAAGAGATGATTGATATAAATAAAGTAAGTGGTACAGTATTGGTGATAATGAAATTTGTTATGGATTTGAGGATAATGTGATTTATGATGATGTTTATTTCAATTCTAGATTTATGTAATATATTGGATAGCCAATGATTTTATGGGTATAATAATTTTAAATCTATTTTTGGGGAGAATATATGTTTTAATTGATGTTTATGGTGATTATGTTTTTTCTTTTGAGAAAGGGTTTTCATGTTCCAAGAGAATATACATTGATGGTATTCACATGTTGGGTTTGTCACATTATGATCCCTGTTATATTATTTGATTCTAAGTGATAAATTTTATCTTGAACCCCCCCCCCCCACACATATATATTTAAATTTCTGACCAAATCAATTAAATTTCTAGGTTTTGAATCTTTTTCAGACATATATTAAAGGAATACTATGGTTAATAACTTATGTAATGGTTGATTTTAAATTTTATATATTATTGTTGATGTACTATAGATTAATGTATCATAATTATCCAGATTGGGTAAGAAGTGATAATATTTTTTGGATTGATGGTAAATAATGATAAAATTAATGACTAGTATAGACCCAAATTTATAACACTTATATATCACATCTTATTAGATGAATATTAATTACATTAAACAAACTCACACATGGGGATCATAAATCTATAGTCCTTTTGAAAAAATGGGCACCTAATAAATTGGTTCATAAGATTTCTACATCATCTCCCAATTAGTTCCTCATAACAATCACCCTTATCATACATATCATAGGTAATACTAATCATCATAACCAGGTAAAGGAAACATAATAAGAGGTGAGATCCAATTATAAATAAGGGTAAATAAGAGAAGTATTTAAACATAATTTGAGCATAAGGGTAAAATAATGTGAGTATAAAATATGAAAACCATACCCTATATATCAATTATAAAAATCTTGAGTCATGGAATAAAGATTTTTAGTTTATAGGAAAAAATAATGAGGAAATCAAAGAGCATGAGACAATAGAGAATAAAATCGACATAAGACATCGATTTATGGGATAAAAATAAAAAAACTCTTTTCATATCCATAGTATTGAAGGATCGTTTAAAAACATGTCATTGAGGTAGGTTTCACCCTTCATACCATAACAGTAGTCAATATTAACTCCTGATTATATCATAGTAGACATATATGGTTACAGAACTAGGTTTACTCCCCATTCCAATCCTATTAATCTCATGGGATATAAATCTTTTCCCAATGCATTGGAGGGGGAAATAGGTCCCACCCTTCTTTATTTAAACATAACCACCATCCTTGGTTTTAATGTAACTTCCATCACATAATAAAAAACATATATATGTGCATTCCACATGACCAAAAACATTAATCATATCTGATCTCAGGAAAATTATAAGGACCCAGCCTTAAACATTTAATAATATTGAATTAAATAATAATTCATGTTGAGGATCTTTTCAGGTTTAGAGTTTTAGAGAGATGGGATATAACTATTACATTACAACTCAAAAATAACAAAGAAGACTCTTCTACATAGTTTCCTTTTTTTCCTAAAATAAAAACTCCTAAAAAGAGTCATTTCTTATTCAATGTTTTGGACAACAATACTTATCCTTGTTCCCATCCTTGAGATTAATAATCTATAAATCTATTGAAAAAATTTTCAAAAACATGGTATGTGAATAAAAATCTCACTAAGGGTTATAAAATAAATGGATAAAAAATTAGTTCATCAATATATACAAAACATAATATCTTTAACATACCTCATGAAACCATAAAATTTATGAATATCCATAGTAATCACAAATAATAAAGGTAACATATGGAATCTATAACACACTTACATTGTAGGTTGCATAACCACATAGGGATTTAGATTTGGAAAACCCATCATAGTATATTTACACAATTTCTTTGGATAAATATTCACATTTACCTCTGTTAAGATACCAAATGCTTTGGAGATCTATCTCGGGCTCACCCGCCATATTTTATTCACGGAACCACCCATATACTTAAACAAATACCAAGAACCATGACATATTCATAACACATAAACCAATATAAAAGAATGATAACATTTACACATTTAAATAACAATATATAATTTATTTATATTGAAATAATGAATCTGTTATGAAAACCATTTTCAATAAAAAAATATATAAAAGAGTATATGGTATTTACTTTCCATTAAAAAACATTACGGTTCACTAAGGAAGTCAAAGGTAAAATAATACGTGCATCAGCATAAAAGGTCATTGTCACTACTTACGTTAAAAGAAACATTTTTTTTGACTTTTAGTAAAATTAATTGTAGAAAATATTCTATTTTAATGAAAGGAAAAGTAAAATTTTATTAAATAGTGTAAAAAATAATGTCATGTATAAAAAAATAATCCTCATTGAAAAGAGATTAAGACAAATTCCCCTACAATGATTATTGTGTTTATCAAATAGATAAATTATATGTATTCTCTATAAATACACATAAAGAATTTATAAATAAATTACAAGGTATCAAATTTTATATCTCACATCATCATAGTATGAAATAATAAAGAAGTTCAAGGTTAACCCAACAAATGGAAATTAGGTTAAGAAGTTCTCTTACCTAGTGTCTGACATGATACGTTTTCTCTTTAATATCTTAAATAATAAACTACAGTTAATTCATACTTTCATAAGAAACTTTTTCAAGTTAATTATTCCTTTTATATCACATATTACCATGTTATAAACATTATGTAATAATTTTTTATAATAATTGTCGTTTTGTCGATATTTGGTACATGAGTAAAAAAATGATCTTCTCATAATTACGCGTTGTATGTGTGTTCAGAAGTCCATTATCTCCAGAATTATACTCATTATTTATAAATCATATATATCATATATATATATTTTATATATATGTATTCCTAATAGTACATAACATTTTGATATAAGAAATGAAATGCACCGTTCAGGCATACGGTAAGCCATATATACACTTCAACGCTACATTCATTTCTATTTCTTATTTTAATGGAATTAAAACATTATGATACATAGGAATATTATAATTACAATATTATATCATATATAATTTCATTTACTCCATCCTTTATGAATCCTGCTTATGGCATGAACGATTCATATCACTTTGAGGGGGCGGTTGCCCACACTTCCTCAAATGAAATTATCGTATTTAACTACTATTGAAACAACAAAATTATTATATAAATAAAAAACACAGAATCATAGAAACAATATATATATAATATATATCATATATAAATAAATATCCATCATAATGGCCACCATAAGAGGTGGTCGGAGAATATTGAATAATCATCGTTTCGTGAGATAGTAGTTCGCTTTCCCTAGAAACAGTATGTTCTTTACCCACTAGATGAAGTTGTGTGTAAGTGTAGTTAGAATACATCTCATAAAACAAAATTTATATTGAGAGTACTTGTGTTGTTATAAAATAAAGGGATAAAAAATGTTTTGGGAGTTTGAGATTAAATATAAAAGAAACGAACTAAAGAGATGGTGTTACCTTTAAATCAGGTAACTCCCCTTGCATTGAACCAAAAGGTTTACATAAAGTGCCTTCTACCAATAGTAAGTCACCTAGGTGGAATATATGGATATTGAGAAAATATTTATGTAGATTTTGGATGAACAAAGGGGCTTTAGAGATGTGAGTAATGGGTTAGAGGTGAGGGATTTTAATAAGGGGGAGGAGGGGCTCTTTAGGAATGTTTAAAAATATTATTTTATTATTTAATAATATCAATTTCAAAAGGTTAAAAACACATTAAATTTTTAGATAATATGAATCATGTACTAAATAAAGTCATCCAATAAAATTTGGACTTGGTTTGGATATTTTTTTAATTTTTGTAATATTATTTATTGAAATCATTCATTAGTGAGATAAATACTGCATCATTATTATGTCATAAATAATTTTATTTATGTTATGACTAAAAATAAAAAAAAAAATCTATGATGGAGGAAATATTTTAATATTTTAAATAAATATTTATAGTTTAAGATATAACTTATATAAAACCATTTAAAATTTTATTTACTGAAAGATATATGTTTATGTCATTTTTGTCATTACTTTAAATTAATTAAATAAAGTGCGATTATCACTATTCAGTAGCCCCATGGGGTCCCAAATTTTACCCAAGGTTGCCTATGGTCGGAAATTTATCCCCAAATAGGTTTAAAAAACATCTTAGGGAAATTTAATAATATTATTATAATATTTTTTAACCATATTTACCAGAGTTACCCTTTAACCATGAAGATAAAAATTTTACTGAAGTAAATATTCCTAATGTCTAAAATAAAGTTTACCAATTTAAAAAATATCAACCTCCTGAATCCAAATATGGAATCCATTATTCCAAATTAAAAACACATTAGTGGAAGAAGTTAATTAAAATTTAATTCCCATTGTCAAAATTCAAAATGTGTTTTTACCTAATTATAACTATCAAGAGATTGACACTTGTTTATGTCCAATTTCAATGTGAAATTACATTAAATGACCAAAATTGTATTAAATAATAAAAATATAATCTAATTAAACTATAAAAAAAATAAAAAAGACAATATTACCATATAAATTAATTAGATTAAAAGGGTGTTTGGAATTAAAATATAGTATTTTTCACTATTCATTAAATATGAACATTATCAGAAAAATACCAAAATATCATCCAAACTAAATTTTGATTTCTCTGTTTTAAATAAGAATATTATTTTGTCAAATATAATATATAAAAGTGAAAAAAAATATATTTAATAATGGTTCTCCATCAAAAGTTGGTAAATCGACATTTTAATTAATATTGGAGTATTTACACTTAAAATTATATTCTTTCTTATTTTATGCAAAAAATATCATTGGATATGTTTAAAAAAAACAAAAAAAACATGAATTATTATATTGTAGTTAGTTCGGTTCATTCCCGATAATACAACATCTCGTCATTAACTACAATTTAAAATAATGTTTTTCAGTATAACTCCAAGTTGTGTGCATCGTAAGATTTCAAACAAACCTATGGTTGCGTATCTTGTATGCCATCAAATATAGTATCCAATTTAAAGTAAAATTAATTTTTAATTAAAAAAATATTAATATCTATTAAAATATCATATTTTATAGTTTACTTAGGATGTTACATCCCTTCCCCTTTTTTGAAATTTTGTCCTAGCAGTTTTATTCGCTTATCAAATAAGTGCGGGTATTTATCCCTCGCATCATTTTCAGATTCCCATTTTGCCTCTTCAACTATATAGTTTTTTGAGAAAACCTTCACCTGATGAATTACCTTATTTTGCAACACTTTCCCTCTTCATACATGAATCTGGACTGGTTGTTCCACATAAGAGATATTCTCTTCCAATTGAACTACATGTGGGCTCAAAACATGAGATGGATCTAGAAAATACGTTCTCAACATTGAAATATGAAAAATATTGCATACCTAGGGTAAGCATGGAGGTAAATCATCTCTGTAAGAAATTGATCCAACATTCTACCAAATTTCATAAGGTCTAATGAACCTTAGACTCACCATTCACTTCTTGCCAAAACAAATCACACTTTTTCATGGAGATACTTTGAGAAAGACATGATCACCTAACAAGAAAAAAGATCCTTCCTCTGATTTTCTGCATAACTTTTCTTCCTTTTCTGTGTCGTTCCCATGTTCTTATGAATCAACTGAACCTTTTCAGTCCTATCTTCTACCAATTCTGGTCCCATTATCTTTATTTCACCTACTAAGTCCCAAAATTCAGGAGTTCAACACCACATCCCATATAATGTCTCAAATGGATCCATCATTATTCTAGAATGAAAACTGTTATTATAATAAAATTCAACCAAAGAATGATGTTGGTCCAAACAGTCCTAGTAATCTATTGAACAAGAACATATCATATCTTACATTGTCTGAATTGTTCATTCTGACTACCCATCTGATTGAGGATGAAAATCTATACTAAAATTTAATTCAGTATCCAATTACTTCTGAAGGCCTTTCCAAATGTTAGAATTAAACCTAGGATCATGATCAGATAAAATGGACAGGGTTACTCTATGCAACCTAACTATCTCTTTAACATACACTAGAGATAGTTGATTTAGAGACAAAGTGTCTCAAATATGATGGAAATGAGCAGATTTAGTCAATTGATCAACAACAACCTAGATTTCATTATTAACTCGAGATTTCTTTGGTGATATCACAATGAAGTCCATGGATATATTTTCCCATTTCCACTATGGCACTGGTAAGGATTGAATAATACCTTTCGGTAACTTTTGTTCAACTTTAACCTATTGAAAAGTCAAACACTTCACAGTAAAGCCAGTAATATCTTTTCTCATTCCATCCCACCAGTAATACTCTTGACGATCTATGTACATCTTAGTACCGCCATGATGAACTGAAAATGGAGAACTATGATCTTCCAAAAACATCTTATTATTCAACCGTGAATCAAAAGGAACACATAATATCTTCCAATATATCAAAATATACTCATTATCAATATTAAAATCAAGAAACATACCCTTCTAAACAAACTCTACCTTTTTCTGTAACTCACAATCTTCCTTCCACACTTTCTTAATTCTCTCTGATAGAGACGATTTCACTGACACCTAAAAAATCATAGGAATTTACTACAACAATAATATATATTCCAAAGTTCATCAAGTATTTAATTAAAGGATCTTGTTAGAAATGTAACTGGGTAAACGAAGCATTATTATTAAACTCAATGCACCAGCCACTTTTTTTGATTTTTTTGGATGGTAATAAATCCTTCAATCAAGTTCCTTGATTAATGATAGCTGTCTCCTCTGTCTCATTTTCAATTATTTATAAGTAAATATATACATCAAAATTTTTTGATTAGTATATATTTCACACTTTACTCCATAAAAATGATTCCTCAATATTTTTAAAGCAAAATAAATTTCAATTTTCCAAATCATGTGTAGTGTATTTAAATTCATGAGGTTTCAAATATAGTGAATCAAATGAAACTACCTAGTAATTATTCATAAGGACATAACTAATTATATTCAACGAATGATAATTGTAGATAAAAAATGACCATTTAAGGTAGGCAATGACATAACTAGAGTATTCACTAATCATTTTTTCTATTCTATAAACAAACATCACAGTATTATGTTCAGATAACTTTAGAACCTTTTCGAGTTAACTTTGTCAGTGAGATAGATAACCAAGAAAAATTCTCAAAAAACCATTGGTAGTAACCTGCTAAACCGAGAAAACTACATATCTCAGTTATATTTGTGTGTCTTGGACATTCTTCAACAGCTTTTGTTTTAGTAGCATCAATAGTTATTCCATTTTTTGAAATAATGTGACCAAGGAAATAAATTTTTTGTAAACCAAAATATCACTTTTTGAATTTACCAAACAATTTATATTCATTTATAGTTATAAAGGGAACCGTTAAATGACATTCATGATTATATTTACTTTTAGAATAATACAAAATATCATCAATAAACACAATCATCATGATTCACCTGAGTCAATTGTGCTATCACTGCAACAAATTGTTGAATTTTGATTCTGATTATCTCATGATTCTGATTAAGAATGTTTTCTTCCTCCTGTTTACATTCGGTCACTTATTCCATGTTTTCTCTATGGAAAAACATTTTGAACACAAAAATATCTTAGGAGAATCAACACGATAATCTGTAAATTCTATATCATTTCAATCTTACAATAAATTAATTTTTAGATATTATTTTATCAATATCCTTACTTCAAAAGTCATCTTAACCAAACTCTAATACAAACTATAAGAACCCGGTCTTAAATATTATATTATCATGAATTAAATGAATAATTCTCTTTGAGGATCTTTTCTAGTATAAAGTTTTAGAGAGTTAGTCCATAACTATTACATTTCAACTGAAAAATTACAAAGTATACACTACTACTGAGTTTCAATTTTTATAATAAAATAAAAACACTTGAAAAAAGAGTCATGTAGAGTTCCATGTTTTAGACAACATGGATTTTCCATGATCCCATCCGGAATAATATTTATCAATAAGTCTTGTAAAAATACATTTCAGAAACATTGGATGAGAATAAAATGATCAGTAAGAGTTATAAAACAAACAAACAAAACATTAGTTCATCAATACATACATAACATAATCTCATTAACATACCTCATGAAATCATATGATTTATGTATATCCATAGTAATCACAAATCATAAAGGTATCTTATGGAAACCATAACATACTTACATTGCAGCTTTCACAGGGACATTGGAAGTTTCATTTGAAATACCCATCACATTATTTTCCTTAAATCTCTTAGGACAAACATTCACATTTACCACCATCATGTTACACAATGCAATAGAGAGCTATCTCAGGCTCAACCGCCCTAGGTTTATCACAGAACCGCCCATATATATAAAAAATTCCCAAGAACCATGACATATTCATAACACATATGACAAACATAAAGGTAAGATAACATTTACAGATTGCAATCACAATATATAATTTAAATATTTTTAAATAATGAATTCTTTATCAAAACCATTTTCAATTCCAAAATACTGAAAAGATTATATTGTATTTATTTTCATTTTAAAAACATTAAGGCTTGTTAAGGAAGTTATAGATCAAATATTACTAACGGTGGCGAAAAGGTCGTTGTCACCGCTTACATTAAAGGAAACATTCTTTTTTTGACATTTATTAAAATGACTCATAGAAAATGATTCCCTTTGAATTAAATTAAATGTCAAAGGTGTTTATAAAGTTTATAAATGAATTTCTTGTATAAAAAAATATGCCTCATTGAAAGTAGATTGAGATGAAGTCCCTTAAAATTATCATTTTGCTAATCAAACAAATAAATTATGTGTATTCACTATAAATAACCATAATGTAGTTATAAATACAATATATGATATCATAGTAAATTTCGCACATAATCATAGCATGACCTAATAAAGAAGTAGAATATTAACCCAAAGAATGAAAATTAGGTTAAGAAGTTCCCTTAGCTTATGTCCAACTTGATCCATTAGTTCATTAATCTTCTGAATAATAAAATAAATTAATTTCTACTTTCATAAGAAAATTTTTCATGCTTATTATTCTTTTATATAAATTATTAATATGTTTTAAATATTATGAATCATTTCAATTTCTAATGGTTATTTTGTCGATATTTGGTACTTGAGTCAAAAATGAACTTCATATAATTACAATTTGTCCATGTGGTAAAAATTCCATTATCTCTAGAAATATATTCATGATTTACATATTATATATATCCTACATATCCAGCATATATATGTATTTATGATATTACATATCATTTGGCGATATGAAATGAAATCCACAGTTCATGGAGATAGTACGCAGTACGTACGCATGACCGCTACTTGGATTTCAATTTTTTTTAATGCAATGAATACATAATTATACAGAAGTGTGTTATAATTACATTATAATATCATATATAATTTCATTAAAACTACCATTTATACATCCTATGTATGGAATTAATGAGTCATATCACTTTGAAGGGGTGGTAGTCCGCACATCTTCAAATGAAATTATCGTATCTACCCACTATGGAAACCATAAAGATATTTTATAACTGAAAAATATAGAAGTATAAAAACAATATAAATATAATATATATCACAAAAAAATATAGTTCCATCTTAATGGCAACCATAAGAGCTGGTAGGAAAGATTGAACAATCATTGTTTCGTGAGGCAGTAGTTCGCCGTCAACAGAAACAATAAGTTCGTTTCTCATTAGATGGATGTGAGTGTAAGTGTAGTTCAAATAATTCTCATAAAAACATTATAGTATATTGATTATTCAACTTTTTTGTAAAGGTATGGAATAAAAAGTATTTTGGGGTTGTATAAGAAAAAGAAAATAGAATAACTTAAAGTATGACATTAACTTTAAATCGAGTAACGCCCTTTTTTTAAACAAAATATTTACTAGACGTGTGATTCTCGCTAAAATTTACCCAAGAGAAGAAGGTAAGATGGTCCTTGTAGTTTAGCTTGGGTTTTAGAATCCTTAGAGACCTAAGAAGTAACCTATAGACACGTACATTCTATGGACTATTTTTGGCTATGAAGTGGCCAACTTGGGTTGATTTTAGATGGGTTTAATAGAACTGTAAGAGACATAAGTGAATTCAATTTAAAAGAATGAGTTGATCCAAGGTTATCACTCGGGGTGGATTGGACGTATTTCCATTTCAATGATTTCAATTTCTTATATTTGAGATGGGTTCATTTAATGAGATAAAAAAACATCATCACATACTAGTTTAATTCCTAAACCCTTTAATAGTAATCACTTATACACTTGAAGGATCATTGTTTTGAGAACTTCAAGGTAAAGGTTCATATTAGCACTTTAAATGTGTGGCCTTAAATTCAACAAGGACGATGGAGTTTAAAAATCATCAAATAAAAATCTCAATTAAAGATGTGATTATAAATTAATGAGGTGATAAATAACATCCAATCCAGACCCTTGATACTCCCTTGGATCAACCCATAAGTGGGTTATCCCTCCATTGATTCTATAGTTTCAATGGAAGTGGAAAGTAGACACATGAGGGAAGAAATGGAGAAGTAAAAAACCCCAATAAAATAACAATCAGTCCACCGTTGTGTGATAATATCACAAGGATTGGTATGAAGAAGTTCACACCTTGAACAAACTGTATCAAAGTGATAAGGATTAGAAAAGAATAATAAGAGAAGAAAATATTTTATTAAGAAACAAGGATGAATTAAAACAACTTACATTTGGAAGACAAATCCGAGACAACAAAATCACAGAATAAAATTTCAATGAATAAAAGTTCAAAGATGATTCAATCCTCCAACACCACTACCTTAAAAAGGCATTTCTCGGCCCTTGGGCCGAGCCTCCAACAGTCCAAGTCTCGTCAATTAATTTTGGTAAGCCATAGGTGGGTGGAATGTAAGGGAGAGTTAGTTTTTCCCACCTTGACCCAAGGTGGCTGCTAGCTTTCCTTCACTGAACAGACGCACTTGGAAGACCTTCTCGATAGCCGAATCAGAGTTGTTCATAGAAGATCCAAATGGGACCCCGAATGTCCTATAACTGACTGTAAATTTTGGGCCCATCTAGAGTTGTGTATTCCAAGATATAATCATATTAGTGGAATGGTTTTCTGGGCTGCAGAATCTGTCCTGGAATTTTATCTCTAACTTGGGCCGCCTAAATGGACATCATGGAGGTATAATTATCATTGGATATTAAAGAGTGATTTGTTATTATACATGTCTTATAGAATCCCCTGAAATTTTGGATTCATTGGGCCTGTATGCTAGGCCGCACTTTCTCATCAGTTGGCTGGTGTCCAATCTTCCTTCTCCAGAATTGCTTCCTTTCATTGCCAAATATCTCTATCATCCTTTAAGAATCATTCATTGATCCTTTAATGAAAAATGTTCATATTGAAGTTTATATCCAGTTAAAAAGAATATAAAAAAATATGTATAATTAGATTCCTTAAAATTAGATGAATCATTTTGTACTTCAAATGATGCTAAAAAATGTACCACATAATAGTGCATTTTAAGAAGGTATTACAATACTAATGTGAAATGATGTTCAAAGTGTAAAATGCACTAAAATGTTGTTTATAAATAATAATAAACATGAATATTATGTATATAAACGATTAATATTACCCTCATTTAGTAGATAATCACACCCCCAACTTGAGTTTTGCTAGTCCCTAGCATAATATATCTAATCAAAAATGAAATTCAAATTCCCATTTCTAAAAACATTTTAATACACAATGATCATAAATATCCCTTATACCAAGCAATCATTAAACCCATCAAAATAATTTAATACAAGATAGTTTTATAAGCATATCCCAATCCCAAGCCCATTCCTTTGTTCAAATTCATTGCCATATTCCATCCAATATCAATTAAGTATGAGGATGTGTTGTGCATCACAATAGACATGAAGGTTCATCTTTATTCAAGGGGGAAATGATGGAAGTGCTAGGTGGAATCAAACTTCAATATTAAGATGAGTATTGAATTTTTATTTAATAGTATTTTTTTTTTATTTTTTTTTGAAATTTTCCATGGTGATTGAAATTGCTCCCAAAAGAGTCAACCCCTGTAGAAAGACATTCCCGATGACTCCCAGGCTCAAGGACCTTAGGGAACCAAGTGAAGCCCATATACTCGAGCATCATCTCGAGTTAACTCATTCAAAAACAAATTCAAATTATCAAAAATTGAGATTATGTTTCTAACTCTGGGCCAGACAACTATGGAGTCATGATGCCCATGTGCCGAAAGCCACACATTAGGTCATTTCATTGCTCTATGCGCAATTGTTTTTTTGAATAGTAATATTACTAAAATGATCACCAAACCTATGATATTTATTTAGGGGACCCCATGAACTCAAAATAATACCCCACTATCCAAAGGACGTGCATTATGATCTTTTTTTTTGGATGAAAATATAACCGATGAAATATCACATTAGACCACCACACTTTCCAAAATCTATGCTCATGAAATTATACAAGGATTAAAATCAGAATCAGGGCTTGCTAAATTATTTGATATTCAGTTTCAAAGTGTGAAATGTGTATTACCAGGTTTAATGTAAAAGTAATTTTCCATCCATTTACACTGTTTTTCTTCAAATCATTCATTTTTTTTCACACAAAAGCATTTTTTATTTATTTTATCTCCCCCCAACTTAAAAAAACATTGTCCCCAGTGTTTAAAGAAAAGAAAATTTAGAATGGGGTAGAGGTAGAGAATGAAATTTCAAAAAGGGAATTGAAAATTAGGATCATGGAATGAAGTAACCTAGTGGTTGAAGTTTAAATTATTGCTAATCTAATTTAGTCCTTTGAAATCCATGTCACTAGAAGAGTTCCCAAGTAGAAAAAGGAAAAAATAAAAAAAAAACAAACCAAAAAAACAAACCAAATATATATATATAATAAATAAAGTAAAATATAAGTATATATATAAGAATTACAGAATAAGGAAGCACAAAAAGTCATAGGTCAACGGTAAGTGCGTGCCCCTGTCTCCCTTCGGTCCCAGGTTTGAATTCTAGTGGCTTCGCCGATTGTGATGGTGTTTTCCCCCTGACCCACGACGTGTCCCTTAATATTATTATTAGTATATTATTATTTGTTTATTTTTTGTATTTTTATTTTTACCTACAAAAACATTAAAATAAAATAAACTGATGAAACAATGTCTTCTTTTTAAATTTCTGGGTAAGGCATTACTCAAGGTTCACACCACGTTACACAGATGAATATGGTGCTCCCCTTTCATACACATCTATACTAATAATAGAAGAACAAGTCAATAGTATATTTTTTAAAATATAAAAAATATTAATTAATCCTATTTAAAATATAAATTTTATTAAAACAACAAAATGATAGGAAACTGGAAAACCATGGGTTGCCTCCCATGTAGCGCTTTGGTTTAATGTCGCTAGCTCGACTTGAACCCAACAACTTACCCAATAACAACTTTCAACATTTTAAGGACCACATGTTTCACTAATTATACTAGGTTGAGATTTATTCTATTTTTATTATTTGATTCATTCACAAACCTATGTTCATAAATGAGTGGGTAAATCCAAGGAATATCAGAAATCATGGATATAGTTGCTTCTCTAGTCTTTCCTAAGACATCAATGGTCATTAATACATTTTTAGTTTCAGTAGAAGAATTATTTCCATCAGAAAGGTCATGGTTATACACTATAAAGGGATAGTTGAGAGAGGAAAGAAGAACACTACTTTTGAGCTCGGTTTGGATAGGAATTTCAAACATAGGTTTCCACTTTGGATAAAACTCAGTTCCATTTTCAAACTTTTTCAACAGAATTGGTTCCTTTTGAATAGAATATTCAACTGCCAAATTGGAATGATTAGTGTTAGTAATGGGTATGGACTAAACATTTTTTATTTCCCTTAATGATTCAGTGATTGGTGTTTTTGAAAAATCATCATTGGAGTTATACTCACGAAACTCAACCCATGATGTCAAAATATCCTCTTTTAAGCCAAAAAATCAATTTCCTCTTGATTTAAAGACCCTTAAAAAATTATTTTTTCCTCTTTATCTATACCAAATCTAAAGTATGGTTCATCAATAAATTCATGAGAGGTTTGTGGGTGAAAAGAGTCTTATATCAATGACGAGTAAGGGATAACATGAGTGGGAATGGGTTCCATAACCGTCTCAAAGTTTTTTAATTCTAATCTCAATGATGAAACCTCAAAATTAATTATCTCCATTTGTTGACATAGTTTTTCAGGTAATGGTTGTGAATGAGGATGGATAAGGGGTTGTGCCAAATGGTCTATTCCAGGTGGATAATTAAGTTGTTGGAATTAAACAAGAGGGTGTTCATATTGGCTTTTGGGGATTGAAACTCATTATATGTTGGATTTTTTTGTGGAACATAGGAGTTAAAACATTATGGTTCATTTGTTTGTTGATTATTGTACCAGTATAAACTAGGATGGTCATTTTACATCTCAATTGGTGTGGAGTGATCAAAGTAAGGAGAGGTTCCCCATGTTTGGATTTGTTCAAAAGGGTTTTCCATAGGATTGAATTTGGGGATGAGATAAGAGAAGTGGGATGAAAATATAGGATGATAGTGTCTAAGATAATTTACTTAGGTCCCAGGAAATGGTGCCAAAATTTGATTCTCGCTGAAATTTACCCTTGAGAAGAAGGTAAGACGGTCCTTGTAGTTTAGCTTGGGTTGTCGAATCCTCAGAGACCTAAGAAGTAACCTATAGACACGTACATTCTATGGACTATTTTTTCCATGAAGTGTCCAACTTGGGTTTGTTTTATATGGGTTTAAATTAAATCTAATAGAAATAAGTGTATTCAATTTAAAATAATGATATGACCCTAGGTTGTCGCTCGGGGTGGATTGGATGTATTTCTTTTTCAATGATTTCAATTTCTTATATTTGAGATTGGTTTATTTAAGGAGATAAAACAACATCATCACTTACTGGCTTAATGGATACACCCTTTAATAATAATCACCTATACAATTGAAGGATAAAAGTTTTGAGAATGTCAAGGTAAACGTCTGTATTAGCACTTGAAGTGTGTGGCCTTAAATTCAACAAGGACGATGGAGTTTAAAAATCATCAAATAAAAATCTCAATTAAAGAAGTGATTATAAAATAATGAGATGATAAATAACATCCAATACAGCCTCTTTATAATCCCTTGGATCAACCCATAAGTGGGTTATCCCTCCATTGATTCTATGGTTTCATTGGAAGCGTAAAGTAGACTCATGAGGGAAGAAATGGAGAAGTAAAAAAACACAATAAAATAAGAATCACTCCACTGTTTTGTGATAATCTCACAAGATTTGGTATGAAAAAATTAACACCTTGAACAAATGGTATCAAAGTGATAAATATAAGAACAGAATAACAATAGAAGAAGAAGTTTTATTTAGAAACAAGGATGTATTAAAATAACTTACATGTGGAGGACAAATTTGAGACAACAAAACCACAACATAACATTACAATGAAAGAAAGCTCAAAGATGATTCAATCCTCCAACACCACTGCCTTAAATTGGCCTTTTTAGCCCTTGGGTCGAGCCTCCAATAGTCCAAGTCTCCTCAATTAATTGCAGTAGGCCATAGGTGGGTGGAAAGTAAGGGAGAGTTGATTTTTTCCACCCCAGACCCGAGGTGGCCGCCAGCTTTCCTTTACCGAACCGACGGGCTTGGAAGACCTTCTAGATCGCTGAATCATAGTGTTCCATAGATGAAGAAAATGGATTGAAGGATATCTTATAATCTCCTTTAAATTGTGGACCCATTTGGACTTGTGGATTCAGAGATATGATCATATTAGTGGTATGTTTTCTAGGCCATATAATCTAGCCCAGAATTTTATCTCTATCTTGGGGCGCCTAAATGGTCACCATGGAAGAAGAATTAGCATTCGATCCTACAGAGTGATTTTTTACTATACATGTCTTCTATAATTCCATAAAATTTGGGATTCATTTGGAATGTATGATGGGCCCCACATTCTCATCAGTGGGCTGATGTCTAATCCGCCTTCTCCAGAATTGCTTCCTTTCATTACCAATATCTCCATCATCCTTTATGAATCATTCATTGATACTTTAATGAGAAATGTTCATATTGAAGTGAATATCTAGTTAAAAATAATATAAAATTAAAATATGTATAATTATATTCTTTAAAATTAGATGAATCATTGGGTAGTTAAAATGATGTTAAAAAATGTACCACATAATAGTGCATTTTTAGAAGGTATTACAATCATAATGTGAAATGATTTTCAAAGTGTAAAATAAACTAAAATGGTGTTAATGAATAACAAAGTACATGAATATTATTTATATTAACAATGAATATTAGCCTCATTTAGTGGCTAATCACACCCCCAACTTGAGTTTTTCTAGTCCCGAGAAAAATATATCTCATCAAAAATGAAATTCGAATTCCCATTTCCAAAAACATTTTAATACACAATGATCAACAAAAAACTTTATACCAAACAATCATGAAACCCATAAAAATAATTTAATACAATATAGTTTCATAATAATATCCAAATTCCAATCTCATTCCTCTGTTCAAATTCATTTCCATATTTCATCCAATATCAATTAAGTATGCGGATGTGTTGTGCATCACAATAGACATGGGGGTTCATCTTTATTAAAGGGGGAATTGATGGAAGTTCTAGGTGGAATCTAATTTCAATATTAAGATGAGTATTCAATTTTTTTTAATAGTATTATTTTTTTTTGATTTTTTTGATTTTTTTGCAATTTTTCCATGGTAATTGAAATTGCACCCAAAAGAGTCAACCCCTGTAGCGAGAATTTGCCGATGACTCCCAGGCTCGAGGATCTTAGGGAACCAAGTGAGGCCCACATACTCGAGAATCATCTCGAGTTAACTTATTCAAAAAAAATTCAAATTACAAAAAATAGAGATAAAATACTAACTCTAGGCTAGAAAACTATGGACTCACGGTCCCCATGTGCCGAAAGCCACGCATTAGGTCATTCCATTTCTCTACGCACAATTTTTTTGAATACTCATATTAAACTTAAATGATCACCAAACCTATGCTATTTATTTAGGGTACCCCATGAACTCAAACTAATACACCACTATCCAAAGTACGTGCATTGTGATCTTTTTTTTGGATTAAAATATAAATGATGAAATATCACATTTGACAGCGACACTTTCTAAAATCTATGCTCATGAAATTATACAAGGATTAAAATCAGAATCGTGGCTTGCTAAATTATTTGATATTCAGTTTCAAAGTGTGCAATGTGTATTACCATGTTCAAATTTAAAGGAATTTTTCCTTCTATTTACACTTTTTTTTGTCTTCAAATCATTCATTTTATTGACACAAAATCATTTTTTATTTATTTTATCTCCCCCCACCAACTTAAAACAACACTATACCTAGTGTTTAAAAGAAAATTTAGAAGGGGGTAGATGTATTGAATGAAAGTTCAAAAAGGGAATTGAGAATGAGGATCATGGAATGAAGTCACCTAGTTATTGAAGTTGAAATTATTGCTGCTTCAATTTATTCCTTTGATATCCATGTCACTTGCAGAGTTCCCTAATAGAAAAAGGAAAAAAGAAAAAAACAAATAAACAAAAAACAAAAAAATATATATATATATAATAAATAATGTAAAATATAAGTATATATGTAAAAATTATAGAATAATGAAGCACAAAAAAGCCGTAGGTCAATGGTAAGTGTGCACCAATTTCTCCCTTCGGTCTTAGGATCGAATCCCAGCAACTTCACCGGTTGTGACGGGGTTTTCCCCATGACCCACGACTTGTCCCTTACTATTATTATTATTATATTTTTATTTATTTATTTTTTGTATTTTTATTTTAACCTACAAAAAATTTAAAATAAAATAAACTGATGATACATTGTCTTCTTTTTAAATTTCTGTGTAAGGAATTACTTAAGGATCACACCACGTGACACAGATGAATATAGTGCTCCCATTTAATACCCATCCAAACTCATAATAGATGAACATGTCAATAGTCTTTTTATTAAATATAAAAATGATTAATTAATCCTATTTAAAATATAAATTTTATTAAAACAACAAAATGATAGGAAACTTGAAAACCATGCGTTGCCTCCCATGCAGTGCATTGGTTTAATGTCTCTAGCTCGACTTGAACCAAAAAACTTACCGAATACCAACTTTCAAAATTTTAAGGACCACAAGTTTCACCAATTCTATAAGGTTGAGATTGATTCTATGTTTATAATTTGTTTCATTAATAAACCAATGTTCTAAAATGAGTGGGTAAATCCATGGAATATCATAAATGGTGGATATAGTTACTTCTCTAGTCTTTCCTAAGACATCAATGGTCATTACTACATTATTAGTTTCAGGAGAAGAATTAATTCCATCAAAAGGGTCATGGTTATACACTATGAAGGGATACTTGAGAGAGGAAAGAAGAACACTACTTTTGATCTAGGTTTGGAGAGTAATTTCAAACAAAGGTTTTCACTTTGAATTAAACTCAGTTCCATTTTAAATATTTATCAACATAATTGCTTCCTTTTGAATATAATATTCGTCTTCCAAATTGGAATGATCAATGTTGGGAATGGGTATGGACTCAATGTTTGTGATTTCTCTTAATGGTTTTGTGATTTGTGTTTTTGAAATATCATCATTGGAGTTATATTCATGAGACTCAATCCATGATGTCAAATTCTCCTCTTTTGAATCCAAAAAATCAATTTTCCCTTGATTTAAAGACCCTTCAAAAATTCATTTTTCCTCTTTATCTATACCAAATAAAAAGGATGGTTCTTCAATAAATTCATGAGAGGTTTGTGGGAGAAAAGAGTCTTCTATCAATGATGAGGAAGGGATAACATGACTGGGAATGGCTTCCATAACAATATCAATGTTTTTTAATTCTAATATCAATGATAAAACCTCAAAATTAATTATCTCCATTTATTGACATATTTTTTCAAGTAATGGATGTGAATCGAGATGGATAAGGGGTTGTGCCAGATGGTCTATTCCAGGTGGATAATTAAGTTGTTGGAATTGCACAAGAGGGTGTTCAGATTGGCTTTGTGGGGATTGAAACTCATTATATGTTAGAATGTTTTGTGGATCATAGGAGTTAAAACATTGTGGTTCATTATTTTGTTGATTATTCCACCAGTAGAAACTAGGATGGTCATTTTAAACCTCATTGGCGTGGAGTTATCAAAGTAAGGAGAGGTTCCCCATGTTTGTATTTGTTCGAAAGTGTTTTCCATAGGAATGAAATTCGGGATGAGATAAGAGAAGTGGGATGAAAAAAAAGGATGATAGTTTCTACGATAACTTACATAGGTCCCCTGAAACAGTGCCAAAATTTGATTCTCGCACAAATTTACCCAAGAGAAGAAGGTTAGATGGTCCTTGTAGTTTAACTTGGGTTGTCGAATCCTCAGAGACCTAAGAAGTAACCTATAGACACGTACATTATATAGACTATTTTTTTATATGAAGTGGAAAAATTTGTGTTTATTTTATATGGTTTTAAAGGAACTCTAAGAGAACTAATTGAATCAATTTAAATGAATGAGTTGATCCTAGGTTATCACTCGGGGAGTATTGGACGTGTTTCCTTTCCAATGATTTCAATTTCTTATATTTGAGATGTGTTCATTTAAGGAGATAAAAAAACATCATCACATACTGGTTTATCACCTACACCCTTTAATACTAATCACCTATACACTTGATGGATCAAAGTTTTGAGAACTTTACGGTAAAATTTTGTATTAGCACTTGAGGTGTGTGGCCTCAAATTCAACAAGGATGATTGAGTTTAAAAATCATCAAATAAATATCTCAATTAAAGAAGTGATTATACATTAATGAGGTGATAAATAAAATCCAATACAGCCCCTTGATACTACCTTGGATCAACCCATAAGTGGGTTATTCCTCCATTGATTCTATGGTTTCAATGGAAGCGGAAAGTAGGCTCATGATGGAAGAAATAGAGAAGTAAAAAAAACACAATAAAATAACAATCACTCCACTGTTGTGTGATAATCTCACAAGGTTTGGTATGAAAAAGTTCACACCGTTAACCAATGGTATCAAAGTGATAAGGATAATAACAGAATAATAAGAGAAGAAGAACTTTTATTAAGAAACAAGGATGAATTAAATCAACTTACATGTGGAAAACAAATTTAAGACAAAACAACTGCAGCATAACATTACAATGAAATAAAGATAAAAGATGATTCAATCCTCAAACACCACTACCTTAAATAGGAATTTTTGAGCCCCTGGGTCAAGCCTCCAACAATCCAAGTCTCCTCAATTAATTCCAGTAGGCCATAGGTGGGTGGAATGTAAGGGAGAGTTGATTTTTCCACACTTGACCCAAGGTGGCAGGCGGCTTTCCTTCACCTAACTGACGCGCTTGCAAGACATTCTAGATAGCCGAATCAGAGTTGTCCATTGTAGAAGAAAATGGATCTCAGGACGGCTTCTAACTCCCTGTAATATGTGGGCCCATTTGGAGTTTTGGATTCAGAGATATGATCATATTAGTGGGCTGTTTTTCTAGGCCGCAGAATCTGACCCAGAATTTTATCCCTAACTTGGGCCGCCTAAAGGGACACCATGGAGGCCGAATTTTCATTGGATCCTGAAGGGTTATTTGTTACTATACATTTCTTATATCACGCCACAAAATTTGGGATTATTTGGGCCTGTATGAGGGGCCCCACATTCTCATCAGGGGGATTGTGTCCAATCTTCCTTCTCCAGAATTGCTTCCTTTCATTGCCAAATATCTCCATCATCCTTTATTAATCATTCATTGATCCTTTAATGAAAAATGTTCATATTGAAGTGAATATCCAGTTAAAAAGAATATAAAATTAAAATATATATAATTATATTCCATAGAATTATATGAATCATTGGGTACTTCAAATGATGTTAAAAAATGTACCACATAATAGTGCATTTTAAGAAGGTATTAAAATCATAATGTGAAATGATGTTCAAAGTGTAAAATACACTAAAATGGTGTTTATGAATAATAATGAACATGAATATTATTTATATTAACAATTAATATTAGCCTCATTTAGTGGCTAATCACACCCCCCAACTTGAGTTTTTCTAGTCCCGAGCAAAATATATCTCATCAAAAATGAAATTCGAATTCCCATTTCCAAAAACATTTTAACACACAATGATAACCAAAAAACCTTATACCAAACAATCATGAAACCCATCAAAATAATTTAATACAAGATAGTTTCATAAGAATATCCCAATCCCAATCCCATTCCTTTGTTCAAAGTCATTGCCATATTTCATCCAATATCAATTAAGTATGAGGATGTGTTGTGCATCACAATAGACATGGGGGTTCATATTTATTCAAGGGGGAAATGAAAGAAGCGCTAGGTGGAATCACATTTCAATATTAATATGAGTATTCAATTTTTTTAATAATATTATTTTTTTTGGATTTTTATTTGATTTGTTTTCAATTTTGCCATGGTAATTGAAATTGCACCCAAAAGAGTCGACCCCTGTGGCGAGACTTTGCCGATGACTCCCAGCCTCAAGGACCTTAGGGAACCAAGTAAAGCGCACATAATCAGGAATCATCTCGAGTTAACTCATTCAAAAAAAAATTCAAAATACTAAAAATGGAGATAAAATTACTATCTCTAGGCCAGACAACTATGGAGTCACGATCCCCAAGTACCGAAAGCCACGCATTCGGTCATTTCATTACCCCAGAAACAATTTTTTTGAATACTTATATCAAACTAAAATGATCACCAAACCTATTATATTTATTTAGGGGACCCCATGAACTCAAACTAATAACCCACTATCCAAAGGACATGCATTGTGATATTTTTTTTGGATGAAAATATAAACGATGAAATATCACATTGGACAACCACACTATCCAAAATCTATGCTCATGAAATTATACAAGGTTTAAAATCAGAATCGGGGCTTGCAAAATTATTTGATATTCAGTTTCAAAGTGTGCAATGCGTATTACCATGTTCAAAGTTAAAGGATTTTTTACTTCCATTTACACATTATTTTTCTACAAATAAATCATTTTTTTGACACAAAAGCATTTTTTATTTATTTTATCTCCCCCAAACATAAAACAACACTATCCCCAATGTTTAATGAAAACAATATTTAGAAGGGGGTAGAGGTAGAGAATGAAAGTTCAAAAAGGGAATTGAAAATGGGGAACAGGGAATGAAGTCACCTAGTGTTTGAAGTTGAAATTATTGCTGCTCCAATTTAGTCCTTTGATATCCATGTCACATGCAGAGTTCCCTGGTAGAAAAAGGAAAAAAACAAAAGAAAACAATATATATATATATATATATAATAAATAAAGTAATATATATATATATATATATATATATATATATATATATATATTATAGAATAAGGTAGCAAAAAACTTCGTAGCTTAGTGGTAAGTGCGCGCCCCTGTCTCCCTTCAGTCCTGGGTTTGAATCCCAGTGGCTTCGCTGGTTGTGACGGGGTTTTCCCCATGATCCATGACGTCTCCCATATTATTATTATTAGTATATTTTAATTTATTTAATTTTTTTATTTTTATTTTAACCTACAAAAACATTAAAATAAAATAAACTGATGATACATTGTCTTCTTTTTAAATT
Organism: Viscum album; assembly: GCA_963277665.1. Lineage (NCBI taxonomy): Eukaryota > Viridiplantae > Streptophyta > Magnoliopsida > Santalales > Viscaceae > Viscum > Viscum album. Next base: position 485,237,130 of record OY728140.1, read on the forward strand.
TCTAGGTAAGGCATTGCTCTAGGATCAGACCACATGACACAGACGAATATGGTGCTCCCCTTTCATACCCATCCATACTCATAATAGAAAAACATGTCAACAGTCTATTTTTTTAAATAAAAAAATGATTAATTAATCATTTTTAAAATATAAAATTTATTAAAACAACAAAATGATAGGAAACATGAAAACCATGGGTTGCCTCCCATGCAATGATTTGGTTTAATGTCGCTAGCTCGACTTGAACCCAACAACTTACCCAATACCATATTTCAAAATTTTAAGGACCACATGTTTCACCAATTCTACTAGAATGAGATTGATTCTATGTTTATAATTTCTTTCATTCACAAACCTATGTTCTATAATTAGTGGGTAAATCCAAGGAATATCAGATATGGTGGATATAGTTGCTTCTCTAGTCTTACCTAAGACATCAATGGTCATTACTACAGTATTAGTTTCATGAGAAGAATTAATTCAATCATAAAGGTCATGGTTATACACTATGAAGGGATACTTGAGAGAGGAAATAAGAACACTACTTTTGAGCTCAATTTGCATAGGAATTTAAAATATAGGTTTGCACTTCGAATCAATCTCAATTCCATTTTCAGAATTTCTCAATATAATTGGTTCCTTTTGAATAGAATATTCAACTTCCAAATTGGAATGATCAGAGATAGGAATGGGTATGGGCTCAATGTTTGTGATTTCTCTTAATGGTTCAGTGATTGGTGTTTTTGAAAAATCATCATTGGAGTTATATTCATGTGAATCAATACATGATGTCAAATTCTTCTCTTTTGAATCCAAAAAATCAATTTCTTCTTGATTTAAAGACCTGTAAAAAATTACTTTTTCCTCTGTATCTATACCAAATCCAAAGGATGGTTCTTCAATAAATTCATGAGAGGTTTGTGGGAGAAAAGTGTCTTCTGTCAATGACGAGGAAGGGATAACATGAGTGGGAATGGGTGTCATAACCATCTCAATGTTTTTTAATTCTAATATAAATGATGAAACCTAAAAATTCATTATCTACATTTGTTGACATATTGTTTCAAGTAATGTATGTGAATCGGGATGTATAAGGGGTTGTGCCAAATGGTCTATTCTAGGTGGATAATTAAGTTGTTGGAATTGCACAAGAGGGTGTTCAGATTGGCTTTGTGGGGATTGAAACTCATTATATGTTGGAATGTTTTGTGGATCATAGGAGTTACAAAATTTTGGTTCATTAGATTGTTGATTATTCCACCAGTAGAAACTAGGATGGTCATTGTACAACTCACTTGGTGTGGAGTGATCAAAGTAAGGAGAGGTTCCCCATGATTGGATTTGTTCAAAAGGGATTTCCATAGGAATGAAATTGGGGATGAGATAAGAGAAGTGGGAAGAAAAAAAAGGATGATAGTGTCTACGATAACATACATAGGTCCTCGGAAATGGCACCAAAATTTTATTCTCGCACAAATTTACCCAATAGAATAAGGTAAGATGGTCCTTGTAGTTTAGCTTGGGTTGTCGAATCCTCGGTGACCTAAGAAGTAACCTATAGACACATACATTCTATGGAGTGTTTTTTTCTATGAAGTGGCCAACTTGGGTTTATTTTAGATGGGTTTAAAGGAACTCTATGAGACTTAATTTAATTCAATTTAAAAGAATGAGTTGATCCTAGGTTATCGCTCGGGGTGGATTGGATGTATTTCCTTTTCAATGATTTCAATTTCTTATGTTTGAGATGGGTTCATTTGAGGAGATAAATCAACATCATCACTAATTGGTTTGTTTCCTACACACTTTAATACTAACCACATATACCCTTTAAGGATCAACGTTTTAAGAACATTAAGGTAAATGTTCGTATTAGCACATGAAGTGTGTGGCCTTAAATTCAACAAGGATGATGGAGTTTAAAAATCATCAAATAAAAATCTCAATTAAGGAAGTGATTATACATTAATGAGATGATAAATAAAATCCAACACAACCACTTTCTACTCCTTTGGATCAACCCATATTTGGGTTATCCCTCCTTGATTATATGGTTTCAATGGAAGCGGAAAGTAGACTCATGAGGGAAGAAATGGAGAAGTAAAAAAACACAATAAAATAACATTCACTCCACCGTTGTGTGATAATCTCACAAGGTTTGGTATGAACAAGTTCACACCTTGAACCAATTGTATCAAAGTGATAAGGAGAAGAACATAACAATAAGATAAGTAGAACTTTTATTAAGAAACAAGGATGAATTAAAACAACTTACATGTGGAAGAAAAATTTAAGACAACAAAACCGCAGCATAACATTACAATTAAAGAAAGATCATCGATGATTCAATCCTCCAACAACAATGCCTTAAATAGGAATTTTTGATCCCTTCAGTCGAGTCTCCAATAGCCCATGTCTTCTAAATTAATTTCGGTAGGCCATAGGTGGGTGTAAAGTAAAGGAGAGTTGATTTTTACACCCTTGACCCGAGGTGGAAGCCATCTTTCCTTCGCTGAACCGACGCGCTTACAAAACCTTCTAGATGGTCGTATCAGAGTGGGACATAGAAAAATACAATGGATCCTAGGATTTCTTCTAGCTGCCTGTAAATGTTGGGCCCCTTTGGAGTTGTTTATTCAGATATATGATCATATTAGTGGGCTATTTTTCTGTGCTGCAGAATCTGGCCTAGAATGTTATCTCTAAATTGGGCCGCCTAAATGGAAACCATGGAGGCCTAATTATAATTTTATCCTGAAGCTTTATTTGTTACTATACATGTCTTATAGGACCCCACGAAATTTGGGATTCTTTGGGCTTGTATGATGGGCCCCATATTCTCATTAGTGGGATGGTGTCCAATTTGCCTTCTCCAGAATTGCTTCCTTTCATTGCCAAATATCTCCATCATCCTTTACGAATCATTCATTGATCCTTTAATGAAAAATGTTCATATTGAAGTTAATATACATTTACAAAGAATATCAAAATAAAATATGTATTATTATATTCCTCAAAATTAGATGAATCATTGGGTAATTCAAATGATGTTCAAAAATGTACCACATAATAGTGCATTTTAAGAAGGTATTACAATCATAATGTGAAATGATGTTCAAAGTGTAAGTTTCACTAAAATTGTGTTTATTAATAATAAAGATCATGAATATTATGTATATTAACAAGGAATATTAGCCTCATTTTGTGTCTAATCACAACCCCCAACTTGAGTTTTTCTAGTCACGAGCAAAATATATCTCATCAAAAATGAAATTTGAATTCCCATTTCCACAAAAATTTTAATACACAATGATCACCAAAAACCCTTATACCAAAACAATCATGAAACCCATAAAAATAATTTAATACAAGATAGTTTCATAAGCATATTCCAATCCCAATACCATTCCTTTGTTCAAATTCATTGTCATATTTCATCCAATATCAATAAAGTATGAGGATGTGTTGTGCATCACAATAGACATGGGGGTTCATCTTTATTCAAGGGGGGAAATGATGGAAGCTCTAGGTGGAATCACATATGAATATTAAGATGAGTATTAAATTTTTTTATACTATTTTTTATTGTTTTTTTATTGGTTTTTTTTGAAATTTTAGCATGGTAATTGAAATCGCACCCAAAAGAGTAGACCCCTGTAGTGAGACTTTCCCGATGACTCCCTAGCTCAATGAACATAGGTAACCAAGTGAAACCCACTTACTCGATCATCATCTTGAGTTACATAATTCAAAAAAAATTC